>JAOTON010001253.1:0-645659 GCA_034440635.1 Lepas anatifera
GAGAGAGAGACCAGGCAGGGACTGCTTCCGTCTCTGCCGGGACGCCGGGACGACAAAACTTAACCTTCTCTCATAGGTAACACTATAGGATCACTTCCACAAGAAATGGCATCATCACTCCTTCTTTTACCTTCAACATGAATGTATTGTAGCCTATACAATACAAATATTTTGATATATTTTAGTGTATACAAATATGCCTCTCTTTACCTTACCTAGGGATCTTAAAAAATTGACGGCCACAATAGCTTGCTGGATCCGTTCACTAACGAGCTCAGATAGAGGAAGTCAAAACTCGATCGTTCTCAGGACTTGAGCCTGAGTGTGGGCTTGAAAGTATGCGAGTATTCGAGACCTCAAGGGTTACGGTCAGTCTGGAACGTCATCTCAGATGCGCCCAATGATGGTCAAGTCTCGCCTTGAATTGGTTCAGAGTCGGAGCATCCACTACGTAGGTGGGCAGGAAATACCAGGCGTTCACTATGTGAACGCCAAATGAGGCTCGCCGAGTTCTAGTTGCGGCGCGAGGCTTCTGCAAGTTCCATTGGTGCCCACGAGTACGGGAAGACGAGTCCATATGAAATAGCTGATTTGAGTCGAGACCTATGGTTCCGTGCAGTAGTTTATAAGCCTGTACCATATCATCACAGTGTCTCCTGTAGTAAATGGATGGCAACTCAAGCTCCCTCAATATCTCTGTATGGGGTAAGCCTCTGAGGGAGCTAACCAGATGGGTACCTACATTATAATATACAGTCACTCATGCATTCTTAAGTTCTTGCATGACTAATTATTATGTGAAACTTCTTTTTCAGCGCTCCTGTTGTGAAAGATTCAAGAACCTCTTTGGGTTCCGTGTTGAATTGAATGGCTGCTGAAATCTTTGTAACTGGTTGCAAGCTCTCAGCACTACAACTTGTAAGTTTTTATGCTACCTAAGTGATATGTTTATCATGTGGAAGTTTTGGTGCTCGTATGTCACTTTGACCAAATGTGAATTTATTTGCCGTATCAATATTATGGGTTTTAACCAGACTTGCTGTCCATGCCACTTCCAGTGGACTGCTGCAGACAAGCCGGCAATAAGTTTTTGAACCGTCAAAAAATGTTCCTTAGGAAACAGCTCCAGATTTGTGTCAACTATTTTTTTCGCAGGCCGCATCCGCCCCTGTGATGGTTTCTGTTTTATTTTTCTGGATGGTCTCTTTCTTTGCGAGTTTTTTATGTCTTACACCATGATATGCATGTTTTTAGCCGTCCTCCGGCGTAATAATAGTGATCCCGTGTCGGGGCAACCAGGGCGTATTGTGCTTCTGCTAGGCCTGTATAATTTGTGTATAACGTAGTGTGTGAAACATGTTTGCATGGAAGAGAAAAAAGAAGTGGTTCTTACTAACGTTGGGTGCAAATCTATAATGCCAGTTTCTAATATATGTCAGCTTCTAATGCGTGACGTTTGCAAGAAGTAAAAAGAAAAGTGCCGTTGATAAATACTGGGTATAAAGTTATTATGGCAGTAAGTTTCCTCAAAAAGAAAACTACAAAGCAGTGCTGCGGAGTCGGTAGCATTCCATCGGAGTCGATTTCGACTCCGGCCTGAAAAGATCAATTCCGACTCCGACCTCGACTCCGGCTATGGTTCTGACTGCAGCCAAATATACTGAAGCTTATATTTAGATAGACTACCAGCACAACGACCAAAAATTGAGAATAGGAAGTCCGTGCAAGAGTAGGCACCTAACTTTCTAAATGCTTTCACTTTTTTCGTGTATGTCTTACAGCTAAAATTTGTAGATGGTCGTTTAGCCTGGATAATTGTCTATGGCTGGCCGTGCTACGAAAAGTTTTCGTCGCCGAACTATGCGATTGTAGGATTTGATATCGCCAGAAATATACAGGAACAATTTTGCAAAGTTGTGTTTTCTAAATATGAATTATAGACCGTCACGAGTGAAAATAAATTTGCCTACCTATTAACTATGCGTTCTCTTGGACACTGGTCTACTGCATACTCTTGCCAGGTATTCTCCCTTAGGAGGAAAGCCCTCACCGATGACTTTCCTACCGTCCTTACCGTGCACTTTTGGTGGGATTTCGTGCCCTTTTCAGCCAAATACCCACCAGTACCAATTCTTTGAAATATGCCCTGGGTTTACCTGTGCACATCCCGATTCAGCTATGGAAAATGTATTCTCAGGTATGTATGTTGTTTTCAATCTAGCTCTTTTTGAATCCCTGTTCTCTTCCTGAAGCCCATGAGAAGAGTTGATGTTGGAAGATATTTACTCCGGAAATTACTGGATGTGTACAATTTGAACGCGATATTATCAAGTTTTTCTTCCCTGTTAGCGCCCGTTCATACCTTCATGGCGTTGGTATGTTGGTAGCAGCACCTTTTCGGACGCTGTGGCTTGTTTTGTTAGTTCTCGTGACGGTCGCTAGATGCTGATAACCTGTGAGCGGCCTGAGCTGGGTTGCCGCCGATTCACAGGTGATGCTCCATTTGTTGGTTCGAAATGTAGATAATGTTGTGACGGTGGTCACCTCTGTTCTTTATTTCTTAATTTCTGTTTCGTCGATATTTCGCCATCGAATGTTAGTGTTAATAGTGATGTTTCGGGTGACGTCAATCGCGCTTCTGACGTCATCCCATCCAGCGCTGACCTGCGTCAGTGACTGAGGGGTGGCGGTCTTTCCGCTTTGAAATGCCGTTGAGAGAGGGCGTGCGCAGGAATCTTCTGGCCCAGGTTCGTGCAGCTATGGTGCAGTTTGGGGGCGCGTAGCACCGTATTGTCAGCACTGAGTGCAGCGGCCTGGAGATGGCCCGTGAGGAGCTGCCGCCATGGGCTTGCGGAGCGGCTGCCGTTACCGTTGGATCCCCGCAGGCATAGTCAGTCGGTGGGTTTGGGGCGCTAAGGCGTACTTGATTCCTCGCTCGGTGCTAGAACGCCTTGATTTCACAGTACGTATTACCCATGTGTTAACTAATGGTCTGTGATTAACGTTATGTGGCCGTTACCGATATATACTATTCTGCTTTTCTGTTTATCGCAAACATTGTAATTAGTGGTAATGGCTCTGCCTTATCCATGCATAATTTTTGGCGCGTGCTGACCACAACGATGTTCGTGTCTCGTCAGAAACGAACTTAAACCTGTAATAAAATTGGTTCAGTGATTCAACATCTTCCTGGGATCAGCGTTTGGCGATGAACAGAAAAGGGTTTTTAGTTTACGCCCCTTTGCCAGCAGTTGACGTTCGCAGTGCTGACGACAGAGTTACCCTTGCAGGCGTACTGGGGGCTGGTGGTGGTGGCCTGGGTCTACACTGTGCTGGCGGCGCAGTGTATCGCCGAGCGCCGGGTGGAGAGCCTGCCGCTCGCAGAGGACCTGCTGTGACTGCGTGAGCGGGAGCTCGACCTCTCCAGACACTGCTGTCGCTGCAAACATCGTTAGTGTCGTAGAGATTATTCGCAAGCTATTGACTGCAACAGTCCTGATACAGACTTCTGAGAAGTCCTCTTGCTACGCAGCGTGCCCTTTACACACGTACACCATGGGTCGCACTCCGGGCGCGAAGAACAAGAGCGCGGGAGGGAGCCCCCGGTCGGCGGAGGGCCCGCGCCGGCTGAAGCTGCCGGAGCTGCTGCACGTCTCGCTGACGCCCTACCCGCTGAGTCTCAGCACGGAGATGGTGATGGCGATGAATGCCGAGGCCGGCACCATCCAGGTAAGCCGAGAGACGCTGCTCTTCAACCTCACTCCTGGCGGTGAAACCCAAACGCTTTTGCCGCAGAGTTTGGGCGGTGATGGATGATTCATGGGTGGATTGCCTACTGGCAAATGTGTGTAAGCGGCCATCCATAAATTAAGTAACGTGAAGTGGGAGTCAGCCATAGCGTAATAATACGCAACACATGGGCGTCGGAAAGCGTTACATGGGAAGGGGGAGTGAAAAGTCACAATAACATGCGTTGCGTAATTTATTTTGACACGTAATTTACTAATGACTCGTCTTATATTTTAGGCCGATATTGTGGGTTTTTAACTTCAGAATACGTTACGTTGTTAAGTGGTTGTTTCTTTACTATCTGTAAGATATTTTATGAGTAGATCGTGCCATGAGTAGATCGTGCGTCTGGCAAACATTCTGCTCACTTTGCAGGACAAGCTGAAGAGTGTCTCCAAGAGCATTTTAGAGATAGAAGCTGAGAGAAAGAAGGGTGATCCGAATTTAGACACCATTAACACCCTGCAAGAGAAGATAGTTGGTGAAGGGAAGTTAACCGCCCTGAATAAGGTAATATGGATTTATTTAGAAGACGGAATATTTTACCCTGGACATTGATGAAAAGTGTTACATTCGTAGAATAGGTATCGAAGGTACAGGCAGCATCAATTTGTTCATTTTGATTATGTTGTGCGCAAATGATGTCTGCGTCATGGCAGTACGGGAAATGTAAGAAGGGACCGCAAGGCGAAGTTCACCAATTGATTCCTCGCTTCTTTTTGTTTTAAGCTTTCGCTCCTGATCTCTAGCAACTGTGCTTGTGATGGCTTTACATAGTCCCTTATTCTTACCTCAGCGTTTTTCAGCAATGACGCCTGCTTGTCTCATATCCAGTCCCTGTAAGACTGCTGTAAAATCCGATAATGTTTCTCCGCTTGTGACGTAAGGACCTGAAGTTTGAGAATCCCTGTAGTAAACAATGCTGCGTTGACCTGACCTCGGCGTGTGCCCGGCGGCTAGTCCCGGCTGAAGAGTCTGTACGTGACGGCGCGGGGCGACGCCGAGCGGGGAGGCCCAGCTGATCCGGACTGCCCTCGACACCATCTACGAGATCAGGAGCATTCGCAATGAGCTGAGACTGCAGGCAAGCTCCAAACTTACTGAGGGCAAAGACGACTATTCGTGCCCACATTTTCAGAAATATATCGAAAGAACTTTTGAGATATGAGACAAAATTTCAAATTAGTTTTTGCATAGTTTTTATAAGAATTTAATGAATATGTTGTAGTTTCTTATGTCGCTTATTTGATTGTACGGTTTTCCAAAGCTTGTTCGCCGGCTTTTTATCCAGTAATCTCCAGGAACAGTGCTGTTGAACCGATGTGATCTCATATTGTCATACTTCTTTGTGAACTAGAATGAGTCTCATAACTTTGAGCGCCGTGATTTCCATCAGGCAAAGCACTCCGGCAATAAAGAGACGATCCGCCGCGGCGCTCTGATGAAGATGCTACAGAACACGGCGCAGACGCTGCCGCTGTGGATCGGCGCCCCCGGCGACGAGCCGCCCGCACTCTGCGGAGCCGTACAGGCCGACCCCAACTACGCCGCCAAGGTACGCCCAATGGTCGCCACTGATGGCGCTCTCAGGCCAAACTGCGCCGCCAAGGTATGGTCAGTGGTAAAGGGGTTTTACTCGAGCGTCACGGGATGATGTTTGCCGAAATAGTTCGCAAGGATAACTGGGCATCAGTTTCACAGCGAATTTTCGTGCCATCAGGAAATGATATATGATTGATTAATTGATAAATAATTGAAATTATATGATAAGTGTAATTTAAGTGATATATAATCCCCCCAATAGAGCAAGCACACAGAATTAACCATGGCAACGGAATTGGTCTCATTCAACGGTGATGATGGTTGCAAAATGTAGGTGAAGTATATTTGGTACATATTTTGTCACCCAAATGTAAATTTATCGATAGTTCGAGAAAATTATTTGCAAAAATCAAATTCTTCATGCTTGAAGCTTTTTAATGAATCCTGTTTTGTCCCATCTTGTACGTTTTTTCAGCCTACAATAAAACACCGAAAATGAGCTTCGCCCTTTGCCTTTGTTGTTTTGCGTGGCGAGGTATTCAAAGACAGGAGTTTGATGCCTTGTCACGCTGATTTCCAAGGCCTCACATTTTTTGATAGACAGTTTCTGACACTGATCATTTTACTACTAGTTACAAACAACAAAATTAGTGTCAAAAATAGTCGAAAATTCGAATAATGTTCCCATTTTTACCTCCTTTAGAACACTGTGCGTCCTTTTGACTGTACCACAGGCCCGGGGACATGGTGGCCGCCCTCGCACGGTACCACACTGTCTCCACGTCTGACCCGTCCCCTCGACTGTACCACAGGCCCTCGCACGGTACCATCCCACACTGTCTCCACGTCTGACCCGTCCCCTCGACTGACAGGCCGGAGACATGGTGGCCGCGCTGGTGCGCAGTGGGGACGGTGAGGAGAACTGGATTCTGGCCGAGGTGATCTCCTACAACAGCTCCAGCGGCAAGTACGAAGTGGAGGACATTGACGAGGAGCAGCGCGAGCGCATGATCCTCAGTCGGCGGCGAGTGATCCCTCTGCCCACCATGCGGGCCAACCCGGACACTCAGCCAGAAGCCGTCTTCCAGGAGGGCACGCTCGGTAGGCGGCAGAGGGATTGGTGGGGACCATAGCTTAAGGCGGGTTGTGTTCAGTTTAGATACGCGTGAGTAATTTATGTGGACATTTGATGGGCTGTTGATGTGAATGAAACTGGGGCATAATGTATCACTGAAAGTTCCGCTTTCGAAAGAAAGCGGCTATGTTGGTCATTGTTTTTCAATCTGAGGTGTTGTAAGAAAATATCTGATGGGTACTCGGCTCTGTTTTGAAATACTGGGACTGCGCCACCACACACCTGCTCCATCAGTACCTGCTGAGTGTGTCTCATTACGTGTTGGGTATGTCTCATTAGCTAGTGGTGCTCGTTATGTCACTGCTTCTTCCCCTTTTCGACTATTTATACCCACGTCGCGCCGCTGCTGCGATCATCATCATCATCATCATCATCATGTATTTCATCAAAACAAGACAAAACATAAATTGAACACTTCGATTGGCGCAAAAGCACAAATGTGCTTAAATCAAGGCGCCTCTCGAGTCAACATCAATGCACAGTATAACACCGCCTGGATCGTCAGCTCCTCCATGTGTGTGTGTGTCACCACCCCGTGAGACGCCAGGGCATGAAATAATTTTAATGGTGAAATATTTACTTCAGCTACTAGGTCAGGATTGAAACCTCTCTGTTGAGATTATAAATTTAAATGTTTCTTGAGCAACTGCATAGTCCTGCTTACTAGTTAGAGAATGTCCCCTCAGTAGTATATCTAGTTTTTTAGCATTGTTAAGATAAGCAAAGTTCGTGTTTAGTATTTCTGATATTCTGTTCGATGGGTGTGGTCTCTGACTTAAGTACTTTGGACAGCCAAGAAAGAAATGTTTAATATCTTCGCAACGATATCCACATTCGCATGACGGTACTGCACACTTTTGGACTGAATATAGGTGACTGTTTAGCTGAGACATTCCTATTCGGAAATGGGTTAGTAGTGAGTTTTGTAGTTTGGATCCGTAAGAGTAGTATTTTGGAGGTTTGTTTATCCCTAGTAGCTCTGTCACACCTTTCTTGAACGTTGTCTGTGAGTTACAACCCTTAATCCCCGCTGGTAGTTGATTATATAACTTATTTGTACTCGGCAAAAAGAATTTCTGAAGTTAATAGTTCTAAAGGGCAACTGAGTTCTTAAGTTTGCGTTACGAATTGGTCTATTGACAATGTTCCCTCGTATGTTTAGCAAAATATTTTGTATGTAGGTTGGTAGGTTAGCATGGCATAAGTTATGGAAAAATTGAAGTTTGTGAATTTTACGCAGAACTTGGAGAGATGTCCATCCTAGTTCTGCTCTTAGCAAATCCGTACCGCTTCTCGGAAGTGCCCCAGTCACTAGTCTCGCGGCCCTACACTGAAGTCGCTCAAGTCGTTCTGCGTCGCCGAGTGTCAGTAGTCCGTCGTAAATGATGTCACAGTAGTCAAAATGGGGTCGAACATACATGTTAACAATACGGTTGAAGATAGGTCTAGGTAAGTGGCGTGCTATGGGATGGAGAGGACTGAGTGTCATATTTACTTTTTTGATAACTTCATTTGCGTGATCATGGAACCGAAGGTCCCGAGAAAACGTCATTCCCAAATGTTTGTGGCTTTTTACAACTGGCACAGGCTGGGAGTCAAACAAAAATTTCGGGATAGCTGGTAATTTTTGTAGGAGAATGTTTGTTGTATTGTTTTAGAGGAATTAAATGTTATAAGCCAATTGGTGCCATACTTTAAAACTTTATCCAAATCATTTTGGAGTGATTGCTGCACGTTTTGAATATTAGTTTGGTTGTGAGAAGCAAACAAGCAAGTGTCATCGGCAAAAAATAAGATCTGGTTTTCTGTTTTGCTAGAGAGGTCGTTGAGGTAAAGAAGAGCTAGCAGGGGCCCAAGAACCGACCCCTGCGGACATCCCGCATCAAGTGTTAGTAGAGAGGAGTGAGAACCGTCAATGATGACCCGTTGTTTTCTGTCAGTCAAGTATGAACACAGCCAGGGTAGTATATTGTCAAGTCCAAATTCATGTTTGCATTTGTGGGGGAGCCCCTTGTGCCAAATTTTGTCGAAGTAGCGACTTATGTCCAAGTAGAGTAAGGTATGGTCTTGTCCTTTGTCGAGAGATTCGTAAAGTGTGTGTGTGAGGTAGAAATGTTGGAGTCTTGTTCCATGTCCGGGTCGGTAGCCGCTCTGTCTTTCCGTCAATAGGTCGTGATTTGTGATGTGAGTGTATAATTTCCGGAACATAATTTTCTCAAATATTTTTGATAAACAACTCAAGAGATCATCAGCCACCCTGTCCCAGCGCTCCTCAGCCACCACTGTCCCAGCGCTCCTCAGCCACCCTGTCCCAGCGCTCCTCAGCCACCACTGTCCCAGCGCTCCTCAGCCACCACTGTCCCAGCGCTCCTCAGCCACCACTGTCCCAGCGCTCCTCAGCCACCACTGTCCCAGCGCTCCTCAGCCACCACTGTCCCAGCGCTCCTCAGCCAGCTCTGTCCCAGCGCTCCTCAGCCACCACTGTCCCAGCGCTCCTCAGCCACCACTGTCCCAGCGCTCCTCAGCCACCACTGTCCCAGCGCTCCTCAGCCACCACTGTCCCAGCGCTCCTCAGCCACCACTGTCCCAGCGCTCCTCAGCCACCACTGTCCCAGCGCTCCTCAGCCACCACTGTCCCAGCGCTCCTCAGCCAGCTCTGTCCCAGCGCTCCTCAGCCACCACTGTCCCAGCGCTCCTCAGCCACCACTGTCCCAGCGCTCCTCAGCCACCACTGTCCCAGCGCTCCTCAGCCACCACTGTCCCAGCGCTCCTCAGCCACCACTGTCCCAGCGCTCCTCAGCCACCACTGTCCCAGCGCTCCTCAGCCACCTCTGTCCCAGCGCTCCTCAGCCACCACTGTCCCAGCGCTCCTCAGCCACCACTGTCCCAGCGCTCCTCAGCCAGCTCTGTCCCAGCGCTCCTCAGCCAGCTCTGTCCCAGCGCTCCTCAGCCACCACTGTCCCAGCGCTCCTCAGCCACCACTGTCCCAGCGCTGGCCTTTTGCAACAGACTGTAACCGTGGTTTGGACCTGGCTCGGCTTTTTCCTCTCAATGTTGGGGTGAATGTGGCATTTACACTTTTTGATTCCGCCCTTATTTTATAAGAGCTTTAGGTCAAACAAGCAGGTGTTCGCAGCTGGATAAGGTATTCACCTTGTTTTAGAAGTAGTTAGGCGTGATTTGATAATTTCCCTTCACCGACATACATTGCGATGTAGATATTTGACGAGCGAGTTCTAATCTAAGTCGCTTTACCACCTGTTGTAGAAGGTTTTGATCCCTGTGTTCCTGACATGTTGCACCGTTCTTGGAAATTGGTTAATAGTTTACCCATGTTCACGTGAATGGGCTCCAGGATAATTCTGATGCTCCCCTTTCCGGCAGTCAACGCCATCTACCCCCAAACGACTTGTTTCTACAAAGGTCTGGTGAAGACTCACCCGACGACGGCAGTCGACGACTACGAGATCCTGTTCGAGGACTCCTCCTACACCGATGGGTTCGCGCCGCCACTGCGGGTCGCCCAGAGGTACGTCATCGCCTACAGGGAGAAAAAGAACAAGAAGGAATGACGCAACGACGACGATGAGTGGGAAGAGGAGGGCGATTGATGAAATAGGGACAGGGGAGCGGCCAAAGCTTGTCTGGTGTGGGTACAGGGAGTTGTTGAAGCCTGCGATTCGTGTAACCGATGGCTGGATTAAATCCAGATAGGTGGCGTTAGTCGAGATCCATGATCCATACACCACCTTTTGACCCGGTGCCCTGCGCGCGCCGTCCTGTGCCGGGACATCTTTGAACTGGACGACCCGCCCATCCGGGAGGCGCTGGCGGACCCGCGACGGCTGGCGATGTTCCTGCGGCGGTTGGGGCGCCTGTAGGGGCGCCCCCATATGGCAACGCCGACGGCCGGAACAATCAATCAGATCCTTGGTGTGCTATGCTGATACACTGGGATGGACTGGAAACTAATTATTGACATAAAAGTACACAAGCGCTGTTCAGAACTACTCCTGTGCCTTTACTTGGTCTGGTATACGTTATAGTTCAATCCCAAGTCCCGTAATCTAGGGATACGTGACTAGTATTGGCGATATATGGGCCATGGCGAGGGAGGATGGAGTCCCCTAGCCCCCCGTATATGCATATTTGTATATACATACTTCACCCATAGTGTTGTCCCGGAATCACAATTGAATTGTGAATTGTTGCCTAACTGAAACAACATAACATAATAGCATAACAGTTGTGTATCAATTCACTCTCAATGCGTACTAGTTATATAAAATCAAACAACAGGGCCAAGAAATATTCAAAATAAAAAATGTTTGCAAAAAGAATATTTTGCACGTCCTCTGCCATAACGCCCTTTGTGAACTTTGGGAGTTTTAATGGAGTTCAGCGTGCGAGAAATATACCCCACTTTAATTTTTTTAATCGAAGGGGTATATTTCGAGATCGTAGGGGTTGAATCCGCTCCCCCTCCCGTCTGACAGGAATAGCGGCAGCCAGGAGCCTGACAGGAATATGGTTAAGACAGTGCGAAACCCTGTCCGAGAGAGAGGGAGAGGAAGGGAGAGGGAGAGGGAGAGGGAGGGGGAAGAGGGAGGGGGGAGAGGGAGGGGGAGAGGGAGAGGGAGAGGGAGAGGGAGGGGGAGAGGGAGAGGGAGAGAGAGAGGAGAGAGAGAGAGAGAGAGAGAGAGAGAGAGAGAGAGAGAGAGAGAGAAAAAGAGAGAGAAAAAAAAAAAAGAGAGAGAGAAAAAAAAAAAAAAGAGAGAGAGAGAGAGAGAGAGAGAGAGAGAGAGAGAGAGAGAGAGAGAGAGAGAGAGAGAGAGAGAGAGAGAGAGAGAGAGAGAGAGAGAGAGAGAGAGAGAGAGAGAGAGAGAGAGAGAGAGAGAGAGAGAGAGAGAGAGAGAGAGAGAGAGAGAGAGAGAGAGAGAGAGAGAGAGAGAGAGAGAGAGAGAGAGAGAGAGAGAGAGAGAGAGAGAGAGAGAGAGAGAGAGAGAGAGAGAGAGAGAGAGAGAGAGAGAGAGAGAGAGAGAGAGAGAGAGAGAGAGAGAGAGAGAGGAGTAAACAATCACTGAGTGTGGGTAGGTAGGGATATAGTGCTCAATACCGTTTCCGTCTGTTTTGTTGGAATGTTTGGTGGCTGTGCCATACCTCATTGGAATGGAGGAATGGTGGTCTCGAGAATGCCCAGATTTAGGCGTGAGTACATTTATGTAGTGTTTGCCATGTTAGTTTTCACACCGAGTGTCCCACTTGTAAATATAAACACCCATCCGGTATTTTCTTAGCGTTCTCCACCGTCAAGATGTTCTCACTCAAAGCATTAGATAGTGTTTCTGAGTTTGTTTTTCGGAGGCTGCTGTTCCTCGGAGCGTATATGTTTGAAGAACCTTAGAAAGGTGCGCGTGAATAGGGCGGCGCTGGGATGTCTGCTGGTCAGCAACCGTGCGCCCAATTTCACTATCGCCTTTATTTGTGATGTACGTGGTTATATGCTAGTTTTGTATTGATTTACAAAAAAACATCCAGAAACTTCAGTTAGTTTCTACCAGATCGTCAATCTCGTTTGTAACCGTAAATGGTGATGGTCCAGAGATGAGTCGCTCTTATCTGTTCCAATGAGTGGCTCTGATCTTTCTGATCTGAGTGCTAGCATACGTATTTGCGCCAGGTCATCGGAGTACCATGTTGGCACGAGTTGCACCATTTGGTAACTGCAGGCGGCACCCCTCATTGGCACGGTGAGCCTGGTAGAACCCTATTTGTTGTCAGATCTCATTTGAAAGCTTATCGCGTGCATTTCCATCAATAAGGCTTGTTTGTTTCACCACTGCTTTTTACTTTTGGTCCTGTATTTTGCCAATAATGTGCCGATTGAAATACAGTTCATATCAGTTGGCATGTGTGTGCTTATTTGTGCATGTACTGGAGGTAACGTAGTATAACCACATACGTATCTTAACACGCGCATTGACAGGGGTCTGAGCCACCTTCGCTTTGACGGGGGGTGGCCGCCCCCCCCTAAGATCTCGAGAACCACGGTAGGTAGCGAAAAACGGTAAACGGCGTTGGGTAGCCTATCCACTTCTCCATCGAAAATATTTAGGCCATTTTTTGTCAGGTCACATTCAAGGTCATGAGAGGTCAAAACATGCTGTCATAGGGATAGCATGTAAATTAAGGTTTTCGGCCATTATATCTGAACAAGTAAAGATAGAGCAAAACGACTTGAACTGTATGAATCCTCGCAGCAAGCCGAATCGAATGATATATGATTTGGCCTTGCTAGGTCAAATCAAGGATTTGACCTGACCTGAGGTCAGGTCAAGGTCAAATTATTTAAATGCATATCATTAGAACTGCAAAGACAAGGCGAGTCTAATGCAGCTAAAATAAACGCTCTATCGCCATCCGTTACTGAGTTATTCAGTAAAAACAATTTTTCCCATGTATTTCCAATGGAGAGATCATGCCACGTACCTGACCTTAGGTCATCGATATAAAAAATACCGGAACATATTTTAGAGAACTCGGTGGGCCCATTATGTGATATGAGTTTCAATCGGATAATAAGTTCACCCTGTTCCGACTTATGCTATCTTAAACTTTTTTTTGAGGTCAGGTCAATTGGCCTGTGCTGGTGACCTGACCTAAGAGGACCTAACCTTAAAATTTTCACAGAAGTTGTAAAAATGATGAGGGAAAAGGTATGCAAAGTACGGCGGCGCTACGCGCCGCCGTTTTTCTGCTATCTCCGAAAAACCCGAGGGGGCGGGTACCCGCCCCCGTCAATGCACGTGTTAATGCAATGCATTTGACGTACGTGATTTTTAACAATACACTTTTCTAGACATTCAAAAACGGCGGTCTGTGACCCATCAGCGATGGGTCGCGCATTACAGCAGCGATGGTTTTCGCAGAGACTGTATCTGTAAGAAGGCGGTACAGTCTCGGCGGATGCTGATTTTATCGTCCTCAGTCACGGGTCACTAATCCCGATCTGCCGCCCGCCCTGTGTACAGTCTCTCGGCGGATGCTGATCCGTCGCACTCAGTCACTAGCCACTAATCTCAGTCAGTGTACAGGCGGGTTGCGTGCGCGGACGTGCGTATCTTGTTGGTCGGCAGCTGCGGGGGTGACGGGGGCGGCGCCTGGACGGGGCAGTGGCAGGTGCCGCTTCCGACAGACCCGCTACTGTAATAGAGGGCCCAGTTTTTGCCGCTGCCGCGACCAGCATTGTGCCGGCTCGTAGCAAAACAGGCGGCATTGGTGCTAGCGACCTCGGCGCAGGAGGGACCCAGCCTGATATGCTGTTGCATACCCGGCTCCTACCGCCCGGACGTTGACCTCCCTGTGGTGACGCGAAGACTAGGCGTGCGCTGCAGTGCAGCATGGGTCGGGTCCTCCGATTTGTAACGTTTTTATTTACTTATTTATTTATTTTACTACATCAGGCCGCTCCACAAAATATATGTCGCTAGACTTAGCCTGAAACACGCTTGTACATACATATATTCGGTTAGGTTGATTGAATATTGATGGTAGGTAGGTACATATCGTCGTTTTCTACCGCGGTTCTGAAGTGTGCAGTTACCATGCTTGCGCAGGGGTTGTTTCTTCTTGCTTTTCGCTTCGCTGGTGCAGCTCTTTTCGGATCAGGGTCAGCAACCATATTTAAGCTTTAGATCAGTTTACCGTCACTAGAAATTAAGTGCCCAGCAGAGGAAGTCACAAGATTTAAGGATGTGGAAACACAGGGCCTTTCGGCCAGTACACGCTGAGGCGTCGAGTTCGTCGCAGGGATTTTTTACGGTGAACGCAAAAATCTTCCGCAATACTACCGCAAATTTTATGATCGCCATGCTGGTCGCGGATTCTTTATAACATCAAAATGTTCAATGCACATGTAGAAAATGTGCTCCGCTACATCTCGGATACACGTTCTATGAGGAAAAACACTTAATTCATACATTTTGGAGCACTCGCAGGAGCAGCCGATCAGCTGATCGTCACCTGGTCGGCCTGCTGAAGTTCTGCCCCTACACAGAGTTGGGCAGTTTCCAGCCCATTGCTAAGCCTGGGACAGATTCAAATCGCTGACGGCGCGCCATTTTCTCAGCTTGAAGATATTGCTTTCAGTGGCGGATCCAGGGGAAAAAGGCATTTGCCCCCAAACGGAAAAGCTCGGGGCAAAACTATGTTTTTGCCCCCTCAAAACGATCCACCTCCTTTTTTCTCCCACTCCTTTTTAGTTTGAAAGCAAGATTTTGGTGCTTCAACTCTCAACTTCAAACAGAACCAGTTAAGTTCAGTGGAAATTTGGGGTCTTGGAGGGGGAAAAAGTATCTTGAGCTCATATTTTTCACCCGGTGACGTTTTTTTCACCTCACATACCCAACATTCTACTGGAAAGTCAGATTGCAGCGCTGTTTTGCACTGCGTGACGTTTTTTTGCTTTTCGTCTTTGATTTGCCCCTCCCAAACCAACCGACTAGATCCGCCACTGATTGCTTTAAGCACGTACTAGTTTCGTGGTTGCGTGTTCGATCCTAGCTAATTACGATTCCTCTGTCCGGGTTTGATAGGCCTACACAGCCGGAACTACCAAAGTCCTGCTCAGAGGGAAAATAATCACTTTTCTAAAAGAGACTTAGTCTTGTAAAATGGGCCGTCTACGCCGTTGGCGTCCGAGAGCTAAATAGTCTTTGACCTTGGTTTTCTGGAACACTCAGAAAGCCTGTCGTAGCCGGTCGGTGTTTGTCTCCGCCAGTGCAGTGCTGGCCGTTGTGTGATCGGCCAGGTTACGAATCTCAGGGATATAGGATAAATATCAACCTTGTGCCGCATACCTACTGAAGATACACCTCTGAGTCGCCTTGTCATTCGAATTGTTTCCTTGTGGGTATGCTGTTTATGGGGCAATTGAACATTGTATTGGGGTTGTTTTGCAAAGCCAATGAGGTCAAACGTGCAGTTTTGTGTGGCCATGTGCCCTGCCACCCAGGGAGAGTACACATGGGCCATTGTATGGGGCCAATACGATATGTATACTTAATTTTTCCACCATTTGTTTTTATGGTGCATTCTCCAGTAATGAAGTTAAACAGGGGCCGTGTACCTAAAAGCTGCTTCTCATGCGAGTGGTATTTGTGAGGTCACAGATCGTGACCGGTATGACATGGATACACCACGAACAAGCAAAACCAGATCGTGACCGGTATGACATGGATACACCACGAACAAGCAAAACCAGAACTGTTTCGTGTCGGCGCCCGCCGGTTCCCATACGGGTCTTTGCTGGGGAGCGCGCCCTGTCAGTCCCGCCCATACTCCAGAAACGCACAGCAGGTTGTAGACAGGGCTCATGTTTACCCCGTGATCCGTGGAATTGCCGAGGGCAGAGCATGAGCTGAGCATTTCGGCTTTAAGAACACATTTAAATGGGAATAGGCGTCATTTCTTCAGTCGCTCCCCAAGGTAGCTTGTGAAAGGATTAGCGCAGGTCTTATTGCTTGCGGCTGATCCGCTGTAGTGAGCTATGTGGCCCAACCTAAATACATATGTGAGTATAAAAGTTTATCTGCGAGATCTTGACTTTTGAGTATGGGAGGAAAATCCAAAGGTTGACATAGTATAGCAAAAGTGCGCTTCAAAGACAAATGCTAGTTTAAATTATAATATTGTTACTTGCTCATCAGAATATTCTGCTGGCTTGGGTAGCAGTTTTCGTACTAGTGTTACATCAAGAGAAACTGGATTTCTTACAAGGCATTCTTTCAAAACTTTAGCTATTTGAAAATTTAAGCTATATGCAGCCCAAATGCTGAATTTTAAACGTGGGACCATATTCTGGCAAGCTTGTGGTAAGATAAGACAATGGCCAACACGACTCTCCCTCCCATGTCTCAGTTTTTGTTACACTGGAGAGAGATGTATAGCTTGAGTTCACATACTGAATCTGCAGGGTACAAGGTAGGGTCTGTTGGATCATGCCGTGTCCTTGTCAGTGACAGTCAAACTTGTCTTGAACGTAATTGACCGACCTTCAGCCGATAACGCTGCACTGCAGCCTCTGTGTAATCCTCCCTCGAAAAGTCTGCCCGGTCTCGCATCCATATTGTTGGAACACGCCATTGAATAGGGGGGGGGGGTAATTAGCGTCAGCATGACCTTGGTGCCTGATTGGAAGAATGCACAGTGCTTGACGCCACGCTGAAAGAGCAGAACGAGTGCTTCATTCATGTCGAAGCCCGGGCTGTTCTGTGATATTCACGTGACTCGCGTCTCTGCCCGGGCCGTCCTCTAGTGGACATGTGCTGAAACAATGTCTCATCTCAGGTGTAACGCGAACTATTCTCGCCACTGACTAACCTTTTTGAGCGGTGCTTCAATAGATGATGCAAGTCTTCTCGAGAGACAAGTGGGAAGGAGAACATTTGTGATCGGGTCTAATAGGACTCAGATAATTGGCTTGTAGCTTTAATGACGACATCAATGTTCATTGGCTGGATGGCGTCGTGAGCAGTGAGAGCAGTGTAAACCAACAAAACGCCTGTGAGGGTGAACACAGAGTGGATACCTAGTATATAAAATGTGAAGGTAAAAATAAAGTGGACGAATAATTAATGCGGCGGGCCCTCCAGAACGTGGTATTTTCATTTTCACACGGTATTGGCAACGCTAAAGCTGTTTCCCAGGTCTAAAAGCTTAATTTTTTGATGAAATCCGCGCATAACTAATAATTTTGGAGAACAAAATTTGTCCACAGGGAAAGTAAAGTTATACTTTTCTTGCTTACGATTTGGGCTTCTGAACGTCGTATTTTCTGAAGAACATGCTTGAAACAGACAAAATAATAAACAATAAGGAGAACGCACCGCACTATTTTCGCTTACGTTTCTAAGCTTTCGGCCGTAGTGGCTTGGTATACATTTAACAAGTTTCCATACAGCTGTGAAAATTCCATAGTGTTTATTATGTTTTCCTATCACCCATCATATACGATTTGTATTCGAAAGGGTACTGAATCCCCGAATTGACAGTGCCTTGTTTGAACTGTCTTCAGGGCTGGCACGTGCCTCACAGAGCGTTACTTGCAGCTGTATCGTGTATACGGTACATGGGTGCAGATTTGGCTTCCTGATACTTATGATCGCGCATCGATAGTTTTAGAAATAGGGGAAGACTAGCGCCCTGGCTCGCTTCGCTGAGCCCACTACTCCTGTTGCAAAAGCTGGTGTGAGAAAACAAAAGTGAAACCCTATCCATCTGTCCCAAACCCTTAACTCAAGCCCAATCCTGAATTAATGGTTTTCCCTACCTTATATTTATTCTTGCCCTGGCTGCATAGGACCTCAGCGGTTTGTGCGTCGTTATCCCCAGCCCCTTAAAATTTGGCCTGCCTGTCGCTACAAAGATTCCTCAATAACGTTCTGCTGTGCGAATCTGTCATGACATAACCGAACCTTACCTTACCTTGTCCCTATGCAGCTAGCCGTGCGTAACCTGCGGTTAGGTGCCTTCCTAACCTGCGGTGCAACGCTACGCCTTCGTCGGCTGCGGCTGCACCGCGCCTCCTCAGGCTCCGGTCTGCGAGTTTCACTTGCGGACGCCCCCGTGGCTTCGCCGCGAATAAGAGAACGAGTGAATTAGGAAGGGGGAGTTAGACGAGCCATGGCTCATCTTACCCCATGCCGACATGGCTCATCTTTCCCCACGTTCCACAGTTTTGGAGGGCTGCTCGTCACGCCAAACGTCCGCTTCCCAGCCCTCATCCAGACACCGCATGTTATAAGCTAGCAACCCAGCAAGTTACCAAAATAGCAGCACGTTATTAAAGCGTTTGTGTTCAGAGAAAGTAAGACTCAAACATATCCTAAAAAGTTTGGTTTAACACGGTAGAATATATTTTTGTCTCCAGCTTGCCCACCCGCGTCCGTTCCGCATCGGTGCGTCAACAGAAAGGCTGCGATGTTCTTCTCGACTGTTATGTGTCAGGTCATGTTGTCGACGTCATAGAACTTGAGATTAGGAGGGGGTTCAACTTGTCCCATGGTTGATCTTACTTCATCTTCCCCACCCACCCCGGTTTGAATTCAAAAGTGTCTGCAATGCTTTGTAGGTTTTTTTTCGCTAAACAAAATTATTGAGCCCAAAATACTTGAAATGGCGCAGCGAAGTGCGTTTAATTTGACTCTCCACCATGTGATGATGGGTCTAGTGCTGATCGGTGCAGGCCAGGTATTTTGCTGGTGCTAATATGAATATCAAATTTTAGTCTAATCAAGCCAGTAGAATCTGAAACATCGAAGAGAGGTGCGCTCGTGCGCATGTGGCGTAGGACCTGAAAAATAACCAATGCTCTCTCGTTCTTAGATCAGCCCGAATATATGTTTTAGATTTCATCATCATGGGACGCATAGTTTTGCACTATAGCGTGCATGTAAAATCTGCTCACTTTTTTCGTGCACCAGTGCGCAAGCGTTTTAACTCGGGATGGAATTGACCTTTGCCTCTTAGCTCACAGCATTGTTGCTCCCTGCATATCAAGTTTGAGCCTTTTTTAGATCAGCAAAGTCGAGTTATGGCGTAACAGGTGACAGAGATTGGATGATTTTTGACGCTCACGTGTGAAATTTTATCCATATGAAGGGAGAGACCTCGCCGCCGCTGCGCACCCGCTCGCTAACAACTGAAAAGGCTGCTCAATCATTTTCGTCGCTTTATGATTGAGTTTGATAGCCACTGTCGCAGTTGTCGTTTCGGTTCCCGCACGTCACCTTGGTGTGAGTACCAACCGTGTACCGAGCGGACACACGGCGCCCGCCAGGCCTCTCCCTGCACATGGAGCGTCACGGCCCGGCCCGACTGCAGCGCTAGCGAACATTATATATCTCCTTATTGCGCCTAGCTTATTGTCATCATACATCTGATTGTACCTATTGTTCTCTGTGGCTGGCTAATTTTTTGATTGACGTTTTTTTGGAAATCAGTTTTATATCCAACCTTTATCTTTTTCACTAAGCCCCGTTGATTTATTCAGCTTGACCCCACGGGGTACATTGCACATGTAGGGAAAAGTGTGCACTTACTGCCAGGCGGGAGATGTCAAGACGGCAGAGGCAAATGGAATATCAGCCCTCAGTCATCATACGGGGATGGAGAATCAAGCTTACTGGGGTGTGGACTGTAAATAAAAACCCTGTATCTTGGGCCACTGGTCAACCCCCTTCCCAAAGTTGTGGTACACAACTGGTCTTATGACCTCCTTGCGTTTTGTTTTACCGATACAAATTCCCTGCCTTAGGGACCTCGCGCGGCTTCTTTGGATAAGTATGTAGTGCTGAGTAGGCTGTGCCGTTCAAAACCCTCAGCAAGAAACGCAATTCCTTGCTAGCCTGTTTACCCAGTCATTTCCTGTTGATGGTCTCCATTTGTGCCCTGACACTTCTTTGCTCGTTATCTGCGTGATTAATAAAGCGGCCGCTGTATTGTTTAACCACAGCACGCTGTGCTCATACGTCGGAAATTAGCCGTATAATAGCGCGATTAAAACCCGGAAGACCGAGTGGTGCACCTCTCAGATCCAGCGCACACGGAGCGGCTGGCGGGGCGCTGACCCGTCGCTGTGACCCCAGGGCGTGACCTCAGGCAGTGGCTGCCGGCCGGCCTAACTCTGCTTATTACCCACCGCGACAAAAACGTCCCAAAGCGGCGCGCCGGTGATGGCGCGGCGCCGCCAGGTGTCGGAGAAGTGTCGGCGGCGACGCCCAGGGCGGCCGTCCCCGGTGATCCGGCGTCGACGGTGGTCAGTGGTCACTCGCCGTCCGTCTCGGATAATGGCCGTATGAATGTTACTGCGGTCTCGGTGAGGTCGGTACACTGGTGAGCAGTAGGAGGCTGGCTCTGTGATTACCGCTGATGGAGCGGCGCAGATTGTAAGGTATCGGCGGACGTTATCAACGGGGCGTGCTGATCGTGTCGAGAGGTGATTTAATCGGCATCTTAAGGGCGGGTGGCTTATCGCATCTTCGGTTTGCTCTCAGGAAATTTTGCGGCCTCTTCCTAGGGTGCCGATTAGGAATCTAAGCTGAACCTGAGGAACAAGACACTATCCCTGATCTTATGAGCGATGGGGCACAGTTCTTGTGCTTGAGGGTTTGTAGTAGTTTATTTTGTGTGATTACCAAGTTTTTTTTCACATTTTCTGGAAATTATGATTCCCTCATAATTACACCTTTCAATTTCGGAGCGATCTGCCGCGAACTTCTGCTCACTGAGCATATGCAGCCCTGAATGCTACGGAGATTAGCCGTAACAAGACCAAGTCTGAAAACTATCTGGGAACTGCATGAGCCGTAAGCCAGTACGTTTATTATGAAGACGTGTTAGCACGAACAAGTGTTTTGTTCATGAAAATTACATGCGTCGTTCGGATTTCTTCCCCAATGTAGATTCCTCATAGACTAGCTCATCCCATTTCACATGCCAAATACTTACCTGATTTCCCTATTCCTTTCCGACTTTTACATATCTGTTTCAATTCAGCACAAGCCGTACGCGTCGGAAAAGGGGGGGCAGGGGGCCTGCCCCCCCCATTTTTTTGCCAAAAATTTCACGATCTCAGTCAAAATGAGAGAAAGCCGGACATTCTTATATTTAGCCGCTGCGGTAGGCAACGAGGAGTCCAAATTCGAACAGTTTTTGATCCTGATGTTGAAATTTTTTGTCAGCATCAGGTTGAAGTTTGGCTGGCCCCCCACTTTTTGCCGGTGGCGACACTTATGGCACAAGCTAACCTCCTGTCTCTGTCCTCCGTTTTGACAGAGGCATGTCATGACTGGAAGCGCAGGGCTTGCGTCGCTGGACCTGTCCCTGTTTGGTGAGACGCTCGTGGTCGCTGGGGTGCATGATGCTCTGACCCGATCCCATTGATCTGATCAGCCCATGCACTGTGAGCTCTGCTAGCGGGCCGCCCTTTTTGTGGCGCCACTGATTGATTTGGGATTTATTGCTGCCATTAGCCACACTCCGGGGTCAACAAATTGCCTTCTCATCAGGGTGTCTTCAGTGTGGCCGGACGAGGCCTTCTCCCGTTTGGAGATTACGACCCATGTCCTTTGAGATTCTAGACCCATAACTTCACTCGTCTAACGGTCGCCTCTTTTACGAGCGAAACATGCCTGTAAATACGTACAGGCCATGTTGGAGATCACGCACTTGTTCCCGATTCCTTGTAGATGCCATGCCAAATGCAGAAGAGCAAGTCGGGATCGGCGGTGAACAAGCGTTTCTTCTACCCCTCCAACAAGAGCCTAACGTACCTTTGGTACGAATGTATTCTTCATAAATAACGGCACGATATCTGATATGATAGCTCAATATTATGCACCTTATTTAAATGACTCCGTTTACATGGGAGACAAGAAATATGGTCGCAACTAGCTTTGACATTGGCGCAAAATGACTACGGTAGTCGACACGCTGTAAAAACCAAATGATGGTGATGATACAGAGATACGAACAGAGGTTTAGTTAATTTCATTAAATAAGCATCTTAACACCCAAAATGGGATTTTACGTGATATTGAAGATTACACTTCTCTCAAAAGGTTGGGGAGGACAATTTATGACAAGCGCAAACTACCAGGAGTTCATGTTAGTGAACTGGATTACCAGAAGAGGTTGTCATTCACGATATGGGCGCAATATGACCACGCAGGTTGACACGCACCTAAACCTGGGTAATCAAGAGGCTATCATTTAGAGACAAGGACGTTCCCATGGACTTCTTATGAAACTGGAGGTGGAATCAACGGTGAAAAACCATCTCCACAATCGCTTTCATTCACTCGGCTCCAGAGGGTCGTGCAGGAATTCTGTCATTCTAAAAACCAAAACTACATCTCAAAATGAAAGGTTTTGTCCCAAAGATGGGCCTATTTCAAATAAAATAAAAATTGAGCAAACAAAATTGAGGGACAGGTCTGCTCATTTCAAGAGCTGAGGACAGGGCTCCCAGCCTGCCCCCTGGCGATTTCCTGGCTAGAGGGACAGAAAACAAAAAATTGTTTTGTTGCGGCATTAAGTGTGTCAATGAAATTCTGCACAATAAATCATGCGATGTGTATTGATAGCAGAGATGGACTAGCCCCGTCTCCGGCGACCCTTTGTTCTAATCATGGTGCGGCCCGTCCCGCTGTTTTTGTGTGCGGCTTGTACACCGCTGAGAACGCGAGACTTTCCAGTCCTGTCGTGGTCACGCTGCTGTCACCGCAACAACCCCTATGTTATCGTATTGACCCCTAATGGGTCACGTCCCAACTCGTCCCCTCCGCCGCCTCACGGGAGACCCTGTGAAACACAGGCGAAGGAGAGATATAGATCACTTGTCAACGCCGCGCTAAACACCGTGGATCGTCGTCGGTCTACAATCGCCGAAGACAAACGTGAGAACGGCGGCCATTGTTTGCGGGAACCCGCGGGTCGAGTCTTAACTTCGACCCGTCACACCGTGGCTTCCTCTTCACTGAGAGAAATTTTCACAATGTCCATACGAATACAGCCCTGATATTGGGGTTCACTAGAGTACAACCAACGCTAAAGAAGGACAAAACCCAGTTCGTTCAAAGCAAAAAGTAGTTAAGGCATTGTTTTAAAACGAACATTAGTCGTCCTCTTATAATGATATGAACCCGCAACAAAGCCAGTACAAGGGTAGCAACGCTGTCCCGTATGATCAAAGTCGGCAGTAGGACAGCCCTGCTAATACATTGACAAGATGGTCGTATCCTTACAAATGCCGTACACATTTTGACCTGGTATTACTTGTGTCGCGGAAGCACCGGAAGTGTAAGATGCACGTGCGCTACAGCATTTTTCATTCGTGTCGTGATCAAACGCCTCCCTCAGTCTTAAGGACGCAGGCCGCGGGGAGTGTACGCGGGACCAAAGCAATATGCGCGGGACTGTGTTAGTACAGTTAGCGGATTGCGGTGGAAAAGTTTCTTTGGTTAGCGTATAGCCTATTTAGGCATATTTTAGACCAATCTTTTTCAGTGTCAGTCCCCTATGACATTGGGAGCAAGCAGTCGCTAAAGTGGTGTGGACTTGGAAACGGATTGGACTTGCAAGGTAAGCAGCTCCATTTGAATGCGAAGTGTCCAATTAGGTACATACCTACGTGTTTTGTTATAACTTCTTCCATTGCATACCAATGGCTTTATGGGTGTAGCCAGGGATTCTCAGGCATATGGAAACAGTGGCGGATCTGGCCGGTAGGTTTGGGGGGGGCAACCAAAGTAGAAAAGCAAAAATAACCCGGTAAAAGGTTTGGCCACAAGATGTTTGTTTTTTTCTATTCAAGGATCATTCACTCAAAAGCGCTTTTTGATATCAAGAGGACCTAGGTCCAATGCTTGCACTGAAGTTGACTGGTTCTATTTGAAGTTGAATGGTTCAGTTAACGCACCAAAACCTTGCTTATGGACTTAAGGAGCAGGAGCCCGGGGAAAATGACTAAAAGTCGACAGCTTTTGGGGGAATATGGTTCTTCACGGAACTTTTTTCGTTTGGGGGATCAACTGCCTTTTTCGCCCCCTCCCCCTGATTCGGCCACTGTATGGAACCTTCTTTGAGTTCTGGTGACCTCAATATTGACTTAACCAAAAAAGTTCGCACAATGGTTATTCGTCTCGTCAAGAGCTTTCGAACGCAAACAAGGAATACATCGGCACTCCGGTTTTCCTATGTCCGTGTCCTAACCGCCTCGCGTCTCATTTTCAGCCCGAGCTCCCAAGGCCGTGGTTTGGGTGTTCGGCGAGTATATGATGACAACATCCAGGGTGTGGGTGCGACACTGCGAGCGTACACAGTATGTGGAATGACGTGGAGGTGGTGGTGGTGGATGGGCCAATTGAAGCCCTCCTTATGTGGATCATATGCCAGTTCGTCTTCAGTCTGGAAAATAAAAGGACCAAAACAGCATTCGCTTCTTGGCCTTCAATGTCCTCGCTGCAAAGGACGTGAACGTCCTCTGGAATCATCAAAGTATTTCGGGATGCGATGGTGATGGGAGATGGCTGAGCTGGAGAGGCTCAGGTGATTGAGCTGGAGTGGTCAGATGGCCAAGATGATTGCGGTATGATGTTCGTGTGTTATTTTCATTCGTGCCAAGATTTTGCAACTACTACGATCTGTGAGTCATTTGTTTGATTTCTCTTAATAAATTGATATCTCTTAATAAAAGAAAAACAACAAAGGAAACATATTTTAAGGGAGTTTTGGGCCCGCAATGTTAGTTTTTGGAGTAAAAAACTGGTAAATGCTTGCTAATGATGCAGACATTTAGAACACAAACTTTAGGGTTCTGCAGGCCTCGTTACGAGGTTGTAACTTAGTGAAAATTTCTCTCGGTGTTAGTGCTGTGCATAGGCGTGAGAATCGGGGGGGCTCCCCCAATTTTCTGCGGTGGGCCCCCGCAGTGGATATAAAAATATCAGGAGCCGTAATATAAAACAGGAAATATAAACGGGCACAATGACTTGTCTGGGTGAGGCCTGATGAGACCGGGTCTTCCACTGCGAAGTGGAAGAAGCGCGTCGGAGCTATTCAATGAAAGCAAACGCCGGCAAAGAACGCAAGAAGTCATGTGTGAAAATACCCAGTATAGGCTGGTGTGCATACGTGCCTTATTGACATCAAATGACCGGTTTCAAAATTTTTCATAATTATGGGTTTCCTATCCCTGATGGTGTGTAAATGCTGGAAGAAATGATCATGCTGAACTCTTATCACGACCCTACTACTGGCAAGGTGAGTGCTACCGTACTACATGCTAGTGGGCTACGTGTGAGAGAATTGATGAACGCCTCGATTGGTGAAAAATTTGTAAATTGATCAAAATGCAAATTATAGGCTTTTAAATTCTGACCTATGTTTTGAGACCACTACAACCGCCCTATCGCATCGGTTTGCTTGCAGTGTGGACGAGATGGAGGCGCCGTAAACACGAAAATTATTGGCAGCGCAAATTGGTCGCTGTGGAGGGGCACCAACGGCTCCTAAGTAGTAAAAACTATTGTTTTTCACAAAAGTGAGCGAGAAGTAATGGGGTTTGGGGACACAATTATCTTTCCAGCCCCTCTGAATCCACCCCCTGGTCATAACTGCATATAATTGGAATCGTATGTTAATGTCATCCCACATGAATGTGAAGGTCAAGGTTAAAGGTTGCAGGTCAAGGTCATGCCACCATTTTCAAGGTCTATGAAAGGAGTGCTTCCGGTCAGATGATGCGGCCCAGGCTGACCTATATTATGCAGTGACATTGTAGTTAAGGTTAATCAATGTTAAGGTCCAGACAGATCACAGATTTAGGCCAGTGTTAAGGTCAGAGCCGTATTTCCCTCGTAATAGTTACAATAGAACTTGCTATCGTGTAAATCATTGGATGAATATCATATTGTGGTGTTATAGGTCTATGAAATTGAATATTCCTGGGCCCAAAATTTGGATAACATTTTATGGGACCTTCCGTCAATGAAATTAGCGTGCTTTCGGTGTATTTGTGAATTATTTTCTTCAAAATTTAAGCATTTTCTAAAAGGTCCATAATTCAACTGCATAACTGCAGGTCCTTAATTCAACTGGAATGCGTTGCCCAAATTCAACTTTGAGATATTATTGGGCCTTTAAGATAGGAGTAATAGACCTTGGGCAATGCAAGCTAGATATAACGTAGGTCACCATACCCCTCACAAGCCTCCAAAACGCGCGTTTTCCTAGCCCTCTTCCTTTTATACATCTCAGGAGGAAGGGGTGGGGAGGAGTCTGGCACAGTGGGGAGGAGTCTGGCTTCACTGCAGGTTGATGCCAGACTCCTCCCCACTGTGCATGCTAAAAATGGGCTCATTTACCCGGCATGGCATGTCACTTTGCCTAGCATGTTGGTGAACCAGTCATAGGAGCATTTACCGCTCTTGCATCCCTCCCAGCGTTGGCCAGCACAGCCTTCCTCTCAGCTGATTAGCATTCCGGCGCGCCCGGTGGCGGGCTGGAAGATTTACGCCGGATATCAATCGGGAAACAATTAGACGCGGTGGGTGGGGGCAAAAACGGCGCTGCCGGCTGCGCCGCTGTGTGTTCAGGTCCCGGGGCAGGTGTGATGAGCTGCTCACACCGACGCAGGGGTCCCCGCACCGGCACACCGGAGGGTGCCGCTACCACTGGAAACGTGGGCGGAACTTATCAACAAAGGAATGGGGAAAGTGTGACAGATTTAGTATGCAATGTTCTCAATATCATTTTTTTCAAATTGGAATGAAATATATTTCTTGGTTGGAACTAATAGATATACAGTACAGGAATCTTGAAGGAACACCTTTCATTTAAATGCCTTAAACAAAAATTCCGGGAAATGGTTGTTGAGTTATTTCAGCTGCTGTTTCCATTGAATCCAAGGTTAAAGCAGGCACATCTTTCGGCTATATCAGCACCAGCAGTGCACACTTCTTTAGCCTTATTCGATATTCCACTAATGCACATTACCGAGAGCTCTCAAGTGGCCTAAAAATGTGCATAGCATATATATCATATTGTGACTTCAATGATTGTGACTATCAATGATCGTGACTGACCTTGACTCCAAAGTTTTGTAAAACATTTTTTTGATATCTCTTTGTTATGACCTTAGTCCATATTAATACATTGCGGACGTTTTTCGCGCTTACTGCATTTTCCGAGGAGTCCCCAACACAGCCACTATTTGATTTTTATGGCCTCGTTTGACCGTGAATATATTTACCTAGGCCAATGAAAATTGGCTATAATGCAGATCATGATATTCCCCACTCACATTCGAATCAACGCTTTTCTAAACCTCTTTTTGAGATCTCAGGGGGCCTATCAGCCCCCCTCCTTCAGTGCACGTTAGTGTCAGGCCCATCTCCAGTGTGTGTGTTAAGTCTGAAGTCAGGGGAAGTTAAAATTATTTCCATTTGATATACTAGTTTTTCTGATCAAATACTCTAAACACTAAACATGGATGACGAGTTTTCGGATGATGGAAGCAGCCTAGACTCGCAGGAATTACAAGTGAGGGCCCGGCAATGCATTCCTGACAACGCAAGAAAAACTACGGCATGGGCCGTAGAGACCAAGTGGGCTGCCCGGAGACGTCATTCCGAGAATATCAAGCCCGATGTAAGAGATTACGAAAACGACCTACAGTTACTGGACAAGGCACTATTTAATTTCTATGCGGAGGTCCATACACCCGATTGTCCAAAATTCATGCCAAGCCAGCTCCATGTGCTCTGGGCCGGGCTTCAACGGTAATTGTCGGAGATGCCCCCTTACATGCCGCTCATGTCTAACCACCGAGCTTTCAGGCGCTCCAATAAGCAGTTCAAGGCTTCAAAAGGAAGACATGCATTGGATGGTATCAAAAAATCCGATGGACCAGCGAAGTTTTCCCTCGATCCTGCTGACCAGGAGAGGGTGCGGCAGTACTTCGCCTCTGAGCGAACCTACCAGGACCCTACTGTGCTGCAGCAGTAAGTTTACTATATGCTGTTGATGACTTTTGGGTACCGCGGCCGCGAGGTCCGGCGCCAGCTGAAGATATCGAGTTTGCTGGAGGAAAAGGGTGAACTGGGCCACCCGAGGATCAAGATCGATCAGGCTCTGATTAAAAATAACTATCAGCATGCTTGACCCAACGCCGCCTGCCGCCGTGTAGCAGCAGTCATCGACGATGTGGAGGGGCTCTTCCTTTTCTCTACTCTGAAGCTGTAAATTTCAAAATTGAAAGCCAGACTTCAGAAAGCCAAGACTGCGGCTCAAATTGAGGCAGACCGGGAGACTGAGCATTGGTCCGTCAACTCCCCTAAGGGGAAGAACACGATAGACCAGATGATGCCAAGAATCTTTGCTGCAGCGGACACTTCTCGCCGCTACACGAACCACTGCGTTCGCCACACTCTGGGAACTAACATGCTCCGGCTGGGGTTCCCCTTGGCTGCCATCCAAGCTCCACTGCCACTGAGGTCCGCGATGACCCTTTAGTGGTAAACCGGCCACGAGACAGCAGAGGAGCTCACGGACGAAACCCGCGCCGTAACAAAGCCGCTGCGGGGCGTCCGACCTCCCACAGCACCAGCAGGGGCCTCAGCTGCTGGGAAGACCACCACCACTGACCAGGGAACCAGGCCGGAGGTGACACGCCAGGAGCACCAGCTGCCGCACCAGCTGGGGCTGCAGCTAGTTAATGTGATCACATTAACTAGCTATACATGTTGCATTTGTTTAAGAGGTACATACTATGGGCAAGGGTTGTTGAATAAGTATAATATAAAATTTATAATGTTTTTTTTGCAGCCACACGTATACTCTTCCGACGCTTAACGTTGGGCCAGAGGAGCAGGCTGTGGAAAATGGGTTTATCAATTACAAACAAGTTGACCTTGACCACTAGGTACAATCTTAACTAAATAATTCGAGGGAGGCTTTTATTGTAAAAATATAGCATCATGTTTAAGGGGAAAGTATGCAGTCTTTACACCGATCTAGTATCACGTCTACTAGTGCTAAATAGGTAGCTTTTGGTTAGCATTTTAGCTGCAGTCGACGGAAAAAAGTAAGTAAGAAGAACAGAATAATTCAAATAACCGACTAAGGTACTTCAGCGAGTTTTTCATTGTTAATCAAAAGCTAGTGTTTGGCTGAAATAATAGAAAAGTCTGTCACAAATACCGGTCTAGGTTTGTCGTATTGTCGGCATTGCTTTTAGGTTAGAGGTACCAATATCGTTGTTGTCACGACATCGAATCTTATTTTTAACGATTCATTCTAAAAGGCATTTTTGTGTGAAGCTCAATTCGAGGTCTGGCTCTACTAGGACTGAGAATTATTGATATTTACTCCACGATTCTGATGAAGGGCTGTGTCCGAATATATAATCTTCAGTGCTTTTTACATTTCCGGATTCGAGGGGAGAGGCCAGGGAACATCTTAGCAACTCATCATCATGTTCCTGATGATGATGATGATGTTTCCGGCACTCGGCAGCTGCCATATGGGAGACGCCTGCCTCGTCAGAGGCGTCCCAGCCGCCGGATGAAGGCTGCCAGCCGAGGCGGATCGCCCAGCGCCTCTTGAATTGTCGGGTCGTCCCGGCCAAAGACATTTTTACGGAGAAGAGCTCGCGCTGGGCATTCTGTTAAAAGGTGCTGCATTGTTTCCTCGTCCTCCCCGCACTCCGGGCACGTGCCATTTGGTGCCAGCCCCACCCGGTGCTGGTAACTGCGGAGGAGAAGAGAGTGGCCCGTCCCTCAGCCTGGCCACTTCGGTGGATTCTAGGCGGGAGAGGCCATGTTTGTCCCCTAGGACCACTCTCTTGGTGCCGTTCTCCTCCGCATATCGGGTGGTGCTGACTTTTTCAGTCCACAAGCTGTGCGCGTGGCGCCTTATGCAGCTGTTCGCGGAGTTAAAATCAATCTGGGTGGTACCCTGGTCCAGTGTGGCAGCGGCACGCGCCACTTCGTCGGCGAGCTCGTTCCCCGGTAGGCCAGCGTGGCCCGGGACCCATTGAAGGGTTAGGTGGATGCCCATGCTGGCCAGGGTCGAGAGTTGGTGTCAAACCGAGCCTGCCAGGACATCGGATTGAGCGTGCGGGCCCTCCGCCAGGCGGGTTAGGGCGGACTGCGAATCAGTGCAGACTCTCACTTCTCTCGGTCGGCACTCGGCTGCGATCGTCACCAGATGGCGCAGGGCCGCATCCAGGGCAGCTAGTTCCGCCCGGAAACTGGACGTGTAGTGGCCGGCAGGGACTCTGATCCGCTTCACGGAGTGGTTTTCCCTGAGTACCACTGCGCCTCCACCGCCATGCTCATTGCCACTTGTCGCGGATCCATCCGTGAAGATTGAGATATCCGCTGGCGGGAGTGCAGCCAGAGTCCTTTCCGCCGCCGCGAGTCGTGCTTCTGGAGGGTCCGTCTTCTTCGTCTGGACGACTAGTTTCGTCCGAATGTCGATATTCGGGGATGGAGTCTCCCATGGCGCGACCTGCGGTGTAACCTGCAGAGGCTCCGCGGGAAAAGCGGCTAGGCCTGCCTCTGCGGACACTGCCAGGCCGGTCTCGGCCCATCCGCGGTCCTGCTGTAGCCTCAGTCTGGGTCTCTCCGCAAGCAAGAGCGGTTGTAGCGGGTCGCCCGGAAGGTAGCGGACGTGCCGCTGCACCGCGATGGCCGCGAGCTGCTTTCGTCGTATGCTGAGAGGCATGACGTCCGCCTCTCGCTCCAGAGCGGCCGTCGGCGTCGACCTCAGGCAGCCAGTTATCGTCCTGCAGGCCTGTCGCTGTACGACCTCGAGGCGTTCTAGGTTAGAGCTCGCCACCCCGGGCATCCAGCCACCGGCCGCGTAGTCTGCACAGGATCTGATGAACGCGAGGTACACCAGCCTGAGGTCGGTCGCCGCGGCGCCCCAGGACTTGCCACTAAGCGCCCGTAGCGCCCCACTCCTCTTCTTCATTTTGCACCTCAGGTTCTCGATATGGTGGCGGTAGGTCAGTGTCCGGTCGTACGTGACCCCTAGGAATGTCGGGGTGGCTTCGTGGCTTAGCCGAGCGGCGCCGAGGGTCAGGTTTGCACTCTCGTCTGGCCTCTGCTGGGTCGAGCGAGAAGAGGGTGCCAACTGTCTTCTCTTGGCTGATGGTTAATTTCCACTCTTCCGCCCAGGCCGTAAGACAATCCAGAGCTCTTTGGACTCGTCGCTCTGCCGCGGCGACGGTCCGGTCAGTGGCCCAGATTGCCAGATCATCGGCGAACAGCGAGGTCTGGACGCCAGGTGGTAGGTGCTCGATGATCATCATGTTCCTCGCCGCAGCACTTCAAAACTTAGTGCATATATTAATTTAATCATTAATTGTAGCTGTATAATTTAAGCAAATGACTACCAAATTGAAGCACTTGTTGCACGCTTAATTCATTATTTTGAAAACATGTAGTTTGAGTTTGGACCATGCAGCAGGAATCTCCTTTTTATGCGAAATGACATGAGTCGAGGATGAAATAGTATACATGAGGGACTTACTCCACTAGGTAAAAATCGTTTTCGGAGCGCTTTCGATGTATTTTATATATCTTTCGTCAGCGAGTTAGTACAGGTCATGAATGGTGATATAAAAAGGTATGACGATGAGTGAAACTAAAAAGACATGGCACGAGGGGAAACACATGATTAGATAAACATACGATCCTGCGTGATAAAGAAGTGGAAAGGGAAGGTAAGTATAAAAGGGGGATATATAAATAACAGGTAACAGAAACAGGGGAAGAATATGGTGAATAGCAGCGTCAGCTACCAAAAAGGGGAACATTTTATGTAACAGTATGATAAACAATTATACAATACAATGTAAACATAAATAAATTGATAACATTTCACAAATTACAATGATGGAATAGTCAATTTAGCTTGCAGTTGTCACGAATGAGGTGGAGCCAGCGTTCTGGAAGTTTGTAGCTGGTGGTATGGTTTAATCTGGTATCATTGGGAGACGTGATGATGGTGTTCGAGTTGTTCGCTGACTGGACGAATGCGGGTTCGAATAGGAGTCGGTGTAGGCGTCGTGGTTCGGTGGCTAGAATTGTGGGGTTGTCGAAGTCGGGCAGCAGTTCTTGTGTTGTTGGAAGACTGATATTGTAGAGGTGTTATTACACCGCCAGGCATCTTGATGTTCCCTGACCCTGGTGTTGGTCCTTTTTTGGTAGCTGACGCTGCTTTTTACCATATACTTCCCTTGTTTCTGTTACCTGTTACCTGTTATTTATATATCCCCCTTTTATACTTACCTTCCCTTTCCACTTCTTTATCACGCACGATCGTATGTTTATCTAATCATGTGTTTCCCCTCGTGCCATGTCTTTTTAGTTTTACTCATCGTCATATCTTTATATCACCATTCATGACCTGTACTAACCCGCTGACGAAGATATGTAAAATATATCGAAAGCGCTCCGAAAACGATTTTTACCTAGTGGAGTAAGTCCCTCATTTATACAATCTCCTTTTGGTCACAGTCATGCACCTGAGTAGTGCAAATGTGTCACCTACCCCGGTGGCCGAGTTGGCCTGTGCACCGCTGTCAGTACACGCTTAGGTAAGTGCTTGCTCGCAGGTGCCGTTTTTAGGGCTCACCTATTTGCGCTAAGCACTGCGATGCAGCGTCTCATTGACTTTGGTTAAGCGTGCACAGAAACCGCCCACTTTCGGCTGATCTTTTCCCAATTTAATATCTATTTTCAAAGGTTCACCTTTTGAACTAGCCAGCATTGCCTTTATAGGGTCACTTTGACTTTAGTAGTGCTAAAAGTATGGATTTATAAATCAAATCTTTCAACAGGCTTGAAAGCGACGGTTGTAGCATAATGTACAGTGCTGTCGGTAGAAGATTGCTGCAGAGCAATTGCTGCGAGCTTTAGGTACATACATTATTAGTGTCGGTTTACTTTCAGCCTTTGACAGCAGGCGTCACAGGAAAAATAAAATCATTGGATAGAAAAGAAAAGAAAAAAGAAGAGCCGTCTGATGGCTGGGTGTTTACAGCAGGCGTCGCTGACCCCGAGGAGAGTGCACTTTTTCATGCAGATTCCTCTGTGCGCACTCGTTAATGGCTGCTTTGGTCATGGAGGGCACACAATGGAAACAGCGTCAGTTATTGGTGGAATGATTTGTATCTGAGCGTCGTGCCGGTGCCTTGTTAGAAAAACGGGCGCTCGTTTATTTTCAGTAATGCTAATTATACGGTTTGATGAGCGTTTGCCATCACCAACATGAGACCATAAACCATAGGCACAGGACGTGTACCCTACTGAAGAGCCGGTTATAGTACAGCGTTTGAACAAAAAGATAAGTCACAAATTTCCGAGCTAGCAAGTGACTCATCAAGCCAGACATGTAGAAGCCCTGATTGTGGCAGGGCAGTGAATCACTCATGCTGGCCCTGTGTTGGCACTCCAGTGATCACCAGCCTGTGCACTCACAGGGACGAGCTCAGCCCGCCAGACACTTCAGAGGTCGAGAGTCACAACACGCACATTGTTTTGTCACTCAAGCCGGCCGATGCTGCCGAATAGTGTCTAGTGTCCGGCTTCAGCTAACACCAACGAGCCTGTACCTTCAACAAACAGGCAGAAAACAAACATCTAATGTGATGGAAATCAGGCACCTTCAAAGGTACTTTAACGAGACATGATTACATTAGATATTGCGGAAGCAGTCTCCTTAACGTGATTTCTTTTTGTATGCCCACATTATCGTATCGCACTTTTTGTAACATATTTGTTGCGATCTATAGTTATAGGGTTGTTTTAGGGAAAACTATTTCACCTGTCATTGGATGAACATGCCTGTAGATGATCGGAAAGCAAACCAAACGAAGCCAAGTCCACTGTATTTTGAACAATAGGAGATTGCTGAAACGTACACTATCTGCATTACTATGTATCCTGATACCTTCTTCGTGTTTTTAAGTCTTAAACTCATTCGTTAGTTTCCTCAACCATACCGTTCAGTTCAAGACACTGTCTTGACTTCCGATAAAGATTTATGAAGTGTACTTCATCTTCAATCTATCAACTAAGCAACAAACAACTTACAGCATAAAAGTGAAAATCGGACCTTGCTTATCAAATTATAATTGAGCGTATTACCGTCATGACCTTATTTTGTGGATGTTTTGAAACTGCTCACAGATAAATCTCTCCTTTCCATTCTTCAGTTGTTGCAGAGCGATTTCAGAAAATAATGCCCAAATACCCAAGTCTGAATCACCCCATGTATATTCTTCCTTGCCAGAAAATGCAGCATTTTCCAAAGCCCAGGGACTAGATTAGCACTGGATTAGTACACTGCACAAGTTGAACATGTAAAATGTGTTTCAGCGTACCGTCCGCAGAACGATTTGAAGAATCTTGCACCTACCACTTCCATGATGAAATGCACATTCTCAATATTTTTCATCACCGGCCAGATTAAAAGAAACATGCAGCAGGCCACAGGCACTGAAACATATTTCCCTGATAAATGGTTTGACCGTCTTAACACGCGCAGTGGAGAGGGGTCTGGCGTCAACGCGCAGTGGAGGGGGTCCTAATGTGCCCCTCCTAAGAGCCAAAAAACCAAGAAGATTAGAAACACACCCGCCGGGGGTGCGTGGGGGCGATAGTAATCTACATTATGACCAAGTTTCATTGACCTATGTCAATATCTTCAAGGTCAAACGAGGTCCTAAAAGTCAAATCTAGGCCGTGCTGGAGACCTATTGGGAAATGCCGTAATTATGCGGAAAATAGCCGGAAATGCACCAAAAGTGGACTAATGTCATAGAGGGAAGATAACACACAATAATCTCTGAAATTTTGAGGTCAAGGTCATTCAGTGAATGGCCTATGACGTAACAATATGACATATTCCCAATATTTACAACATAATTGGCACTGTGACAGCTTTGGGCGGGAATTGAGGCTTTGACTTCGCCTTGAACTTCGAACTTGACGTTGACCTTGTGTGAGCTTACCTGTGAATTCGTAACATAACGAACTTCACAGTGAATAATATAATCTGACCGGAATACTGGGGTCAATGACCTTGACCATTGACCTTTGACCTTTGCCTTTACCTTCATGTGGGTTGACCTTGACGTATAACCTGATTATACGACGTTATGACATCACCACTCGGTCTACAGTGCGGGCGAACTGGTGCGACCGCGCGATTGTGACGGTCTCAAAATATAGACCTCTGAATTTGAAAACATATGATTGCAATATTTCTGACCGATTTTCAAAACTTCTTCACCAATCGACGTGCCTTTAAATGCTCCAAAACTTGCCCCGGAAGCGGCTTCTGGCAACGAACGCATCTTCGGCCACCGTGGAAAAACAGGTAGGCTGGCACCTTAGGACCCTCCACTGCGCGTGCTACGCCAGTACCATCTATATCTCACGGCGAAGTCTTGGCTTCGCACTGGACTGCCAGGCACACTTTATGCCAGCAAAAACAGGCAAGGGGAGGGTCTGCACGCTTCTCCACTTTACAACCAACTGGTATATTTATACTTCTTTAAGACGCTGGAATGGGGGAGAACGGGTCACTCCATCCGGTCTGAAATGGGTTTAGCCCGTGCGAGCTAACTATTGAGGGGGGCGGCCCTGAGGCTCGTGGGTGACGCCAGCGTGTCTTCCGCTTGTTCGTCACCTCACCCCCACGTGACTGGAAGCTGCGGTGGTAGTGTTACTGGGCTGACAACCCCCACAATGGCCGCTGTCTATCGCCGATTGTTTGGTAGGTGGGTAGTTTTCTGGTCGACTTCCCCGGAGAGGATGTAAGAATATCCCTTTCGATGATAGTGGTCTCAGAATGGACACGCAAAAAGTTTTATCGCATGGTCGAATAGGGACATGTGAAGAATTAGACGACCTTGTGGCTTTCACCGGAAATGCTGGTATGTGACGACGGAGCCCATTGCTCTTTTGCGACAATGGGTGCAAGGTCAGCACCGTCTCCTGTGGCTCCCATCCTCATGCCGTGCAACACGGTCTAGCCGTTCATTGGCTATGAGACATTGGAAATAAACATTTACATGTATACTCAGTACCGAGCCGAGGAGCGTGATTAAAATTCGGTAAGATGTTCAGTTGCCTGTCTCCTTGAATCCTGGGAGCAAAGTTGATCTAATACACGCTTGAGCTGATACACGGGTGCATTAGCGTCATTATGCGTCCAAGATTCGAGGAGGCAGGCTATTGCATATCTTGATGACACTTTCTTGAAGTATATTCTATTTTATATATATCTTGAAGCATACTCATTACAACACTTTAACGTATGCACATTATATTAAGCTTTTGGTATATCAAATCTTTATTCGTGTGCATTGCATGGCAGGTTTGCGGGTCTGATTGCTCAGTTTCCCATGGCTGTGAAATATATGCAGTAAGTAATAATAAACAGCACCAAAACTAGAAATATTTATGCAGAAATCGTTCAACTGTTTTGGTACAGTTAAAAGAGACTGTGAAGTAAGCACAGTAACATTCGGCCTGAGTTTAGATCCTTCATTAAAGACCCGTTGTAGGCTTAACACTCGACTCAATTACATGGGGCAGCCAAATAGGTTGAGTCTGGGCAACAAGTCTGTCGGTCGTGGATTAGAATGAAATGATCTGCAATCTCTAATTCTGTACCTTGAAAGCAGGAAACTTTAAAACTGGAAGTGACTATATTTTGAGCCCCCAATACAGTGGCGCTACAAGCCTCCGTTTTATGGCTATCTGTAAAACCCTGAAGGGGTTGCAGCTATCCAGATCCACCCTCACCACGTCTGAACCGTGTTTACCACCACCGCGATGGGCCTCCGAGCCACCTTCGCCCTGGTGTGGGGTTGAAATACCCCCTTGATCTTGGTTCCTATACGGAGTAGCGAAAAAACGCTAAGCTGGTGGTAGCTCATAAAAATCCATGAACAAACTACATCAGTCACTTTTTGGCTCAAGTCAATATTGAGGTCATGGAAGGTTAAAGAAAGTGACAGGTTAGGGAAGTTTCTGGGCTCTAGCGTCTGACAAAGCTGAGTTAGAATCAAGTTTTAGGCACCATTCGCTTAATCCAATTATGTATGATAAGACAATACTAGGTAAAAAAGTGACCTAAGGTCAGGTCAAGGTCACCATCTGACCTAGAATAGTCAATATGCATACCAATCGACTTGCAATAATAATATAAACGCAGCTATATAAAATCAAATCTGTATCGTTATTTCCTGCAAAGTTGTTAACCCAAATCTGAAAACCTTAAGATGTTCCCTGGCCTCTCCCCTCGAATCCGGAAATGTAAAAAACACTGAAGATTATATATTCGGGCACAGCCCTTCATCAGAATCGTGGAGTAAATATCAATAATTCTCAGTCCTAGTAGAGCCAGACCTCGAATTGAGCTTCACACAAAAATGCCTTTTAGAATGAATCGTTAAAAATAAGATTGGATGTCGTGACAACAACCATATTAGTACCTCTAACCCACCCCTCCAGCGCGCGGCACCGATATGACTCACACCTCATGCGTTACCTGGAATTATGATTAATGTTCATTTTTGAAAGAGGCCCGAACGAAAATAAAATGTTTTTATTGCATTTGGAATTTACTGTATTCTAATTGTGGGGTAGTGTATTGGCAGTTTATACACGGCTGGTACCCCCGCCCATACGTACTGGCAAAACCTCTTGTTACCTTTTCCTCTAACCTAAAAGTAATGCCGACAATACGAAAAACCTAGAGCAGTATTTGTGACAGTCTTTTCTATTATTTCAGCCAAACACTAGCTTTTGATTAACAGTGAAAAACTCGCTGAAGTACCTTAATCGGTTATTTGAATATTTTCTGTTCTACTTATTTACTATTTTTCCGTCGACTGCAGCTAAAATGCTAACCAAAAACTACCTATTAAGCACTAGTAGACGTGATACTAGATCGGTGTAAAGACTGCATACTTTCCCCACTAAGATGATGCTATATTTTTACAATAAAAGCCTCCCTCGAATTATTTAGTTAAGATTGTACCTAGTGGTCAAGGTCAACTTTTTTTGTAATTGATAAACCCATTTTCCACAGCCTGCTCCTCTGGCCCAACGTTAAGTGTCGAAAGAGTATACGTGTGGCTGTAAAAAAAACATTATAAATTTTACATTATACTTATTCAACAACCCTTTCCCTTAGTATGTACCTCTTAAGCAAATGCAACTTTTATAGCTAGTTAATGCGAACAATCATTGGTAAATACTTTTCCTCAGCCTGTACCTCTAGCCCAACGTTAAGTGTTGAATGGTTATACGTCTAGCTGCAGAAAAGTATTATCAATAATTAGTTGCATATTTCAAAAACCCCAACCACATTACGTACCCCTAAAAGCTAGACGTATAACCATTCAACACTTAACGTTTGGCTAGAGGTACAGGCTGAGGAAAAGTATTTACCAATGATTGTTCACATTAACTAGCTATAAAAGTTGCATTTGTTTAAGAGGTACATACTAAGGGAAAGGGTTGTTGAATAAGTATAATGTAAAATTTATAATGTTGTTTTTTTTACAGCCACACGTATACTCTTTCGACGCTTAACGTTGGGCCAGAGGAGCAGGCTGTGGAAAATGGGTTTATCAATTACAAAAAAGTTGACCTTGACCACTAGGTACAATCTTAACTAAATAATTCGAGGGAGGCTTTTATTGTAAAAATATAGCATCATCTTAAAGGGGAAAGTATGCAGTCTTTACACCGATCTAGTATCACGTCTACTAGTGCTTAATAGGTAGTTTTTGGTTAGCATTTTAGCTGCAGTCGACGGAAAAATAGTAAATAAGTAGAACAGAAATATTCAAATAACCGATTAAGGTACTTCAGCGAGTTTTTCACTGTTAATCAAAAGCTGGTTTTGGCTTAATAGAGACTGTAAATACTGGTTGATTTGTGTTTGTTGGTTTATTTGGTTGGTCCATTGGTTTTTCATAATTTATTTTTAACGATTATTCTAAAGGCATTTGTTATTTCTGCTATACTAGGACTGAATTATTGATATTGTCACGATTCTGATGAGGGCTGCGAATTATAATCTTGTGTTTTAATTTGAGGCCGAACATTTAAACCATATCATGCTCCTCGCCGCGCACTTAAACTTATCAAATCTGAAACCTGCTTGTGTCCCAGATGACCTCTCGATTCGGTCGAAACTTGTAACATAACCTGAAATGGGCCCGATACTACGATTTGAGATGGGCATGTATCACGATAGATTGTTCACCCAATTCCCATTTCCTCATGCATTTCCAATGGAGTGTACCAAGTCCGTAACTGAGCCAAAGTCATCGATACAACAAAATTCCAGAACAATTTTGTAGTACTCGGTGGGCCCATAATGTGATGTGAGTTTCAATTTGATAGATTAACAATGTTCTTACTTTTACTATTTTAACCCTCGCCCCACCGGGGGCCATCGATGGATCTCTCACCCCATCATTTTCCCACCATCTCTGAAATTTTTACCCCGGGTCACCCAAAGTCAGGTCACCAGGCGAGGTCAACCGAGGTCAACTCACTTCAACTTTTGGGCTTTATAAGGGCTATATTTCTCAGTCGATCGATTTGAAACTTGCTACACTTCATGACCCCTCCAGAGTCTATAAGGTGTATATCCGGGATTATTCGATTTCGTGACATGAGGTCAGGTCACGAGGCAACCTCTCCCATTGAAAAAGAATGGGGAAAAGCTTTCTTAATGTCTAAAAGTCACAAAAATGATTGCAAATGCTCAGACTGCACAGAACAGCGTTCCTGGACACCCTTTCACGCATCCCAGGGGCCATATTTGCCCTTTGACCTCTCCAAGATCATCCAAGGTCACCAGGTGTTAAAAACAGTATTTTGACAATACATTTTCACCTTATTAAGCTAGAGCACTGAATCAAACACCATCGTGCGTCTCTTGTCACTGGCGTTCATTTGATATACGGCAAGGTCACTTTCTGACCTTTCGTGACCTTTCGTCACATTAGGTCACGAGGTGACCTCTGGAGATCAAAACACTGGCGGGAGGTCATTATGTTCCGCATAGCGGAAAAAGGTCTGGAATTTTCCTATCAAATTTATTTTACCACATCTGAATATCTCTAATGGCACAAGAGTTATGCCCAGTTTTCTTAAGCACTGCATATTTGAGTGAAAATAGCCTATCGGGACCTAACTTGACCTCTGGAGGTCAAACCATTGACCTGAGCGCTCAAAAATGTGAAGTAATTTCTTACTGAATTCATGCGAGCTTTCTAATACAGTCTGCATATTTGCACTAACCCCTATATTTTCGGAGCTAGAGGGGCCATCGATGGCCCCGGTGGGGCGAATGTGGCGCCGGACCCCCGGCGGGGCGCGGGTTAAGCTTTTCTGGAGTTGATGTCACATGACCTGCTCTGGTGACCTGACCTGAGATGACCCAGCCTTAAATTGTTTAGAAAAGTTGTAAAATTGATCAAGAATGAGGTATGTCAAGTACAGCGGGGGAACCGCCGCCATTTTTTGCAGCCCGGCGAAAAAAACCCGAAGGGGGTGCTCAAACATCCCCACTGGGGCGAGGGTTAAATGCGGCCCCCTGAAATAAAGTAAGTAAGCACTAGCGCTAAGGCGTTGACTGGAAAGAAATGGACCGAGAAGTCCATCTTAGCCCGCTCCCCCACGAACTCCTGACCCTCCGTCGCCGCTGATCAGTGTTTGTATTACCAGTTGGGATACGCGATACGCACATTAGACACCTTTGACGAAGAAAAACGGCTTCTCATTTAACAGTTTTTTTTGTATCTCTGAAAAGATATTAATACAGTGACTTAAAACTTTTATTGGTGAAAGTAATAAGCTCAGATATTTTCCAATATGTTTCCAAATTTCAGAACTCCCACAATACTTTCCAATAGATTGAGTCAAATGTGTATAAACGTGTTATTGTTTTTGCATCTAGAACACCAATGTTTGCCTCCTTTGAAATAGATGAATCTTAATTTTTCTTAGAAATCAAACAAAAAAGCCAAATTTTAAGCTTATGAAATATATTTTGTATTTCTCAACTTCAATTCTAGGTGGAATCTGTAAGAAGTTATAGGCTCCAGATATCTGAAGACACGACACTGCTTAAAATCGAGTTTCTACAGACAGCCCAGATTGTGCGCACTGCACATACACAAAAAGGGAAAAAATCAAGGCTGATTTTAAACCATTTCCCGAAACACTTCAAATTAGCCATGCCCACCTATTATCAAGAAGTGTATAAATCGCTGGCCTATCAGTCTATTTTGCTGATATTTTGTAAGTGTTGAATATAGCCTGTAAAGCAGATATGCTGTCGTATAAGAGGTGTATTGTTCTGCAGAACCATGTATGTACCTCTAATATAGATATCCAGTGTGACAATAAAGCAATGATATGACATCATATTGCACATACGCATGTGCATACACTTAAGAGAGTCCTGTGATTAGCTTTATGTGAGGATATTTCAAGGGAGGATATGAACACAGGGTTAAAAACATGCCAAACTCAATTTTTACAGTAAAGTTACCTTCAGCTCACCGTGCATGCGCACTAGGGTGTAGCATGAACGACGTTATTTCAGCAAATTCTTATCCGATCTTTGAAATTTTGCATGTAGTGTTTTTTCTCACATTTCCCAGACAGAGTCGAGGTCATTTCACCTCGAAGGATTTGCGATGAGAAAATGGTAACTTTTGAGGACTTTTGCTTTGTTTTGGTGGCATTAGGTGTAATATCGACCTGTTTCGGTATATCATTGCTGACTGGATGCGCCTGCTAAGCGAACTATCTGGCTAACGTGCATTATCAACGCCTTCTCCTGCACCAGTGCATCACAAGCCGAGGCCGCAGGCCGAGGTTTGTTGCAGTGCTTCAATCGCAAGTGAGTTGAGATGAAAATGATAGTGGCATGTACCTTAACCCGCGCCCCACCGTGGGTCCGGTGCCACCTTCGCCCCACCGGGGGCCATCGATGGCCTCCCTCTAACTCCGAAAATATGGGGGTTAGCGAAAATCTGCAAAGTGCATTAGAAAGCTCGCGTGAATTCAGTACGAAATTACTCGCATGTTTAAGCGATCAGGTTAATGGTTTGACCTCCAGAGGTCAAGCTAGGTCACGATAGGCTATTTTCCCTCAAATATGCAATGCTTAAGAAAACTGGGCAGAACTCTTATGCCATTAGAGCTATTGAGATCTGGTAAACTACATTGGATAGGCAAATGCCAGACCTTTCTCAGTTGTGCGAAACGTCGTGACCTCCCTCCAGTGTTTTGACCTCCAGAGGTCACTTCGTGACCTCATATGACCTGAGGTTATCAAAGGTCAGAAAGTGACCTTGCCGTATATCACATGAAAGCTAGTGATGAGACATACACGATGGTGTTTGATTCAATGCTCTAGTTTATTTAGGTCAAAAGTTATTGCCAAAATACTGTTTTTGACCCCTGGGGACCTTGGATGACCTTGGAGAGGTCAAAAGGAAAATATGACCCCTGGGATCCGTAAAAGGGTGTTCAAAAACGCTTTTCTGAGCAAGCAGAGTATTTTAATAGTTGTTGTGGCTTTTAGATCATAAGACAGCTTTTTCCCATGCTTTTCAATGGGAGAGGTCACCTCATGATCTGACCTTAGGGCACGAAATCGAAAAATCCCGGATATACGCCTTGTAGACCCTGGCCGGGCCATGAACTGTATGAAGTTTTAAATCGATCGACTGAGAAACGTAGCTCTTATAGAGCTCAAAAGTTGAAGTGGGATGACCTTGGTTGACCTCGTCTGGTGACCTGACCTTGGGTGACCCGGGGTAAAAAATTTCAGGGATGGTGTAAAAATGATGGGGTGAGAGACAGAGTCCTCAGCCGCGGTCCTGCGTTTCGTTGGTTTTCTGCTATCCCGAAAAACCTTAGGGGGCATAGACTTGTCGATGGCCCCCGGTGGGGCGAGGGTTAAAACTTTCGGATGCCAGTGTATTATTTGAAAATTAGCTATGACCCTTAGAAATGAAAAGTTGTCACGTGAGACCTCACGCTGGACGCTATCAGAGGTGGCTGGTGTTTCAATATAACGGCTTGTGCATGATAACGTAAAGAAGGGACATAATTTTGAAATGTGAGTGACCAAACTCAAGTGACCAAACCGAACCTAACATAATTTTCACCTTATGAACATCTTAAAACAATCAGACTGTTTTTAGGCTTGATCAGTACTTCAAATGATATTGTTGACGATCTGTTATGACACATATGTGTCCCTAATGATACATTTTCCATCGAAAGTCCATTCTTGAAGCAGAACTGAAAGGGCAAAAACGCTGGTTATCTTGATTTATGTATGTACTTCTTCGTCAGGTGAATGAACTGACCTTCATGGTTGTGATTAGAGGTATAACGGTGAATGAAAAACAGTTGATAATGAAAGGCCAGTTAGCTGCGTTTTTGCAGTCATCCCTCTGTGTTCCTCCTGTTCTTTTGTTATGACATCCGGAGGGTCATGTGAAGTTGAGAGTTGATGTCATGATGATTTTTCGAACTCGGGATCCCAAATGGAATCAAACCATAAGCTGTTAAATGTAGATACCAGTGCCTTTTAGCTTAAAATTTTGCAACTTCTTGAACATCACCAAGGTAAATTGTAACTTGCTATTTCATTGCAGTGCTTCGTGTCTGATATGAATCTCGGAGTGAATTATGAATATGAATCTCGGAGAGATTATGAATCTCTTAATTAATTTTAATTTTTGTCCGAGTAAGCCCTCACACACAATAAAGGTACGAACCCCTTCATGGGCGCTATTTCACCGCAGAGGTTGGTGGGCCCTAAGCACAAATAATCAATGAACGAATTCTTTCATGGCATAGCAGGATACCAAAATAACAATGCGGTAAGACACCCATGCATTCCTGAGAACGAGTGAACTGTAGAGCCCCCACCATAACTCTGTTCGGATGACTGGAAACCTCAGCAGGTGACTGAACCATTCACTCATACCGCCGCTTCTCCCCGGTGTCATTTCTGGGCGCGTGACGTCACTGGCAGGTCACCGTCTGATTGGCGGTGCGCCGGCGGCGGCGCGCGGCAGGTCGCCGAGCAGGTCTTGGCGGCGCTCTGGTCGCCGCACTCGATTTCGTCGTGGCCGACGGGGTGGAAGTGTGGAGACCGAGCACCAGCCACAAGCTTAGGAGGCTGTTGTACTCCGCTGTCACCGGGCTCCGACTAAGGATATTTTTGTGAACTCTTGCAATTTCTGCTTGCAGCTGTGTTGTGCCTATACGTTTCAACTGACACTTCGGATACACTCTAAGCAAGGTGAGTGGATGCATCTCTTAACGTCAACGTTGTATTGTATCGCTCCTTTCAGCCCAATTCATTGGTTCTCCTTGTGCGCAAAAGCTAAGATTGTCAAATGGCTTTGCGTTTCTATAACCTAAAATCGTTGAAAAATAATGTTCAAACATCCTTTTGATAATAAAAAGGGAATAAATGTCTAAATGTAAATTGCCATGCAGCTACCGATACAAATGATTACCCAGATGTATGTGCACTCATGTATAATAGAGCCCTCATTAGATCTTATCAGTTTTCTACGCAAAGCCTCTGGACAATACTTAAGTGCCGGGTCAGACCACTGTCTGCAATTCATCCTGTGATAAGCGAATCTGCGAGCAAGTAGCTGTCTGGCATGAAACATGGCACGCAAGCGAGTGTACATTGATATGTTTATGCTCTTTGCTCCGTAAGACGATAATGCAGGTGTGGGGCGTGAGTGTGTTCGAAATACATTTCTTACCACAATTAAATGGCGGCAACGAGCAAACCTACTCTGCTGCGAAAATTATACATTCATTTTAGAGCTCTTTTGTAAACTTCTATTTTCGTGCTCAACTTATCAAATTCTCACGGCACATCTTAATCACAATTATTATGTAAAAATATTCAAAGTGTGACCCTGGGAGTTACCGAAATACAGTAAATCAATCAACAGAAGCATCCAAAATTGAAAATGCAGCTTTTCTAAAAAACAATTACATATCCAACTCAGTCGAACCTAATGACCGAATGCATCCTTTACCCTGTAGGGACCAGATCCGAACCTTAATGAAGATTTTGGTTGCCTTTAGGGGATCGGAGCATCCACTGCCTTGCCAACAATGCAGAACTCTGACCTTCCTGATGATTGAAGTCGTTGTTTCCAGGTTATTAATTTGTGACATGATTTGTGGTCCGTTTAGATGTATGTTTTCGATAACCCTAATCATCAAGCCTATTGATATTTTGGTTATTAGAAATTGGTATATAAATATTTCAAATTGTATTGCTATTTTTGCGTCTGGCCTGAATTTGGTTATGCCCAGAGGCATGGGCGCCGGAAGCGGGGGGGGGACGCGGGGGGACGCACCCCCCTGTTGGCCAGCCAGGAGGACGTCCCCCCTATTGTTGGTCCATCGTCATTAATGTTGTCAGATACCGAATATGCTCAAAATTCGCCTCCCCGGTCAGCACCATCCCGGGTCCGTCCCCCCTGCAAAAATTCCGTGGCGGTGCCCCTTCCCAGAGGTCAGAAAAAGCCCGATCTTGCAAACTTATTTGGGGAAAATGTTGGGAAACAAGAAGGTTGAGCATTTTCAAATCTGAGGCTAATGCCCATGGAGTTGCAATTCAACCATTCAATACAACATTGAACCACAATATGTTACCTAACTCCCTGATTCTGTAGGATGGCGATAATCATTTTCTTTTTCGTAAGACTCCAAAAGCCCTAACCGTTTTGGGGAACTTTACAGATCTCGGGGCAGCACTGGTCTCCGTTGGGGAAAATAAATTCTTTTTTCTGATCTCTGGTTATGCCACCAAATTGCGTAAAATGCACTGCTGTTCCTAGAAATTAGACTTGTTGTCCCCTCTTTACCGTAAGTGGTCTTCGTAATATTCTCCCCAAGACCTTGAAGTGACTGCGATCTCTGTCCCCGAATTTCGTAAATGAATTGCACGCGAAAAACAATTTTGTCGCCTCCTAATAAAGTGATTTGTTCACTGAGACTCTTATGAAGAATGTGAGCCATGGCAACAAATCTGGTGCATGAGATTATAAGAAAATATGTTCTCGAATTGATCGTACCCGGAGAAATATAGACATACATACATTGTTTACTTAGACACCGTGTATAAAATAAACTCATTCTTGTCGAAAACCTACTTGAGCGATCCTTCAAAAGTTGAAAAAATCCGCTTAAGAAATTCACTCTACTCATTTTTTTGGAGGTGAAATTGAGCAGCGCGAGCTATTCTGCGGATGGTACTGACGGTGGATTGAGATTACCAAGTCTAACTTCTGAGGCTGGCGCCGACTGGGCCTGGGGAAACGGTCGAGCACAATGATTGATGACTGAATGAAATTGCTTGGAGGAAAATAGGCTATTTTGTCTGGGCATAATGAATACGAGTGAATTAGAGGAAAGTGGGAGGGGGGCGGAGTATGGATGGGAATGCGGATACTGACTAATTTTAAAGTGGGACAAACAGAAAAATAGCTTGAAAGAAAACAGAATAACCGTCACTAAACTCGGAAGATAAACGGCCTTCTGCGAAGAAATTATTCGTGAAATATCCATAAAGCTATAAAGCATAAGGTATAAATCACACACCAACCTGTTTCTTTTGTATTCAAATCTATCCAGGTACTGCATCACGGCAAGTAAGTAAATACATTTAGCAAACTTACGCTCGTCATCCACCAGCACGTGGAAGCTCAACGTGTTTGGCTAAGTCCATTCGGAACGATTAGTAGCCATGCACTTTGAATCTGGGAGTTTGGACTTTTAAGTGATCATTTCTAGAGCAAAATTCTATGAAAAAATTATCTGAGTCTAACCGTGTCGATTCTGCTGTTTATTCAGAAAATCGGATGCAATGCCAAAACACGTTCAACCCGGACGGAGGGCTGAGAGCTTTGAATCATGTTTTTTCGACGCGCCAACTTCCAGGGTCACATGGTGTCACCACTCTTTCACTATTGGAATGGTTTCTCGGGAGCCAGCTTGCTCCTTGTTCGGGGAAGCTACCGGGCCTTGAACTCGGGTTGACTGCGTGGAAGCCAGCGTCGGTGACCACCCCACTACCACGCCTCAAGCCATAAACTTTGTCTCCCTCATATCGATATGTGCGTGCACTCATAAATAAACTAAGGAAAGACTTCTCTCTGCTTGAATATATATATATATATATATATATATATATATATATATATATATATATATATATATATATATATATATATATATATATATTTAAGTGCGAATAATTTCACAAATTGTTTTTTTTCATACATTATAATTGCGTATATTTCTACTATTTTTCAACATTAATAACGTAGTAGGGGAAGTCCGTGCAAGAGTACACACTTAACTTTCTAAAGGCTTTCACTTTTCTCCTATAAGTCTAACAGCTAAAATTTTTATGTGGTTGTTTAGCCTGAAGAATTGTCTATGCATGGGCTACGTTTCAACTCGATGTCTCTGAAAGGAACTCGCCACGAGCCCATCAAAATAAAAAGTCACGTGCGTACTCTTGCCGGAGTGGGTCGGTAAGAGTACGCACAAGAGGGGGCTGGAGTACGCATTGATGCCCCGCTTTACTTTAGGCGCATAGGCCATGTCACGAAGTTTTTTGTCGCCAAACTAGGCGATTGTATGATTTTATATTGTTCTGAATATACAAAAACTATTTTGCAACGTTTGGTTTTCCAAATATGAATTGCGGACTCTGTCCCGAGCGAAAATTAAATTTTCCTATCTCTTAAGCATGCGCACTCTTGCCCAATGGTCTACTGCGTACTCTTGCCGGACATGCCTCCTTGGGAAGAAAGTCTTCATAAACATGTTGGCAGGCGTTTTAGCGTGAGTTCCGGTCCTGGAGCACAATCCTAGCTCAGCTTTCTTACTGATAACAGACCGTAATACAATACTTTTGATAAAAGAAGCATGGTCTACAAGTTTTCCCAGTTAGGAAATATTACTTCAAGGGTGCCCAGAACTTATTTTGATCTTTACTCCCGCGGAAAGAACAGGAGCACGTTGAATTTTGGTGTGCAGCCTAGGCACTGACCGTGCTTTTTGATACCAGAGTATCCACCATCTCAGTGGTTGCTAAGTAACCAAAACAGCTGCTGCGTACACTTATCTCCTGCGTACTCTTACCCGCCCTTACCCTATCTATCCGAGATGCAATTGAGCATATGAGTTAATCATCATTTTCGGGATTTTAGTGTGCATCGATTGCTAAGATTTTCATATGACGCCTATTCATACGAGGTCACGACAGATCTCGAGAAATCGTAATTACTTAGTTTAACGGCCTTAACAGAGGAGAATTTGACGGAGTCGCGAGAAATCTGCACTCACACCTAGGGTTTGGGAGTTTTTAGTATCATGCTATAATCTCAGGGGTCGTAAATTATGAATTCATTGTTGGTACTAATACAGGGGGAAACATAGTTCCTGCCTTCTCTCTTTAAACCACTCTGCACAAGTATTCTGGTGCTTGAACTGCGCCAGCTGCTTGTGTGAATCGTATTTTTCGTATTTCGTATTACGTGTTTTTACGTATATAATATTACGTATTTTTCCTGTCGAGTAGAACAGATTGTAATTTATAAAATAAAGTAAATATTTTTAATACTGCAGGATAAAGCCTCCTTATTTCATTTACTTCAAGGAATCAGACAGATTCTGATGAGAGGACAAGTCATTCGTAGCGGCCTTGTTTCATTGAAATACCTACGTGAGGCGTAAGTATCATGATACACTATTCAGTGTATTCTATACGTTATTACTTTGCCTGTTTGGTAAATCAAATTCTAAATTTGTAAAGCTTTAGCTGAATGAACATGTTTGCATATTTCAGCCGTTGACATGCTAACGTAGTTACCTACTCGCCGCTCAGTTATCTTTTGCCTGTCTTTTATCAAGCCTTTCTAATAAATAAAGTGTAGCATGTATTTTGATATTGCCCGCTCATTGTTACCATCTTTCCGAGTAAATCTCTAAAATTTGAGGCTGTTTGGGTAATCTATTTGTTATGAAAAATTGATAATTTATTTTGATCAGGGGCTAAAAATCGTACCGATATGAAACATGTAAAACAAAATTTGACATCAGCAGTCTACGTACTGTCAATCAGGAAAACATGCCACAAAAGGTACCCCATAGGACAGCCTTTTGTAGCCGCCGCGCACAGTGGACGCCGCATGCTTTCACATCCGGCTACAATCGTGGCGTCATCAGGGATTCTCCCTTCAAATCTGCAGCCTGACCCAGGTAGGCTCCAGCGCAGCCTTCGCCGCCGCCGTCTGCTCGCCGGTGCTCCGTTATTTACAGCGCCAGCGCGGATTCGGAGCGTGGCACGCGGTACCAAGACGTCGCGAGCGCTGGAGCCGCACCCCTGGCGTCACGCCTGTGACGCCGCCGTGATCCTAGTGTTGCCAGCCGCGGCGTCACGGGACGACTGGGGCTAGAGATGATCCCGGATTATCGGGCGGATACAGACAAGCTGAGTGTGGTTTAAGGCTCAGTGATAGGCATCCTAATCCATTTTTTGTTGAGAAAAGTTCTAAGCAGATCCGTAATCAGGAATGAAATGGAAGATTTAAATGTCAGGTTTTTTTATAAGTGTACAATCTTTTTCAGTCCTCCGTAGGCTTGTGTGAAATTTGGGCTAATTTATTTGCATTTTGCAGCCAGTGTAATCTAAACACTCAACTCACGTGGGGTGCGCAACTGCCACAGAATACATGTTTCTGCTTTGAGGGATGAGTGGGATGATAAAAACCATGAATAGGTTGTATTTCTTAGGCAGTGATGATACGTTAATTCTGCAGTGGACGCTATCGCTAAAAATATTTCCACGGTTTTACGTAGTACCTTGAAACGAAAGACTGTTGACTCATGACCCCCACCCCGCCCTCATGTCTATTTGTCCAGGCAAAGATATTTATCGGTGGGACATGACAGTCAGTGGGCCCTCTCCCACACTCCCACCCACCGAGAGTCGACACCAAAATACTGTAATCTCTCTGATTGGATTGCTGTCCTAGGACAGCTACACATTCTCATGTAGCATGGGGTCAGACAATAACTGCCGGGGATCCCACAGTGCCCCGGGACATCACATCCAGACACCAGGGGTCATCCTGAAACGTCCGAGGTCACCGGCGGGCCCTCGAGCAGTCGACAGGGTGTCGGCAGACGCGTGACGGGTGGTAGTGACAGCGGAGCTTGCTCTTCAGAGCCACGCCGACACCTTTTTGCGGCGGTTCTGCCACGGTTAGTGCTCGCTCATGACCCGCCCGACGTTCGTTTCCTGTGACTGCACACTCGTACGGGGTCCTTACCACATTTGCACGGGGTCATTACCACGCAGTTTACCCCTTCGGGGAGGACGAGTGAAGGTCCTGAGGGCAGGGGCGAGCACCAGAAATGTCCGAGACGGGATCACTGTACTCGTAAGTCGACCGACAATTGTTGTGGGCTTCGGTGTGGTGAATGATAATTGTGAGACAAATTGCATGCGGAAGATTGAGGTGTAGATCAAGGGCATCGACTTTATCCAAGTTGAAGGTGTTGCCCCACACTTGCTTGTGTGTATGTGTAAACAATAATCGAAATCACGCCTCGGAAAGCGTGCTCTTACATGAGAAGTGTTTCATTTGGAATTAACTTCTTAACTTTGACAATGAGGTAGTGCAGTTAGATATGTGAATTGGATGACAAGATCAGGTTGTGGAAATATTTTCGAAATAGTCTCATTACGTGGATAAGTCCAATCGAAAAGTAGAACATATGTTTGAAACTACAAAATCATCATATACACGTAACGAAGAACTCTCCAGTCACTGTAATTAAATGCTCCACTGTTCCATGAGCACTAAGAATGTCTCATAAAGCTGTGACAAAAAGCGAACAGCACGCAAGAGCGCCAAAACCAGTCGGTTTTTCGTTACAGCTCACAGCAAACATGAGCTGTTTCAAGCTTGTGTGGGAAAACAAACAGTAAACGGGTACCCCATCGAGGTAACGATGATTAACTGTGAGAGCGCCGGGCTAAATGTCACCGCTCGCCCCTCAGTGACTTGCCAGTTTGTCAGTAACATTTACTGGTCTGTTGAAGGGAATGTGGCGCCATCAAGGCGCCATAGTGGAATTTGAACTGAAATGGGCATGCAATAAGCATGTCATCGAACTTTCAGTTGCCCTAGAACTTGCCGTTTGCGGAGAAAAAGGGCTAAAATTCACCGCATATTTAACCCCTTTTCCCCGTTATGACTTGAAACTTCTTTAAACCTGTGTTTTTCTATCGCCTGAAGACGTGACCGTAAAGGTCAATAAACCATGGTCGTGTTTTTTTATAACAAATAACTGTAGCCTTGTGTGGAATACATGTTTTAAAATAAGTTTTCCTTGTTCTTACCTGTCTGATTATGTCAGAGTAAGAACAAATGCAACTAAATTGATTACCGAGCACGCACCAGCCGTCCGCGAGGTCTACTTTAGCTAAGTGGGACTGGTTTAGAGCGCTGTCTTGACCAGTATTTTCGTTTCAGTTGACACCATGGAAAGACGTGTGGATTTGGTGGCACTCCTCTTCTCCTTTGTCGCCATTCAGGTGAGTGGGCTCCTCAGAGCCTTCGTTAGTTAATGTGCAGTGAACATGTAAATTAGGCATGTCGTCATTTTACGATTCTAAATTTTGGACTAGTAACAGTGATATTATTATGTCAGGAGCCAGATACGCATTTTATAAAATCCGATAAAGTTTTGTTTAATTGGCGGGGAATTTTTTTAATGCATGCAGCCGTTTGTGAGGCGTTTGAGTATTCATTGCTTTAGCTTGATGTTATCGTCCTTATTAATATCCGGCATCTGTTGGCTTCAAAAGGCTTGTTTCTCGAACGTGTGTGCACACGCTTACTTTCATGCGTGCCTAAGTGAGTGAGTGAGTGAGTGAGTGAGTGAGTGAGTGAGTGAGTGAGTGAGTGAGTGAGTGAGTGAGTGAGTGAGTGAGTGAGTGAGTGAGTGAGTGAGTGAGTGAATGAATGAATGAATGAATGAATGAATGAGTGAGTGAATGAGTGAGTGAGTGAGTGAGTGAGTGAGTGAGTGAGTGAGTGAGTGAGTGAGTGAATGAGCTTTGAATATGTGAGTGATAGGGCTATGGGTGCGTGAATGACCTTGTGGGTCGATGTGTGGGCGAGTGGGTCAAACGGAGGGAAAAGGCGACGTTACTTAAGTTCTAAAAGTAAATGCGTAAAAAGACCATGCACTATACCCAAGACACGACTCTGGGAATTTATAAGAGTCAAATGACTCAGGGACCAGCTTGCTCGTTCACAGACCCAAGTGTCTCAAGTTCAAATCCTGATGCAGATCCCACGAATGAGATATAACCTGTCTGAATGAGATGTATGATTTCTAAAATATATAAAAAGCGTGAAGTTTTTCAAGTCATATCATGCAAAAATCTAGTGCAGCTTTGAAACACCAGAATGAATTGTTTATTACATGATGGAAGTGATGGGCTAGTATGCTATCAGTCAGGCCCTGGGAATAACGCTAAAATGTAGATGGAAATACCGAATCGTCGACCCCAAGAGCGATCCGTGTCGGAACATCCAGCACCTGCATCAGAGTTATAAATATTATTGCTTGTTTTGGACGTGATCTTTCACTTCATCCTTTGGAAGGACCAATTTCTAGTAAATCCACTGGTTTGCTCATGCTAAAGTTTAACTTGGGGGCGCAGTGACGGTGCCTTACGCACATTCAGAGGCCACCAAACGGAAACCATTCTTGCCCCAGATAGGGAAGTCCCCTGATAAAAACTTGTTAAGTTTTACGGGAGAGTAAATGACCTTCCCCCGTACACAGAATTGGTAGGCTTGACGCCAGATATGGATAACGTACCACATTGAAAGGCTCCTTTTTCCCTCAACGGGCATGAGTCAGCATTTCCAAATTTTCAATATTTCCGGCGCCCGAGATTTTTCTCCACTAAATTATCAAGATCAGGTTCTTATGACCTCCTCACAGAGTGATCTAGAAATATGCGCGTTATTTATCTAATAAAATACGTAGACATTCAGCCCTAGTCCCACCTGTGTCTAAAGTGCAAGCTTCAAAAAAGTTTTATCACATATTCCATATCTTTCTGGATTTTCTACTTGCTTCTTTCTCTGAACCCGCCTAGGACTTTAATATGCATCACACTGTTAATACCTGAGGATGGATGGGAGTCCTTTACCGGAAAATTATAAAATAAGAAACTCGCATTTGCCAAGGGTTTTTCGCCCGCACTGGAGAGGGGGCTGGCACTAACACTCACTGGAGAGGGCCTGGTAGGCCTCCTAAGATCTCGGAAACTAAGAGACGTAGAAAAACACCAGTTGGGAAGTTGGTGAGGACTATAATGATCTACATCATATTTGCTTTCATTGACTTAGGTCAATATCTTTAGGTCAAACGAGGTCATAAATGTCAAATATTGGCCATGCTTGGGACCTATTGGGAAATGCCGTTATTATGCGGAAAAATATGGGATAAGCTCGAGGTGCACCAGGGTCATAGAGAAAAGGCTGCAAAATATATCCTACAGTATTAGGGTCAAGATCATTCAAGGTGATTGACTTATGAGGTCACAATATGGTATACTACCTGTAATATACATTATAACTAGGACTATATCAACTGTTTGGCGGGAAAAGAGGATTGACCTTTACCCATGACCTTTGACCTTGACCTCTGCATTGAGCTACTTTAACTATGACGTCATAGCATAATATACGTCAGACTGGGTAAAACCATTTGACCGGAAGCACAATGACCTTGAAAGTGCTGATATACCTTGATATGTGACATTTTACCTTAACCTTGAACTTCATGTGAGATGACCACGCCATATCCTCCGGTTATTTGACGTTATGACGCCGCCACTCATGTTCAAGCTCACTAACTCACCCACTGTCTCACTCACACACGCATGGAAGCACGGTCCCGGTAACAATGCCGTTGAAACCAGTAGTCGTCCGACGCGAGTGAGGAAGATAATACCAAGCTAAAGCAATGGAGGCCTTAACGCCTGGAGAACGGCTCAAAAATGGCTATTCTCCGCGCATCAGACAAAACACTCTCAGGCATTTTTGTATGCATCTGGTTTCTTACATATCATGACATCAAATTATCACTGTTAAAAGCTAAAAATAGAAAATCAGAATACAACAACACGGCCTAACGTGCATGAACAGTGAACTTTTTGAGGAGCCTCACATGAGAACAAAGTAATAGCCAAGTCTGGTAGAAAAGGGAAAGTGCGCAAATTGGGAATGCAAATTAAAATATAGCCGAATCGCTGTCGTCATACCCTATCTGTCCCTATCAGAAGCCGGTGACGAACGAAGTAAGAAACGGCTTCTATTCTGACAGTTTTTCCGGTCTCGTCGTGGTTGTCTGTCAGAAGCCGGTGACGAACGAAGTAAGAAACGGCTTCTATTCTGACAGTTTTTCCGGTCTCGTCGTTGTCAGAAGCCGGTGACGAACGAAGTAAGAAACGGCTTCTATAGTAGTAGTTGTTGTCTGTTCTGAGGACTGGTATCAGATACCTGAAACTTGCAGGGATGAAAGGCAGGAGCCCATAAAAATCCCGACGGCTGCAGATTTTCGAATTTTGCAAAAACTTTTCCAAAATTTTGGATTATATTTTTCTAACCTTTTATTTTTCTATTTTTCTATTCATAGTCTACAGCTTTCAAACTTACACTCTTTTACACACAAACAATTACCAGTTGTTGCTCAAAGTTTGAAGCAAAAATTTAAATTTGTACTTCCAAAATGATTTTTTGAAACTTTTACCTCCAACTTGTAGTGAAATGCATTACCAAAGTTATAAGTTCGAAATATCTGAAGATATGATGCTATGTGTTCCAAACTGGATTTTTACAGGCAGAATGGACTGTTCATTACTGCATAGACACTAAACTGAACCAAAAGCATAATTTTAAAGGTCAGTTTTGGCCCTTTTTCCAAAACATTGCAATTATGGCCTAAAACTTTAAAACCATATAACTTTCAAAATTCTGGATATTTTTGAACTCAGTTTTCTTTGTCGAAATGGGTTTTGTGATTACAACAACATATTCTAAACTCAAATCTCTGAGTTAGTGGGAAATATTTTTCTGCAAAAAATACAATATTTTTTTGTTTTTTTTGGGAATTTATGACTATATGTTTCCAAATTTTCTTTTCGAAATTGGTACAAAAAAAGCCCAGCTCAAGTTCTACAACCGTCTGCCTGACCATACCCGCGCATCTCCCATAGGTTTTGAGCTATATGATGATAAAGACTGAATTTGATGCGGTTTTCATAGGTTGTAATAGATTCATCACGTGATAAATCGCCTTTATACTCAACTGAGATATATGGCTCTCACTATACTTGTAGTATGGGAAATTATGAGCTCTGCCGTTTTTGTTTCATGACGCTCCGACGACTAGCTCGCCACTGAGGGTCAAAATACTTCGGTCCCGTTTTTCCCGAAGCAGAAGTGACGTCATTCTGCCCTTCTTGCATGGACCTTCTGTGCTGCGGCAGTAGGCTGCAGCCGGTAAATGCGTGCAAGAAAGGCATAACATTTATATCCGAGTGCATACAGCGGGTGGCTAGCCGGTCGGGGCGGACGGGAACCTGACTAGAGGGCAGAGGGTGCCGAGGCGTGTTTAGAGATCCGAGGAAGTTAGCAGTGATGCCCTCAGGCATCTAGGGAACGGTAGCAGGGTCCAGAGGCGTGCTGAGATAGCTCATGGGAGACATTTCGGACGGGGGAGCAGTGAGGATGGGGGCTGGTAGGGGACTGGAGCCTTCCCCACCATTGCCTCGGAACAGCTTCTATGTTTGTATTAACCATAGATATTCTGACATTGCGTGGGGGAGTTCAGCCCCTAGCTCCGCCCATTGTATCTACCACCATTTGAATAGCGACCATGTATGTATATAAGCATATGAAAGATTAAAGATTTCGTTGCACTCCGTACCAAATTACCGAACAATATCAATGAGAGGCAATCGACCATGCAGATTTCGAATGTAGTATTTAGGTCAACAAAAGGTCACTGCGCATGCGCACTGGAACTAATGGTAACAGAGGCTATCTCGGCAACCTACGGGTCGATTTTCTTGAAATTTTGTGAACAAAAAAATAGCACGGAATGTAAGTCAAAATGTCATTGAAGCTGCACTGCTCTGCGCATGCGCAGAATAAATTATGAAAATAAGCCTGAAAGGCGAGGATATTTCAGAGGAGGACCTGAACAGAGGGAAAGCCAACGTGCTTAAAGTTACCATGAATGTTTTGTCACCTTTGGTAACAAAAAGGTCAGTGCGCATGCGCATTAGAACTTATGGTCATGGAGGCTATCTCGGGAGCCAATAGACCGATTTCGCTCAAATTTTTGCGAGTAAAAGCAGAATATCATCTGCTAATCATAATTGATGGCATTATGACGCTGCACTATTATGCGCATGTGCAGTAGGAATTCTAAGCAATAATAGGCTATAAGGGATCATTTAGACCAGGAGACAAACAAACGGCATATTAACATGCTTCAGTCAACTATAACGGTATCTTTGCTCTCATTCACTGCAGACGTTACTGCGCATGCGGACTGGGAATTAGGGTAATCGAAGCTAACTCGTTAATAAATTGGCTGAATTGGCTGAAAATCTGCAGGCGTAGGTGAAATACGGTCGGTAAACCCATAATATTTTATATTGTATCTCCTTTCTTCCGGTCATGCTCAGTCTTTACTTAACAAAACAACCATTATACGTGTGTTTATTTATTTGATGACATGAACAGAGGGCAAACGTGGCGCAGTGTACAGAGACATGCTAATTTAGGAAAACATGGGCTTACAAAGGGGATTGAGTGGAGTCATAATGAGAACACAAGGCCTAAAGTCCGAAAATTGCGTTGGTATAAGTATCAAACTGGGGTATAAGTATCAAACTATAAATCAAAGTACCGGGGTGGGGCTAAGGAGATCGAGCATAGGCGGATCCAGGACATCAGCACGGAGGTGGGGCTAAGGAGCTCGAGCATAGGCGGATCCAGGACATCAGTACAGGGGTGGGGCTAAGGAGCTCGAGCATAGGCGGACCCAGGACATCAGTACGGGGATGGGCCTAAGGAGCTCGAGCATAGGCGGATCCAGGACTTCAGTACGGGGTGGGGTAAAGGAGCTCGAGCATAGGCGGATCCAGGACATCAGTACGGCGTGGGGCTAGGGAGCTCGAGCATAGGCGGATCCAGGACAGTACGGAGGTGGGGCTACGGAGTTCGAGCATAGGCGTATCCAGGACATCAGTAAGGGGGTGGGGCTAAGGAGCTCGAGCATAGGCGGATCCAGGACATCAGTACGGGGATGGGCCTAAGGAGTTTGAGCATAAGCGGATCCAGGATATCAGTTCGGGAGTGGGGCTAAGGAGCTTGAGCATAGGCGGATCAAGGATTACCGATAGAGGAGGCACCGTCCGCAGGGGAAGGGGTGTAATCCGGAGCATAGGACGCCTCTTTTGACACGTAATATCCTTCCGATGGGCGACAATTTTTGCATCTTAGGGGGAAAGGGTGGGAAGTGACATTTCAGGGGTGCCATCGAATGTTTGAGGGGGCGCCGTGGCCATTTCAGGGGTGCTGAGGATCGACCAAGAGGGGGGGTGCACGTGCCCCTATCCCCCCCGCTGCCCTGAATTCACCTATTAGCTCCAGCCTCCCTGCCATTGCCTCTAAACATCCTTTGCCTATGCTATAGCTGTAGGCATTTTCACTTGGGGGGGACTTAAGCCCACTAGCCTCGCCCCTTGTATCCGCTATCGTATTTAGACATATAAATAATATATAGATCTCGTTGCACTGTATTCCATATTATCGAACAATATCAATAGGAGGAAATCGGTCATGCAGATTTTGAATCCGTTCTTCAGGTCAATGACAGGTCACTGCGCATGCGCAGTGGAACTAATGGTAACAGAGGCTATCCCGGCAACCTACGGGTCGATTTTTTTGAAATTTTGTGAACAAGAAAATGAAACGGAGTGAAAACCACAAATAATGTCATAGTGAAGCTGCACTGCCCTGCGCATGCGCAGTAGAAATCTTAAAGATAAGCCTTAAAGGTGAGGATATTTCAGAAGAGGACATGGACAGAGGAGAGCCAACATGCTTAAATTTAGTATGAAAGTTTTGACACCCTTGCTTACTACAAAGGTAAGTGCGCATGCGCATTAGAACTTATGGTCAGGGAGGCTATCTCGGGAGCCAATAGACCGATTGGGCTAAAAATTTGGGAGTAATAGCAGAATACTATCTGCTAATCCCAATTCACGGCATTATGACACTGCATTGTGCTGCGCATGCGCAGTATGAATTCTGAGGAATATTAGGCTATAAGGGATAGTTTAGACCAGGAGACAAACAAACGGCATACCAACATGCTTCAGTCAATTATAACGGTATCTTCGCTCTCATTCACTGCAAACTTTACTGCGCATGCGGACTGGGACTTGGGATAACCGAAGCTAACTCGGCAACAAATAGGCTGAATTGTGTGAAGATCTCCAGGTATAGGTGAAATATGGTCGGCGAACCCATAATATTTTATATTGTATCTCCTTTCTTCTGGGGATAGCCAGTCTTTACTTAACAAACCAAACTTTATACGTGTGATTATTTATGTGAGGACATGAACAGACGACAAACGTGGCGCAGTGTGCAGAGACATGTTAGTTTAGGAAAACATGAACTTACACATGGGATTGAATGGAGTCAGAATGAGAACATTAGACCTCAAGTCCCAACATCGCGTTAGTATATGTATCATACTGCTGAAAACACCCGCCTGTCAATCGAACTGCTTGCCTAACGTACATTGTCACCGGCTTCTCCTGCGCCGGAGCGGCACCTTTGTTGGAACGGTTTCCTATTTAGAAACTTTTGGTTTCTAAATTTACCCTTCATTGTTGGAATTTCTTGTTCGGGTGGTGGCGTCGGTATCTCCGTGGAAAATCCCTTGATGGGTTAACCCGCGCCCCACCGGTGACCAGGCACCACCTCCACCCCACCGGAGGCGGCCATCGATGGCCCTTCCTCTATAACTAAAAAATATGGGGGTTAGTGCAAACCTGAAAGTACGTTTGAAGGCTCGTGTGAATTAATTATGGGCTTACTTCACATCTTTAAGCGCTTAGGGTCAATGGTTTGACCTCCAGAGGTCAAGTTGGATCATCATAGGCTATTTCCACTAGAATATGCAATGCTTAAGAAACCTGGGCATAGTTCCCGTACCATTAGAGCTATTTATGTTTGGAGAAACTTGTTTTAAAGACAAAAGATTGAGCTTTCTCCCATATGGGTTATTGTAGTATTTTTTTGTGCATTTTACAGCATAAGACATATTTCCCTATCCTATTCTAATGGGGAATGTCTCCTCTTGACATCTTCAATGCCAGGTCACAGAAGTCACAAAGTAGTCATGAATCAAATCAAGTGAAAGCTGGTGACTTTACAAACACAATGACGTTGATTTCAGTGCTCTAGCTTGATTTGGTAAGGGGTTATCGTCAGAAACTATTTACGGCCTTTGGTGACCTATGATGGCCTCAAATAAGTCAAATCATAAAATAAGTCACAGTTTGAATATCTCTCCTGCAATCCGTGAAAGGGTAGCTAATTTTTTAGACATCTGAGCTTTTCCAATAATTTGTGTGAATTCTAGATCATAAGACAGATTTTCCCTATGCTTTTCCAATAGAAGAGATCACCTCGTGAACTGGCCCCAGATCACAACATCGAGATTTACCGGATATAAATTTTGTAGACCCTGGAAGGATTAGTGTAGGAAGGTTCAAACCGATCGGCTTAGAAATGTAGCTATTGTAGAGCTCAAACATTAAATATTGGTGACCTTGTTTGACCTTACCTGGTAACCTGACCTAGTGTTTCCCGGGATAATAAATTTCAGAACTGGTCGAAAAATGATGGGGCTAAATGTATACAACTCAACCACGGCGCTGCGCCTCGGCGTTGCTGTTTGTGAACGTGCAAAGAGGAATCCCACTGGGCGTACGCGTCCAACGTTTCTCGGCCGAAAGTGGTATCCAGCCGAGTGTTGTGACTCATAGCGAGCTTTCAGACATCCCTCCTTGGGAACTTATCTGCCCAAAAACCGACATGACTCTCGCAGGGAAAACCAAATCCGATACTATCCCTACTGAATTTAAACAATTGGCGCTCGAACACATTGCACAGTATGCAGATCATGTGTCGTTCTACACTGACGGACCAAAAACTGATGTTGGAGTGGGATGCGCTTTTGTTACGGATACAGTAACAAGAAATTTCTCACTTTCATCTTTTGCATCGGTTTTTACCTCTGAACTCACCGCCTTGGATAAAGCTCTAAGCTTTATCGAAGTTAGTGATGCCATGAAATACGTTATTTTCACCGATAGCCTTAGCAGCATTCAAGCTGTGAGTGGTTTCAACCCAAGTGATGGACTTGTTTTAAACATTGTCCTGCGCTTAACCCGCCTCGCCAGACTGGGAAAGTATGTAACACTCTGCTGGATCCCAAGTCATGTTGGAATACAATTGAATGAAGTGGCAGACGCAGCGGCCCGACGTGCTTCCCGTAGGCCCTGCAGGCATGCGCAACGAATCCCTGCTAGAGATTTGTACCCAATATATATATATATATATATATATATATATATATATATATATATATATATACTCACCTTCGCAGTGTATGGCAAGAACAATGGAATGATATAATAAATAACAAGTTAAAAGTTATCAAACCTGAGATCGGTGAGTGGCCATCCTCGCTGCGGCCTAACCGCCGTGAGGAGGTGGCGTTGTGTCGATTGCGGACTGGCCACACGCTGGCCACTCACCGATATCTGTTATGCGGCGAACCTCGACCACAATGTCAGCGATGTGCGGCGCCCCTGTCGGTCCGACACATGCTAGTCTCGTGCCCGGAATATGCTAGACACAGGTCTTTGCATTTTGGCGTGCACCGGCAGGAGTCCACACTTTTAGAATTGATCGGCCGTGACTCCAGTATGGTTGAACGGGTGCTGTCCTATCTTAGAGACATTGACTTTACGATAATATTTGATCATGGTTAAAAGCGTGTGTTATGGTAGTCAACCGCGCTGATAGGCGCCTGGCGCCGATTTGGCGGGTCCTCCCTTTCGCTCTGGGGCCTTTCAAGTCTCGGAGCGACGCACATAGGCCCTAAATGCCTCCGTCCGTGGCCAATATTACGAAAATGCAACTTTTTCTAAATCATTTCCTGAGTACATATACTGATAGAGAATTCTTCACTGCACTTGAAACAGGCATGGAAAACACAAACCGTGCTCTGGAAGTCTTTGTAGAGTTGCTTGAAGTAAGCACTCGGGTGCGCCACCCGCGGACCAGAGATCTGCCGCGAAAACTACGTACATTTCATTATGCTTAAAATCGACCATGAAAGCAAGAACAGGTCAAAGTATGACAATACCACTGTTGTTTGAGCCCTTTGCAATGGGTTTTGGTATAAAATAATGCAAAAATAGTTTTGACAACTAATTTATAGACCATTCTCTCAGTATACTGCATATCTCAAAACTGTTCGATTTACAAATACAAAGAGAGGGATTTAAAACTTGGCCAGCATCGGCCCAGCATAACACTACCATCAAACGATTCCCAGGATGTGCTCTACAAGGGCAAGTCAAAATATCTTGCGTCCACTTCAGCCCGTGCTCCAGATGACATATAATAACTCAGGTTGTGGCTCCAACCAGGCCGCCGCGGTGCTAACGCAACGCCGTGGGTTACCGAATAGAGGCATGGACCGGCCAAGAATGAGCAATATGAGTGAACTATCAGAGAACGATGCTATAAGAAATGCTGAGAAGTGCTGAAATTAGTTTATACAATTTCAAAGCACTATAACCATCTAAATTTGTGTATTGACTGCTGTGTTGACTGTTATCCAAATACCCGGAGGGACTGCCGACAACGAACCATTTATTGCATGAGAAATGTTCCTGCGAGGTTTGTCAATCTCTGGATTGGGATCCGGCTATTTTCAAAAAGCCACAATCACGGGATTAAGCCTCTCGTGATCCCGGGATTCAGACATTTATTATAACACCTTCAAGCAATGCCGGAACAGCAAAAAACGATACCTAAGAATCCTGTTTTGCTGCATATCACACATTAAACCACATATGGTGAATACCAGTCATACCTTTTCATCCAAATGAACGGTCGCCGTAACCATCAGAGTTCCGAGGTGTCCTAGGGATCCAATCGGGAATCGAATTTCCTCGCCGTTCCCACTGTCACGAGCTGACGCAAGATGACGCTCGGGCTGCTCAGGTGACCTACGTCCCATAGTTGGCGATACCGCGATATCATATGTAGCGGAGGGTGGGCGGGGGGGAGAGAAACGTACTGACCTTCACGGACTGATATTTTGATATGCCTTGTTGAGGAAACACAAGGTAGGGATATATTCTACCCCTTTCTTCTACTCTGCGTGTTAACACGCGCACTGGAGGGGCCTCGGATACTCTCCCAACTATTTTTTTCCGGGATGACCGGAGAACCGCTCGTAGCCAAAACACGGGAATGGGTCGCATTTGAGAAAATTTAACAGCGCGTCGAATAGTGAAATAATTTTGAAAATTTGTCGAAAATTGTTTGATTTATACGCTTCTAAAAACAGACCTACATTTTGAAATCGCCGCGACCGCGCAGTCGAACCGGTTTGCTTGCATTGGAGACTAAGTGGTGACGTCACAGTGTCATATAGACGGGATGATATGTCAAGGTCACCTCACGTGAAGGTCGAGGTCAAAGTTCAAAGTCATACTAGCAATTTCAAGGTCAGTGACCCCGGTGCTTTACGTGTCCCAGTCTGACGTATATTATGCTATGACGTCATAGTAAAGGTAACCCAGTTGTAAGTTCAAGGTCAAAGGTCAAAGTTAAAGATCATGGGTAAAGGTCAATCCTCCTTTCCAGCACAAGGTTCGCTATATTGCTACTTTAAGTGTGCATAATAGGGAATATACCATATTGTGACGTCATAGGTCGATGACCTTATTGACCTAGACCTCAAAAATGAAGGAAAGATTCTTTGCTACACAACCTCTATGACCGTGGTCCGGCTTTAGCTTACTCCCGGCTTTTACGCATTATCAGGGCATTTCCCAACAGGTCCCAATCATAGCCAAAATTTGACCTTTATGACCTCGTTTGACCATGACAATATAGACCTAGGTAAATGAAAATTAGTTATGATATAGATCACCATAGCCCCCACCCACTCCCCAATCGGCATTTCTTAAGCCTCTAAGTTTCCGATATTTCAGGGGGCTTACCAGCCCCCCATCCTGTGCGCATTAATGTCGGACCCCTCTCCAGTGTGGTTGTTAATAATCACTCGAATACTGGTTATAATAGAACATTCCCATGCAGAAAAGGTGTTACAATTATACCTAAAAGCTAGCTTAGAAAGAAAAACCAAGCTCAAATACACATTTATGATGCCTCCCGTTTTGTTGTTCGTGGTGACGCTTATGAATTTATGGCAGACCAAGATTACTGTATCGTTGCTCATGGATTACATGTTTATTGTTTACAGTGTTTCAAACTACAATTCGGTCACAATTCATGGCGCCACGACAACATCTGCAAAATATTTTACGGACACCTTGGGCTGGATTAAGTTGCTCCAAATGCCCCTCTTTTCACTGTCCTGATTACGCCCATGTAAAATAAAACCTATATGTCGAATGCAAGTTTTATGCACTGTTCAATTATCTGTCAAATGAGCTCCTTTGTCCAAAAATCGGGGGGAATTTGCGGTATTACGAAGGAATTTTCCACGAAAAGTAATATTGGCCACGGACGGAGGCATTTAGGGCCTATGTGCGACGGGGAGGGCCTCCGTTAGACGTTGGGCTTAGGTCTGGCGTCTAGGCTGCCCCCGCGCCCCCGGGCCCCTGGGTCCGTTGGTGCGGGGTGGGCGTCGGAAGTGATGCCCCGGCGCCCCGCGCCGGGCGCCTGCCAGCGCGGCAAACCTGTTTGAATCTGTGACCATGTATCCGTGCAGTGAGAATCATAACTACGATGTGAAAGAATCACTCTTTAATGTAAATATTAGTTCGCCTTAGACGAGACTTTACTTTCTCCTAAAGACAGACAAAATTATAAGCTTTGACTGCAGAGAAGTGTTATGGGCGCTATATGACCTCGCAGGTTGGCGCGCCCCTAAAACCCAATAATCAATCAATCAATCAGCGCCTCGGCGTTTTTCTGCTATCCTCAAAAATCCTTAGGGGCCATCGATGGCACCCGGTGGGGCGAGGGTTACGTGAGGCTGCGACTATAAAAATCGAACTGAGAACAGCTCAGACAAAATCTATTAAAAAGAAGAAGAGAAAAATAGAATGACCTCTTTTTCTGTCAAAACCGGAGGGTGATCATCGCGGAAAAACAATTGATCATCAAGGAACCAGGTGTTTCAATGCAGCCCGACTGAAGACCAAGAGTGCTCATGAGAAACGTTGTCCCAACATGCCTAATGCGTAACCGAGAAAAACACTCAAAATGTAATAATTTGACATCAAGATCTGCTCCGATGCTGTGCTCTGTCACCTTTGACGTTAGAAAGTGCTGACAAAGCTGAATGAAACTGCAAGTAATACTGAGCTTGTTTTTAATTCATTGCCGCATCGGTATGAAGAGGGCGGATAGCGTGACAGCGGCTTTACATTTCAAACAACTGTAAAACTGCATTATATTGTTCTATAACTCAGCTGCAAGCTGCTCCAAATCATTTCGCGGGCTCGGTCATTCACTCTAACTCCAAAAGGAAGTTCACTGGAGCGCTGCAGCCTTCTCCATTTGTGTGTTCCGGGCGCGGCGTGGTTAGATACGCCACGGACGGCGTAATAGATAGAGGCATGCTGGTGACGTACCTCACAGCTCGCCAACAAATTATAATCACATGCTGCCAGCCGTCGGGGGCGGCGCCCTCCGCTGTGGACGCCTGAAAAAGACCTTTTCCGGTGTCCCGGTAAATGAAAGCCGCTATGAGGATGACTCAACTGGCGTTGTATGATTGTGGGAAAGGATGATAGAATGCAGGAAGGTTTCTCAGGCATTCGCGTAAGGCCCACTTCGACTCCATTTGCTAACGGTGTGCAATTGTGAGTGTTTTTTTCCTTTTAATTAGAATGCATAATTAAGCATTCACTTTAACATCTACGTGCTCTTGAAAAGGAAACTTCTGTAGTGGGAAGTAACAGATTGAATGAGTCGCACAAAAGAAAACCAATTCCACTCTTAAAGGGAATGGAGAGCCGCCCCGGTAACTCAGCTGCTGGAGCATTGGGCTCCGGTTCGCTGTTCCAAAACTAGCAGTGGCAGTGCATGATTGTGCAGGCTTGGGACTGATTCCCCTGAGACGCTCCGGCGCTCAATATTTACCTGTCGTAGGTCGGCTGATAACTGACTGGTGAGAGGGTGACCTGAGCGAGGCGACCGTTCCTGCGCCTTGTGGGACGTCATACTTTGGCTTCTAAATTAACGTTTCATGGCGTGAGTTGCTCGTTTGGATGGTTGGGTCGGGGCCTCTGTGGCAGGTTCATTGATGACTTAAGTGAGACTCCGACTCCAACAACTAAGCTTTTAACTGCTTGGAAAAATGAAAAGAAGAAAGACAAACAGTGGCTGTTTCATAATTAGATTTGAACTGATATAGCCATGTTAAAGAGCACACCGATAAGCCATTGGAATGATATTTCATTCGTCCCAGAATTTACTGTTTACGGAAAACACAAAAGTGCGCCGCCCGCCCCGGGGGTCACGTGATTTTAGGTGACGTTGGGAAAGTGACGTCCTACCCAAGCTCCGCTGCGAGTACTGCGTGGACAAATTTGTCTCGCTTGGACTTCTTTTGAAACTACGTTCAAAAAATGGTTTTGGAACTGGTGAGTATAATTGCATATGACTTGCTTTATCTTCTAGTTTCCACCATAAGTATAATTAGACATATCAATAAAAGTAAAAGAAATTGATCAGTCTTATTTTGGGTCCAATCAATTGTATTTTTTAGCTAAAAACATCTCTTTTGTTCGCGTGCTCATTCATGTTCAAAATGAACAGGCTTATCTCGGCACGAAACATTACCATACCACGCTCCGATTTGCTGCACCTCTGATTTGGAGACCTTTTTTATCTCTATAAGAGGAAAATAGTATAAAATGAATCATCAGACCTTTTTGACCATTTTACAAAAAAATCGAAATCCATTATCTTCAATAAATATTGTTCCTGAAATCAGTCCGGTCGGGAATTGCATCCAGAGGCCACATTCTATGTAATGAATCGTTCATAACAGATTGTATGTGATCCGCTATATTGATGTCTCAGAGGACTGCTATTTTCTTGTGCGCTTTATATGTCAGCATTGAAAAATACGGTAGCGGCATTATTTATTCTTAACAATCCGGGTAATGAAGATTTTATATATTCCCGAAATAGTTTTCCATACGCTCCTATCAAAGTAATGTGATTCGAGGGATGCTGCTATTTTGTATGATGCAGCCACTAGGGGAAAAGTACCAGTAAAAAGCAAGCTTTAAATATCGGTTGGAGTTTGTTCAGATGTTATCCTATCGGGCGCCGTAATTAAGCCACCCAGTATTCAGCCGTTGAGATGGAATAGAATAGAGTTGTGTGCCTGCATGCACTGAACACAGTGTTCGAGGGGCCTGGAGAGCCCCAAGCCTAGCTCTTAAGCCTCATCTTGAGCCTCCTCTCCAGGATAAAAGGATCCTTAACTTCATAAAACATAGAGTAGTCCTCATTGTTTAGCCTACTCATAGTGCCCAACAGCCCCTCATCAGAATCGGAGGCACACTGTGCAATGTTCCCTTCAAATCTGAAGAGATCTTAGCCTCTCACCAAACAGATTCAAACTACTCATCTGAAAAATCAGAGGGTGCTCATACCATAAACCCACAGCAATGAGCATGTGAGCTAGTAGGGCTCAAAGTTTTTCCTACTAAAAGGCTGACATTTTTTACTAGTCAGTAGGGAACACATGTTAAAAGCTTGCAATCTAGAGCCTAGGGAAAAGGGTTTAGACACCGCATTTGAATTGCTAAAAGCAATTCAAATGAAATCCACAACGTTTTTATTTTTTGGAAAAGGAATAAAACAACATGCTTACGGAAGTCAATTTCATTGTTATTTCATGCTGAATTATTTTGTGACATGCTGATCTCCGGTTGAAATCTCATTAGTAACGAGTCAAGGTCACAAGCACTGCTCCAATAGATTTCGAAACAAAACAATGTCTGACCTATGCTTCAACGAGCTTTCATGACAAGCTCTTTGGATGTGTTTTGATGCGAGAGTCTAGACAATTAGCGTCAAGGTTTTTCGGGCAGTGACTGTCTGGTAACCGACGCTGCTTTGAACCGTACCCGTGACCTCCGATTTTGGTGTGAGACAGTCCCCTAACAGGTGCGTTCAACTGCCAACAGGGGCATTCCAGGACAGATCGACCAAGGCTTGACACCACCATATCTAGAAAAAATCTGAAACTTCGTCTCCGGGGTAGTTTTGGGCCAGAAACACGCCTGCGAGAATCATAGCCCCCTCCGACCAACGGTGACCGAGTTATAGCCCGAGGCATTTTCGGGAGGTCACCTTGTAGACTCATCTTTGATGCTTCATAACTCAAAAACGCATAGCTTGATTAACAAATTTTGTTTATCATTGAACTCGTCTTGAACTATACTTTGTTTTGAGAAAAGAAAATTTGAAAATTTGAAAATTTTTGACTTAATTTGTTTGACCTTTTCTTTTTTGACCTAGCTTGACCTTTTCGCAGTTGAAATTGCCCTTTTAGACACCTCAAAAAATGTTCTTCATAATATGCTTTTCGATAGAAAAAATAAAAAAATGCGTTTTTGCTATAAGTTCCAAATTTTTGCACCTAAGGTAGGTATGCAGACGGTTTTTTACCACTGCGGTAGTACAGCCTTATGTTTAACGCTGCAAACAAAGCGATTGCTCTTGTAATCGGTTGCTTGCAATCTTATGGCATTGTTTTTACGAAATTTTCATCGTGCAAGTGTCAAAATATATGAGAATTAACATGCGCCCAGACAAGGGGGTGGGCAACCGGCCTCTTCAGGTTTCCACAGGTAGTAAAAAAAACACCTTCGCGCAGCGCCACTGTACTTCATGTACCTCTAACTAGAAATTTTTGCAGCTTCTGGAAAAATTTTAGGTCTGGGTCATACCAGGTCAAACCGCCAACCCAGGTCAAGAGACCTAACCTCGAAAAAACTTTGGGAGGTGCATCAATAATATCAAATTTAGCCTATCGTGGTTAGATTCACATTACATAGTAAGGTCGCCGAGCACGATAATTTTCGTAACAGGATTTCTATGTCGATAACCGGAAGCAGGGTCAGGGTCATGATCTTTCCATTAGAAATGCATGGGGCAATTGGTAAATTTTGATAACTTGCGAGAATTGCCGAAAATTGCGATTTAGGTTTTATTTTTACGTTGTCGTGTCTGACTTGCCACTGCAGTTTGATAAATATTCTTTTTACCCTACAGAACTAAGCCTGGCTCTAGGTCAAATCAGGTTAATTTTGACATTTGACTAGGCAATATTATAAGATACATAATCTGTTTGGGCTCAACAAGAGTGTTCCAATGGTGCTAAACATTTCTTTCTATGGCTCTCCTCTGTCACCTATTATGCCACAAAATTTAGGTTTCCACTTAGTTCCTGTAAGAAATACTGTGACCTCGAGCAACCTTAAAGGTGACGCGACCAAACGATTGTATGTAACATATTCGGTAGTGCTTAAAACTGGCTATTTAGCGGCACCACTCCCAGTGCACTGTGTCATTATTCATCTGGGATTCTGGGATCCGTGTCAGCTATGAAATGATCACCTTGTAAAAATATCATGAGGCAACCTGTTCAAGTGACCAAGTCGTATGTGTTACAATTTCAGGACATTTTTTTCGCATATATGAGCAGATTCAAATTACTTTTTGGGAATGAAAGCCTTTCAGACAAGTTTGTTTACATTGTATGAATCCTCTCAAGTGTATGCTGTGCTGCACTGGGTCACCTTGTATCGATACTATTTTTCCATCTCCAGGAACGATGTAATTGTGTGAGTTAGTGGTGCTCATAGGATAAGTTATTCTTGTTTCAATTATGGATAAAGTCGCAACATCTTTGTAAATTTTCGTTTAAGGCTGAAAGGTCCATTATTAATAAGTTCATTTGCCCTCGTCGCCCTTGAAACCATGGATCCCTTTCTATCACTTTTAATGGCTGAAATTTTTATTTTTATAAATATTGTCCAAGTTGTTCCCAGTTCAATTTTAGGAGTAGGTGTCTCACTAGAGTCATCAAGGGACTTTTACGGAGACCCCGACCTCACCACCCAAACGAGCAACTCCCACGATGAAGTGTTAATCAAGGAAGCAAAGTTGAAAGTCCCACAAGGCATAAAGACGTCCGTCTACCTCAGGTCACCCCCTCACCAGTCAGTTGCCAGCTGGCCTTCAGTATTTACGCTACCTACCACCTCCCAGTTGACCTAAATTATTTTTCCAGAAGTTGAAAAATGTTGTGATAGAGGTAGATTGAGTACGGTGTCGCTGCGCGAAGGTGTTTTTTTACTACCTGTAGAGACCTGAGGAGGCCGATTGCCCACCCCCGGGTGGGCGCGTGTTAATTGTCATAAATTCTGATACTTGCACGATGAAAATTTCGTAAAGACAAGGCAATATGATTGTCAGCAACCGATTACAAAAGCAATCACTATGTTTGCGGCGTTAAACATAAGGCTGTGCTACCGCAGTGGTCAAAAACCGTCTACATACCTACCTTAGGTGCTAAATATTTGGAACTTATAGCAAAAACGCTTTTTTTATTTTTTGTATCGAAAGATATTTTATGAAGAAAAATTTTTGAGGTGTCTTAAGGGGCAATTTCAACTGCGAAAAGGTCAAGCTAGGTAAAAAAGAAAAGGTCAAACAAATTAAAAGTAAAAAATTTTCACATTTTGAAATTTTCTTTTTCAAAATAAGGTGTAATTCAAGACAAGTTCAATGACATACAAAACTTGTTAATCAGGCTATGCGTTCTTGAGTTATGAAGCATCAAAGATGAGTCTACAAGGTGACCTCCCGAAAATGCCTCGGGCTATAACTCGGTCACCGTTGGTCAGAGGGGGCTAAGATTCTCACAGGCGTGTTTCTGGCCCAATAATACCCCGGGGACAAAGTTTCAGATTTTTTCTAGACATGGTGGTGTCAAATTGAAATATTTTTGGTCGTTTTGTCCTGGAATGTCCCAACAGCTATTTTCCTCCGACTTGGCGCTACTGATCGCATAAACGAATAATCACATGTGGTTTACCAATTTGGTAGTTTGGTTTCTCGTGAATACTGGAAGTAAATGCAAATTATTATATGTTTTGCTCACTCTGCAAATTATGAAACTATTTTTTCTAGAATTACTTAAGATCATCGGAGTGCTATCAATCGACTTATCTTACCTTCTGAACTCGGGAAGTGCTCGGGGAAGGGGTCATGGGAGCTATGACTTTCCCCTCTTTAACACCTGATGTGTTTTTGGTGGGGAGGTGGCTCGGCCAACGAGCACTTCGTCTTTGGTACAACAAATTCACAGATGCCCCTCAAGCGCTTAACACGCGCACTGTAGGGGGCATCGGGGGCCCCCACCTATTTTTTCAAGGTGGCCGGAGAACCACTGGTAGCCGAATAACGATACTTGGCAAATTTTGAGAGGATTTAACGGTGCGTTCGGTCATTTTTTTGCTGATAGGCTTTCAAATGCAGACCTGTATTTTGAGATCGCCACAATCGCGCAGTCGGAACAGTTCGCTTGCATTGGAGACCGAGTGGTGATGTCATAACGCCATATAATTAGGGTTATGTGTCAGTGCCACCTCAAATGAAGGTAAAGGTCAAAAGTCACTGGTCAAGGTCATATAAGCACTTTCAAGTTCATTGACCCAGTGCTTCCGGTCAAATGACGTTACCCGGTCTGAGGTATATTATGCTATGACGTCATAGTGAAAGTAGCTCAATGTAGAGGTCAACGTCAAAGATCAAGATCAAATGTCATGCTTGAAACTTGAGTAACATAACTTTCGGTAATCCTCAATACAGCACAGTAGTAAACCTGATAACCTTGCTTGCAAAACATCACGTTCATTTCTGTAAGAGAAAAGAGAGTATTATATAATTTCAAAACTTACGAGGTACATTAAATACGTTTATGATATGGAACAAAGTGGCGCATCCGGTAATGATCACAGAGTCATGATCGTTCAAGAAAAGTGGAAAGAGTTTGCGGAGCTCTTTTAGATAACGCCTGTGCATATAGGTGTCACGGAGCGAGATCTGGGTTGTACGTGGTGTCGTTGCATAGAGTGTTGCTGCTCTTATTTTCTTTGTTTCAAATATTTAAGAAGCTGCTGCCTAAGTATTGTGGAATTATCATAATGTGTAGGATATGAGCCTTGTTACCTGCAAATGCTCCAGCGAATACAGGGCCTCCGGACCGTCAATTATATAGAAAAAGGTAAAAGTCATGGGTAAAGGTCAATCCTCATTTCCCGTGAAACTGTTGATCTCGTCTCCAGATCTCGTGTCACGGGAGCAGTCCTCTGTTCCGCCGGACCCGAGAAATCGTGATAGCTCCACCGTCTTGTACAGTGGGGCGCGTGACAGGAAGCGTGCGGGCACGACTGTCCCGCGAGGGTGCCGATAAATGTCATGTGCTGTGTACATAGTGTGACTGCGTGTATATGTGATGCAAACATGAAGACATATGTCCCCAGGTTGAGGGCGCAAAAATATTTTAAAAAGAACAGCGCGGCTTCCCATCTGGCGGTAATATCGTGTTTCCTTCCAAGGGAGTCTCCTAGAAGCATTTCAACAATAGCCCAAGGCTGCTCTTGGAACTCCTTAGTGTTCACCACTCCGAATTTGTCAGACAATTCTGATGAATTATATTTAAGGCTGTCTTGAACCCTCGAACCTGCTATCATGTGTCATCTCTCTCTCTCTCTCTCTCTCTCTCTATCTCTCTCTCTCTCTCCCTCTCTCTCCCTCTCTCTCTCTCCCCTCTCTCTCTCTCTCTGTACCAGCATGCGCCTCAGGCTATGCATCAGCAGCTGGCTTCTATAGCGTAGCTGATGTCTCTTCATTTGTGCATACATCTCCCTGGCAGGTATCAGCTCAGTTCGACATGTCCTCCTTCAAAGTGATGCCGGGCCGGATGGCACGTGACATGACGACGCCTCCAACTCCGCTGCCGATGACGACCACTGACGTCACGGCGTCGGCACCGACGGAGTTGGTGACGTCGGCACCGACGGGCGACGCGGCGACGGCGACGGAGCCTGGCGCCGCCACTGTGGAGCTGAGGTCAACTGTTAGGTCCCAGGACCTGACTCCCGCGGCTGATTCGATACACGAGGTGTTCGGAGGACACAAGGTAGGCTTACGTTCACTGGATTCTCGGAAAACATTGCGGAACGGTGAAGGGTCTGAGCGATGGCCAAAATGATTATCAAGAACTACAGACTGATGAGATGTGGAATCATAGGGCAATGTAACACGAATAAAATGTTCGGTTTCCGAGTTACGGCTTGTTTACTAATTTAATAAGCCATCATAGGATGTTTTTTCAGAAATGTCTGAGATCTCGACTAACCCTGTCTGGTGCCACAGCTGGATCTGTCGAAGGCGGCGCGGGGTGCGGACGACGCGGCCGAGCTGTTCGGCGGGCGCAGCTCCTGGGACAGGATACGGCAAGTGCGGCGGCGCAACATGAACATGACCCGGGTCGAACGTGAGTGACGCGGAGCAGGGCGGGGTAAGGAATCATTCTCCTGCTAGGCGTCAGCAAGGATGACGTGAGAAATGTGTTAAACAAGAAGAATATTACTCGTGGAAAACAAAGTGATGTAATTTTAGCAAGATATGACCCTATGTGATGGTGGAACAATTTAACAAGTGAGTCTCAGTTTCCCCATGAAATTATATGTTCCAACATGGTTAACATTTTCACGCATAAATTACTGTAGAGAGTTGTAAAATCCAGAAGTATAGACATCATGGCGGACAGGTAGTATACAAGTTTTATTACTGATTGGAAGGATATACCTGAAGCCGAAGAATTCGAGTAACTCTCATCTATTTTTCAATTTCCCCACTGTCACTCAGGATCAGTATCATTTCATGACTCCTTGCAAAGCCTGTCAATACCCTTTTCGGCTGAACCAATGATTAGCCAGTATCAATAAGAATCAGCAATCTTATCATTTAATACAAGTATATTCCTTTTAAAATATTAGACTGGATGCTATTGACCAAGAACAAACAATATCATTTTTGCCGTCTTACGGCATACTCATTTAGATATTTCATAGTTCATTGTCAAGTTTATTCATATGGAATTTGTAAAATAACTATTTTGTGATATATTAAAAAACCAACACATGTCTCTGAGAGTAGGTATTGACACTAAAAAGACTGCTCCTTCGTTTACAGACATTGAAGCTGAGTGTCAAGACGACTTCATGCGAATCATCGTCCACTTCAACGGCACCTTCAGCGGTCTGATTTACTCCGCCGGTAAGGGGCTGCTTGTAGCTGGAAATAAATCTGCAGGACCCCTCACTGGCAAGGTGTTACTCGCATAGCATTGCACTGGTGGGATTAGTCTGAATTCACAACTCAGCACATAGCTTGTACTAACTGAACTAACAGTGCTGGTCATCAGTGCAAAGGTGATTTAACACTGTATCTGGCCCTAATTTGCCGCACTCTAGCCCTCGCTGCAGCATATTTTTCGTGTGAAATGCCGTCTCCTGTATACATTTCTGTTAAGTCAGTTCACGCTGGGCTTAACGCGCCTGCATTTTTGCCCTCACCTCGGCTGGCGAGGAACAACAGTTTGGCTTCTGACACTCCCTGTTGCTAAAGATATTTGCAAAAAATGTCCAACTAATCCTTTAGTTTTTACTGTCATTTATGATTACGGATTATTAAAAGTAACCACAATTTTGTCCCGTATAATTATTCTTCCCACATATTTGTGTGGTTGTTTCCAACCAAATAACAAAAAAAGCAGTTGTTATGATCGAGATCGATCGAATCGTATCGTTGTCATGTATACCCAGAAAGCCAGACATCGGGTTCACGGTATTTTGAATCTCTGCAGTCGGGCCACAATGGGTGCAGCACAGGACACAGCTTTTCTCCAAGCGTGAACGCAGTAGCACTACTGACCTAACTAGATAACTTCCGTATCGGAAACGCAGCAGGGCGTGCAGAGCTCTGTCCCAGAAACCGTGTCAATGTGAGGCGCTGCTCCGCTCTCCAGTATCATAAGGCTCGTTACACCGCGGGATAGAGGGCGCATCACGCCCGTAACTCCAATGCCGCCACTGCACGCGAGCCTGCTGCTCAGCAGTAACGGGTGCACCCTGGAATGGTCCTAGTTCGTGGCACGTGCCCACCAGCCCTATCTCCAGAAGAGCCAGAACCAAGCCATGGCGGCGGACTGGGCCGCTGTCGGTGACAATGCGTGGAATGAAGAGGGGCAAAGCCTCTTGCATCTCATGATTCTTCCAGTATCAGGCTCTACAGTATATATATATATATATATATATATATATATATATATATATATATATATATATATATATATATATATATATTGAAGACTCTAAAAGGATATGGAGGAGACCGGGAGCTTAATGGTACTTTCATGACTGACATGAAAGGTATCTATCTACGGTTCCTGTCTTCAAACTTAGTACAATACTGAATTTCTACATCATCAGGGATCAGCCTAGGTAACTATCATTACCATTGTGATTGCACAGGGTTTTGGTAACAATTGTGCAATAAATCATAGAGGGCTCTGGAGGATTCGGACAGTTTTATAGCCAGATAAAAAGTAAATGTGTAAAAATAAAAAACTCTGGCAGTTGTGAAACTGGCCTCATATGGTCTTTTCCATCAATTACTTGTCTGACAAGGAAATTGTAAATGCTTCGTTGACACTTGAATAAAACATGGAAGCAAAGCTGTCACCAGTGTACATACTTATTTTGCTTTCTTTGCCACCGAAATTACTAACGGCTCTGCAGCTACCTCGCTGTATGTTTGACAGTTATTTTTTAGAGTTTTCTGTGACTGCTCATTATCTCCAGGTTGACAACATGGAAAAGGGTAGCCAAGCCCGTTACTTCCGAGCGTGCACTGCGGCTGTTTTCACTCGCTTCCGACTTCACACCCGGCTGTGGGTTAGTGCCGGCAGACGACTGTTTCTCACGTGACCTCCGGCTCCGAACAGCCTACGCTTCCGTTACCCAGTGCGAACGCTGCAGAACGCTGCAGCTTGACGCTATGACTGCAAATGACAAAAGAATGCAGGTGCATGACACATGCCAGTGTCCAGCACTCAGGGCTGGGACAGCTCATGCCATGGAAGGCACTGCCGAAGTCAGGGGGAGGCGAACTCCCATCGCCTGAAATAAACAATTGAACACTAATCTTATTTGACTATCGGGAAAAAAGACTTGAAACGACAATATTATCCTCCCTCAAATCCTGATGCTCCGCTGCCACTGGTACAAGCTGCTTCGTTCTCTTCCGCCTCGGGATTTTCAACTGCATTTTGTTTGAAAGGCCAAAGCTTCCCTGGGGACAGAGCAGAACAAACATTGTTTTCCTTTGGAGAAGTTAATGCCAAAGCTCATTAAGGTTGTGCCAGCTAAATGCATGGTTTCAGCTCTGTCCAGATCCCTGCTTATTAGTACATGTTTCGGCTGCATGTTTCAAGGACAAATTACCAAGCGAAACTTCCACTTACTTTGTTCTGTGTAGTCCGTGAAATACGAAGGGTTTTCGGAAGCCTTGAGATTGGCTGCAAATGACAGGATTGTCTCAGCCCAGCGGCCATGCTTCAAGCTCTTCCGACACATCCGGAACCCGAAATCGAATAACGACATCGTCTGGTGTGGGTGAAGAGGCCAAAGGAGTTGAAACTTTAAATAAATGACATCGCAACATAAATGACAACTGAAACTTTCTGTGAAACAAAACCATTTTTTTCAGCTGCAACTTCCTCACCAAATTACGTGTTAGCTTCGTCGCTGCCGGCCTAACATTTGCTGCTGGTCTAACATGTCATATGATACCACTGAAAGCCAATAAATATAATGGTACAACTACTGAGATACGTCGTCGAGATTCGATGTAGGGAAATCAATGGCTTTTCACAATTTTACAACAGAGTCAGAAGGATGTATTCACGTTTCATTATTGTTGTGACGAGCAAAGTAAGCGTGTAACCTAAACCGATCATTCCATCATGCCCAGCGCCATTTTCACGTCGTTTCCGTCGACTGCTCGGCGTGCTCACACCGTCTGAATCATGACGTCATCACCGAGCCAGCTACGTCACGCTCGTCACACGTCAACGCTGGCGCTAGTGGCTGAGCACTCAGCGAAACCATTATTTTCCGCCGTACGTGCGCCGTGAATGGCGCACCTGCGCCAGGTTTGAGGTGCTACGCATTTGGCTTCGCCAGGTGTATCGCTTGATCTGATGAGCTGCCTTACTTCACGGATAGACCTGAAGATCTGGTTTATTGATGATTAAAGATAGCGCACTTGTTAACGAGATAGCAGTTATAAGCATTTCAAGAGAAAGGTATTTCACTATCATGTCCTAGTGCGTAAATCTTCGTCGATGTTTATCCTACGCTTTAAATTGATTTACAGGAACATGTGATATGTAAAAATATTTTATTTGTTGTTAAAACCTACAAGATAGTAGAGTGACATGAAAAATGAGAACCGTACTGTTCACTTTCACAATACCTAAAATTGTGTATCGTTGCTAATTAAACAAACTGTGCTGTGTTACATCCCAAACAGGTATCTGTCCAAAATGCATCTGGCCAATTTTCTCTTAGAGGAAACCACCATTCGGAAACATCCCTGGAACCGTTATAACCGCAAAGGAAGCAGATCATTGGCGCCGGCGCCGGCTCGGACACGCTCCTGCTGGCAGAGGGGCACGGCTGGCTGGCTCGCCTTCCGGCAGCCTGCCTTAACGGCTACCCTGCCAGAGGCCACCTGCCGCCCATGCAAATCTACATGCACTCGCAAATCATTGTCTTGCTTGTTTTTAAACATGGATCGCTGCGTGCAACATTTACCTTTATGGCCGTAATTTGTTCGCCAACTTTGAGGGCCGCGGAATCCTAAAAAAACATTATGAGCCATGTTCCCGATGAATTGAGCAGCACATGCCGTTTTGCTCTCACTTGGTAGCAGTAAATAGCTCCCCAAAAATTCACACTGCGTTCATAGTTTTTTTGGTATATTTGAGTTAAATTTTTTGGCTACTAAAATGGTTTCCAGCGCAAATAAAGTTAAATTTAATGGATATTGTGTCGAAGCTTCAAATGCATTACGAAAAACATTCTTTAAAATATCGTAGACATGTGCACTACATAAAGATGAAAATGACGAACTCATAATTTCTCGATTGCCTAATGTTTTGTAGGAACTGGGAGTAAAATAGGTATGTAGGAACTGGGAGTAAAATTGTTTTTGCGAAAAATTCAATTGGTGAATTTTAGAGAGCTAGGCAGCAAAAGCCCGCGCTACACGTTTTACTGGAAAAGCCGAGGAGGGAGGAGAGGGAGAGTAAGCAAGCCGCAAGAGAGAGAGAGAGAGAGAGAGAGAGAGAGAGAGAGAGAGAGAGAGAGAGAGAGAGAGAGAGAGAGAGAGAGAGAGAGAGAGAGAGAGAGAGAGAGAGAGAGAGAGAGAGAGAGAGAGAGAGAGAGAGAGAGAGAGAGAGAGAGAGAGAGAGAGAGAGAGAGAGAGAGAGAGAGAGAGAGAGAGAGAGAGAGAGAGAGAGAGAGAGAGAGAGAGAGAGAGAGAGAGAGAGAGAGAGAGAGAGAGAGAGAGAGAGAGAGAGAGAGAGAGAGAGAGAGAGAGAGAGAGAGAGAGAGAGAGAGAGAGAGAGAGAGAGAGAGAGAGAGAGAGAGAGAGAGAGAGAGAGAGAGAGAGAGAGAGAGAGAGAGAGAGAGAGAGAGAGAGAGAGAGAGAGAGAGAGAGAGAGCTGTTCACCAGTCAGGGGAGCGTGAGCAGGAGCAGGAGAAGCTACTCCAGGAATGGGAGGACGCCGTGCATGAGCTTCCCACCAGCAGTGATGATACCAGTACCCCTAGCAACTGGGCCGGCCTGCAGAACCGGGGCATTTCCCCAGGACGGTGGTGGCGGCCATGAGGGGCAGCATGTCCCAGAGCACGCCGGTCAACATCCTCTCCTCCTATACCGTGGGCATGGGGCTGGCCACCAAGGAGGAGCCCAGTCTGCTGGCGGACCGGCCAAGGTGGTCAGGGAGCAGGAGAGAGAGATAGTGAGGGTGACAGCAAGAGCGGGGGAATGGATGATGACCGCTGGTATTAGTTCCATACAGTTTGATGGAAAGTATGAGAAGGCGAAGACTTGGGTCACTCTGGAGTGCGGCATTAGGGTGTACAGACATGTCAAGGAAGACCATACCACGCGTGCAGACGGCCAGGGTGAGTTCTTGCTGCACTTTACCAAGGAGAAGGTGGAAGAGGTGGGGGCAGGCCAGGTTATTCACACATAATCTCGTTTAAATGGCATTTTACGGGTAGACAAGTAACCTGTAAGAAATACACATGTAGCCAAAAACTCCATTAGGAACAGTGCTGCAGATTTGCTTCCCCTTTCACCTGCCTAAGTTCAAGGCCCGGTGGATTTCCCAAGCAAGGAGCGGTTCGGCTAACCTGGAACCGTTCCAGCAGAAAAAGACTTGGCGACGCCATATGACCTTGGCAGTTTGTGTGTTGATAAGCCCCATAATTATAACTAGTATTGACCCGCCTTCTTCGTGTCTCCAGGCTACGCCTACGACCCCGGCTGCATCTACATCAACGGCACGGGTCGGAGCGTGTACGAGTTCCTGATCCAGTTGAACCGCTGCGGCACCCTGGGCGGCAACAACAAGCGCGACGTGGAGAAGCAGGGTCGCGACATCCCCGGGGTGAGTGTCTGCTGCTGGGGTCCTGAGCACTCGGATAGTGCTTCCTCGGGTTGAAGATTTATATTATATATATATATATATATCTCTATATATATATATATATATATATATATATATATATATATATATATATGATAGGTTATATAATACAATAACATATACTATTATGTATATATACTGCTATTACTCTGCGTTCCATGTATTTCGTCAGGTTGTTCTGACTATCTATGTTTGTTGTTTTCTGACACAAATTATAAGATAAAAGATAAACAACAAAAGGTATCTTGTTCTTTTTTACTTGATAATGGGACCGAGATGGCCCTGAAACCGGTCGTATAACAAATACAACCTTTGACTTTGTGTAGCACTAAAACTTTCAATAATTTGTGTGTTTTAATAACTAATAATAATTCGATAAAATTTAACATAGGTACAATACAACTTTTCCCAATACGATCTGGTAATGACTATGTGAAGAATTAGAATATAATAGATGGTTGGCTACATCGGCGTTAGAAGGTGAAAGACGAGGGGTGACACTTACCTGGAGAACCATGTGGAAATACTCCCGCAAAAATTATGAAACTGGACCAAGGAAGTCTTGTTTCTTCCAACGCAAATCAACGTGGACTGCCTTGGGTTTAATGAGAGACCTTTTTAGTAATTCAGTGTGTTCAGGTTAACTTTCCTACTGTTCCATTCGCTCCATCCCAGTCATCGGTAATTTGGGTCCTTCTCTCTTCCATGTTAAAAATATATGGTGATACACCTGATTGGTTGCCATGACCACCACCTGAATTTTTCCTAGTGTACGTTTTACATTTTTGGTTGCTTATTTATCGCTGCTAGGAACTAGCATCATTTACTATGGTCGGCGGGGTAGTGACCTTGTACCGCAGCAGTACGGAGCACTCACCTGGGCCGGCCGTGCTGCGCTCTGAAGCTTATGAAGCAGCACTTGTGCTCGCTCTAGAGGTAAACTGGCGGAACTAATACACACTGAAGCTGCTGGCGGGCCCCGGACATCAGGCATTTAAGCGAACATGACCCTTTGGCGAGAGGTTGTGGTCACACCTGGGGAACGATAGTAGTGCTCAGTTTTGGCTGTACATTAGCTGAACAAACTGTGAGGGAATCATACATCTGGGGTGAAACTCAAGCCTTAAGCTGGAAGATGAGAAAAACTTTTTTCAAATGCAATGACTGGGAGTTAGATCCGTCATTGCAGCTCATTCGATGATTAATTCTGGTGCCATCAGAAACTAGAATGGAAAGGATAAGGAATGCTAAAGGCATTCCTTAAGGAATGCTAAGGGCATTGTAATGCTAAATGACTGGGTGAAATACCTAACATAAAATACAGTATTCCAGTCAAGGCAGTTTATCCCTAAATGTAAATGTTTTGCACATATGGACACCAGGTGTAAGAGTTGGGTTACCACCACCTTAGCACTCGTGTGTGGGGTATGCAGTTTGCACTCGTTTCCCAAAGTTTGTCCTGGCAAAAGCATTACGTCAAACCTGATTAGTCCGCCTTTTGTCGCTTAATTCAGCTGTGACTCAGCTGGAAAGTATTTCAAGCAATAAAAAATAAACAGGCCAAACTTGTTAGAACTACGGCAAAGGAAGAGCGTTGTGTTTGTCAGCGTTGTGTAATTAATTTGCACATCTGCTTCCTCTATTTATACTTTTGAAACGTGTTGCGTGCATCGGTGCAGAAGCGTAAACACAAAAAGTATGCATGAGATGCTGGTTTCCGAGAATCAAGACTCAAATGATTTCATTTGTTGACGAAATCAAGACAGAGCAGCAAGTTTGCAGCTAAAGTAAAACTTTGTATCATTTCGAGGATTCAAAAGAGCGTAAACATAATATACCTCCTACCTCCTGTGTGAGTTCTTTGAAAGAAACTTATGACTTCAACAGGCTCCTAGAGCTATCAGGTTTGCATAATTCCGAGAGAACCGAAATCCTTTGTATAACTATTCCTTGGATTCATGTGATGCAGCAAGCGCCAATGATGCAATATATGTATACATATTTTCAGCTTAGGAATGTAGAAAATGAGCCTCTAACATTAAGGTACTAACTTCTCATAATACTTCGCGTAGTAAAAAACCGTGAACGTATTAACAAATATCCAAATATTTGAAGAAGAAAACATCTGATGAACCCATCCATGAGGTTACTGACCATCGATTTATGTACCTCCTCTTCGTAGTCCCGATGAAGAGAAGAGAGACACCATCTCCTCATGGGGAAGTGTCCCATCAAGCAGCCTCAGAAATAATTGAATGGGTAAATCGCACTACATGAGCTTGCTGATTGTGGCTACTTTCATTCAACCTCCAGGGAGGGGGGAGGGGAAGATGTAAGAACAGGTCTCTGCTTGGGGCTCGCACCCGAGTCAGATGCGTTGAAAGAGAAAGTTGAGCCACTGCAACACTGCATCTCCTGATATCGACTTAGGCTGTTTGTGCGATTGAGGATGAACTGAAGAAGCTCGTTCCAATATTAGTGATGCATAACAGCAGGTGCTCCACAGTTATGGGAAGAGTGTGGGTTACAAGTGGGACAGTGGAATTGGTAGGAAGTATCCACATTCGAAGCGGAACTGTTTAGCCTAAATAGGACTGACTGAGGATAATCACCCAAATGGAGGCAATTGGTCGATCAGTAACTAGCCCACGAGGGGATTTGAGCGTCCCCCTGCCTTTTGAAACGCTGTATTAACTTTCAAATGTACCCGTTATGAAAATAGTTGTTTGTTTGGGTGGTAGGGAAGGGCTCTCGAAAACAAGTTCATTCAAAATTGTAATGGGGCGGCAATGGCTTACACCTTAAGGCTTCTTAAAACATAAGAAAACTCAACTAACAAAGCGACTTAGCTGTAATCGTGATAGGCAGAGGTTAACTTTAGCGAGGACCACTCTATCATGGTATTTGAATGCGGGGGACGCGTCCTCTAACTGTGGAGCCCTGTGTTACGTCGCCCACCAGATTCAGACTCAACATATTCAAAGGAGGTTCACACAATCTTCACGTTTTTCTTATCGTGCTCACATAATAAAATATTCAAGTTCTTGCAGTACAAGAAAATAACAATGTATCTAAGTCTAATACACCAAGTTCACATCACATCAATACACCACAAACAAATTTAGATCTCATCTGTTCTGTATGTCTTTTCTCCTACTACAAACTGCAGACCTGCATAGCGCAATATTAGTGCCGCCTAACTGCCTATTTAGGCAGTGGTGGATACAAGGGGCAGGGCTTGTAGGCGAAAACACCCTCGAAATGTCAAAGTAACTATAGCAGATGTATAGCCGGAAGCCGTTCTGAAGCGATGGCGGGGGATGCTTGAGCTAACTCCCTCTCCCCCGAAATAAAGTCCTGGTTCAGCCACTGCCTGTAGGGTAGCGCTCTTTAAAACAGTTATTAAGTTGGGGCTTGGCCTTTCACCCACGGTTGTCTCAAGGTCTGAATCCTCCCCCCGCTCTTTGTGCCTTAATCGCTGGGAACGCCCCACACTCCATTTAAATCATCGAATACATGTTCAGGAATTCAATTGGAAACTAAGTAACTGAACTCTATTTCACCAATCCTAATAAAACTCAATTCACCACTCCTTAAAATAACAAAGAAAAATTCTAATCTATACCACAAATAAGCTCAAGTTTACAGTGAGAAGGTATGGGCGGTCAGAAGCAAAAAAAAAAAAATGGACAGGCTAGCCCCACAAAATATTCAATGTATTCAGATATTGAATGATTGAGCAGCAAGAGCATAGCATAGTGCTAGATGCTGCTACTCAAGAAAAGTTTCAAATGTAAATCATCCAGGGACGGCGGATTCCAGGGTGCAAGTGGTGCAGTTGCACCACTCGATTTTTTTCAAGTGGTGCAAAAGTATCTTTTTGCACCCCTTGTTTTGGCTTTGTCCAGGAGGCGCCCCCTCCCCCGGCCTCAGCCGGCGCCCCCGGCCGGTCAGAGAAAATCAAGCCTAATTACCGCCTACCTGAAGAGGTAGGATCCTCTGTGATAAATACACATTTTCATATATGAATGGCGCCCCCTTACATCATAGCTGCGCCCTGGGCAGCAAAATGCGCCCCCTTGAGTAAAGACGCCCCTCTGGGTAGCATAGGCGCCCTTGGATAGCGTAGGCACCTCCTGGACAGCCGAGGTGCCTCCGAAGAAGAGAAATGGCGCCCCTGGATATCACATGCGCCTCCTGGACAGCAAAAGGCGCCCCCGCAGAGAATTGGCGCCCCCTGGATAAAATAGGCGCCCTTGGGTATGAAAGGCGCCCCCTGGAGAGCAGAGGTGCCTCCTGGAGAGAAAAAGACGCCCCCGGAGAACAACGGCGGCAGGGACGGCGGATTCCGTGGGACAGGGTCTGCAGTTGCACACCATGAAAAATGTTGGTGTGCAAAAGTATCTTCTCGCACACCTGGTTTTGACCTAGTCCAGAGAGGCGCCCCCGCCCCCACGGATTTGGGTGGCACCCCCGGATTTTTCCGGCGCCCCCGGCCGGTCAGAGAAAATCAAGCCTAATCACCGCCTACCTAAAGAGGTAGGATCCTCTGTGAAAAATACATTTTCATACATGAATGGCGCACCTTGACATCAAAGCTTCGCCCTGGAAAGCATTAGGCACCCCCTTGAGTAAAGGCGCCCCTCTGGATAGCATAGGCGCCCTTGAAAAGCGTAGGCGCCTCCTGGACAGCTGAGGCGCCTCCGAAGAAGAGAAACGGTGCCCCTAGATATCACATGCGCCCCCTGGTTAGCACAGGCATCCCTGGACAGCAAAAAGGCGCCCCCCCGCAGAGAAAAGGCGCCCCCTGGATAAAATAGGCGCCCTTGGATAAGAAAGGCGCCCCCTGGAGAGCAGAGGTGCCTCCTGGAGAGAAGCCCCCCCCGAGAGCAACGGCGGCAGGGACGGCGGATTCCGCGGGACAGGGTCTGTAGTTGCCCACCATGAAAAATGATGGTGTACAAAAGTATATTTTCGCACACCTGGTTTTGAAATGGTCCGGAAGGGCGCCCCCCTCACGGATTTGGGCGGCGCCCAAGGATTTGGCTGGCGCCCCCGGCCGGTCAGAGAAAATCAGGCCCAATCACCGCCTACCTGAAGAGGTAGGATCCTCTGTGAGAAAGGCATTTTCATATATAAATGGCGCACCTTGACATCAAAGCTGCGCCCTGGAAACCAAAAAAGGCGCCCCCTTGAGTAAAGGCGCCCCTCTGGATAGCATAGGCGCCCTTGGAAAGAAAAAGGCGCCCCTAGACAGCAAGAGACGCCCCTGGATAGAAAAAGGCGCCCCCAGTAGAGGAGTAACGACGCCCCTGGATAGTATAGGCGCCCTCTGGTTAGCACAAGCACTCCTGTACACCAAAAAGGCGCCCCCCCATAAAGAAAAAGGCACCCCCTCTGGATAGCATAAGCTCCCTTGAATAGCAAAGGCGCTCCCTGATGAGCAGGGGTGGAAGGGACGGCGGATTCCGCGGGACAGGGTGTGCAGTTGCGAACCTTGAAAAAATGATGGTGTACAGAAGTATATTTTTGCACACCTGGTTTTGACCTCGTCTGGGGAGGCCCCCACGGATTTGGGTGGGACCCCCGAATTTGGCCGGCGCCCCCGGCCGGTCAAGAGAAAATTAGACACATCGCCTGTCTGAAGAGGTAGTACCCTCTGTGTAAAATAAAATACACTTTCAAATATGAATGGCGCCCCCTGACATCAAAGCTGCGCCCTGGACAGCAAAAGGCGCCCACCCCCTTGAGTAAAGGCGCCCCTCTGGATAGCAAAGGCGACCCCTAGACAGCAGAGGCGGCCCTGGACAGAAAAAGGCACGCCCAATTGAGGAGTAACGACACCCCTGGATAGCATAGGCGCCCTCTGGTTAGCACAGGCACTCCTGTACACCAAGAGGCGCCCCCCCATAGAGCAAAGGCACCCCTCTGGATATCATAAGCTCCCTTGAATAGCAATCGCGCTCCCTGGACAGCAGGGGCGCCCTCTGGATAGGATAGGCGCCCTCAAAACAGCAAATACGCCCTTTGATACTAAAAGCGCCCCAGATAGCAGAAGCGCCCCATGGACAGAAGACACCCTCTGGATAGCATAGGCACCCCTGGACGGCAGAAGCGCCCCTAAAGAAAAGCAACGGCACCCCGGGATAGCATATGCACCCCTGGTTAGCACAGGCACCCCTGGACAGCAAAAGGCGCCCCCCGCCTTCTGAGTAAGGGATCCGGGCCTCTGGATAGCATAGGCGCCCCTGGATAGCGCAGGCGCCTCCTGAACAGCAGAGACGCTTCCGAAGAAGATTAACGGCGCCCCTGGATATCATATGCGCCCCCTGGTTAGCACAGGCACCCCTGGATAGCAAAAGGCGCCCCCCCCGGAGAGAAAAGGCGCCCCCTCTAGAAAGAATAAGCACTCATAGATAGGAAAGGCGCCCCCTGGAGAGGAAAGCAGAACATTTTTTAAGGAAAACTCAGTGGGGGGGGGATTTTCTTGTGCTGGCCATTATAATGTCTTCGGGGGATCAAATCCCCATTTGGGGGGGTGTTAATAAAATTTAGACGTGCTAGTGTTAAAAAATGTCTCCTAATTTTTGTTATTCCATATTCTAAAGATTAGAGATGCTGCCCATGACTGCGAGTTTTTTCGACGGAAAAAGGCCAAACCGGGTTTGAGAAAAGGCCAAAAGGGTCAAATTTTATTTGCACAAAAACATCATGTTTTTTATAAATTTCGTCCAAGTTCTTCCCAGTATGGCTGTTGGAGTCTGAGTCTCACTAAAGTCCTCAAGAGACTTGTCACGGAGACCCCTACCCCACCACCCGAACGAGTAACGCCCACAATGAAGGGTTGATTTAGAAGCCAAAGTTTAACCTCACACAAAGCACAGGGATGGCCGCCTCGCCCAGGTCACCCTCTCATCAGCCAGTTGCCAGCCGACCTACGTCGGGCAAACGATTGAGCGCCGGAGCGTCTCAGGGGAACAGATCCCAAGCCTGGACATGCACTGCCACTGCATGCTTTCTTAGCAGCGGGCCGGAGCCCGACGCTTTACCAACTGAGCAACCGGGGTGGCCAAATGGCCAAATAAATACCACAAAAGCCATGTTTGAGGCTAAAACGACCCCTACCGCTTGTCATAAACCCACAGAAAAAGACAGAGCACTCTTGTATCACTGCAGTGAACAGTGCACTGTATAAAACTAAATGTTGATAATTTGATATTGACTTGACGAGATATTTTTAGCACACTGCCCATCTCATAAGAAGCCAGGAGTGCCCTTCCAATCCCGTGTGGCGACCCAATGATTTTATCCACAAACTAAACAATTTGTTAGCATCATCAATTATCTTGACAGCACCACTCCCCGCTAACATTTGATATCTTCCTGCTTTTTCTGTGAATTGTTTGCTCTTGAACAGTGACGGATCCATAGGCAGATCCAGGATTGCCAACCAGAGGGGGGCACCTTCCCGGGGGCGCCATCCGGAGTAGGGGGCGCCACTTTTGACCGGAAAAACCTACCAGGTGGGCGTAAATCCTATCGGTGAGCACCGATTTTCGCATCCTGGGAGGAGGGTGTGAAGCGCCATTTCAGGCGAGTGCCATCGACCTTTCAGGGGGCACCATGACCATTTCAGGGGGCGCCGAGGATCGATGGGGGGCTGCATCTGCCCCTCCCCTCTGCCCCCTGGATCCGCGTGTGGGCGGATCTAGAATTTTGGTAAGTGGGGGGAACGCGGAGCCTCAGAGTGCGCACTTTACCATCAACTTTTCACCCAAAGGGCGCCTATGGTATTCGGTTTTCGATTGCCGTCATTTTGGTGGATCATATTTTTAACAACGTTCTATCCCTCCCTCCCCCAGCCATAACAGTTTGTACCAGCCAAGCAAGATGCCTATTTGGCGTGATATTTGAAACGATGAATTGCTAAACAGTTCAGTCCACACTTTTTCGGCACCTCTTGAAAAATCTGTAACTGCCACTAGGTCATGGAGAAATGCAAGACACTTGGGAAGATGCAACAGCTGAACATAAAGGTACATATCTGAGGATTTTCTATTAGTCAAGAGGGGTTAAGTTTATTTTAATATCAAATATGATAAGTTGTTAAGATGTTCCCTGGCCTCTCCCCTCGAATCCGGAAATGTAAAAAACACTGAAGATTATATATTCGGGCACAGCCCTTCATCAGAATCGTGGAGTAAATATCAATAATTCTCAGTCCTAGTATAGCAAGACCTCGAATTCTGGCTCCAGACCTCGAATTCGAGGTCTGGCTATACTAGGACTGAGAATTATTGATATTTACTCCACGATTCTGATGAAGGGCTGTGCCCGAATATATAATCTTCAGTGTTTTTTACATTTCCGGATTCGAGGGGAGAGGCCAGGGAACATCTTAACAACTCATCATCATGCTCCTCGCCGCAGCACTTCAAAACTTATCAACGTTCAAATATGATAAGCATCATTTTGCCTTTCCACGTGGGCAAGATTCGTAAGATAATGATGAGAGGACATTGCAAATAATCGCAGCGAGTGTGAACCTGGTCTGTGCGCTGTCCCAGAAAATTATATCAGCGGAAAAGCTTTTACATTGTAGGCAACACAAACCGGACTTTAACCCACATTATTAATTGCTCCTAAAAATAATGTTTGAACCAGATGGCAGACTCAAGGAGAAATAATGAAAGTTGAAACGTTAAGATAAACACAGAATAAAGTATGTGGGCATTTTCTATCGACCTTTATCTATATTCTTCAATTCATCAGCATGGGAGAATTGCTCTTGTGCGTGAGATTTCGAGAGGTGTTAAGATAATTTTGGTAGCCATGTGATTGAATGCTGAAATAGATCATGGCAGGAATAGGCATGTGTGATTTGTGAGATCAATGGGACCTACTAGAATAAAAAGAAAACAGTTCAACGTGTCCAAGTACTCTCTTGATAAATTGATAACTTTTTTTCGTTTATTGGCTGTGATTTGCGGGTTTAATGATTATGTGCAGTGTTCAGATTGAAGTGAAAAGACCATTCAGATTGATAAAACGAGTATATTTTGTCACTGACCATCCACTTATACCATCAACCATCGTCTTCAGGTCAAGTTCAGGATTCATCATTTAAAGGGAATGTGGCACCTTGGTCGAATCCTGAAATTTAGTGCAATTAGGCGTACTTTTATTCAAAAATAATGAAACCACTCATGATTTCTCTGAAAAATGTACAATAAGCTCAATATTTGGTTTTTAAAAATACTCCTCTGGAAAAAGAAATAAATATCAGACTGTGGATGATGTCACGGTCTGGCAACCACTAACATACTTGAAACGCTTCAAGGGCTTCGATTGGCTGATGCTCATCGTAACGTCAGCATATGTCGTCACCCCAGTAACTCACAACAATGGCCGCCGGCGACGGGGGGCTGAGGGGGCTGGTGTCAGGTAAGTTTTAGCTTTTTTCTACGGAAATATCGAGTTCCAAGACAAATGAAATATGGAGTACCGGGTTTTCCGACCTGCTTTACAACTTGGCTATCTCAGTTAAAATCACGTTGTGAAGGTGCCACATTCCTTTTAAGAGAAGAGGTGAGCGTGCACTGTGCATGCCCAAATCGAGACACAGCCGTCCTCCCGATGGACAGACCGCGCAGAAATACGTCCTCGTCGCGTTTGATTTCGCGCACGCGTACGACGTAGTGGACCACCACCTGCTACGAGTTCGCCTGCTGGAGATGGGGCTGTCAAATTGCACGGTGGCCTGGATTTGGCAGTGGCTCCGGGACCGAAGAGTCAAGGTGGAACTAAATGGCGTGCTTTCCAGTGAGTGCATTTTCCGAACTGGCCTGCCGTAAGGAAGTGTCTTATCGCCAGTTTTATTTTTTATGGGCGGCTCGGCTGGTAGACGCACTCCGCGCGGTTCCCGGATGCTCCCTTACATGTACGCCGATGATACGGCGACTCTCTGCACGGGCAACAACATCCAAGTCGTCAAGGACCAGGCGCAATAAAGCTGCTGCTGGCACCCTCGTGAAGTGGACCCGACAGCACAAAATGGTGGTATCAGGAGCCAAGATCCAAGTACTGGTGATGGCTCAGTGGGCCAGATACGCCGATCCCTTCAGTTTTAAGGTCGACGGGAAGTCTGTCACTGCTGGAGACACCCTACAGCTACTTGGCGTCACCATTGATCGGCTCCTCCATTTCGGTCCACACTGTAAGAGACTGTGGGAGAAGGTCCGCCCCGTATCTCCCACCTACGTCAACTGTCCGGCTGCAACTGGGGGCTGCACGAACAGCACCTCCGAACCGTCGCTACTGGCTACGTGAGAGGAGCGATGGAGCAAGCGGCCGCAGCGTGGCTCCACGCCACACCGCCATTTCATGTCGAGCTGCTGGAACGCAAAATGAGAGCGTCGGCGCGTATCATCACAGGATGCACGCGCCCCACCCCCAGCCGAGGTAAGACTCCCCGCGTAGCGGCTAGAAGGAGGGTACTCGCGACCCGACTGCTGGTGAAAGTCCATGCGCTGCCACCTGAAGACCCTCTGTGAAGACGTGCGGAGGCGACAGCGCCCTCTCGACTCTCCTCGGTGACCGGGTGGCGGCAGGTGGGCAGAGAGATGTGGGATCAAGCAGGCATCTCCCTCCCCATGGAGCCTCTCCTTCCTCGACGTCTTCCACCGTGGGTATCAGGAGAGTGAGTCACATTTCAACTAGACGTGGGCCCACTGACATCAGGAGCGCCACCTGTCCGGAAGAAGCGAGTAGCTCTCCTCCACCTCGCTTCCCTGACTCAATGTGCCACATGGGTGTGGACCGACGGGTCAGTGCACGGAGGGGTCACGAGCGGGGAAGCTGGGTCTTTATCGAGTCACCAGACGGAGCCCAGCATGAGCTCAGGCGACCAGCAGGCTCGCTCTGCTCGAGTTTTCAGGCTGAGATGGTAGCCCTCCAAACTGCCTGTGTCTTCCTACTGGACCACTCAGTGCACACAGAAGATCCGGTCATCTTCAGCATGGCCCGCCAAGGTGACGACGTATTATAGAAATAAAATGGCTTCAATGTCTGTAGATAAGACAGCGAATCGGTAAAAATCGCAAACTTCCTCACCATCAGCTTAGACACCTGGTCCAAACAGCAAAAAAATGGTGTGCAGCTCTGAAGTAAAAATGGATCATTCGTAAGGCAAACTAGAAAACTTCTCAACATCGTCACCAACAAATGCACGTCCTGTGCCATTGTCACTTTCTTTTGCAACCGTCTTTATAGAAACAGACATGATTTTCGAACGGCTCCGCACGCAAGTTCATAAATTACTGGCGCGTCGGTTCAGGAGGCAAATTTTTGCTTTCTTGGAGTAGGTCTGTGTTCGTGTTTGAGCTATGGTTCAATAACAGCTGCTTCATGTGGTTCTACGAGATTGCTGTCGATACCAGGCTGCAGGGGTCTAAAAACTTGCCGATCTACCTACGCCGTCGGCGACCCTATCATCTTTTGGTTGGCGACCCAGCAACCGTCTCAAACTCTGATTCCATCTGTTTTCCTATGATTTTAGCTTCCACCATCCGCTCCTGCTTCTAAATATGCTTATCCTCTCCACTGTCTCCACCCGTCATCGTAATACATACAGTGCCCATCAAAATCTATTGGATGAAGTCTGCCAGTTCCTTTGGCCAAGAATGGGCAGAATCTACTTCGACAAAGAGCCAAGTTAGCCTTCGTTTCCCGGCTTGTTTGGCGTTTCTGAAAGACAGCTTGGCTACAACGGGGCATCTTTGGCCGATTACATCTGGTATCATCACCGCCCTTAGTTGCTGCTAGTCTATGCTAGTTATGTTTCTTCTTATTACAATTTTTGGTTCCAATTTTATGAAAAACGACTGAAATCACCTGGTACTTTAGATGATGCCATCTCCCTGTACCGGATTTATGTACTAGTTTTAAGTTCAAACTAGAATGTACTAGAATCTGTCACGAGTCGGTACCAAGTCGGTGATTTTCATTTTTTTCTATAGGCGACCAATGGGCGACCAAGTCGGCCGAAACCGCCGACTTGCGTGGTCGCCTGGTCGCCGGTGGTCGCCCTGGTACATTTTCGGTGTCTGCGGCCTTCAGAACGAGCGCGGCGCGGGCTGCCGCTAATATTTTTGCATTATTGTTGGAAGGAGTGGGCGCCGTTTTTGACGACTGGTGTTCAATTTGTTAAATCCAAGGGGCTAAATCAAGATGTGCGTTTATCATAGACGGTCCGTGCAATCTAGGTGGGTTTTGGAGTCTACTTGCAATGATGTTTCCTTGTTTTGCTTTATCGCGAAAAGTCTCAGAAGGAAAAACAACTTGAATACAAGTGGTGCATGTTTAAAACCTTTTCAACCACAATCACGCTAAAATATCATCGTAAACATTGTTGTAAAGTCACACATTCCAAAGGGCGTGGATTTCCTAAATGATTTTTGGGGTGCCTAATTATGAGACTATCCATAACAAGTATACTGTTTTTGATACCACCATGTTCTTGCCTTATACCAGTGTGCAAAGTATGGCATTTTCGTCGAGATCTTGTCGGTGCGAGTGCCCTTGGAGACAGGACCGACTGGTGCAAATTTTATCAACCTGGTGCGAACTTGCGAGGTTAGTGACACTTAAACCAAACAAATAATGGCTGAATGGCTATTAAGACACAGGAGGGGGCCTTATAAAAATTCCTTAACTAACTGACTAATGATTGAGGTAGCATTGGATTGTAGGGGTAGGAATGGGTGCATTTTTTCCCTGGTATGTGCCAGATTGGTGCAAATTTTTGGAGGCTGGTGATGCGAGAATTTTAGATGGCTGGTGCGACTCGTCTGGCATGCTGCCGTACTTTGCAGACTGGGCCTTATAGCTGGACATATAACTGGGTGACCAAGTAGGTCTGTTATTTATAAATTTTAAAGTCCCTGAAATGAGAAATAGGACAATTTTAAGGATGCTCTTAGTAGGCACAGAAAATAACTTGAGCTTTCATTTGGGGTGCCACAGCAGTGACAGGTCCAAGGGAACCCTGAACTCGAGTTCAGGACCCCTTAAGTTTTAAAGGATTAAGGGCGGCCTGAGGAAAAGAGTACCCCAAAACTGATTAAACCAGGTCTGTGAGGCAGAAAATACCTTGCTACTGCCCCCACCACTAGAATACAAATGATGGGGCTACAGATGGAGCTTTGAAGTTTAGAAGTTGTGAAAAATGGCATTAAAGGTGCTGAAAACAGGTTTTGTTGTGCTAGGTTGGCTCACATCATGTTCTGTATGGCCATATGTCTTGGTCTGTATATATTATTATCTCAAGTGGCAATAGAAATCAAATATTAAAAAACTTTTTTATTGTTTCACTAGGTATCTATTAATTGATTTTGTATATGACTAGTGTTTTATTTACTCAGATGCACCAAGACATGTGAATGATCATAATAAACATATTGAGCTTCAATATTTGAAGCAGGGTATAAAGTATGATTTCCTGTTTCTGCTTCAAAGATAAATTTCCTCTAAAATTTTAAGAACAGAAATAAGCCAGGTAGAAAGAACAAAAGTTTGTTTCATGGCCTAAAATATTGTTCTGGAAAATGGTCTCATGCATTCCCATAATTGAGAATGGGTGTTCTCATCTATGGGTCAAGCATTCCCATTTATGGCACTGTTACCATTTTTAAGTCACACCAACCACAGTTTTCTCCCACTGATTGATGATGATAGCCACCCTTTTGGGTGAAGTGTGCCCTTTTGGTTGACAGCATGCAATCTCAGAGGGCTGCCCCGTACTAAAATCCTAGATCCATCTCTGTGCATTGGTAACCCATAAGGGATATAAATGTGCATTCCTGCACAGCACAAATATGTGATAACCATTTCCAATTTGCCAGAAGACTCCACTGCAAGGACAATGGTCCAATCCAAGTCTGCCAAACATAGAATAAGCTGTGTCTTTTGCGCAGATGGATGCACACTGGGTGATCAAGGTGTGTGTGTATGTTTTTTAACTGACTGATTATATGCATCCAAGTTTCTGATAATATCTTGTATTTTTTGTCACAAGAAAGTTGAATCGTTTTGTTTTCTCTAGTATGGATGAAATATGGAAGCACTGCCACAGAGGTACAGCAGAAATATCACAGAGAGATTGTGTCCACCACAAAAGAACAGGTTGCTGAAATGCAAACTGTTCTTCTCAGTACCCAATCCTGGTCAAAATAGGTCATCAGCAACTATTCTGGAAACTTTTTCAGTCCTGATTATTAATGCTAAAATGCATCAATTAAGAGCTTTGGAAATAGTTATCATGGGAATGATGTCATGGAAAGAAAACAAGGTTATTCCCAAGAGACAGCATTGCTATTGCTTTGAGTAGAACCATGTTCAACAATGGAGCGAAAATTGGGCCTCATCTTAGCAATGGTTGATATTTTCCACTGCACTTCTGAGGAAATGTTGCCAATGAATAATGTTTGAATTATTTATTTGAAATGTTACAGGAATTTATCTGATTTCTGGCGCCTCAAGGTGAAGAATCACAAGTATTTCACGACGCATGTATGTACATGAAAACATTTTTCTCTAGTTAAATGAAACATCGGAACTGTTTCTGAGGCTCTTTTTAAGGTGCTGCAAACCCTTTTATTTGTCTCTAAGATAAGGCCTAACAATTTTTCACATGGATGGACACAAAATAAAACCATTATTGATGAGAGAACAACAATGGTGCATCAATCATGGTTGTATCTTGCTTGGTATAGAAGTGATGGGCGAAAATGTTAATGCCCAGGGGCGCTCCCACGGAATTTTTACAGGGGAACGGACCCGGGCTGGTGCTGACCGGGGCAGGGGAATTGTGAGCATATTTGGTACCTGACAGCATTAATGATGATGAACCGAAAATGTTGGGGAGACCTCCCCCTGGTTGGCCAACAAGAGGATGCGTAGGTACCCCGTCCCACCGCTTTCGGCGCCCATTTAATTGCCCTTGTGTACGGGCAGTGTATCATCTTTGACCTCGATTGACCTCCAAACAGACTTAGCCTAAGATTAGTGGGCACTATCGATACCTATTCATGACTGCGTAGTGCGTATAAATGACTGATCACTATCCAACATTGGCTTTTAGGTCCGACATATCACGCCCAATGCGAGCGTTCTTCCTATAATAACTTGAAGCTACGTGATAACATCCCCAATATTCAGTGTCCTGTTGCGCCCTAGCCTTTGAAATGATATGAAAATGGATGTTGCCTTAGTGAAAGAGCTGGTCCGGCTCTGTCGAATAGCGTTGAGAAAGTGGTTCCGGCTATTTTGCGTACGGAGATAAGCAAGGTTTTATAGAGCACTGCATTTGATACATTTTGACGTATATGAATTATTCCCCTCTGGTGATCACAGGATTAACCTTCCGCAAAAATTCTGGGAGTAACGCCGACTGCATTTCCGACGACCTTTCTATCGCTTTTTCCGCTTCTATCTTTCTTTGTTTCCGAGATCGAGGGTGTCATTTTTAACCCCTCCCACCAGGGGGGTGGGTCATTGGTGATTCATGCTGGCCACCGGGGCTAGGGTTAAGGACTAGCATGTATAATTTTGTTGCTTTCAGATCATAACTTTGACTTTAATACTGAATTATAATCTCATGAAATCACTTAGGTAATGACTTGATTCTGGCTTAGGTCATCGATGTCGAGAAACCCGATCTATATTTTATAGGTTTTTTATATCTATATTTTATCGGAACCTTCCCCCTTGCACTCGCCAGTGCTTCCCTATAGCCATATTTATACCACTTTTAAGACCGATTTTGTAATACATGTAGTATTAGGTTCGGCGACCATCTAAGAAGCTTGGATTTTAGTCGGCGACCACAAGCTCACTTTTTAGACCCCTGCCAGCCTGTGCCAGCCAGGCACAGACTCTCACTCCCTTGTGACGGGTTCCAACACGTGAGCCACTGTCTATCTGGCAGAGGTAGGCGTCGCCAAAAAAATGTTTGGTATGTGGGGCGTGTTGGTGACTGATTTTAAAGGGAACGTGGCACCTTGGTAAAATCCTGGAATTTTGTGTAATTAGGCGTACTTTTAGCCGAAAATAATGAAATCACTCATGATTTCTCTGAAAAATGTACAACAAACTCAATACTTTGATTTTTTAAATACTCCTCTAGGAAAACAAATAAATATCTGCCTCTGGATGATTCATGATCTGGCAACCCTTACCATACTCGAAACACTTCAAGGGCTTCGATTGGCTGATGCTCATCGTGATGTCAGCATATGTCGTCACACCAGGAGCTCACAACAATGGCCCCCTGGCGAGAGGTACATGAGAGGTACATTTCGGGTAGGTTTTAGTTTTTCTACGGAAATATCGAGTTCCAAGACAAATGATATATAGAGCACCTGGTTTTCCGATTTGCTGTACAACTTGGCTATCTCAGTTAAAATCACGTTCTAAAGGTGCCACATTCCTTTTAATGGCTTAATGCAAAGCGAGTATCTTACTGCGCATTTGTGGCGGTATTTCATTAATTTCCACTAGCATGCTTATTATGGATGAAGCTTGGAACGCCCCTGTTACTATTCTGATAGCGTGATGACGGACATATCGATAATCTTTTTCGCGGACTAAGGAGCGGCCTCATACACAACACAGCCGTACTCGATCTTCGAACGAATAAGTGATCTATACAGCATAAGAAGCTTATAACGTAGCGTATAACGATGAGCGTATAACGTGCGCATAACGTATATATATATATATATATATATATATATATATATATATATATATATATATATATATATAGGCGATAAGCGTATAACGTGTATAGCATGAGAAACATTTCTCTATCCGCACGGTATCTCATCCTCGTCAACACCTTCAGTATTTTCAGCGTATCGAAACATTTTTTTGCGGAAATCCTTCAGGTGTGGCACATATGAAAGCTTATCGAGTGTGAGCCCGATAAATCTGGTTTCTGCTACAACGTCGCTCGGATTTCCGCGAATTTACAACATCGGGTATTCAGTCTCAATGTCTATTATAGAAGTGCATGCACTTTGTCTTTGAACTTGAAAATTTCAGTCCATCGCGTGTGATCCATTGCTGCAATATGTCAAGGCCAAGCTGCAGCCGCCTCTGCGCAGCTGCTGTAGTAGACGCTGTCACACATATTGTGAAGTCTTCAACGAAAAGCACATGACGTATGTTTGCGGGAAGTGTCTGCAATATCATTGGTCATAACTGCAAACAAGGCTATGAAAATCACAGAATCCTGGGCTATGCTACTCTGTTGCTGATACCAATCCGATACGACTGAGTTTACGCGAAATCTAAAATACCTGTTTTTCGGAATATTAGAAATAAACTACCCCAAGTGGCCTCGCAGGCCAAGTCCAAAGAGTTTCTGCAGAAAGCCCTTGGATAGCAAAGGCGCCCCCAAGAGATGATGGCGCCCCCTGGGGAGGAAGGCGCCCCCTCCAGAAAATCTTGCACCACTTCTCGGAAATGGAATCCGCCGTCTCTGAAATCATCCACGCATAGGCGTAGGAACCGGGGGGCCAGGGGGCCACTGGCCCCCCACTTTTCTGTGGGGGCCCCACAGAAAAGTGGCATTGATATGAGGGGGATGAGGTGGCTTAGTGGATAGCACCCTTGTCTTCTAAGCCACCGGTCCCGGGTTCAAGTCCCGGCGGAGACTCTAAATAAGTCGATCTGATTCCCAAAATCCCTTCCAACAGGGTGAGAGTTGGCGACGCCGTATGACCCTGGCAGTTGGTGCGTCGTTAAACCCCAACAATTATTATATTATGGCATTGATATGAAAATACCAGCAACTGTAACATAAAACAAGAAACCCAAACGGACCATATAGCTTGCTCGGAAAACCTCTTATAAAGCTGGTCTGGACCCCTGAGCTGATCTGAGGTCTTATTAGTCGGCCCGCCCCCCCCACTGTTCAGGGGCCCCTGAATTAACCTCTGATGTCCTATGATCTAACCTGGGGCTCCTTGAGCTAATCTAAGGTCCCTCGAGCTGGTTTATGCCCTTCTGAGCTGTTGCATGGTCCCTAAGCTGAACTGGGAGCCATCAGCCTGAATGGGCCCCTTGAACTAGTCAAAGACCCTATACAAGCCGATCTGGGGGCCCCTGAGCTGAGCTGGCCCCCAAAGCTAATATGATGCCCCCTGTGCTAAACTGGGGCTCCTGAGCTTATCTGGGGCTCACGCAGAGTTATAGGGCCCCTGAGCTGAGCTTAAAGTGGCCTCCTTGAGCTGTTCTGAGACGCTATATAAGCCGATCTGGGACCCCTAAGCTGAGCCGGGCTCCTAAGCTGATCTGGTCATCTGAGCAAATCTGTGACCCACTGTGCAGAACTGCCCCCTCCACCTCCCCCATCCCGAGAGGGACTGTGACCAGTAGAGTAGCCAAGGAGAGTCCAGGGGGTTCGCGGACCCCTCCCCGCCCTTGGGCCGATCGTAAGCACTCTAAAGGATTCTCTGATCAGGGGCCCCTGGAGTCAGTCTCAGGGGCCCCGGAGATTTGTTCATAGGGGCCCCGAGTCGGTCTCAGGGCCCTCTGCCCCGAGAGTTAGCATTAGGAGCCCTAGAGTTGGTCTTAGGGGCACCCGAGAGGTGGTCTCAGGGGCCCCCGAAAGCTGGTTTCCAGGGCCCCTGCCAGTGGTCGCAAGGGACCCCCAAAGTCGGTTTCAGAGGGTCCGAGAGTCGGTCTCAGCCTCCCACCTCCCGAGATTAAGTCTCAGACCCCCAAAGTCGGTTTCAGGGGGCTCCTGGAAGTCAGTCTCAGGGGACCCCAAGAGTCGGTCTCAGGGGGCCTCCGAGAGTGGAGCTCAGGGGGCCACGAGATATAGTCTCAGTGGACCCGAAAGTTAGTCTCAGGGCCAAAAGTCTATCTCAGGGCCCCCCAGAAGTCGGTTTCAGGGGCCCCTGAGTCAGTCTCAAAGGACCCCAAGAGTTGATCTCAGGGTCCCCGAGAGTCAGTCTCAGGGCCCCCGAGAGTCAGCCTCAGAAGCCCTGCCCCCTGAGAATCGGCCTAAGGGGCCCCTCGAGAGTCGTTCTCAGGGGGCCCCTGTGAGTCGGTCTCAGGGTCCCTGGGAACTAATCTCGGGATAAGTTATTATCAGATACCCCATCAGAGTTGGTCTAAGGGGGCCTTCTCTCAAGGGCCCCGAAAGCTAATATGGGGCCCGAGAATTAGTGTCATGAGTGCCGCCAAGTGCTGGTCTCAGGGGCTCCTCATAGTCTCAAGGGTGCCACTCTTCAGGGGCCCCGAGTGATCACCTGGAGTCCCGAGAGTTAGGTTCATTTTTGCAGCAGAGTGATGGTCTCAGGGGGCCGTGGAGAGGTGATCTTGGATACCCTCGAGAATTGGCCTCAGGTTGTCCCCCCCCGAGTTTTTGTCTCAGGGGCCCCAAGAATCAGGCTCGGGGAGCGCTCAAAAGCTAGTCCCAGAGGCCCCTCCCCCTCCCCCTCCCCGAAGTCAGTCTCAGGGGCATCCGAGAGCTAATTTTGGGGCTCTGAGAGTAATCCCAAGAAGTTCACCCGATTTTTGGTCTCACGGGCTCCAAGTTGGCCTTAGACCCCTGAGGGTTAATCTGGGGCCTCCTAGAGTAGGTCTCAGAAGCGCCAATTGCTCAGTCTCAGGGACATCCCCGAGTGTTAGTCTCAGCGGGCGCCCCAGTGTTAGTCTCAGATTGCTATCGGGAGTCAGTCCCAGGAGCCCCCGAAAGTCAGTCTCAGGGGACCCCAAGAGCTAACCTGGATGCCCCCGAGACTCTATGTCTGGGGCCACCCGAGAGCAAATCTGGAGGGTCCGATAGGTAGTCTCAGAGGTGCTGCCGAGAATTTATCTTAGGAGCTCCGAGATATACTCAGGGGCCCCTCGGTTTTGGTCTAAGAGGCCCCGGTAATAAGGCCTAGGGGCCCCTGACAGCTAATCGGGGGAGGGGCCGAAAATTAGCCTCGCGAGTGCCGCTAAGTGTTGTTAATGTAGGGCCTCAGAGCTAAACTGGGAATCCTGAGCTTATCTGGGGCTCACTCATACGGCCCCTGAGCTGAGCTGGGGGCCATGAGCTTAAAGTGGCCTCCTTAAGCTGTTCTGAGACGCTATATAGGCCGCCCTGGGGCCCCTTAGCTGAACCGGGCTCCTAAGCTAATCTGGTCATCTGAGCTAATCTGGAGCCCGATGTGCTGAACTGGGGACCCCGAGATGGTCTGGGATCCCTGAATACTTTAGAGTCACTGAGCTGGAACCGTTGAGCTATTCTGAGACCCTACATCAGCTGACTTGGGACCCTGAGCTTAGCTAGACCCCTAAAAGCTAATTTGGGCCCTTAGCTAATCTCAGGCGCCCTGTGATGAACTGAACAGCCCCTGAGCTGGTCTGGGGCACCTGCACTGTTATTAAGTCCGCTGAGCTGAGCTAGGGGCTATGAGCTTGAATTGGCCTCTTGAGCTGTTCTGAGCTCTACACCAGCCGACCTGGGTCCCTGAGCTGAACTAGACCGCCAAAGCTAGTTTTGGGCTCTAAATTAATATGAGGCCCCTCTGCTGAACTGAGCAGCCCCTGAGCTAGTCTGGCGCCCCCTGCCCAGTTATAGGACCCGCTGAGCTAAGCTGGGGGCCATGAACTTGAGTTGGTCCATTGAGCTATTCTGAGACCCTATATCAGCCAACTTGGGGGCCCCTGAGCTGTGCTGGGCCCCACAGAAAATTCGAGCCCTAAGCTAAGCTGAGGCCCCCTGTGCTTATATGAGGCCTCTGAGCTGGTCTGGAGCCCCTGCACAGTTCTAGCATCCCTGAGCTAAGCTGGGGGCTGATACCTTGAATGGCCCATTGAGCTGGTTTGATACCCTATATCAGCCGACCTGGGCCCCTGAGCTGAGCTTGTCTCCCACAGCTAATATGTGGTCCCTGTGCTGAACTGGGGTCGCCAGCTGGTCTAGCCCCCTTGAACTCTACTAGGGTCACTGAGCTGGGATCCGTAGGCTTAAACTGGTCCCTCGAGCTGTTCTGAGACCCTATATAAGCCAACCTGGGGGCCCCTGAGCTGAGCCAGGCCCCTAAGCTAGCCTGGCTTCCTGAGGCAATCTGGGGCGCCCTGTTCGGAGCTTTTAGGGCCCTGTGCTTATGTGGGGTCCCTTAATAAGGTGGTCCCATGAGCCGGTCCCTTAGCCCATGATCAGGTTTGGGGCCCCCAGAGCCTACTGATTTGGTTCCTGAGCCATGGTTTGGGCACTGGGGAGCCTCTATGATGACTTGGCGGCTTCTGAGCGGCATAGGCATAGGAAGCGGGAGAGCGGTGGTGGCCAGGGGAGCCACTGGCCCTCCACTGTTCTGTGGTGGACCGCTGCAACGTATATACAAATATCAGCAACTGCAATATAAAACAAGAAACCCGGGCGGGCACGACAGCTTGTCTTGGAAAGTTCCAGTTTTGGCGTCTGCCCCCTGGAAACCCCTGGACCGAAAGCGCTTCATGAAAAAGGCCAAGGCACCTACTACCCGAGTGCTCCCAGATGGACCCCGAAAACTGAACCCAATCAAGCTCTAGCCCAGACCGCTCTCAACACAGAGCGCTAATTCGGACACGCAACCCGCACCACAAGCCGAGCAGCAGCCGTCCCTCGGTCATCAACGGGCGTGAAGAGCCGTCTACAGGCCGTCTTCCATTACTAAGTGAAAAATACACCACAGAGCTATTCGATGCGAGGGAACTGTTGGAAAAGACGTAACTAACACGTAATGTATGGAAATACCTAGTGTAGGCCGGTGTGTATACGTGTATTATCGACACCAAATGAACAGTTTTAAAACTGCTCATAATTATAGGCCCCTTGGGCTGGGGGCCCCCCTTGAGGTGGGCCCCCTGTGGGGTTAGCCCCCCACTTTTCAACCGGTTCCTACGCCCCTGCATCCACGTAATTCCCAGTGTAGATGGAAACTAAGAAGAGCTGGACGATGAATCAAATATTTTCTCATGAGGAACTTTCTGCAAATAGCTGAGAGCTCTTTACTGGAAGCAGGTAAGATCGAATATTGAGAACCAATTGGAAAACGGCAAGGGACATTGAAAAGTGTTACTTGTTTCTAAAACGACTAGATAATACGCGCAGAACACAAAAAAGCTGCATCACTTCACTTTCAGGAACACGGATGGAAAAAGAGAAAACATCGGAAATTTGTTCGACTCCAATCTCTCACATCTACGCATGCGCAGATGCGCATGATGCGCAGATGCTCAATTGGAGTTGAGAGTGGCCGTTGTGAGAAGACCGAAGACCTAGGCTGTGCCGCAACACTATACGCGGAAGGGCCTGGAGACTGCATTGGCAAACAAGAAAGGAAGATGTCGCCCTTGTCCTGCAGCTTTCGGCCGTGGAGACTGCAACAGGAGAGAAACGATCGCCCGAGGGAACTAGACTGTACCGCAGCACATAAGATAGAGAGTGAAAACTGACCCGCAAGACACCTCTTGTCTTGTTGGAGAATCAGGTTTTGCGTGCGTGAATCTGAACAGTCAGAATAATTTAGTGCGCCCGAGAAACAGCCGGTACTGGCTCACGCGCGTTTTTAAAGGGAGATACGCGAAAAATTATTGTTTTCTTGCTATTTGAAGAATCCTGATAACGAAACTATCAATTATTTTTGTATCTTCGGCAAAATTTTGGGAGATCACTCACTTATTATCGAAATAGGTTAACAGTTTCAATAAAATGCTCATCACTTACCCATGCCCATAGCCATCACTTACTTTTCGAAAACTATTTAAAGTTGAAAAGTAATGTTTTTTTATAATATAAATTTCTGTTCTCCTGTATTTGTGTTTGAATTAATTTTAAAAAGCTTTTAAAAACTACAAAATGAATTAGTTTGCCCTTGCAACGGAAAAAACATAATTACTCAAGTCTTCAGCGGTTTCGTACCGCGGGTCTTGAGTCATTTTCTGCTTCAGCCCCAGGATGACAAAACTTTTGCGTCAGATAGGTCACGTGACCCCGGTTTGAGAATTCCTGGGCTTTTGATTGGTTAATTGTGATTTCTTTTAAGCCCTATATTTCTATTTCAAAAGAGTTTCGGAATGTTGTTTTTGTAAAGTAATTTTTTCTGTAGTAGTCCAAAGATCTACATTACTATTTAGGATAGATATTACCTAATTCTTAGAGAAATTGATAGCCTTAGCCGTGTGTACGTCGTACACATCGATATGAGGTGTACCAGTAAAGTCGTCTAGAAATGTTGACTTTGAGAGCAATTTTAAGGCATTTGCAGGCCGAATTTGCAAAAATGAGAATAGGGCATCTGAAACAACTTTTTGTAACCTTTTGATATAGCAAATAAAATTTTTTTCGCGTATCTCCCTTTAAGGAAATTGAGCGTGCGAACAAAGAAGAACGCTAAGGGTGTCAATCGTGGCTTAGCCCTAGTTGGACCGATGCAGGAGTCGAGCTGTTAATTTGGGACAACTATCAATATTAGCCTTAGCTCTGGCCTATTTTATTCTTAATGCACTGGGGATGGATGACTCGCTGGAAAGTGAGTCTGTCTCCTGAGCTGCAATATCTGGGCTTAAGTCCTCCTGGGATCTCAGAATAGGTGTAGTCTGATCCCCAACCTAACACCCAACGGGAAGAGAGTTGGCGACGCCGCATGTTCTTAGCAGTCGTCGTTTTGCCAGGTCTTATCATTCATTGTGGTGCATTGGTACCATCATCGCTAGTTTTTCGGACGGATCTAGAGCCCTGCATTCTTCTGAAGAATCATTGTGAGTGTTTCCCTCTCACTTTTGCCTTATGTCAAGTGGCGTATCTCGAGAAGCATTTCACCCCAGTTCCACTTAAGCACATACTTTGAATACAAGTGTCAGGTTTTCTGTTCTTGTCCTTACACGCCAAGATTCGTGGTGGAGTCTTTGACCCCCTTGGAAATTGTTGAACCAGCTGCTGCTCGTAGCTAACATGTTCTGTGCATCCCAAACCTTTGACAGTTCCTCCAATACCAATGTCAGCAATGATTTTCAAGCATTTGCTAAATAAGATACCTACTGTTCTTTGGTCTTAGTGGTACTCTTTTGGTAATTCGATTATCTATCTTCCCTCATTTATTTTGATGAACCAGTTTGATGTATTTGAAAAAAGTAATTTATTAGGCAGACAATGCAGTTTGATTTTGGGAAACGAAGAAAGAATTCAAATCAGAATCGAATTAATTATTGGTTAGGAAAAATCAAAATTCAATACCATGTTCACAAAAAATGGAATGCACATTGACAAAGCATTTCATCCAAATAGATACAGCTTATCCAAAACGTGGCAAAAACGCAAACTGTAAATAACAGCTCCGTTTGAATAACATCTATTGCGGCTAAATTCCAGCGATGAAACTGAAATGCAATTTATTTGCTTTAATTCAGTCCAGAAACTTTGAAAGCTAGAACGGTTAAGAAAATTGGATGATGTTCTGTTTGGGTCACGGTTAATTAAGCTAAAAGTCCAATTGAAAACTTTCAGCCGATACAAATGCTAAACATTTATTTAGATGGATTTTGTCACTTTTATAATGAGGTTTTAGCTGAGATCAGTGTGTGATAGAGCATACCGGGAGACCCCAGGTTTGATACCGAGAAACCCCTGGTTTGATATCCTATTTGTACCGGAACTCACTCTGTGCGGGGCAGCAGGCCGCTTTCAGAGTGAGTAACAACCCATCGACCCCAAACTTGGCTGCGTGGCACCGTGCCGAAATTAACTCCGCCACCAGTCTAAAGGTCCACAGGGGGCGAGAGGGCTTGTAGTAAGGGTATCAATGAGCCTAAACAATTGTAACCCTCGTGAGGGGTTCCCGAGAGATAGTAGTGCTTCGCTTATTGGAGGTTATTTCCCCGTACAGGGTGAACTCTGAGGGAAAATATAAAACAAAACTTTTGTGTGCTCTTTGAGACTGATATCTCGGTTGAAATTCCATTAAGCTGTCATGTTCCTTATAACAGCTCTTTTACACTTCCTTTGGTGATGGTCTACTTTCTTGTGTGGGAAGTTTTCAACGGCTGCTGCTCAATCCATATCTGAGTGAGTGCAAACCAAACAGAGCTTTCTCCCTCATCCAATCATCAATTCTTGCCTTGAATGCTGGCACAATGACGAATAAAAAATGGGATCGATGAAAAATGCAGAATGAGAATACATTGAAGTTACCTAACACATATCGTATTAAGCTTGCTTGTTTTTGCGGAAATTTGAGTAGGTACTTTCTCGAAACGTTTGCTACACGTTTCTTCTCTTTTTGACACAAAATTTGATTTTTTTCAGGGTATGTCAGATGCAGTTTGATAATCCCAACGTTTTCCTTATAATGGCTGGATTCTTGAAGAGAAAAAAATGATTTTCCATGCCCTGAACTTCTCTGGCTTCCGGAACCAATATTTTGAGGTTCTTGGTTTTGATGTGTTTTGATGTGTATTCATTTCTACCACCTTTATCAATCATGGCACGCTGAAGTTCATCGCACTGGATCTTGCCGATGTCCTGATAGGCGTAACCGGAAACCGGGAGCCAGCTTTAACCTTTGACCCTGCCCGGTGACCGGGCGTGCATATGTGGTCATGGCGGGCTCCCCAGTCACCGAGCGTCAGCGGACATACCGCGCACGCGCCGATCCATTCTGCCGCCACGCTACAGTAGCGCTAACTATCGGCAGCCGAGCGAAACACCCTGTGAGGCTCTGACTGGGGTCGCCAGCCCCTGCATGCAAACCACACCCAGTGCTGGTTAAGCGAGCCTGACTGGAAAGGTGCTTGACTGTGGTTTCTCACTCTACCAGCGTTTCTCACTGGTTATCGTCTGCGTCGACCTGGAATTATGTAATGCATCTAAAACAGGACTCATCGATGATGTACCGCGATGCATGTGCTTGTTCTGAAATTGGTGGTAACAAATTTCCCTGACCAGTATTAACCACCACCAATTTGGTCCGCTTCTGTTTAATAGGATGGTCTAACCCTTAGAATAATCGTGTATTTTCTTTGTTTTTTTTACTTGTTTTTTTCCTTCTATTGTCATAATTTCCACTATGAGTTGCCTGTCATTGGCTGTGCAAGATACTAACCCGTCTCTGGCACAGGTCTGAGCTGTAACGTACCAGGCACATGGGGAATTTTAGTCCCCCCCTAAATCGAGATCTACCCAACCAATGTTCAAGTGTAATCGATAGTCCCGTCCAAATCGACCCCCAAAAATATCCTTTTGAACTATTTAAAATCATTGGTTACGTCGTTGTCAAAGCAAATATATGGAAATTGTTATACCTCAGGTTTATCCTACCCTGTTTAAATACTTGGGGCCGGATGTCTGTTACGACCTGGAATGGAGTCAGTTAAAGTACAGATGCTTCCATGTCGTTTTGACGAAATGCTGGTGGGGAGGAAGGAGAAGGGAGGTGGAAGGGGGCCCTCGCTGTGTCACTCATGTTCACCCGCGACAAATCTAGTCCCCGACTCCGGCCTGGAGTTGGAGTCGGCACAATGTTATCAATGCTGCTCCTCCTCGCGCCCACACTGTCTGCTCAGACCAACTCTGACTCCAACTCTGACTCGGCAGCCCTGCTTTAAACAGGGCCATGCAGTAAATTCAGCCTTTCAAAATCAAGTCAGCTATTTGACTAAGATGCTTGTACACTTGAGGTTTCTTGGAATGCTTTGAATCCGTTTCTTTCAGCGTTTCACGCGCATCCTGCTGATACTTGTACCCTATTGCAAATATCGATTCTCAATATCTTGCCAAGTCACCTTTTGCCCCTCGGAGACCCGTAGTGAATGAACTGTTTTAACAGAAGTGTTTTGTTTGTTCTTTCGCAGAAGAACTTCATGTGGAATACGGTGTCGGTGCAGTACAATGCTATGATTGAAGAAGAATGGGACGAGCACTTCAAGGTCACGTGCGAGTACGGCTACGATATCTGGAAGACGGTTACTTTTCCTTTTCTTGACGTCGAGTAAGTATAGCCCTTCGTCGTGAGGATTAAAGAACTTAACAAGGCTGCATATCAGCCCATTGAACGGAACTTGACAGCCAAACCTAATGGCCTGATTCGCAGTGTAAACATACGAAAATATCTGCCTCATTTTGAGTACCGAGGGGGCGCGCAGTAAACGCGTGGCGTCTCCCTACATATGGACACCATTTCACAAATGGGCGATACGGCTCGGCCCGGCAATCCCGGGCCTGACTGTCGCGCTAAAGAAAAAATTATATCTCCGGAAGGGTGCAACATGCCTTGACGAGGTCTTTACCATGTTACAGCCTTATCAATTTAATTACTGACTGAACACAACAGTGATGGTTGCGATACAGGTGAAGCTTGTGGCACGTGAAAAATCAGACGCATGTCAAACCATCAAATTTCCGTCACTCATCACATCATAACTCGCCTTTTGAACGTGCTCCAGCGTTGACAATGTTATTTAGAAAATAATGTCACGTTCTTAAGGGTCAACTCCATGAAAGATTCACTCATCATATTTCTACCTTCAAATTTGCGATATCATGAGCCCGCTCAGTTTTCGCCCACACAGGCGTTGTGCTGGTGAGCCTACTCTCGCTGGAAAAGTGCATATATCATATGATACATAGTCTAGTTGATAAAGCGTCTGGATACTACAAGGCGAAGGATTCTTGTAATATTCAAAGCATAGACCCTCACTAAGCTTAGGCGTGATTTATATGTATTTCAAGAAACCGGTAGTGGCCTTATCAATAATCGTAATGATTGAACTTTTACAAGAGCAGGTACATACATAAATCTCTATTAAAAAAGACTTACTCCCATTGGGACGGTATTACTCCATACCCAGGTCAGATGAATAAAGCAGAAGTCTGGAATTGAAACCAGACAAGCAAGCCCCATAAAGCACCGCTCTTTAATTACGTCACGACGTGTGGCCCAGACATCGGCACACCTGACAGTGTTGTTGGCTCGTTTGCCTGTGATGGTGTTGCACAGAATCCACGCACTGGCACCGTCAGCCCACCCCGGCCGTAACTGGAGCGTGGCCGCCGAAGTGCCGGGCGCCACCGTTCCGGCACCCTGTCCAACCCCTGGCTGTCGTTAGGGCTCAATCTCAGCACGTGCGTGCGAGTTGGGAACGAGACGTGCACGCCTTCCGTTATGACTACTACGAGAGTAGCGATGCCAACGGCCTTCGTTCTCGCGCCAGTGGTGGTGTCCCAGTTTTGTTATCGAGTCCGTTTGGTGAATGGCGGACTTGTGGTGGGCACAGGAAGCCACAGCAGCGCTCTATGTTGCGCCATGGTGGGACAGAGTGCGATAACAAGCTGCACGAGCATGAATATTGTCTGCTCTTAATGAGTCTCCGCATGGAATGGAATGCAATATTCATCTTTCCGCTCTACCCCAGCGTGAATTGGATGTTCTTATTTTACATCAAGCAGTTCTCGTATGTGCCCTTTTTCCATCATTGTTTTCCACAAGGTAGCAGAGGTCAAGAATCTCGCCAACTCGCCCACGCTCGTGGGTAGCCAAATGAGGTTCAAGGAACAGAACTTAGGTAGCCAATCACGGAGATTTGACAGAGATCAAGAATTGCACTTACCAGCACAAAACAAGTATTTCCACGATCTTACCGCCACGTAAAAAGAACTATCCATAATATGCAATGCTACCTTGACTGATATTAGGTAACATTATAACTTTAGTGACAGACGATACAAATTAGTGACAAATAATATATCCTTACTCACTCGCGTTATTTCACAGCTAAGTTAGAGATGGGTAGGTAACCACATCGGCAACGAAATTGACCCATATAAAGCCATGAGAAAAAGGTACTCTAAATTGCGATGAAATGAAAACAGTAATATTCATTATTTTATATGAATTTGACCATTTATTTTGAATAAAAATAGAAAAATTTAAAATCTATATCAGGATTTATAGTGAAATTACTCTGCATAGGATAGTAAATCCACTGCTTACGTTGTACTTGAGGACTCGTTTTGCGGAATTAGAGACGGTCTGGTAGCCAGGCCGCCAACAAAAATTACGATTAGGGACCACCAGGTAGCCACTTGGGTAACCACAAAGTTTTGCGTTTCTGGCGCGGGAGTAGCGAGAAGAAAGCAGTCAGATATACGTGTTGTTGAAGCTGCTGTTTGGGTATCTTACTATGAGGCTGTAGACTTTGACTTAAATCAAAATAGGAGGTTTTGTTGCTAGTGGTAAACCCACTACCAATTCTTATATATTATGCCGCAGCCAGAGAAACGCAGGGCAAAGTGAACTCTGTCAGATCTCAAAAGCCCAGGAGAGTAGTGTGATTTGAGGGTGTCAATAAGAGCACACATTTTAATCATGTGCATGCGAGATATCAAAACTGTAGACCTGTGGAGATGAGAGTTGCAAGTTTTGGCTTTGCACCTAGAAAATTAGATGCTGTTTGGTGCCCATGAAGTCAGGTGAACTGCAGGTAGGTTTCTTTGGTGCCTACCTGCAGTTTTGGTGTCAATTTTATCAAATCAAACTTAACAAAATTGTAATGATTCCACAAAAGTTTCCATTCAGCAGGTGAATGTGGTGCTGCTTATTGATCTGCTTCAATATTTCTAGAATTTGCTGGATGATGGTTGTGGTATTAGGAGGTATTTGTCCTCTGGCTGAGTACCTATATTTGGTTGCATGCATTGGAGATATTTAAATTATATGTATTCTTTTAACAGAGTGTTAATTGAATGTATCCTTCAAGTAGCGTAAGTCTCAGCATGGTGACTGCTACAGCCAAATGGTGGTTGTCTGCTATCTTAGCAATGATGATCTAAGCAATGATTGATCATAGCAAACAGTTGCAGTAAGGGTACTAGACTCTGACGGCACCTATTATTTTTCATGTAATTTTGAATTAGGTACTTGATAACATTTTTGACTGATTAATATGCTCAGCTAATGGACGCATGCTTGTATTACAGCACACACAACTTGTAATCACTGCATATATACTTAACCTTTTGCTGTTTGGTACTAAGAGTATGCTATGTGTAATTCATTAGTCTCCAAATCACTGTAAATTTAATTACTTTCATAATTCCACTTTTTGAGAATACTTTTTCACTCACTAAGACAGTTATTCTGGGAGCCATTTAAAGCCTCAGTTCATGCAAAAGTTAATTTCGCTTCAGGTAGCCATGTTGGTCGCATCAAGGGATGTGGGTAGCCAACCTGACATGTTCTTGACCTCTGCAAGGTAGAAGCAGTGGGTAGATTCACAAAATATGATGGCAGATAAGTGCTATAGTACCCCACCAGGTCCCAAGCATCGAGATAAGATATAGTATAGATGACGCAAAAAAATGACTAGCCGAGTATGGCCAAACAACTGCTCTTGTGTAATGAACTATTTTGTACTAGGTGAAAACTTACCTTTCTTGGTTGTTTTCTTAGCAAAGAAAATCTTGACTGCAACTCTATTTCGAAGGGGACACTGCGGTGTTTGGGGATTGTAGGTCAGTGTCTGTAATTATCTCCATTGGCCCCAGAGCACGGTGAATATAAATGCAACCAAACTGTAATACACCCTGTTTACAAAGTTTTCATTTTGAATAACTTTTATCACGCACTTTATATTCTAAGATGTGTGTAATGTCTGACACAAGTCTCATGCCTTCTCCCTCTTCCGCACAGGACACAGACGGGAAACCCCGTCGTGTTCACGCTGAGCCCGCCAGAGTGTTACATGGAGATTCGCTACGGGTACGGCACCACGGGCAACAGGATCACAGGCCCGGTGCGGGTGGGAGACCCGCTCACGCTCATCATCTACATGCGCAGCCAGTACGGTAAATATCGTTCTCTTCCCGCGGCATAGTGTTATCATTAGTGTTTTTTCAATACATTCGGCAAATATAAATCAGTTGTCCTTGTGACAGCGGAAAGTTTTGTTTGCCAGAGCATAAGCTGATGGCGATGGTGAATCTGAAGAATCGATAGTATTTGCAAATATACAATTTTAGGGGTGATGGCTTGAGAGGGAGTGATAGACAACATAGTCCCTACCAATGCTCAGCCTAACAGCTGTTACGCTTAGTATCATTATCTGTTTTCCCTCCACGCCGCCGTCTAAAAGGCGACCCCTGGCGACCCTCAAAACCATAACAGATTGTACCTAAGACATGCATTTCCTTGCTGCCGGGTAGTCTCATGCTTGCAAAGACACCGTGAATGAGCATGTGCCGTAAAACAGAAAATGTGGCCCGGCTTTTTTATCGTCTCAGGACAGTTCATGTCAGATGTAACCAGCCAGAAAATTTACCGGCACAGATCAATGTGTTTATTTCAACCTGATACTATCCACCTTTCAAGGGGCGTCGTGACCATTTTGGGGAGCACGGGATTGGCGGTTGGAGGCGGCCAATGTCCCATTTACTCCCTCCCCTGGATCCGCTTATGATTGTGATGAAATGCCCTTTAACTGCACTTATTTATTGGACATTGTAAGACGTTTCCATTTTTACAATTATTATTACTTTGCCAATTGTTCGCATGGGCCTACGCAAATGCTCCCAATTTGGTGTCGGTTTGCTGCTTTGCTAACGCCCTCCGAGACAGCTATTAAGTTCTAACTTTAACTCCCACCCCCCCTTCCCCCGTCATTCCCAATTAGAGACGACTCACCTGGTGAAAAATTCCTGGAGACGCCCCTGGCTGTAAGTGCATAGTTTTTTTACGATATTTATAAGAACCTGCGCTAGGGGTTTTCATCTAAATACCGATAGCTTGAAGAGCGGAATAAAGTCGATTTAGCACCAGAAATTATTCTCAAGGACAAATGTATATCACTCCGAGAAATTGTCCCGAAAATCCTGAAATGCTGTGCTAGGACCGCAGAAGCTCTGTAGGATTTAAATATGTCAACCGAATAGTTTTGAACGCCTTTGGCTGCCTGGCAGGCTTGCCTGAGCGCGTCAGTAATGTCCAGTTGTCCTAGATTTCAGGCTGTAACACGCCTCCGATCGGGGCTGCGCCTGTAAGCATTGTCGCCAGTGGTACCAGCGTGTCTTATTGTTTCTCCAGAGCTTATCAACATGTCAACAGACAAGACCTGCTCTGTTTTCAGACGGCTTTGACATCGTGGTGAGCGACTGTTATGCCCACAACGGAGCCGACAAAAAGATATCCCTCGTCGACCACTACGGGTAAGTAGGACAGGAAGTCTTCGTGAGTGTTCAGGGAGCGCAGTGCGCGCACATTACGAGCTAAGAAAAATATTAAAGTTTTCACCGAAACTAGACTTCTGAGAATTGCATGCATGTAAATGGGCAAGGTTTTTAATCGGGCTAGCGCTATTTCTTGTTTAATTCCTGAGAATGTCCACTGTTTCGTAACACGTAGACTGCAGCACCGTAAATAACACTATTTCTGGTATAAGATCACCTAGGTCATGTTTTTTCTTTACATACAGTAATAATATTGTTACTATATGTGCATAAAGCAATGTTACACCAGGCAGTTTTCTTTGGCGGCCGCTGGCTGTAGCCCATCTTCCTCGCGTCTGCGGCTGTATTAGTTTGTGCCTGCGCCGTCGCAATCTTGAAGTAAATGACATCTTCAGCTGCCTCGGAGGTCACCAGAGCGTGCTTGAGCGCCGACGTTATCGCCGTGTGGTACACGGAGTGAGGAAGGTTGAGGCCAGGCGGTCTGGAGTACGGACCACGGCCGTCATCTGAACCACAGCTTTCTGAGCTTGCCGCTAGGCGTAGGTCTGGTCAGGTGTTGGGTTCAGCTCCGTGCATACATACATTGTGCTGGATCCAGAACTATGTGAATGTTCAGGAAGACATTCCAATATGATAAATATGTTCTAAGTAAACGTTGTCGAATTCGGAAATGCAGCAATCAATAGGCCTGCAAGTAAAAAAAAAACAGAAAAAACAGCCGGGAACCATTTACGAGCTGATTGAACTCAGCTGCTGATGCGCCCTGGAATCGAAGTCATTATCATCAGGACTGGTGGCCAGGATATCATGCTATGAATGACGTTCACCCCACTAACTACCCTCAAACTCCCTTTCTGCATTATTCTTCTTACTCAAGCTGCCTTCGCTAGCTCCGAAGCATGTGCGAAATAGTTTTGAAAATTCTGTCAACGCTTTTCAAAGTCTAGAAATCGTCTGGAATAAAAAAATCAGCTAAAAGCATAGAAAATTGCATGAGAATATCGTTTTTTAAGCCAAAGCGATATCTGATTGAAAGTGCTAAACTTTCGGTGATTAAATACTGAATTATGCATGACCGGTACATCAGGTTTTTCATTGTTCCAAACTCATGTGACATTTCTTCCGGTTTCCCCGCCAGGTGTCCGGTGGACGAAAAGCTCATCAGTCCGTTCCAGGGCACGTTCTCAGAGGAGGGCGTGTTCGAGACCCAGGTGTACGCCTACATGAAGACCTTCCGGTTCACCGGCAGTCCTGCCCTCTACATCGAGTGTGACGTTCGGATGTGCCACGGCGCCTGTCCCGTAAGAATCGCCAGCCCCTGTCCCAACATTTGGTACAAAAATCATTGTTTCTCTTCGCTTGGATAATGGTATGTGGATGAGGGAGTTTGATGGGAGATATGGTATCGACTCAACTCCTGCTAATGTGGTCAGCATGCGACCGGAGCCGCGCCAAACAAATATAGTTGTTATTCATTACGCCCATCTTTTGTCAGAAATAATCAGTTATTTGCAAACCCCTTTTTTGTAATTTGAGAAGTCCATTCAGATTTGAGCGCTTTGCACAGACTGCAGCAATGTAAGGCAGTGGAGAGTAGGATGGCTCATTGGTCTGGCCCTCACTGTGATTTCCGAAAACCCCAGAATGTGGATAGTCTCCGCCTGAATATTCGATAAATGTTCGTGGTGATCTTTTATTCCAAACAATTCCATATCATTGGTTTTCCTTCCGTATATGTCATTAAGCTACTTTAGGGCCAAAACAAAGTATACCCTGCGTTCTTGCCAGCGGTAATATTAAAAAACTTGCAAGGGACGAAATCAAACATGTAATTTTATAGCGTCATCATCTTAACTGTCCAACGTTTCATACCAAATCATATTTTCCTTTGCAGTTTTTTATTTGCCCAATCTAAGGCTAAGCTGGAAGAAAATTAGTGCGGTCTTACACAAAATAGTTTACATTTCACCCTCTTTAATTTTCAGCTCGGAAGCAGTGTGCATACAGTATACTCTATACAGTAATTACTCGCGTACAGCATACATACTCTAACGCATCGGGAGTTTGAAAAGGGCAAACTTCGACGCACTCTAAATTTTTGTGACTTATTGCCAGAGTCGACTACCTATATCATTTTTATTTCGACCTTTTAATTATACTTTGAAATTTTTTTAGAAAGGATTATCTATCCCCACTATCGTCCCCAACGGTGAAAATGTTGGTGACACCGTGTGAAGTGAAGCGCTGGGTGTCGTGCAGCCAGTGCTGAGCTGTTGCTGAATTCTTTCCTGAATGCTCTCCGCAGACTCAGCCCTGTCACTGGCGGCGCGGGAAGCGCTCAGTGCCGCAACTGGAGACCAGCTCGGAGAACTCCACCTCCGGGGAGGAAGACCGCAGAACTCAGAGCGTGGCGCTCTTCCAGTCGCTGCAGGTTCTCAAGGAGGACGAACAAGAGGACCGCGGCCGCAGCGACGCCACTGGTACGCACAAATGTCTTCGATTACTTGATTAGATGGTTTAATCCAACGAAAAGATTCGAAGGATACACATATTAGGCACGTGTACAAGCACCTAACTTGGGGCCTAAGCGCCCTCAATTTTCCATATTTCCAAATTTATATAGTACCATACTGAAATTAATTTCTTATGAATGGTTTTTCATCCGTATAGATTCTTGTCCCTTTCTGTGAAAGTGCATCTTAAAAGATAATACAGGTGAAAATGCGTTTTTTGCCATCGCCTCAGTCCAAAGCAAAGGAAGCAAAAAATGTCGGTACTTGTTTTTATTTTACTTTTCACAACCATTGATTTTACAGGCCGATATATATATATATATATATATATATATATATATATATATATATATATATATATATATATATATATATATATATATTGTTCAACCACGTCACGAGGCAAAACGGTGTATGTTTTCAACACACTACCATGTTTTTCGTAACCATCACGGGTGAATTCAATAATAATGTTCAGTCAGCTACTGTGTTTTGTTCAGATACGGTGTGGGTGTGGTGTCTTCCACGCGGGATATGATAAGAAATACTGCAAATATTATACTTGTATGGTTACATCATTAATCTTGTTTTCTGAATTTTTTCCTAAACCCAAACAAAGGCATAAAACAGTACGAAAAATAACTATATATTTGCACATTGGTATCGACAGAATTTGGGAAAATGTAGTAGGACCATTTCAATATTTGATAAATCTTTCCTTCCACTTCCAAGGAACATGTACAGGCTTCCTAATATGAAAACTGAGAGCACACCGGCAAAAATAAAAAATTCAAAACCAACGACGGAGCTGCGCCCAGGTCACTGCAGTCCAAAACACAGTGCTATAAGGATAACTAACACGACAGTGGGTCCACTGGTCGCTCAACTACATCAGCAACCGTTCTCAGACGTATGTTTGTCAAACGAAATGATACGGACCCAGGTTCCAAGCTTCCGTGGTTAAAGCCTAGCAGAGCGTGGTTTCGATCCACGGACCTCTGGGTTATGGGCCCAGCACGCTTCCACTGCGCCACTCTGCTGCCATGTAGCTTCGGGCAGAATATGCATATACACCACACATTGGCTCCTAATATGACGGCACACGTGCTTGCACGGGAAATACAATTTTTATACATATGTTCATACAAAGTATTTTGGGTAATTTTTTATAAGAATGCATTCGCCGGTAAATTTCAGCGAGTTCCATCTAATTAGAAAACTTATATTAAATTCAAATAAACACCAAATCAAACGTTGATAAGTTTTGAAGTGCTGCGGCGAGGAGCATGATGATGAGTTGTTAAGATGTTCCCTGGCCTCTCCCCTCGAATCCGGAGATGTAAAAAACACTGAAGATTATATATTCGGGCACAGCCCTTCATCAGAATCGTGGAGTAAATATCAATAATTCTCAGTCCTAGTATAGCCAGACCTCGAATTGTCTGGCTATACTAGGACTGAGAATTATTGATATTTACTCCACGATTCTGATGAAGGGCTGTACCCGAATATATAATCTGCAGTGTTTTTTACATTTCCGGATTCAAGGGGAGAGGCCAGGGAACATCTAAACACCAAATCATGTGGAATAAATTTCCCAGAACTGAGCTGGGGACGCCGACAACCCCACATTCTAGCATTTGATTCAGGTGATATTCGATGTCGAGGGTTCTGCCTTGTTAAATGCTGTTATAATGATTGGTAGGAGCATGATCACAAGGAAGGCACTTTTATCTACAGATGTTCTTTTTCTGCGATTGCTGATGGATAGGCAAACCAAAAGGGTTATTGCTGGTAACGTAAATAAAGAGCGTGATTGTATGGTTAAATGGGAGGTAATGGAAAGTATGCCTACGGTGGGCCAAGCTCAAATCGAATCAGGTGGCAGATAAGTTTGTTTTACTGAATTAGGGTGGATTAAAGCGGCAATGGAAGCCAGTGATATTCAGACCTCTGAATTTCACGGAACTGGAGCATGCTGGGTTTTCAGATCGTAAGTAAAAAAAAACATATCTTATGCAGGTGTTTGAATTTTAGAGGGTGCTAATGACTGCTAATATGTTGTAACCTTTCGAATTCTGACAGACTGATAGTCTTAAGAGAGGATGAAACAATTGATCACGTGACATTACAGTTCCTACTCATGCGACCCCACTTTCATCACAGTTTATTTAAAAGATGAGTCTATAGATGATCACGGCTTCTCATATTAAGAGTGTGTACCTTTTCAATGCTGTGGGTTTATAGTATGAGAAGCATGTGACTGCCCAGATAAGTAGTTTTAGCCTGTTTTTTAGATGCCACGACCTCTTCAGATTTGAAGAGTATTGTAAAATTCGATTAATTTGGGGAGGCACAGGATCCTCATAGGCTAATCACGCTTTGCTTTTACCCTCCAATTCTGATGATGGGCTGTTCGGCTCTATGAGTAGGTAAAACGATTAGGCCTACCCTATTTTTATGAGGGTAGGGTACTTCATTTGGGTCGTTTCCTTTATGCTGAAAAGCCTGATGATAGCCCTGTTCCACCTGTCAGCACAGTTTTGTCAGCAGCACCTCTAACCTCTCCTCCAGAAAAGTAACATCAGTGCCATAATCGCCTCTTGTTTGTGCTAAGCAAAGGAAACTCAAACCTTTACACCATTAAAAATATTAGACTGCCACTTCGTGCACTTACTATTTTTCATCAGCGCAAACAGCAGGCCATCAGCCCGTAAAACCTCTAGAAATAGTTCCCAGGGAGAGGCTACAGTCCTGTGACGTAGGCGCAACGCGGCCCGCTGATTGGTGCTGACAAAACTGTGCTGACAGCTGGAACAGGGCTGATGAGGTTTAAAAACTAGACCAGGACTCATCAGCCTCCTCAAACACTTATCGGTACATGCTACAAAATATTTATAAGTATCTGGCTTGACTCTAACTCAGGATTTTTACCCGAAAACAGGCAACACAAATCGGGTTTGCCTCCCTCTGTTCTCTATTTTTTCACACTTCTAGTTTGCTCTCTCCAGTTTTACAATGATTTGTTGCCAAGCGTGAGCAGAGAGTGTCGAGTATTCAAGTCATTACTTAATTATGATGCCTTTTTTGGGGCCTGCTCATCCTGTTGTACGGTGATTCCACCTTGAACTCCTATTGTGGTATTTTCGAAGACTGGCGTAGCTTCTCTACATACACTTGCACAACTAGCTCTGCGCATAGTAAAACAGTTTTAGCGACTGCATCTTGAACAGTGAGTAGGACACCTGATCGGAAATTCATGAATAGAGCTTAAGAAATCCCAGGAAATGCAAGTGTTACATTCCCGAGTTAAAAGCCTCCATCCATCGGGTGTTGGGACTGTCGTACATTGTAATCACTCATTCAGTTCCAGTTAGGCCTCTCTAAGGTTAAGGGTAAGATAGAATCTATAAGAATCTTATTAGATTCTGGTCTAGCTTATAATCCTCCTTAAGACACACCGAAAACAATCGGTATACTTGCGGTAGGTGCATGAACGCAAAAATAGCGATCCGATGTTTATTCCCATACATTGCCAGCCCTTGATTTAATCCAGAACAGCCTAGAAACTGTTTTAATCTTAGTGTTTTGCTGCACTGTCCTGCACTGCTTTCTGAGAACTTTGCCGGAAAACACAGATGCATTCCAGGAGCTTGGTCAACAGGAGAAACCTGACAGAAATATTAATTGGTGGGATGGAATAGAACGGAGGTGAACTGAGGATTTGTTTTGTCAGGAGAAGGCATGTACGTATATCTTTTTCTGGATTTCTCATATGCAATGATCATTTGAAGGAAAAAATTTTTTAACTTGGGTGATTTTCTTCATTAGTGAAACAATTTGGAGACCAACATATGACCGTTGTAATCAAGTTTTGTTTGCGGTGGTTTCTCAAATCGGAACAATTAATACATATTATTTTTACTGAAAATTGCGTTTTTCGGAACGATTAGCTTTATTGTTTTTTACATCCTGTTTTTTTAGTTGTACCCCTGAAGGGTTAGCTTATATGTTCACCTCTAATCCCCGACTTTCCTCTCCCTCCCTGCTATATACGACTACCAACCACGGCACGTGCTCATTATACTTCAAGGCTGTGCTTTAGAAACTTACCTCGTTCATCATTGCCCTTTGAAAACCAGGTAGAAAATCAAAATGCTAAATAAATTAAGAAAGAGTTCATCGTTGAATTGGCACGACTTCAGTTGACGCTTCATTTATGTACGATGTGACCCTCCAAAACAGGGTCACGTGACCCTTTATAGGAGGGTCATACAAAATGCCCAGGAAAGGATAATTTGAATAAATCGCTTCGAGTACTAGCAACAGAAGAACACAAACGTTTGTAGCTTTTTATTACCGTCAAGCAAAAAAATTCGACTAATTTACGAAACATACAATAATCCAAGCAAACTTAACACGCGCCCCGCTGGGGTCCCCGGCATGACGCGCCCCGCTGGGGGGGCGTTTTTCGCCCCCTCCGTATCTCATTTCTCACGAAAGCTAAAGAAAAATTACGGGCGGCGTTCGAAAGCTCTTGATAAGGCGAAGAGATTGTATACGGAGAATTTTTATGTCAGGGCAATATTGAGGTCAGCATAGGACAAAGAAGGTTCCATAGGCTTACAAGAGAGCAGTGTACATTTCTCCCTCTAGATCTGCCCTCAGAGGAGCTAGAGCAAATCTTTATACATCACTGGATTCCTCTCATCGCGGCAAATTGAATGATGTATAATATGACCTTGCTAGGTCAAATAGTGAAAATGACCTGACCTCGAGCTAGGTCAGGGTCACAGAGTGACCTGGTATGGTCATTTTGCATGTCAATCGACTCCCCATGACAATATAAGAACAATGCAAGCACAATGGGAGCCTTATCTCAATTTAGTGAGAAGTTATTGGCAAAACAATCACTCTATGCTCTCGTGACTTGACATGACCTTTGAGAGGTCAGATGTTAAAAAAAACTCAACTTTATGGTTAAGATCGTGGTAGAATAGACGGTTTTGGGTATTTTCCGCTTCATCTATCCAGTATTTACTGAAAACGAACCCATCATATGTTTTCCCATAGACGTATAATGGGGTGACCAAAAATTGACCCTACCTTAGGTCAATAATATAAAATTCCGAGATAGCAGATTTGTAGACCCTGATAACCTCATCATATTGTGAAAGGTTCAAACTGACCGGTTCCCTGATGATCCCTTGGCGCTGCTTCAAACTCGTGAATTTAGGTTTTGAGGTCGGGTCACTTGACCTTGAATAGCTCCTTGACCTGAAATGACCTTAACTAAAAATTTGGTCAGATGTGTAAAATTAATCAAGGATAAGGTAATTTAAGTTTCGTTGCTCTGCATTTCTTCGGTTTTGCGTTATCTGGGGAAAACCAGGAGGGGGCGAATTTCGCCCCCCTCCAGCGGGGCGCGTGTTAACTATAGTTATCCTGGCCGGGCAACTGAACCACACACTAAGCAATCGCTGGGCAGACCTTGACGGAATCGTAAGTCCCCTGAACAGAATTGTTCTTATCGGGTAAGTGTGCACTTCGAGTGGGGCTGGCCAATGCCGACCGAAAATCACATTAGGATCCCGTTACAACAGCCTATCACAATGTCAACTTGCCGGAAATACACGCCACACCCATTGCAGCGAGACAACGTCCAAATACACATCTTCCAGCGGGTCATTGGCGTCTCTCGGCGGGAATGCGCGGCCGCCGCCGGAGGGTGGCTGGTCTGAGATCGGCTCAGATACCGGTGCCGGCCGTGTACGGCACACTCGTTTGGCAAGGGACGGTCACGCAGAGACATAAAAAGTAACACAAAACAAGTTATTCGTCAAAGTATTCACTCAATTTGAAACCATATCACAGCTTCTTAAAAGCGTCTGCTCGGGATCCGTGGTATGAAACCTTCGAACACGGCCTGCCTCTCCACGTATGTACATCTGGCCGTTCCAAATGCAGATACAGTACTGTCGGTTTAAATTTTCGCTCCTGGATGAAGTTACCCACACCAGTTTAGCATTATGAGGTCATCAATAGTTTTATGGAGAGCACCAAAGCATAAAACCCCCACCCTAACCCTACCCCCCTAACCCTATTAAACACTGTTCTTCCACAGAACTGGCAGTTTCCATTCCCTCACGCAGGATGGCATGGATCGCCTTCCTGTTCTTCAGGACAAAGCCCTCGGCGTCACCCTTGTCCTTGAATACAACCGGCACTAAGAAATCACTGATGCGTTTGAGACTTCCCGCGCACCACTGATTGAAAACCAGAAGAACTGCGCCCCATAGGAACGCCTTCTCAGGATCCGTAGTCGAGACTGCAATCGCAGCCTGCCCTCGAGGTACATCTGACCGTTCCAGGTGCAGGGTCCATATTGGTGCTCCGGTTCGGCTTTCCCTTGGACAAGATTTTTGTTTGTGTTACAAAATTTTTGTTATGTCTTATAACTCAATGCAACAAGGCACATTGAGTTGCAAAACGCAAAAGTCTGACGATACCTGGTCCAATGTATCGAAAATCTCGTTCAATATTTAATAGCTTTAAACAAGCGATTCCTCTAATCGTGGCGAATCAAATGATGTAAAATATGGTACCTTGTTTCAAATTGTGAAAATCTCCCGACATTGACCTACGTCAGGATCACAGGGTGGCCTAGTATGGTCATGACCATTGGTCATGTGCATATTCTACCGAAACCGTAGCGGCATGACCTACTTCATGACCTCATTAACCCGATTCAAAGTTCACATCGCCATACAAATCATTTCAGACGTTTGGCGTGTACCCAGCAAGGTTTCACACTGAAGTTAAGAAATAAAATAAAAGTTCTTGAAACAAAATACAGTTCGAAAAAAATCATCAATCTGGGTCATAACTCCACCATAGGTGAACAATTATGATTTCTCGGAAAAGTTCCATACGGATATTTTCTCATATTAAACTTCCCATGCATTGCCCAATTCGTCCGGGCGATAATTTTAATCACGAGCGAGGCGGACACACCAGTGCAAAGAAATATAACACAACTTAGAAATATGATATACCACTGCGCAAGGAATAGTAGATCACGAAAGGCTGCACATTACTCAAGTTCCATGCTCTAGTCTATCTGAGATATCGGTTTCTTCCCGACACTGGTACTTCCAAAACGCTCAAAGTTCGCGTATCGAAGGCACTCACTCAAATCACACGCTCAATTAACTTGGTAACCCTGTGCCCCATACCACAACCCAACACACAAATTGACATCAACGATATGCTCACCTCGATCACAGCTAGTGGCAGAGACAGTGTTCGCGAGCACCCTCCGGAACGTGGCCTGAACTTCGCCTGAGCGGACACTTGGCGGACAATCCACTATTCTATTAATAATAATTGTTGGGGTTTAACGACGCACCAACTGCCGGGGTCATACGGTGTCGCCAACTCTCACCCTGTTGGAAGGGATTTTGGGGATCAGATCGACTTATTCAGAGGCTCCGCCGGGACTTGAACCCGGGACCGGTGGCTTAGAAGACAAGGATGCTATCCACTAAGCCACCTCATCCCAATCCACCATTCTGTCGATTTCGCTCCAAATCTGTAAAAAAGAGACGAGACCTGCGTGAAGGATGGATATGGAACAGGTATAAATAAACGGTACTTAAGCGCTACAAGACTATCGCTGAAGGCAAATAGATCAATGAAACAATAATGTGATCAGGACAAGTGCGAGGAACACACAATTTCTTCAATTAGCGTTTGTTACATGGAATTTTTATTTTGATCTAATCTCGTTTTGCTCATTTCTCTTTTTCTTTCCCCTCTGCTTTGAAGGTGATGATGGTACCACATGTCATAGCCGGGGAGGTCTCTCTCTCTCGCTCTCTCTTGCTCTCTCACTCTTTCTCTTGCTCTCTCACTCCCTCTTGCTCTCTCAATCTCTCTCTTGCTCTCTCTCGCTCTCTCTCTCTTGCTCTCTCACTCTCTCTCTTGCTCTCTCACTCTCTCTCTTGCTCTCTCACTCTCTCTTGCTCTCTCTCTTGCTCTCTTGCTCTCTCTCTTGCTACTCGCTCTCTCTTGCTCGCTCGCTCTCTCTCTCTTGCTCTCTCGCTCTCTCTTGCTCTCTTGCTCTCTCGCTCTCACAAGATGTGTGAATACAAGCCTAGTAACGAAACATTCTAGCCTCCAGTGCAGAAAACTGACAGCTTAGTTCCCACCTAGCCTATCACACTGACATGCTCCTTTGTCTGCCTCAGCCTAGCTGGCCACCTCACAACCCATATCTGCGAGCTCATGCTGTCTGAATTTGGAAACATGATGGGACAAATGTGGTATTCTCTGCCAAAGTTTTTAAGGTATTATTTTACAAGTAGGTGAGCAATTGTTTATCACCTTCTAATAACCATCAACTGACATAATATTATGCAATGAGAATGAGTTTAACAACACATTCCCCCACAAACAATTTTCTCTCATTACATTTACCACCTATCATACCATGACACTAGCACTCAATGGTAGTGCACAACCACAGCACAGGATCCCGCAAACATTCGAGTGACATACTTGATCACCAGGACTTAATGCACAACATCTATGTAGATAACTATTTCAATTTGCGAAAAAATTAAGAACACAAAATTGTTGGAGATGAGCCTACACAATGTGACTGCTGCAAGTATGACTTACCTGGTAAATATTGATGCTAGCATCTGTCTTTGTATGTCTCTATTCCAGAGAAGTGGAAGTCAAAATACCACATCAACATCCTTTTTCTCTCATATAATTATCAGGGACCAGACTAATCGAAAAGCCTGCAAATCCCATTAGACGTCACTCTATCTCAGCAAAATCGCCTATTCATAAGCATCTGGACTCCGTCCGCAGTTTAAAATGCAAAAGAATTGGATGAAAATACTAAATACCACTATCACTTATACACGCCGCCAACGCTGCACCACCACCACACAGCAGTAAATAATGTGCGCGGCGAAATTTGACGCAGCACGTGCAGCGTCCTTTTTCACTCAGCTCTCGCCAGGGTCACTTTGCTCGCGGTTCTAGAGTCAGCTGACTCCGCGATCGAACCAGACACAGGCTGTCCTTGGCCGACTCATCATCTGACCCTGCGCTCAATTTCGTTCATGCTGGGAGGTTCATTGAACTCTTGCTGAACGACTCAACCTAATTTTGAGAGTCAGCGAATACGAGAGTTCAGAGTCACCACAATGCAGGAAATTTAGGAGAGTCAAAATTTTTTCTCAGTGTATAACCCAGGTGCTTCCGCCGAGCACGGGTATTTGCACGAGGATGGGTAACCTTGAACTGATGGCCCTGTGTATTGGTCACTTGCGGCTCCTTACATTGTACCTCCTTTGACACTCTCGAACAGTTTTGGAAAGCATTTTAGATAATAATCATGTTGCCGATTATTCACGGAGATCACAACGGAAAGGTTACCGAATCATGTGGCCGACCAATTCAATATGGCTGCTTCAACGGCGGCGTGGTTTGCCTTTCAGTAAAAGAAGGCAACGCACGTGCATGCATGCAAAGGAGTCTGGCTCCACATTTCGGAGGTATTTGACACCTTTTTTAGCGTCGGGTGGTATGCATTAGGGAGTCAAGATCACAGTAGGGAGTCAGCTGACTCTTAGAACAATTATCCGTTGTTTTTAAGAGGGCCAGTTGCTTCAAATGATACCTAATGACTCCCGTAAGGGTAGAAATAATCCCTTGCAAAAATCCGACAGTGCTTCTGAGGGTCTCTAAGCATGCTCAAAACAGGTGTTTAATACCACAAAATAATCCATCCATTAGCATCCTACTAACGCAAAACATGCCACAGTTTGCAACCTGGGCTGGTGAAACATTTATGGGTTGACATTTTTAATGGTGATACACTGAACACTTATTTAGCCTCTGCCAGTGGCGGATCTAGCCGGTCGGTTTGGGAGGGGCAAACCAAAGTCGAAAAGCAAAAAAAAAAAACGTCACGCAACGCAAAATTGCGCTAAAATATGACTTCCCGGTAAGGGTGTTTGAGGCAAGAAGCAAAAAAAACGTCACGGGCTGAAAAATATGAGCTCAAGATCCTTTTTTCCTATCCAAGGCCCGATATTTTCACTGAACTTAACTGGTTCCGTTAGAAGTTGAGAGTTAAAGCACCAAAATGTTGCCTATAAACTTAAAATGAGTCGGGGAAAAAAGGAGGTCGATCGCTTTGGGGGGGGCAAAAACATAGTTTTGCCCCGAGCTTTTCCGTTTGGGGGGCAATTGCCTTTTTTGCCCCCCCTGGATCCGCCACTGGCCTCTGCTCTCACAGTGACTGCCCCTCCCACCCCTTCACCTTCAGTCCTCAAACACTCCGTAGCAGAGGATTGCACCCGCTCACTATGACTGCAATAATAACGATGCGTGCCTCTAAACCGAGGCACGCAGCAATTCTATAGCTAGCTGCACCCGTTTCATGATCAAGTTGACAAACATGCTTTATTCTCAGGAAAAAGCATGAATGAAATGTGGCGTGGAACGTTTTATTATGGAAAATTAGGGCAGGGAACATGCGGAAATAAGCCTCGACAGCCAATTGGCGTACCTTCCATCTACGACAATCTAGTTCAACTTAAATGAAATTCTGTAAAGCCTCGGCCCCTTCCTAAGACAAATGCTTCACCTACCAAAGCGTGTAAAATCAAGTGTGCGAGCACTCCTAAAGGCCCAATAGCACCATTTAACTCTGTAAAGTACCCCGAAAGGCCAGAAAAATATGATTAACCCTCGCCCCCCATAGGGGACTATCGATGACCCCCTAGGGGTTTTTTCGGGATATCAGAAAAACGATGACGCGCAGCACCGCGGTTGAGAGCTCTATCTCTCGCCCCATTATTTTCCCACCATCCCTGAAATTTTTTACCCCGATTCACCCAAGGTCAGGTCACCAGGCGAGGTCAACCAAGGTCACCTCACTTCAACTTTAGAGCTCTGTAAGAACTACATCTCTGAGTCAAACGATTTGAAACTTTGTACACTTGATGCCCCTTCAGAGTCTGCAGGGTGTATATCCGGGATGTTTCAATTTCGTGAACTGAGATCAGGTCACGAGGTGACCTTTCCCATTAAAAAAACATGGGGAAAGCTGTCTTATGATCTAAAAGTCACAAAAACGATTGTAAATGCTCAGCTTGCTCCGAGAAGCGTTTTTGGACACCCATTCACGGATCCCAGGGGCCATATTTTCCCTTTGACCTCCCCAAGGTCATTCAAGGTCACCAGGGTTCAAAAACAGTATTTTGACAATAACTTTTGACCTAATTAAGCTAGAGCGCTGAATCAAACATCATCATATATATCTTGTCACTGGCTTTCGTTTGATATACGGCAAGGTTACTTTCTGACCTTTCGTGGCTTAAGGTCTTATTAGGTCACGAGGTGACCTCTGGAGGTCAAACCACTGGCGTAAGGTCATTAAGTTTCACATAACAGAAAAAGGTCTGACACTTTCCTATCAAATTTACTTTACCAGGTCTCAATAGCTCTAATGACATAAGAGTTATGCCCAGTTTGCTTAAGCATTGCATATTTGAGTGAAAATAGCCTATCGTGACCTAACTTGACCTCTGGAGGTCAAACCATTAACCTGACCACTTAAACATGCAAGGTAGTTTCTTCCTGAATTCACGCGACCCTTCTTTGCAGATTTGCGCTAACCCCCATATTTTCGGAGTTAGAGGGGAGGGGGCTATCGATGGCCCTCCGGTGGGACGAAGGTGGCGCCGGACCCCCGGTGGGGCGCAGGTTAAACGTCATCGAGCATCCATAAAGCTTACAACCCGCGCCCGTCTGGGTCCGGTGACACCTTCGCCCCACCGGGGGCATCGATGCCCTCTAACTCCAAAAATATGGGGGTTAGTGCCAGGGATGCGGAGCCGAGACAATTTTGGACGGCTCCGGCTCCGGCTCCGGTCCGGGGTTATGATTTCGGCTCCGGCTCCGGGTTCAAGTGTCCTAACGGTTCCGGCTCCGGGCAAAATAGTCGGCTCCGACCGGCTCCGGCTCCGGCTCCGGCTCCGGCAATGTACCTATATCCAAAATGGGATCGAAACGTTCTTAAGGGCGTAAAAGTCCATCAGATACAAAGTGACTTTGTATTTCTACGAGTGAAAAATGGCGACTGGATGAACGAACGCTCTTGACCAGATGCCAAAGGCCAGTGAACCTCAAAACTGGACCAACCTACACTGCAGTGCCGTCATATGGCAAACTGCACTGCACTGTTATGGCAAACAGAAATATGGGTCAGACATGCCCGCAAACCCACATAAAAATTAAAGATACAACGATCAAGTAAACCTTGGACAGCCCGCAAAGAAAAACTTCGATGAGCTAACAGCAGGGTCGTTCAAAAAATATTTTTTTCAGATTTGAACCCACTTTTTCCCATTATATATTCAATTCTGATTTCAATGAGCCACATTCCAAGCGTCTACGACAGCGGGAAAGATCGCCTCAAAACGGTTAAAGATTTCATGTTTCGGGCGCAATTGGCCACCTGGCGTTGCAATCTCCCCTTGTTAAATTGGGATCAAAGGGGTGCATAACCTACCAGTAAAGAAAGCCTGGCATGTGCGTGCGTATAAGAGCGGTAGATGGGATTTAACATGCAGGCATCTACTTGTCAGATGTATTTGCAGCGCAATACAAATACATGTTATTCCACAAAAGACCTGAAATTAAATGATTCAGCACCCTAGTACTCTAAATCCCGACAGAACAGGAATGCCTTCCGGAGGCGAACCTTTCTCTAGTAACTATCGCTGGAGAACGTCGTGAGGCAGATGCTTCTCCCTATTCTCCTGCGAACTATTAAAGAGCTCTGGTGATAATAAAAGAAAATCCTGTTTCATCTTTTTACCCTTTAGGTGGCTCACGAAATCTTCCACCAGCTTCACACCACGTTCTGTGGGACCATTCACGACAGTAAGTTCTGGAATACCTTGAAACAGGGGAAGCTATACCAGTCACCAGCTTCTCAACGGAGCCATTTCATGTCAGAATCTTTCAGATTCAGGCGCTCGAATACCATCCAGCTTTCAGGAATGAGAAATTGGGAGAGGCTTGGTATCGAGCCGAGCTCTTCATAGCCTCTGTCAGAAACTTTAGCCTACCTAACTGAAAGGTGGATGGTTTTGCTGTTTAGGCCAGGTACTGCATCACTGCCTTTTTACCTTCAGCATTGTGATTCTTATTTGCGGAGCAGATTATAACTTTCTGGTCACAAATAACAGTTGCGTTTGCACATTGAGTTCAGCACCTCTACACAATACCGGAGTATTATCACGAATTGCGCAAGCTGGTTTACGTGTGGCTGTCAGGAGAAGTTGTCTCCAACATCTGTCTGTTTAGAAGACCCGGAGCTCACCAGCGAGCCATATTATGGAATATAGGACATTTATGGCATGAAGTGCGTGCTACTACTGTGTCAGATTCCGTTCATCATTCCAGAAGATACTTAAAGACAGAATATTATAATCTTTGGAGTTTAACAACGCATCAACTGCTCAGGTCATGTGGTATCAGAGGTGAGGGGGAAAGAATTAGCTCGGGCTAGAGCAGCGCGCCAGATTCTGCCTCTGGGTGGGCTCGAACCCACGACACCCAGCACATAATGAATGTCATTGGCCAAGCCAAGCGCAAGCGCTAACCGACTGATCCACTCAGACTCCGAAATAGTTAGCGGCTTTCCTTATAAGTGGTTCTAAACCATGCATTTGGGTTCCTCCGTCGCGGATAGTCAGCTTTAGAGCCTTCTATGAGCCTCAAAGCTATCCATAAATGCAATGCAGTGCTTTCATTAAGTTAATATAGAAATCGCCTTGAATGTACTGAAGTCAATTTGTCATCAGCTGTGGTATCTGTGCACAGCAAGTTGTATTCTGTCGCGCTGGTGAGAACCACCATCGTGGAGGTAAGGAGCCAGTCGCACAACAATTGGCCAAAACAGCAAACGATTCACATTTGACTAGGGCAGGCTTAAGTTTCCGATAGAGGCTATGAAGAGCTCTGTAAATGGTCGGTACTAAGCCTCAGCCAGCTTGTTACTCCTGACAGCTGGCTGGTATTCGAGCGCCTGAATCTGAAATATTCTGACCAGAAATGGCTCCGTTGAGAAGCTGGTATAGCTTCCCCTGTTTCAAGGTATTCCAGAACTTTCTGTCGTGAATGATCCCACAGAACGTGGTGTGAAGCTGGTGGAAGATTTCGTGAGCCACCTAAAGGGTAAAAATATGAAACAGGATCTTCTTTTAACAGTACCAGAGCTCTTAAATAGTTCGCAGGAGAATAGGAAGAAGCACCTGCCTCACGATGTTCTCCAGCGATAGTTACTAGAGAAAGGTTCGCCTCCGGAAGGCATTCATGTTCTGTGGGGACTTAGAGTAAAAGGTGCTGAATCATTTAATTTCAGGTCTTTTGTGGAATAACATGTATTTGTATTGCGCTACAAATACATCTGAAAAGTAAATGCATGCATGTTAAATCCCATCTACCGCTCTTATACGCACGCACATGCCACGCTGTCTTTACTGGTAGGTTATGCACCCCTTATATCCCAATTTAACACGGGGAGACTGCAACGCCGGGCGGCCAATCGCGCCCGAAACATGAAATCTTTAACTTTTTTAGGCGATCTTTCCCGCTGTCATAGACGCTTGGAATGTGGCTCATTGAATAATAATTTTTGGGGCTTATCGACGCACCAACTGCCAGGGTCATATGGCGTCGCCAACTCTTTCCCTGTTGGAAGGGTTTCTCGGGAGCCAGCTTGCTCCTTGTCCAGGGAAGCCGCCGGGCCTTGAACCCGGGTCGGCTACGTGGAAGCCAGCTACGCTGACCACTCCACTACCGCGCCCCCGTGTGGCTCATTGAAATCAGAATTGAATATATAATGGCAAAAAGTGGCTTCGAGTCTGAAAAGAAAAAAAGTTTTTTTGAACGACCCTAAGCTAACGGTGTTCAACATAAAAAACACATCAGATAGGCTGATGGCATAATTCCTTTTCGAGAAAAATCGGAACCAACTACCCTACTGCCCAGGGCCCAGCAGCTGGTTCGCTCTTTACACCACCCAATCGCGGTTGGAGCGGAACAGCAACATTGCCTCTAATATGTCTGCTCTTAGTCTGGACCTGAGATCAGTAAGCAGTAGCTTCATCGCGGAGAACAACCCCTCCACGGACACCTGAGTAACTGGTAGCGCGGCCATTGCCAGGCTAACTGGCTGGATGATGGCTGGATATCTAAGATGTCGCATACGGTCGCCCTCTTTAGGCGACCCAGGTTTTTGAAGTCGGCTAGTGCCGCATCGAGTGACCAGAGCTGCAAAAAATCTCAAATCTGTCGGGCACTTTCGAAAAAACCTCCAAATCTGTCGGGTGGTTAGGATAGGACTATTAAAATTGTCTAAAACCCATTCAATTGGTAAAATGTTCCTACTCTTTTTCCACATTCTTATTAGAAAATACTAAAATTAGCATAAAAACTTCAAGTTTGGCACCAATGGATATCATTATCCTTATTTTTGTGCTCTGATCCTTATATGTGTGATATCCTTATTTTTCGTGCTCTGAAGCCGCCTATGGAAAATCTAAGTGGAATGACACAAGTCTATTAATTTTCAAAACTCTAGAACTGAGACTGTTCTTCGGGTTTTCAATTATCAGACACGCTCAGGAAATTAAGGTTATCGGCAGAAACCTATAACAAATTGAATACCGAACCACCAATTCTCATTTTCTGGAGTCACCATTGGTAAAGGAAATTTATTATTGGATGTAATTTGAGATTTGTGGACGTACAGCATACAAATAGTGTGTGTCAAAGTCAGCTCGACTGGGTCTTGAATAAGACTCAGTCTTGAATTCAGATGATTTAGGTCACAGGTGGAAATATACAATAACATGAAAAGCAGCCCCCTTTTTCAGTCCTCTGCAGCCGCCATTGACAAAAAATGCTGCACTAGAATGAGAATAAGTGATATTTTGTTATTATGTTACATAGTCCAGCCCAGAATACTTAAAAAATATAGTTTGCAATGGAAGAAAGCTGACCTGGTTCCCATACCATGCGGTTACTTATGCCAGCTTCTGCAGATTTTCATGATTTCAGTTTTTTGGAGGTGGGAGGGGTAATTTGGAAGGAACCCCCAAAATTTATATATGGATTTTGCTCTGATGGCCAGACAAACAAGATTGGAGGGGTACTTTTTTGATATTCGAAAGTGTTTTTTAAGGATCATGGCTACTTGTAGTTGAATACAAACATGTAATATTAGCTTTCCATGACTTTAAATGCATGTTTACATGAAAAATCCTAAATTTTGAAGCTGTTGGCTATCTCAAAGTTTTTCATGCATTGCCGTGGTCATTTCCATGAGGGTACATGGTTTAGGATCTGAAGTTCATGAGGCTAATAAATAACCTTAAGTCAGTTAGATAGTAAATGTCAAATAAATATCATGTTTCCAAGGAAGTTAAGAGTAAAAGGAATGAGTAAAGGTTGCACTAGGCTGCGTTTTTGTTATATCTTTGTCCCCTTGACATAGATCATAGGCATATTTAGGTAAGTGAATAAAATGAAATAGGAGAAATAGTTTGGTACTTAAAGCTCAAATTAATGTGGAAAGGTGAAGAGTTTTGTTTCTTTGGCATCTACAAATCCACTGATGAAGGTATGCAACTTTTGTGGTTAATTCTGGACAAACAGGCATTGGATTTAAAAGAAGACGGAAGGGAAAATCAAATGTTTTAGTCTAATTTGACCAGTCTGCTGGTAAAATTCATTTTTCCCTTATTAATATCATTTAAAATTATTGATCAACAGTGAGCATAACATACTGTGTGGAAATAAATGTAAGCTGCCGAAATTACAACAAACACCACATCACTTACTTGTTTGTTTTCTCCCCACACTGTTCTGATCTGCCCGCTGTTTGATCCATGCTTCAAAACGACCTCCTTGGCCAAAACCACTGTTCCTGAACTTGCAGGGCAGCCCAGAATGCTTGATTCGCTGATGCTCCTTAAAAAACGTTTCTCGCCAAAATACCCACATCCCTCAAATCCACATTTAAGCTTGACACGGGACGGTGGAAGGAGCTTCAGCTTAATCGGAGCCATTTATCAGCCCTTCAACTATGGACGATGAAATCCAGGCTCAACCAGTTTACTCAAGATATATACCAAAGTAATGCAAGAGAAAAATAATCAAAAACACAACCTTGCAACGTATTGCCTCCACCACACCACGGGATTCTAGGGCCTTGGCCTCCGCCATATCCACAAGGCAACACACCAAACCGCAGGGCTGCTTTCAAACCAAAGATACCTTTTACACCGGCTTTACCGCAAGGGCGCTGTTCAAACAGCGCCCTTGCGGCAGCGTTGAGCGTACTTCCAAACGAAGGAAACGAAGGAAAAAAACTGTTTTGCCTGTCGCCTTTACCTTTACGGCGGCCTGTCGGGCCAAGCTGTCGCGTGCTATGGAATACAAATCGGGCCCGACAGGCCGGTGAAGGAATTTTTCCAGCAGAGGATTTTCTGGGTGACGTTTAAAAGGCCCTCTGTGCATAAGGCCCTCTATTCAAAGGTTCCTCGATTCATAAGTCCCTCGAAAAGACCCTCTGTACATAAGGCCCTCTATTCAAAGGTCCCTCGATTCATAAGTCCCTCGATTTTCCATCGGTTCTTGCCGCACACTGGCTTGATATGGGAGAGGTGCAAATTCATGAAAAACTTGTTGAGTGAAAGAGGTGACAATTCTAATATTGAGTTTTTTTAGAACAAAAAATATTTTCTGCTTCCTTTCAAGATTTTTTTCTCACAGATTGTAAGATCTGTCGCAAGACCATACCGTGCCCTAAAATCTGTCGGGCACTTTATGACCCGAGAGCCCGACTTTTTGCAGCTCTGCGAGTGACGGGGATGCTGTTTTCTGCGCCTTTTGCCCTGGGTTCTCGACAGACCTAGTATAAACTACTTCTCCGAGTACATGATACCTCTCCTGGGGGAGGGGGGAGGTGGGAGCAAAGATTTTATTGCTCGACAGACCTAGTGTAAACACCTTTTTCAAACAATTTCTTCGGTCTTTGGGGGCCAAAAGATAGTCTGCCCCCTTCCAGGGCCTTGGGGGCATGACCGGAATGGCATCCCCCTGCGTCTGTCAACAGGGGCGGATGCAGGCCGACAGTATGGGGTAAATCGTGACAAACATATGGTTTTTTAAGAAAATCGCCGCAAATTGGGCAGTTTGGGGGCAAATGCCGTTTTTGCTTCCCCCCATGGATCCGCCAGTGTCCGCCAATGCTTTCATTTGTTGCCAATTTCTGCCCATGCTAAAGTTCCGGGGCGCATCACCTGCCCGAGAGTGAGACCGTCTACGGAACACCCTAGTTGCAATATTTCATTAATCTCGATATACATAACATATTGAGAAAATGTAATATTTCAGGTGAATAAAGGTGTTTCTATGCGACATCTCACGAGGTAAAATGTGACCATTTGACGTTTGCTTTTTGGTAATTTTAGAGCTCTTTGGGAGCCGGAGCCGGAACCTTTCTGACGGCTCCGGCTCCGGCTCCGGCTCCGATCAAAAGTGCTTCGGCGGCTCCGGCTCCGGCTCCGGGCAGAATGGTCGGCTCCGACCGGCTCCGGCTCCGGCCCGGCTCCGCATCCCTGGTTAGTGCAAATCTGCAATGTGTGATGGAAGTCTCTTGGTAATTCAGTGTGGGTTTATTATCATGTTGAAGTGCTCAGGTCACGTTGGATCACCATAGGCTATTTCCACTAAAAATGCAATGCTTAAGACACTTGAGCATAGCTCTTATGCCATTAGAGCTATTAATGTCTGGTAAAGTACTTTTCATAGGAAAATCCCAGAGCTTTCTCCGTTGTGTGGAACATATTGATCTCACCAGTGGTTTGACCTCCAGAGGGTACCTCTTGACCTTGCATTATCTGAGATCATGGAAGGTCATAAAATAATATTGCTACTTATCAAACGAAAGCAAGTGCCGACACATACACGATGCCGCTTAACTCAGCACTTAATTTGATTAGGTCAAAAGTAACGTCAAAATACTGTTTTTTTGGTGACCTGTGATAACCTCAGATAATTCCAAGGGCAAATATCACCCCTGGACACAATGAAAGGGTGGACAAGAATGTTTTTTTTTTAGAAATTGAAGCATTTTCAATCATTTTTGTGACTTTTAGATCATATGACGGGTTTGCCCTTGCTTTTTCTGTGGGAAAGATCACCTCGTGAACTGCCCTCAGGTTACAAAATTGAAAATTCTCGGATATATATTTTGTAGACACTAGTTGAGACATCAAAGTTCGAAAGTTGCAAATCAATCGGCTTAGAAATGTAGCTATGGTAGAGCTCAGAAGTTGAAGTGAGGTGGCATTGTTTGACCTCGCCTAATGACCTGACCTAGTGTGGCCAGGAGTAAAAAATTTCAAGGACGGTGGGAAAATGATAGGGTGGGAGGTACACTCCTCAATCACGGTGCTGCGGCTCGGAGTTCTCTGCTATTCTGAAAAAATCTTAGGGGGCATCAATTGCCCCCGGTAGCGCGAGGGTTAAGCCATGTCCAAGATCAGCTCACTGCGGTGAGCCATTGTAGTGCGCTGGTATACCAGCCATCGTAGTGCACTGGTATACCAGCCATTGTAGTGCACTGGTACACCAGCCATAGTAGTGCACTGGTACACCAGCCATAGTAGTGTATTGGTACACCAGCCATAGAAGTGTACTGGTATACCAGCCATCGTAGTGCACTGGTACACCAGCCATAGAAGTGTACTGGTATACCAGCCATCGTAGTGCACTGGTACACCAGCCATAGAAGTGTACTGGTATACCAGCAATTGTAGTGCACTGCTGCACCAGCCATCGTAGTGCACTGGTATACCAGCCATAGTAGTACACTGGTACACCAGTCATAGTAGTGTACTGGTATACCAGCCATAATAGTGCACTGGTGCACCAGCCATAGTAGTGCGCTGGTATACCAGCCATCGTAGTGCGCTGGTATACCAGCCATCGTAGTGCGCTGGTATACCAGCCATCGTAGTGCGCTGGTATACCAGCCATCGTAGTGCACTGCTGCACCAGCCATCGTAGTGCACTGGTATACCAGCCATAGTAGTACACTGGTACACCAGCCATAGTAGTATACTGGTATACCAGCCATAATAGTGCACTGGTACACCAGCCATAGTAGTGCGCTGGTATACCAGCCATAGTAGTGCACTGGTACACCAGCCATAGAAGTGTACTGGTATACCAGCCATCGTAGTGCACTGGTACACCAGCCATAGAAGTGTACTGGTATACCAGCAATTGTAGTGCACTGCTGCACCAGCCATCGTAGTGCACTGGTATACCAGCCATAGTAGTACACTGGTACACCAGCCATAGTAGTGTACTGGTATACCAGCCATAATAGTGCACTGGTACACCAGCCATAGTAGTGCGCTGGTATACCAGCCATAATAGTGCGCTGGTATACCAGCCATCGTAGTGCACTGGTGCACCAGCCATAGTAGTGCACTGGTATACCAGCCATCGTAGTGCACTGGTACACCAGCCATAGTAGTGCGCTGGTATACCAGCCATAATAGTGCGCTGGTATACCAGCCATAGTAGTGCACTGGTACACCAGCCATAGTAGTGTACTGGTGCACCAGCCATAGGAGTGCGCTGGTATACCAGCCATCGTAGTGCACTGGTACACCAGCCATAGTAGTGCGCTGGTATACCAGCCATAATAGTGCGCTGGTATACCAGCCATCGTAGTGGACTGGTACACCAGCCATAGTAGTGCGCTGGTATACCAGCCATAATAGTGCGCTGGTATACCAGCCATAGAAGTGTACTGGTACACCAGCCATAGTAGTGTACTGGTATACCAGCCATAGTAGTGTACTGGTATACCAGCCATAGAAGTGTACTGGTATACCAGCCATAATAGTGTGCTGGTATACCAGCCATCGTAGTGGACTGGTACACCAGCCATAGTAGTGCGCTGGTATACCAGCCATAGTAGTGCACTGGTGCACCAGCCATAGGAGTGCGCTGGTATACCAGCCATCGTAGTGCACTGGTACACCAGCCATAGTAGTGCGCTGGTATACCAGCCATAATAGTGCGCTGGTATACCAGCCATCGTAGTGCGCTGGTATACCAGCCATCGTAGTGCACTGGTACACCAGCCATAGAAGTGTACTGGTATACCAGCCATAGTAGTGCACTGGTATACCAGCCATAGAAGTGTACTGGTACACCAGCCATAGTAGTGTACTGGTATACCAGCCATAGAAGTGTACTGGTATACCAGCCATAATAGTGTGCTGGTATACCAGCCATCGTAGTGGACTGGTACACCAGCCATAGTAGTGCGTTGGTATACCAGCCATAGTAGTGTACTGGTATACCAGCCATAATAGTGTGCTGGTATACCAGCCATAGAAGTGTACTGGTATACCAGCCATCGTAGTGGACTGGTACACCAGCCATAGTAGTGCGCTGGTATACCAGCCATAGTAGTGCACTGGTATACCAGCCATAGAAGTGTACTGGTACACCAGCCATAGTAGTGTACTGGTATACCAGCCATAGAAGTGTACTGGTATACCAGCCATAATAGTGTGCTGGTATACCAGCCATCGTAGTGGACTGGTACACCAGCCATAATAGTGCGCTGGTATACCAGCCATAGTAGTGTACTGGTATACCAGCCATAATAGTGTGCTGGTATACCAGCCATAGAAGTGTACTGGTATACCAGCCATCGTAGTGGACTGGTACACCAGCCATAGTAGTGCGCTGGTATACCAGCCATAGTAGTGCGCTGGTATACCAGCCATAGAAGTGTACTGGTACACCAGCCATAGTAGTGTACTGGTTTACCAGCCATAGTAGTGTACTGGTATACCAGCCATAGAAGTGTACTGGTATACCAGCCATAATAGTGTGCTGGTATACCAGCCATCGTAGTGGACTGGTACACCAGCCATAGTAGTGCGCTGGTATACCAGCCATAGTAGTGCACTGGTGCACCAGCCATAGGAGTGCGCTGGTATACCAGCCATCGTAGTGCACTGGTACACCAGCCATAGTAGTGCGCTGGTATACCAGCCATAATAGTGCGCTGGTATACCAGCCATCGTAGTGGACTGGTACACCAGCCATAGTAGTGCGCTGGTATACCAGCCATAATGGTGCGCTGGTATACCAGCCATAGAAGTGTACTGGTACACCAGCCATAGTAGTGTACTGGTATACCAGCCATAGTAGTGTACTGGTATACCAGCCATAGAAGTGTACTGGTATACCAGCCATAATAGTGTGCTGGTATACCAGCCATCGTAGTGGACTGGTACACCAGCCATAGTAGTGCGCTGGTATACCAGCCATAGTAGTGCACTGGTGCACCAGCCATAGGAGTGCGCTGGTATACCAGCCATCGTAGTGCACTGGTACACCAGCCATAGTAGTGCGCTGGTATACCAGCCATAATAGTGCGCTGGTATACCAGCCATCGTAGTGCACTGGTACACCAGCCATAGAAGTGTACTGGTATACCAGCCATAATAGTGTGCTGGTATACCAGCCATCGTAGTGGACTGGTACACCAGCCATAGTAGTGCGCTGGTATACCAGCCATAGTAGTGCGCTGGTATACCAGCCATAGAAGTGTACTGGTACACCAGCCATAGTAGTGTACTGGTATACCAGCCATAGAAGTGTACTGGTACACCAGCCATAGAAGTGCGCTGGTATACCAGCCATCGTAGTGCACTGGTGCACCAGCCATAGTAGTGCACTGGTACACCAGCCATAATAGTGTGCTGGTATACCAGCCATCGTAGTGCGCTGGTACACCAGCCATAGTAGTGCGCTGGTATACCAGCCATAGTAGTGCGCTGGTATACCAGCCATAGAAGTGTACTGGTACACCAGCCATAGTAGTGTACTGGTATACCAGCCATAGAAGTGTACTGGTATACCAGCCATAATAGTGTGCTAGTATACCAGCCATAATAGTGTGCTGGTATACCAGCCATAGTAGTGCGCTGGTATACCAGCCATAGTAGTGCGCTGGTATACCAGCCATAGAAGTGTACTGGTACACCAGCCATAGTAGTGTACTGGTATACCAGCCATAGTAGTGTACTGGTACACCAGCCATAGAAGTGTACTGGTATACCAGCCATAATAGTGTGTTGGTATACCAGCCATCGTAGTGCACTGGTGCACCAGCCATAGTAGTGCGCTGGTATACCAGCCATCGTAGTGCGCTGGTATACCAGTCATCGTAGTGCACTGGTACACCAGCCATAGAAGTGTACTGGTATACCAGCCATAATAGTGTGCTGGTACACCAGCCATAATAGTGTGCTGGTATACCAGCCATAGTAGTGCGCTGGTATACCAGCCATAGTAGTGCGCTGGTATACCAGCCATAGAAGTGTACTGGTACACCAGCCATAGTAGTGTACTGGTATACCAGCCATAGTAGTGTACTGGTACACCAGCCATAGAAGTGTACTGGTATACCAGCCATAATAGTGTGTTGGTATACCAGCCATCGTAGTGCACTGGTGCACCAGCCATAGTAGTGTACTGGTATACCAGCCATAGAAGTGTACTGGTATACCAGCCATAATAGTGTGCTAGTATACCAGCCATAATAGTGTGCTGGTATACCAGCCATAGTAGTGCGCTGGTATACCAGCCATAGTAGTGCGCTGGTATACCAGCCATAGAAGTGTACTGGTACACCAGCCATAGTAGTGTACTGGTATACCAGCCATAGTAGTGTACTGGTACACCAGCCATAGAAGTGTACTGGTATACCAGCCATAATAGTGTGTTGGTATACCAGCCATCGTAGTGCACTGGTGCACCAGCCATAGTAGTGCGCTGGTATACCAGCCATCGTAGTGCGCTGGTATACCAGCCATCGTAGTGCGCTGGTACACCAGCCATAGAAGTGTGCTGGTATACCAGCCATAATAGTGTGCTGGTATACCAGCCATCGTAGTGGACTGGTGCACCAGCCATAATAGTGCGCTGGTACACCAGCCATAGTAGTGCGCTGGTATACCAGCCATAGTAGTGCACTGGTATACCAGCCATAGAAGTGTACTGGTACACCAGCCATAATAGTGTGCTGGTATACCAGCCATAGTAGTGCGCTGGTACACCAGCCATAATAGTGTGCTGGTATACCAGCCATCGTAGTGCGCTGGTACACCAGCCATAGTAGTGCGCTGGTATACCAGCCATAGTAGTGCGCTGGTATACCAGCCATAGAAGTGTACTGGTACACCAGCCATAGTAGTGTACTGGTATACCAGCCATAGAAGTGTACTGGTATACCAGCCATAATAGTGTGCTAGTATACCAGCCATAATAGTGTGCTGGTATACCAGCCATAGTAGTGCGCTGGTATACCAGCCATAGTAGTGCGCTGGTATACCAGCCATAGAAGTGTACTGGTACACCAGCCATAGTAGTGTACTGGTATACCAGCCATAGTAGTGTACTGGTATACCAGCCATAGAAGTGTACTGGTATACCAGCCATAATAGTGTGCTGGTATACCAGCCATCGTAGTGGACTGGTACACCAGCCATAGTAGTGCGCTGGTATACCAGCCATAGTAGTGCGCTGGTATACCAGCCATAGAAGTGTACTGGTATACCAGCCATAGCAGTGTACCAGCCGTAGTAGTGTACTGATAGGTATGGCTCACAGTAAAGGTAGTCAGCAGTTTAAAAAATGGCTGCCAGCAAACATGGCGAGTTTTATTGGCATGGATACAATGTTTCATCCTCCCACTCTCATCTCCCCTTCTCCACCATATTCAGTGAAATTTTCAGTGGCCAGTCCAGAAAAAACACCCCTAAGCTTTTGTCACAATTGTGCACCTCTGGACACACTCGTGCTATCTTCCAGGGATCTATAATTATCACGTTGTATAATATTCTGCCACGGCGGGCTTCGCTGCAGTCTTGTTTGGAGACATCCAGCTAATTAATGCGTGTTCCCAAGTGAAAATAGAAGCGTCAGAGGCACCTGCAAAACATATGAAGGTCGCTCCAAGTTGCCGAACCTGCTCCACCTGTTCGTTTGCCATCTCGAGGAAAACAAGGTCAGAAGAAGAACTTTATCCCTTGTTGGATGTATCCGGCTCCTGAATAACAAGTTCTTAAACAACTGAACTTAAGGCATGCCATGAGTGACACTTAGAAAAATATATATATATGGGTATACTTTTTGCTCACTGCAAGCGAGATACCTCCATGATTTTAACATTTAACATCTTGTAGAAGACAACCCTTTCATGGTATAGAAAATCATCATCATCCACCACATGATACTCGTCTAAGGCTTTCTATGCGGAGGATATTATAGATTCTTACCCGATGAAGTTCCGAACAAAAAACTACTAAAGTAACAAAGGCAAAACGGAGGATCCCTAAAGACCAAGTCAGACCGCACTGGTAATATTCTAGTGATGAATTTGGTACCTACATATGCTTAAGTCTGCGAATCAAAACCGTTAAAACTGTAGACTGAGATCCATGGAAAACATGAATGTGGTCAGGGATGTCATGTATGAATGACTATCTCCCGTTCCAGCCCAAGAAAGGTCCAAACCTTCGAAGGCACCGTTTGTTGACTGTTCATAGGATTTGAATGAAACTATGGTCATCGGTAATTCAGTGTCTTTAGAACATCTTGCTTACCAACATGAAACGGAAGACTTCTCTACCTGATTCTATATTCTTCGAGATGACCGCCATTCTGTTCCAAGAATTCCCTGAGTCTCTTTGCGTACATTGTATTTTTGATGTAGTCGCAGAAGAAGAAGAAATCTTGGAGGCTTAAGTTTGCATTGTCAAGTGTCCTTCAAAACTGGTCTTGCAGCCGATTTAACAGCTTCCCAATTTCTATTGAAGCCAATCTTGTGACAGAATTGAGGCAGGTGATCCTCTCTAGCTTAATGGAATAAAAGATCAAAAGCGACGAAAGCGGAATTTTTGCTTACTTTGAACATTTCAAACACCCCGATGTACCCCTTTTTGCCTACTGACACGTAATGGACGTCAATTGAAAACTTCTTAATGCGATTTCATCAATAAATACATGCATAGGGAAGATCTGAAGAACCCCGTAATATCATCACGATACCGAAAACATCGTACCTGTTTTTCACGGGTTAACACATCTGCATTCTTAATACATTCACTTGATTCTAATAAGGCACGATGCCATTTGAAAATTGGGGCTCGTTTTTGTGCGGAAATCACAGATGCCTGCAACATGGACTATTTGTATTTGCATTTATTTTTATATATTCTGTTAGAGATCAGCAACAGGTATTTGGCCCAATTACACCAGAAGTCATGGGCATAAAATAAATATGCAATTTAACTTACGATGGCCTGAATGCTGATGCCTCAACATTTTTTACTAATCATTTTATCACCTTAAGCTAAATTAAGATTAGTCATTCCATTGTTATATTTATAAATTGTTTATTTGATAAATTGTTTTAACGAATGAAGACAAGATTGACAATAAATCTGAGCGGAAAACTTCGCAGACTCCTGAAACCTGCAAACCACCGCACCGACTCGCGAATACTCCCCTACATAAAGCCGCAAACCCCCGTAACTACCCGCGAATACTCCCGTACATAAAGCCGCAAACCCCCGTAACTACCCGTAAATACTCCCGTGCGTTAAACTGGAATCCGCACCAACGTACCAACTGGTTAATACTCCTGCAGGTTAAACTGGCGCTGGCACCTTACTCGCAGCTGTGGAATTTCGGAAGTTTCATTCTATTCTAGTACCGTGTCACCAGGCACCAGCGGAAATCGGTAAACATGCAACTGGTTCCACAGCGCTGGTCCGCCTCAGAGGGCAGTCGTGTCATCTTGTCCTAACGATAGTTTCTGGAGCTTTGGAATAGCTATAAACTAGCATTGGAGAAATTCGCTCCTTATACCACGCATTTATTCAGGGCACTATATATCCTTGAAAGGTTTGTATGTACGCTCGAAGGCCCAAACAACTAACTAACTAACCACGCACATTTATGGCGCCATTAGCCAAATATGTACCCAAGAACCTTTTCAATGGAAGTAGAGTATCTTCTTTGCCTGTTGTGATCACCACGGAGATTCCCGCACATTGTCTCCACCTGAAGTATCGTGAAGCCAAACACTTGTCAAGAACCGGCTGTAACCTTGCACATTCTGTAAGAATTCCCTAGTTTTTACACGGCATAGCAGGGGGACGTACTTGTGGACCAGGAGACTGGTTCACACCACTCAGATCAAAATCACCGGAGGAAAATAACCAGAAATAGTTTTCTTTGCTTCATATCAGAGTCTAAACGTAATAAGCCTATCTTGTCCACCATAGTTAAAAAATTAACAAAAATGTAGGCATGCGCCATAAATCTGAGACGTATTACATGCATACTACGCATTACGTCGTACATCAATACGTGCTAAAATGTTGATAGCGGGAGATAGATCGTGAGGTGACGGTGCCCTTCAAATTTCTGCATATGCTTGTGTGAAATTTGTGATGCAATAAAGTAATGAAGTTAAAAAAGAAGAAGAAAACGTACTAAAATTTGCCTAATCCTTGCTCTTCATAATTTCTTTTTCGCTTGGATACTTACTTGCTTCCACTTTGTTATTTGGTGATGTTTTTCCACCACCCGTAGAACCGTTATAGTTTATCCAGTGGCGGATCCAGGGGGGGCAAAAAGGCAATTGCCCCCAAACGGAAAAGCTCGGGGCAAAACTATGTTTTTGCCCCCAAAGCGATCGACCTCCTTTTTCCCCGACTCCTTTTTAGCTTGTAAGCAAGGTTTTGGTGCTTCAACTCTCAACTTCAAACATAATTATTGAAGTTCAGTGTAAATATTGGGACTTGGATAAGAAAAAAGTATCTTGAGTCCATATTTTTCACCCCGTGTCGTTTTTTTTGCTTTTCGTCTCCAGTTCCCAAAATTCTACCGAAAAGGCATATTGTAACGCAATTTTTCACTGCGCGACGTTTTTTTGCTTTTCGACTTTGGTTTGCCCCTCCCAAACCACCCGGCTAGATCCGCCACTAAGTTTATCTACGATATTCACCAAAAGTTGACTTTCTTCCCCAGGTCAGTCCCAGACGGCCGACAGCGTTTGCCTTCGACTGGGTGTGCTTCTGGCGACTGCCGGGGTCGCTGCGTTCGTTGTGTTTGCTTCTGCTGTCGTCTGCTGCATCTTCTGCAGGCGCATGCGCAGACAACGCAAGGAGGAGGAGGTGGTGGATACATTCCGTCCGCCACGCATGGTCCGTCCCTCGAGGATGCCTTGATGGAGTTTTTATTGAGTTTCGTGACAAGTAAGGGGCACTTTTGGGGCCCTCCTGCTACTTCTCTCAATGCGCCCTAAAAGCGGTACGTGATGATACAGCGGAAAATCTCCCAGAGAACTTTAAGGATCAGTTTAATTGCGTTTTACCACGAGAAACACTGGCAGCCTGGCGAGATGAGTAATGTGTTCAGTAACATCGCCGAGGAAAAGGCAATAGCACGGGCGAAAGAGTGTGAGTTGGTCTCTCCGATGGTCGTTTGCTAGTCGGTGCTAAAGCTGCAGAATGTAGATCTCCTTGGATCCATGGGCTGGATTATAGGTGGACGACCTCTAATTTTGATAACGAGTGATTGTTGCGCCCTTTTCTTGAGAGAAGTATTCGTTTAAGTTTACAACGTGCATTTGAAGCTGCTGCAAGAAAACGTGGAACATATGGAAATGCTGATCTATTCTTGCTGGGCATTCGTTGTTGTGATGTCATGAATGAAAGGCATTCCTTTGCCTTAAATTTTCATGTTTTGACATGCATGTCAAGTATTAGACATTGAGCCCGGATCAAAAGGCAATGCTACATCGCATGTAGACTTGAGCACCTCTTCATAGTAGGGTCTGTGGAGCCTTGTAAGCTTTTGGTGGAATGTACCCCTTGGTTCCTCAACTTCTTGCTGGCACCTACCGACACCGCTAGCGTGTTCCGCAGACAAAGAAACTCATTGGGTGTCTGGGAGGGCACAGACGACAGAGCAGTAGGTGCTTGTGTGCTGATGGGTGTGGATCTTTCGCTGTGTGTGAGTGCATCGTGGGGCATTCAGAGTTGTTAGGTCTGTGTTCTCCTGCCAAGCGGAACATCGTTTGATGCGACCGCAAAACGTGAACAATCACTGTGTCCCGAAATGGCTCCAACTTCCACGAAGACCGTGCTGGGAAGCCAGGTATGCGTGAGTCTCTATTTCCAACGATTTTGCTTGGTCTTAGAACTGAGTTTGCGTCAAAGCGTGATTAGGCTACTGATTAAAGGGATAAACGGCACGCATAATGAATTTAAGAACATCTTAAGGAATACCAAAAGTGTATGTCCCAGATAGACCAGTCCTTGACCTTGTAAAAACTCTTTCTGACAGTTATATAACGACGTTGGTGAAGTTACTACCTTCTTTGATTAACTGTGAAAAGACTGAACTTCAGGGATCTTACAGAAATTAGATGGTTGTACTAAACAAGTACCGCTAACTGATTTGTTGACACCGATTTCACTTCTTAAATACTGGATACTTTCGTAAATAATGTAGACGGGCAGTTTCAGTTCCATCAGATCGTGGTATTTGCTACAAATGGAACCCTAGCTTAGCTAGAAAATTGGTGCCACAAACTCCTTGTTGCCTTCTAAAGTGTTTGTGTGTGAATTTTAAAGAGCGCTGTAGCATCATAATGCAATTTGAACTGAGATAATGATATGACCGAGCATACCAAAAAGCCCGCTTCATATCTCTTGTATCATAACTCATGGTTTGCTGAGAAATAGCGTCAATTTGGAGAAAAAGTCCGCCTCACCGACCCCTACCTGGTTGTCAGCAAAGGGCCGTCTACGGTCATTTGGCTCGCAGGGGCTGGGAGGTGGAGAGTTGTGAGTCGTGAAACATTTTTTTACTAAAGTAGAGGTATGCTCACTAAACAATATTTCTTCGAAAAGGAGTTCTTAGACAAGCGAAATGTGAAACCAGATTAATTGGTATATTCTACATGAATTTATCTTAGTTCGATTCAAATAAAAGTGACATATTACCTTTCACGATTAACATCAATATCTCAGATATCTCCTATCAAAGTCTTCACTTAGCCCCGAAACATTGCTGCAATGGCTTATAATCTTGAACTACGCATAGAACAACTTTGCCAAATAAAGCACAAATGTGCGTCGCTGCCGTCCTTCTTACAAACGAAATCCTTGCCGTATTCAAAAAGTAAAGCGTAAGGTAAATGTGCGTCACTGTGGCCTGCTCACACGGAAAAGTCAGACCGCAAAACGGGAAGCAGTCGTGACCTGCGTTACAGTGGTTTGACCTGGCTGTCTCGGCGGTTGTGCCTGGTGCCACGGTGCCATGACCACACCTGGTGGCATGGTCACACCTGGAGCCGTCATGGTGCCATGAGCGCGCCTGGTGCCATGGCCGCGCCTGGTGTCATGGTGCCGTGGTGCCATGGTCGCGCCTGATGTCATGGTTCCATAGCCGCGCCTGGTGCCATGGCCGCGCCTGGTGTCATGGTGCCATTTCCACATCTGGTGTCATGGTACCATGGCCACGCCTGGTGCCGTGGTGCCATGGCCACACCTTGCGCCATGGTAGCATGGTCACACCTGGTGCCGTGGTGCCATGGTCACGCCTGGTGCCGCGGTGCCATGGTCACACCTGGTGCCATGGTAATATGGTCACACCTGGTGCCATGGTGCCATGGTCACACCTGGTGCCGTGGTGCCATGGCCACGCCTGGTGCCGCGGTGCCATGGTCACACCTGGTGCTATGGTAACATGGCCACGCTTGGTGCCATGGTGCCATGGCCACGCTTGGTGCCGTGGTCGACTAACTGTGCGTCGAGGCATCCCTACATATTTGAGAAAAAAACATAGCAGCTACGATAATAAATCAGTATCAAGGCGGTTTCGTAGGCCGGTATGTTTTGTTGACTGCTTGCTTCGGGATGGTGTTTGACTAAGTAAGCAATCTTATTGACTGACTACTCTGGTTTCTCCTCGCAACCGGGAGTCGTACGGCACATTTTGAAATCATCAGTCTATCAAACCCACATTGACATGGGACATGCCTTGGTCACTTCCGCTGAGGAATTTACATTCACGAATGGGAAATAATGAGGGCATTAGTTCATTAAGTTCATTCATGTGACAGCTTTTCCTAATTCATGTAATAGTGTCTTATGGCAAACTTGCAGTGTTCTGCTTGATATTGCATTGCATTTCTAATACATGAGTCTGCTGGAAAGAGTGCATAGTTTGCGTTCATGAGGGGCCATTCTGAAATGGCAAAGAAGGAAAGAGAAAGAGCATTTCTCCGTTACACAAGGCGCTTATGACAGGATTCATTAAGTGCAAGGTTTCAAAAGATGCTCAAAAGCCACGCTTTCTCAGCCATCGCAGTTATGTTGGTTTTCACAACCTTCACCGTACAAGGGGGGGAATAAACTCGGGATTAGCATCTAACCGACGTAGAGCACTACGGCAAAAAACAGCGCTTTGCCTGTCATGGGAGCTTTTGTTATAACGATAAGTAACTCCTGGGTCAACAAACCAAACCTTCTTTTATTGTTTGCACTTAGAAACAGTGCTGCCGCTTCCACCACATTGCTACCTAAAAGTCTGTCAAATCCCCTCAGTTATGGGAGTTTATCGTTAATTAAAGCTAACGTGGAATACAAAAAGGTATCTAAAGAAATTTAATCCTCACCACGGTGGGGGGGGGTTGAATACCCCTCTCGAGTTTTCCGGTGGCACGAAAAAACAGCATCGCAATGCTCCGCCGTACTTGGCATACCTTATTCTTGATCAATTACACAACTTTCCCAATCATTTTAAGGCTGGGTCAGCTCAGGTTAGGTTACCAGTGCAGATCGAGTGACCTCACCTTCAAAATGTTTAAGGTGACATAAGTAAGAAAAAGGTGGATGTATCGTATTGAAACTTATACCACATAATAGGTCCACCGAGTACTACAAAATATATTCCGAAATTTCTATCATATCGATGACGCAGGGTCAGTTATGGGTCATGACCTCTCAATTGGAAATGCATGGGTAAAATGGAAATTGGCCGAAAAATTTCTCTGTTTCTGTAGATACTGCTTGGAATACCTTTGCATTTGCACCGCCGTGGCCCTGTTGGTTAAAATGCCTCGGTCAAATGTGGGAGGTCCTTGGATCAAAGCTGCCCTCTGGCAGCATTTTCCTCGACTGCCTCCTACCCAGGAGATGGCAGTACACTGGGTAGTGCCCGCCTTCACAAGGGACTTCCGCTGACCAACCAGCGCCCTTTTTATTGCGAACAAGGGCTTGATTTGCCTTTAAATAGATCCACCGGTCCGGTGGCACCGCCTGAGGGCACGGCCTCGCCGCGTGTCAACGGAGCAGTCCTCTGTTCCGCCGGGCCCGGGAAATCGGGATAGCTCAACTGCCTGGTACAGTGGGGCACGTGACATGGAGCGCGCGGACTTGACTGTCCCGCAAGGATGCCAATAAGCGTAAGCCGTGTACATACATAGTGTGTGTGTGTGGTGCAAATGTATAAACATGTTCCCGGGTCGGGAACGCAAATATATTTTATAAAAAAAAACTTTGCATTTCCCAAATCATAGTATCCTAGGCCACGTTGTAGATTCATGTTACAAGTTTAGAGATGTGACCTCTGAGAGGTCATTTGGGGCTTCTTAAGCAGGTATTCAGACTTTGTGTCAATAAATTTTCAGATGACGATAAAGCTTTTATTTTGATACCATTACGTTTAGATTGTTACTGCGAGTCGATTGATATGCATATTGAGTATGATAGGCTAGACTGTGATTTTAACCTGACCTTAGGTCAGGTAATTTGTATTTGTTTGACCTAGCATAGTCATATTAAACATTATTCGATTTGCCGTAACGAGAGAAAGCGAGTTTTGTATTCTAACTAAACTCTGTCAGCCGCTTTAGCCCCGAAACTCTTCTTTAACATGCCACCTTCTTTTTTATCTGTCATGACCTCAATATGGACCTGAGTCAATAGTGACCGATGTTGTTTCTTGAATGCTTATGGGCTATCCACCAACGTTTACCTTTTTTGCTATCCCGCATAAAAGTCGAGTTTGAGGGGTGTTTGAACTCCCCCTACCAGGGTGAAGGTGGCTCGGAGGCCCGCTGGGGCGGGTGTTAAAAGCCATTTCTGTATTCAGAGATATCAGTCGGACTCACACATTTAGTCCAAATATTTATTCTGCAAAACATATAAATTTATTGAGCTTGAGAGTGGATATCTTCTCACCGACATATTGGCCACGTTCTAGCAGTGCAGAAACTTTGAAAGAAGCTTCTGGCAATCACCTAGCTGACCATCCGACCATATTACCGTCATCCAAGTCAACTTACTGTGTGAAAAAAGTGCAGGGGAGTGGATTGCTGGAAATGATTGGGGTACCAAAATATCAGCCAATATAAATAGCTAGAATATTAAAAGAGAAGGTAGGATACAATCTGTTCTCTAGTGTTCCTAAAGGCCTGATGAAGAGACCACAGGTTTATTCAAATAGGAAAAATATAAAGAACATTTCAACGCTAAATCAACATATCGTTGAGGAGCCCCGAAGATATATTTATCCATATAACTAAGCTAATGCCTTCAGTGAGTTTGGGTCATAAAAGTTCGGCAATTTTCCTTTCCTTTGGTTTTAGTACTGCTCCAACGTGCGAGGTGCACGGCGTCGGAGGAAGAGATGAGCGAGCTAGGATTGGAATATATGGATGCAGTAGCAAATCCTGCCTATAGATAGACTTTGGAGTATTTTGGCAATCTTAAGGAAGTCAGAGTGCTGTGACTAGGAGATAAAAAGCAGTCATGCTTTCATAGTAACATTTGGTCAACAAGAGAGAAAAGTGCAGACTGGTGACATAGTATATCACTTTAAGATTAACATCACACCATGATTTCTTGAAACAGTTTTGTCAGAGGTACTCGTAATGCTATTCGTGATTCTCTTAAGCCGTTTGGAAAAAATGACTTACAGTGCCTAGCAATAGGGGCGTCACTATGGGGCTTTACTGAGGGATGAACCCCGGAGTGGTCATGAACAGAAGGGTATGGGTGAGCGGGAAGCCGAGGCTCAAATAAATTACCTGACTTTTAAAAAGCTTCCAATAGATCAAAACAACATTAGAATTGGAAATGCTTATGGTCGTACTCGCTAGAAATAGGTGGGAAATAAAAAACCTATGCTAAATTCAACTTTTTCAGGTGGCAGGGGGAGAAAGGACCTTGATTCTAGTGCATTAATTTAGGAAAGCGTCCGCCTGTCCCCCGCCTCACTTTCGACTCCCATTCCTGTCAGTCATGTCCATAAGAATGCTGTAAAGGCGTCATGAACATCCGGAAATAGTCTCCGGTTCCAACACGGAAATGTGCACCCGGAACAAAAATAAGTGTATCCTGGGGCTGAATGGGCGTAGAATAGAACAGCACATAAAGGCCGGAAAGACTGGTCACTTGGCTGTATTTCAAGGCCATGAAGGATCTGATGCCAAGGGCTAAGAAGTCGCTCTTCTGCTGAGGTGTAGCCAGCATATGCAAGAAGTCAAATTGCGTGCTTAATCAAAATTAGAATCAGTATATTCACAATCATCATCGATCAGTCAAGGCCTTTCTTTGAACAGCAGGCAGAGCTACTTTCCAATGCACACATCTGCTTACCTGACTGCGATGAGGATGCATATATTTGGCTGCACTGACTAAGGTCGTACAATGCTTAACTGCCGATACATGGACAATGGAAGTTCTCAGACATAGTGCACAATGTAGTAGGTATGCTTGTAGAAAACATGATCTTGTTGATTGAATGACAGTCTAAAATGTGTTACATTTTCCTTAGAATACAATACGTATGGATAAAAAACCGAGAAAAGAGACGAAATTTTAAAGTAAACAAAATGGGTTTCTTAGCACTAGCACCAAACAGAATCATACAATTTTTTCTATACTTACTATTTCTTAAAGAGTTAATAGACCGCCGTTAGTTTTAGGAATGCGTCCGCTTGTTTTTAGATTTAGGAAAGCGTCCGTTTTTTTCCTGTAGTTGCGGAATATTTGAAGGGCAGAAATTGATTTAGCTCGCACAATTACCACTGTCTATGCAAGATACCTTTTGTCATCTGCACGTGGATAAGCCATGTTTTTCATTTACTCGCAGTAATGGGAGGATCATAATGCAAGCCAGTCACAAGCCGACAGTGCCTAAGCATAGTGATAAGGTCATAAATTGCTTAACGATTTTACGAACATTTTGAATCGAATACTAGCGAAACTGCAAGTATTATGCTTCTATTAATTACCGTCATAATATTGTTATAGTTTGAGGTTAAGCCCCTAACTTATGTTCGAATGCATACCATAATTCGCCACAGCCCTTATTGCTTTGAGCAGTTTTGGAAAGAATTCTACCACGGTGTAACAGTGATGTTAATCTCTTTTGGTTTAATATGTTTAGTCAATATATTCATCGTCAGTGTGAGCCATCAGGTTTTGTCGAAATCCTCTCCTTGTTTTACCGATGGAGATTGCCAAAGCTCCATGGAAAAATGTGTCTTCGGTTCGTGGAAGGGGTAAGTCATTGAAGGCATAGAGCAATTAGTTCTAGACTTTTGATATTTTTTGTGGAATCTTTTGTACCTATCCACTTTCATTTTCGGTGATTCAGGGACAAAAATATCATTCATAGGAAAATTATATAAGTCCTACGAAGATCTCAACACTTAATAAATGGATAAAGGGCGGCTTAGTGGATGACATCCCTGTCTCCTAAGCCACTGGTCCCGAGTTCAAGCCCTGGCGGAGCCTCTGAATAAGTACACCTGATGCCCCAAACGCCTCCCAACAGAGTGAGATTTTGTGACATGGTATAACCTTGGCCGTGGGTACGTCGTTAAACCCCAAGAATTATTGATACTTCATGAATTTTATATCAGGTCCTGCAAGGTCAGCTTTTAATCAGCATTTTAAAGACAAATGTGATTATTTCAGCGTATGATATCCAAATGTTGACCTGAGAAGAAACAAACCCCAAACAATATATTTTGGGAATAGTTCGGCCAGGAACTGTAGGCTTGAACCTGATTTCAGTCAGTCATGTTTATAAATTACTCCTCATATTTAACCGTATCTTTTTAATAATCTGACCATTCTTTTCAGGCTTGGGAAGTGCCGAATAAAGCCACAGACGGTTCATACTCTCCGGCAACGAGTGGTACAGAGACCAAAGACAAGAACAATACTTTTAAGCAAGCGGCATGTGAGACAAAAACGCAGCTCCTCATACACGTGGCGCAGACATCGCCCACCTGATCTTTTGGAACAAAGTCTTCCACAAGAGCTTGTAAAAACATGATTCTTCAACAACTCCGAACTTCTCCAGACCACCCAGAATTCGATTCTGTGATTGCCGATTTGCTTACCTTAGGTATGTCTGCAATTACCTATGAAGGTGTAAATCTTTCAGTGTTTCTAGCACCTGCAAGAAATAGCCCCACGGACTGGATTATTATAGTTACAAGGGAACGCTCAGGAGATGGATTTGACCTTTCTGACACAGCACAACGTGCACATAGAGTTCTGTATCGCCATCGTCACTTCAGTTCCAGGAAAGGTTATGAAAGCGACAACAAAAGTGCTCAAGAATATCTTTTGGAGAGCTCCTTCGCAGCATCCTCTCAATCATATGCGCCAATCGACATAATCGTAAAGAACTCGGGAAACTCTACAATGCCAGTGAGCCAAAATGGTGTTTCAAGGCAAAATACACGTTTTAGACGACATACTCTCATGCAGCGCAGTGATCTGAGGGCTATTGATCCACTGATCAACCGTTTAGTACCTGCGAACCCCGTTATACCCGAAGCAGAAGATACCGTCATAAGGAACATGAGAAAAAGATCATCTAGTCTAAATGAAGTGAATCAACGAGCCAGACGTGAGCTCGAAGAAATAGAAGAAGAAGTGAATCCACTACCAAAGGTAATTGCAAATAACGAGGAAGGCCCAATTTTTATCGAAGACTTGTTTCGAAGTAAAAATTCTGAATCTGCGCTTCGGCGGAAAAGACACCATTTGCACTCAACCAAAAAGAGCAAGAGAGCGAAAATGAAAAACAAAAGTTCGAAATCTGAATTTAAAAGACATGGACGCTCAAGTGGCTTAAGAAGAGCAGAAACGGCTAATATATTAACAAATTTCTTTCGACAGAAGCGAAATAAAGGAAATAATCATTTGAGGGGGACTGTTAAGAGGAGTAATACATTAACCCAACTGCTGTCTTCGGGGTCATCACATCGTCTTCGCAGACATGAGACAGGGAAAAGTTCAAAGTCAGCCAATAAGAGAAAGGCTTTGACAACTGGGAGGGAGACTGCTGAATTAGCCGACCCCAAGACTTTCCACAAAGATGACAAATCCGACGTAAAACGCAAATCAGAAAATATAAACGAGATATCTTCCTCTTTGGACGCAGATCCAGGCAGATTGCGTCAGAAACATAGTGATCCCGACAGCGATTACGACGAAGATGAGGAGGTCCCATCGACCACAGAAGCACCAGATCCTTTTGCCGACATTGAAAGTGCGAGTCCACTTGTTGATTACTATGACGTTTCGAAGAGACAGTCTGATAACATTGGCGACGACTTTGACCCCGAGACATCCATGATTGCTGCTGACAGCCCTAAGCAGGAACAGGGAAGCAAAGAAGCAATTAAGGATGTAAAAGCAAGGAAAAAACGCCAGAGCTTTGCGGAAAAAACAGAAGATGAGGATGCCGTTGATGACATTCCTTCCTGGCGGCAAACACTGGGGCTTTTAAAACGGGCCAATACATTTGCTGTTCCCGCTCACGACAGGAATGGGCACATAATTCTCGTGCGCCGTGTGAGGGATTTGGGCATCCTCGATATTGGAGAATCACTCGCAAAATTAAAGGAAACCATGGCAAAGGTATTCGGTAGGTGTTCACCGGTAAAACGACGCAAAAGATCACAGCGGAGATCACCAGAGCTGGTAAAAGATCCATTAGAAAACCAGGAAACGTGGGAAATACAAGGTGAGAAAGATGAAATGGTGGACGAGGCAAAAATCGATGTAAGAATGGATGATGATAAACCCTACAATATGACAACCATTCTACGGCCGATGGGAAAACGAAGTAGTGGGCGAATCAGCAGAAAAGGGCAAAGGACAAAAAAGAAAACGGAACGTAAGAAGACAAGAAAAGCAGGTAAGACAAAAAGAAAAAAACTCTCCGGTAATAAGGCGAGACAGACTGAGTTATCCAAAGGGGTGAAATCTTTTGAGCAGAGCTTAGAGAAAGTTGGAAGCCAAAAATCATTTTTAAGCCCAAGGAACTCACACAAGCAAAAAGGGTCAAGGCGAGATGACTATGAACTTGCACTTAACAAACTTTTGGTAAACCAACCATTCGCACATTCACAGCCCACCTTGTCAGCAAAACTTTCATCCGACAAAGGCGCTCAGGGGCCCTTGAAAAAACGCAACAAAACAATCAGAGCCTTAAAAGGACAAAATGACAATTTTAAGCTAAAGAGATGTAAGGGGTGCAAGAGGGCAGCTCAATCTAAAGGAAAATTGTCAAGGAGAGCCTCAAACCACAAATTAGCAAGAGAACCATACATCATTACACGACGCTACAACGACTCAAAAGTACGCACGTTGCGAAAAGAATCTAATGTACGTAAAACTAGGGAGCTAAGTGTAAATCCGAACCCAGAGACAGACAGGCTACTTTATATCGCTAATGATGATTCCATGCCAGACACACGTCTAATGAGTGTGAAACGAGACGTCGACATATCTGCCGAGGTAAAAGTGGAGGTAGGTGAAACTTCAACTCCTCTGTCAGCGACAACCATAGAAACGACAATAATTGAAGTTGAAAGCGAAGATGTATTTGGCAATGACGCCGCTGAACAAACCATCGAAGAAAAGGTCATAACCCCATCTAAAGAAAGCATAGTTCCTGCTGATGGCTCGTCGGTTGTGGTGGTCGACAACAGTCGACCTGTTATATCTACAAAAACAGTGGATTTGGTTGAGGCGCCACCACCAACCCCACTTCGAGAAGAGGAAATAATCACCACATCCGTGGTTGATGAAAATGGGAACACAGGCAACGAGAACGTTGAGGAGCTGATCATGCCAGACAGTGGTTTGGATCTGAGTCTGTCGACGAGTTCTGATCGGCTATTGGGCTTGATTTCAGATGTTGAAAAAGCATTGCGTGTATCGCTTGGAAGCCCGAGAGGCATCGCAGTTATAGATGATGGTAGTGTGGTGCATGAAACCAGTCCTGTCTTAGTTACCAGCAGTGGACCGGTGAAGGTGCCGGATGGTATAAAAATGGAGCTCAAGACCGGAACCAAGCCCCTAGGAGCCTCAGCAGCTGTAGAAATAGAGAGTGAACCAGTGCAGTCGACGAAAGAGACCATCATTTCTGATAGTGCAAGTGTACCACTACGTGTCCCAGTGCCTACGACTGTTAACAGGTATTCTTACGGACCGAACCCACCTTCCAGGGTGCAAACGATACAGTATGCATTTCCTGAAAAGCAAGGGATAGGCAGCGTAAATGAAAACATACATTTGAAGGGTTTTGACCCGATAACAAGGCCACTGAGACCATTTTTCGTGGATTCTACAGCCAATAAAATGGCATTGATCAAGCCATCATACAAAACAGTGGTAGCTTCCAAATCCAACCCAGTTGTAAAACCTGGATACCTGAGGGTCTACGATAACAGCTTGCCACCAAATGAAGTCATTGAAGAGGTTGACACTGACATTTTAGGAACCCAACAAGAGATCGTGGAAAAGATACAGCAGCCAGTAGTCGAAGACGTAGTTCCATCTGTTGGTGTGATGTCTCCACAAACGTTTGATGTGCATGGAAGTATCGCAGTGAATGGAAAGTTAGTTGGGGAGCCTGTGTCTATGCCAGATAAGGACACAATGGTAAAGGTGATATCATCAATACGCTCAGATGATTCGGAGGACAAACCACTCAACGTTTTGTCAGCACCTGTGCTTGTAGAAACCGATATCGACGAAGCTCCTGTCGTAGAACCATTTCCTGGGGGCCATCTGATTGCCATGGTTGGTGACCACGAGGAGATTATAAAGAAAAAGGATGTTGGTGATTCAGCTTCAAGACTAGACACAACTTTTCTTGATACTAATAAGAGGTACAAATTAAGCAACTCAGAAGGCGCTTATGTAAAGGACGAGAAAGACACCAAAAGAAGCATCTTGGGAAAAAATCAGAACCAGAATACAAAGAAGGTTTATGATATTCCAATAATCAGAAATTCTTACAAGCGAACAGCGGGTGGAAATCCAGCGGCAAATATTTCGACACCGGACGGTCTGAACAGTTCACAGGAAACCATAGTTACGTACACTCAGGACCCTGGAGTAAAAACTGCCACTATGGCCATGCTAACCAGTTTGGCAAACAAGCTTGCTTTACAAAACTTACAAAAGAATAATGCCCAACCTGTGAAACAGAGAAGTCTCGCATGCACCAGGAGTATATCTGGTGGATGCTTACAAAGGAGAGTGCCTCAATTTTCTGGACCACACAACCAGTATGTGTCTCCAAGGAACATGCCCCATCGTTATGTGCCTAGAAGAGCCAAACAAACACGTGGGAGAGGTTTTGGCCCCATGCACATTCGGAGAAAGGTAAAACGAAATGTTTCGCCAAGCGTCTTTGAGAAACCTAAAATTTATTTCAGAAATCCCAATGTGATTGACGAAGCTCTAATGTCAAAGTATCAAATTTCGGAGTCACAAAATCACGAGAGTGACTCAAACAACCTAAACACAGAGACTATTTCAAAGAAGATTATATCCACTCAAATTCTGGATCCTATCCCAAATACTGCTGGAAAAAAATCCGAAGTAGTTGGATCTAAACTGAGCATTGTAAAATCAAATCTACCAGCAGCACATGAGAAGGCGCTAAAGGAAGCCACTAAACCAGAAAGATTCAAAATCCTAGATCCTCAAGATATATTTTATTCTCGTAATCCTACGTTTGATAAGAGAGTAGATAGTGGTGGGCATGTAGTTGTAGAGCAGAAGCTACCCTTGCTGCCCGCCAGTAACCTCGGCGAGAAAGGTGATTATGTTCGTTCCAAGGTGGATGAAACCACCTCCCGTATAGATATTAAGGAGCATATATTCGATAATGGACACAAAGCTGGTGATTTGGTATCCTATGTAGACAAGGGTCTACCATATTTTAACAACAAGCCTATAACCAAAAGTAAACAGACTACTATTTCACGAGCATTACGTTCAGTAAATATGAATGAAAATGCACCTGAGGGTAGATTACCAAGGGAAGAGAAGATAATATCGTCCAAAACAATAAGCAGAATCCCAATTAAAGATGAGAGACGATCATCAAAAACCCAGAAAAAGCAAAGGAAGGTTCGAGAGAGCAATATCGGCGCACTCCAGTCTGTATCTAAAAACCGGAAACAAGTTCGCTCCATTTCGGGCCTTAAGCAGCCTGACGAAAAATCAACTGCTGAGGTGAGGCGTCAGAAATGTAAAACAGATGCTCTTTGCAAGGCAAAAAGGGAACTGGCGGAACGAGAAAAAGAAAAAAGGAAAAAGTGGTTAAACAAAATGAGAAAACGTGACGAAAAGCGAAAGAAGCTGCACCAGGCCTGGAGACAGGCCAGAGAAGAAGAAGCACACGCAGCTGCTAGGGAAAAAGTGGCAGATATTTTGAGGACAGAAGGGGCTAGGGACTCTCAGACAATTGCATCAGCAATGGGACCTCTAGGTGGCAGTAAACAAAAAAGAGGGCTGAACGGAAAGCTGGTTCATAATGAAAAGAGACGTCGTAGAACAAAACAATTCTCAAGAGAAAATAGTGAAAAAGTAGCGTTGAAACACTCAAAGCACCGTAGAAATGCTGAGTATAAATCTGAGCCACATGGCGCTCTCGAAACAAATCCGGACCGTCCGAGTTTCAGGATCAATAGCAAAGTTCACAACGACCGGGTCGTCGAGGTGGCTAATCCGGAACATTATGATCTTTCTGAAGGAAGATCTAGAGAGGAGAAAGTAAAGTTTTCTAGCCTTTCCAATCAACCTATGGAAGTTAACGCAGTTCTTAGAGGAAAGAGAAGGAAGAGGTATGCCTTGCAAAACAAATATGCACCATTTAGATACAATCAAATGCAGCGAAGGACGTTGCCAGCTGATGCGCAAGATATACCAGACGCCGAACCGATATATACTACTCCACAAGATCAAATTCCTCAACCAATTGAAGCGCTCGATCCAAACCGTGATTTTCGAAGATCAAGCCCATTGTTTTCATCTGGAAAGAATCCGAGGAGCATGAATAATGCATACAACCCAGACATACAAATTTCACCGACGTATCCACGAGCATCAGTACCGGTAAAGGAAGTTAAACCAATGACGGGTGTGTTTGCTGGCAGTCCGTCTTCGCAGGCGGTTGCTAAGCGTGACCAATTTTTTCAGACGAATGGATCCCCGAGAGGACTCGGTCCAACGTCAAACATTTTCCAACAACGAATCCCGGGCGAACTAGAACGGCTGCAAAAAGCCGTAGCTGAAAGAGACACAAGCTCCAATCATCTGCTCGTCCCAAAATCAAACAGAACAATGGGACAGCCAATGAAATCATTGTTTAGAAAACCGGATAAAATGACACACAATTTTCCCCGCATTGAGTCAAAATCTGCCCAGATGATTACTACTCCACAACCCACCACAGAGGAGAGTGTATGGAAAAAGTTGGGAGAAATATTTGACGTCAACCGCAAGGAAACAGCAAGTAAACAGGCCACCACTACAAGCGAGCCATATCTATCAAGTCCTAGCCCTCTCCAGGAAATGGTTCCAGATGATGCATCCATTCATGCAACTCCAAGACTTGACAAGGGTGATGAACACGTCTTGCAGAAGCCAGGTGAACTCAGTCCTGGTGCCAAGAGTACTGAGGTGCAAAATAAATCGGGTTTCAGAGCAGCAGTAGTAGATCGCCTCCTGCATGATCTCAGAAAAATGTCATCCGCCAGAGGTTCAGAAATGGCACGGGCAGAATCTGACTTGATCGAAATCCTTCACGACTATCAAACAGATTTGATGGACGAAGAAGAAGAAACAATCGCCGGTGAACCGTTTCAAGGTAGGAAGGTGTTTTATCTTTTTGAACCGTGAATTTGACAAAACCTGATATTTGGCTAGAATTCTCTTTTTAATCCTCGCTCCACTGGGGGCCATCGATGGCCCCCAAAAGTTTTTTTCCAAATAGAAGAAAAACGCCGAAGCACAGCACTGCGGTTAAGGGGTCTACCTCTCACCCATCATTTTCCAGCCATCCGTGAAATTTTGTTACGCCAGGTCACACTAGTTCAGGTCACCAGGCGAGGTCAAATAAGGTCACCTCACTTCAAATTTTGAGTTCTTCCATAGCTAAATTTCTAATCCGATCAATTTAAACTTTCTACACTCAATGACCTTACCAAGGCCAAAATATATATATATCCGGGATTTTTCGATTTGGTGGCCTGAGCCCATTTCACGAGGTGACCTCTCACATAGAAAAGGCATGGTGAAAATCTGTCTTATGATCTAAAAGTCCCAAAAATGATTGAAAATACTCAGATTTATCAGAAATCCATTCTTAGCAACCCTTTCATGGAATCCAGGGGTGATATTTTCCCTTTGACGTATCTGAAGTCATCACAGGTCACCAGGGGTTTAAAAGAGTGTTTGGGCGATACCTCTTGACCTAATCAAGCTAGAGCGCTGAAGTAACACCCGCCCCGGTAGGCCTCCGAGCCACCCTTGCCCTGATTCAAACACCCACCTCTCGAACTCGCCTTCTATGCGGAATAGAGGAAAACGCGAACGCTGGTGGATAGCTTAAAAAATCATGACAAAACCATATCAGTCACATTTGAATCAGGCCAATATTGAAGACATGACAGGCCAAAAAAGTGGGATGTTGGAGAAGGGTTTCTGGGCTGTAGCTTCTGACAGAGTTGAGTTAGAATCGTTTTTATGCACCATTTACTTCCTCTCGTTACGCAAAATCGAATGACGAATGATATGGCTATGCCAGGTAAAATCATAGAATAAACTGACCTAAGGTAAGGTCAAGGTTCCCGCTTGAACTGGCATAGTCAATATGCATATCAATCGACTCGCAAAAATGTTCCAAACGTAATGACATCAAAATAAAAACTTTTCTTCATTTCCTACAAGCTTGACCTAAGTATGAAAACCTGCTTAAGTAGCCCTAGATGACCTCTCAGAGGTTACAGGTTCAAACTTGCAACATGAACCTGGTAAGGGGCCTAGGATACTAGGATTTGGATGATAGGAAGGTATTTGAAGCTGTATCTACACATATAGATCCATTTTCCACCCAATTCCCTTTTTCCCAATGCATTTCCAATGGATAGGTCATGATCCGTATCTAACCCTAGGTATCGATATAAAAATCCCGGAATCTGGTTTGTAGCACTCGGTGGGCCCATTGTTGGGTTTCGTTTTAATTGGATAGCTTTACCCTGTTCTTACTACTTATGCTATTTTAAACATTTTTGGAGGTGAGGCCACTTGAATTACAACTGCTGACCTGACCTGAGATCACTAAACCTTAAAATTTGGGGTCAAGTTGAAAAATTGATTATGGATAATGTGTCCAGTACGGCGGCGCTTAGCACCGCCGTTTTTTGGTGCCGTCGAAAAAAACCCGAGGGGTGTTCAAACACCTTCCAACGGGGAGAGGGTTAAACGGCATCGTGTATGTCTCGTCACTGGCTTTCATTTGATATATGGCAAGGTCACTGACCTTTCATGATCTCATGTCATGTTAGGGCACGATTTTTCCCCTGGAGGTCAAACCACCGGCGGGAGGTCATTATATTTCACATTGCAGAGGAAAGCCATGGAATTTTCCTATAAAATATAAAATTGACGTTACCAGACCTCCATAGCTCTAATGGTCTGAGAGCTATGCCTGGGTTCCTTAAGCATTGCATATTTTAGTGGAAATAGCCTATCGGGAACCAATTTGAACTTTGGGGTCAAATCATTGACCTGATCACTTAAACATGTGAAGTAAGCCCATACGGAATTCACACGAGCTTTCCAAAGCAATTTACAGATTTGCGCTAGCCCCCATATATTTTCGGAGTTCGAGGGGACCATCAATGACCTCCCGGTGTGGCGGAGGTGGTGCCGGACCACCCTGATGGGGCGTGAGTTAATTTCCTCCACAACTTCAGCCATCGGCAACATAGTGCTAATGAGAAACATTAAAATAACAAATTTAATTAGCATTACCCTATTTCTAAAGAATATCTCGTACATAGGTTGTGGTTGCAAATGAAATCCACTTGATCGCTTCATTCCTCTCAAGAAGATATTGAACAACACATTTTTAATCATTTTTAATGCTGATTTCGACCGTACTCAAGGGAAATGGGTAGATTAGCGGATAGCCACTGGTCCCAGGCTCAAGTCACATCAGAGCCTCTGAATAATCTCATCTTATCTCCCAAACTCCTTCTGACAGGATGAAAGTTGGGGATATTGTATAGTATTGGATATTTGAAGTATTGGATATTGTATAACCTTGGATATTGGTGAGGCGATAAACCTCAACTATTATTATTCATCGTACTCAAGAGGTTCCTACAATTTCTTTTGCGTGAAATAATATTACTAAACCTCTTCATATATATTATATAATTTTGAAGTAAGATTACGACGTAGGATATGTGCTACAGATCTTATTGAAGGTATGAGCTACTTTGCATACATCTATGGATGGAGAACATTTGAAAACTGAAATAGCCTTCAACGATTAAGCATACCTCACGGGCACATAAAGCCTCTGCAGCTGCCGTGCCCTAAAACTCCAATTATCATCGATTAAGCATACCGCAGCGAGATCACTTTGAACACCGTCCCTCCAACCTGCCAGAAGCAGCAAAAAGCCCCGTAATGCCACCAGTTTGGCGATACTTTTTCGTGAAATTTATATTGAGACGTCTATTTCACTACGAGAGCAAGCAAACTATTTGCTGATAGGTGTGTTCGAAATCCAACTCCCAACGGCTCAAAAACTCCCGAAGATTCCGCCTAGCTGAAGTCACCAGCATAGTGCTCAGGTGCCAGCTAACCGAACTCCGAGTAAATTGTTTACCGTTAGAACATCTCAGAGGTGTCGGCGCAAAACATTTTCTATGCAATGCCACTACAGAGGTTTAAATATTGGTTACGAATGCCAAGGCTGATCACCAAGAGCTAAAACAACTTTTCAATTTGTTATACCTTTAGAATATGATAACTTTAACTATTCATATGTTTAGAGAGATTTCCTCGATCATGAACTGGTGGAGATTCAACTTGCAATTAACAATATCTGGAAATCACTACCAGGGGCGGACGCAGACCCGAGTTTTGGGGGGGGCCAAACCCATGTCTGCATCTCCTCCTGGGGGGGGGGGTGGTGGTGGTGGGAGCGAAGATTTTTTTACTCTACAGACCCAGTGTAAACACCTTTTTCAGTGCTCGACAGACCTAGTATAAGCTACCTCTCCAAGTACATGATCGCTCTCCGGGGGGGGGTGGGAGCGAAGATTTTTTGCTCTGTAGACCTAGTGTAAACATCTTTTTTTTAAATTCCGGCGTTTGGGGGGGGCAAAAGATAGTTTGGCCCACCCCTCCAGCGCTTTGGGGGGGCCATGGCCGGAATGCCCCCCCCTGCGTCCGCCAATGTCACTACGTGGCCCATTACAATATGAAGGGTCTTCAAAATATGAGTTAATTGAGCACGTTTCACGCATGTGCTAGCATATTTCAGCATACTACGATCAGTGAATGGGACATCCCTCAGAGACTGAACACAATATAATTATTTCATGGACGAATCAAGGTGAATTGAAAACCTGGAATGTGGCGTCGCCAACTCTTTTCCTGCTGGAAGGGTTTCCGGAGAGTCATATTACTCCTTGCTCAGACAATCCACTGAATCTTGCCGAGTCAACAGGATGGGAACAGAACACGCTTACCACTACTAAAAATGAAATTCCCAAAGCCGTTTATAATATTTTGTGAAGTTTTACCTGGTCATTACGACCAATAATACAGCAAATATTTCCATACTCAGTCAACTGTCTCGTACACTGTATGATTTTCCTCGAACACTTTTTGCTGACGTAGTCAAAAATACTTGTGTTATGTGCTACGTGTGTAAGGCACATGCACTGTGTGTGTTGTCAGAGACATAAAAATCTGCTAACTCGCCAACAGTGTTGGTGACAAAAGCAGATCATGTCGGTGACAAAAATTTTAAGAGTTTGAAGTGTTGTAATGAGCGTGAAAGTCATGATGATAATGTTATAAAAAAATTAACCGGCAATCGCTCATAGTATAATGAAATTGAAAATGCCAAATAGTATATTGATATTTCGACGGCGTGTCTTCTTCAGGAGCAAGTTTTGAATTTGAAAATAATTGATGGCAATGATTTTTAAATTCAATTTGAATTTAGGGTGAACAGCAAGCAGGTACACGTGAAAACAATGTTTAACATCACGCGAAGGATACAGTGTGATGAGTTACCTACAAAAAGAGACATTTAAAAACTACAGGATACAGAAACTAAACACACATAAAAGCACAGTATGCAACAAAACTATGGATGTAACAGTGAGTAAAAACAATTTTCAGCGATGGATGTGTGGTGGTATGGCGAGTGTTTATGCGTGGTGGTTTGGTCTTAAGTGGTATAAGTGTATGTGTATGGTACTGGTTGTAGGAGGCGCCACGAGGAGAATTGCTTATTTATTTGTGGTCTGCGGTTTCGGATTTCTATTGATTCTTTAATTTTGCATTCTGCCGAGTCTTTACAAACATGAATAATTTTTATTGCGAAGTCCTTGTCTGTGATGCGTGTAGTGGGGTGATGTGATATGGTGTGGTCTCCTAGATACTTACCCTTTTCTTTTCTCCTAGCGTGTCCTAAATGTTCCATGAAGCGGGTACGGATTTGGCGAGTTGTTTCCCCTATATAAAACATGTTGCAAAGTAGGCATGTGGTAAGGTATACTGTATTTTTTATGTGGCACCTCCCCTGTAACCCGGCGTCGCATGTGCTGCATGGTTTCCTGTGTCCTTTAGGGCATGGTGGTGGGTTTAGTGATGATCTTATGAGGATGTTTGAGAGTGTTTCACCACTCTTCCAGGCTATCGTGTCTAGGTCTGTGGATCTGGCTGCGGTGGTGATCTTGTGCGTGAGCTGCTCATCAATGTATGGGAGAGAGATGTAAGTTGTGTTCCTGTTCTTGTTCTTGGGACGTGGTTGGCATGGTTTATATTTGGCAGAGTTTTGTATGTTTTTGATGAGTTTGGCCGGGTATCCGTTCGACATAAATAGTTCCATGATTTTTTCTAGGCCACGGTTTTTTGCAGGTAGGTCTGATCCCAGCCGGATGGCTCTAAGTGACTGTGCGTGTATAACTGATCTTTTAGTTTGCATAGGATGAGCGGAAGTGAAATGTAGAATTATCGGTGCGGTCATGGGTTTTATATAGAGTTCTGTGGTGTACTTTCCAGAGGGATGTACGGTCAGGAGGGTGTCTAGAAATGGAATCTGTTGATGTTGAGAGTGGTCTGACCTATCTATGCTGAACTTGAGAGCCGGGTGAAAATCATTGATGAAAGTGAAATATTTCGTTAGGGTCTCTGAGCCATGTGTCCATATTCCAAAGATGTCATCTATATATCTTAAGTAAATGATGGTTGCATCACTGGCGTTGGACAGTTGTTGGGTCCTGAGCGTATTATCCAGCTATTGTTTTTCGGCTCTCTTAACACCTCGACTTTTGGACGAATAGGTATTTTCACTTCCGCCGGTATAGCCTTCTTGGTGTGTAATCTCTTGGTATCCCCGAGGCCATGCTCGACCATTGAAATTCGTACTATAGAATCCTTTTTTCTATCTGACTTAGAATCACTTTTAAAGCATTGTCTTAACAACAATTACGTCAGATTTGGGGGGGGAAATATTCAAACAAACTAAGGGCATAGCAATGGGCAGCCGTATAGCACCCCCATTGGCAATCCTTTTTATGAACACCATTGAATCCCTAATCCTATCAGCCAGTGAATTGCAACCTATCATTTTTTTATACATTTTGTTCAAGTTGTTCCTGGTAAGGCTGCCGGAGTCTGAGTCTCACTAAAGTCATCAAGGGACTTGTCACGGAGACCCCGACCCCACCACCCGAACGAGCAACTCCCTCAATGGAGGGTTAATTTAGAAACCAAAGTTTAACGTCCCACAAAGCACAGGGACGGCCGCCCCGCTCAGGTCACCCTCTCACCAGTCAGTTGCCAGCCGACCTGTACGTCGGGTAAACCATTGAGCGCCGGAGCGTCTCAGGGGAACCGATCCCAAGCCTGGACATGCACTGCCACTGCATGCTTCTGAGCAGCGGGCCGGAGCCCAACGCTCTACCAACTGAGCTACCGGGGCGGCATTTACTTAAGATATATAGATGACATCTTTGGAATATGGACACATGGCTCAGAGACCCTAACGAAATATTTCACTTTCATCAATGATTTTCACCCGGCTCTCAAGTTCAGCATAGATAGGTCAGACCACTCTCAACATCAACAGATTCCATTTCTAGACACCCTCCTGACCGTACATCCCTCTGGAAAGTACACCACAGAACTCTATATAAAACCCATGACCGCACCGATAATTCTACATTTCACTTCCGCTCATCCTATGCAAACTAAAAGATCAGTTATACACGCACAGTCACTTAGAGCCATCCGGCTGGGATCAGACCTACCTGCAAAAAACCGTGGCCTAGAAAAAATCATGGAACTATTTATGTCGAACGGATACCCGGCCAAACTCATCAAAAACATACAAAACTCTGCCAAATATAAACCATGCCAACCACGTCCCAAGAACAAGAACAGGAAAACAACTTACATCTCTCTCCCATACATTGATGAGCAGCTCACGCACAAGATCACCACCGCAGCCAGATCCACAGACCTAGACACGATAGCCTGGAAGAGTGGCGAAACACTCTCAAACATCCTCATAAGATCATCACTAAACCCACCACCATGCCCTAAAGGACACAGGGAATCATGCAGCACATGCGACGCCGGGTTACAGGGGAGGTGCCACATAAAAATACAGTATACCTTATCACATGCCTACTTTGCAACATGTTTTATATAGGGGAAACAACTCGCCAAATCCGTACCCGCTTCATGGAACATTTAGGACACGCTAGGAGAAAAGAAAAGGGTAAGTATCTAGGAGACCACACCATATCACATCACCCCACTACACGCATCACAGACAAGGACTTCGCAATAAAAATTATTCATGTTTGTAAAGACTCGGCAGAATGCAAAATTAAAGAATCAATAGAAATCCGAAACCGCAGACCACAAATAAATAAGCAATTCTCCTCGTGGCGCCTCCTACAACCAGTACCATACACATACACTTATACCACTTAAGACCAAACCACCACGCATAAACACTCGCCATATCACCACACATCCATCGCTGAAAACTGTTTTTACTCACTGTTACATCCATAGTTTTGTTGCATACTGTGCTTTTATGTGTGTTTAGTTTCTGTATCCTGTAGTTTGTAAATGTCTCTTTTTGTAGGTAACTCATCACACTGTATCCTTCGCGAGATGTTAAACATTGTTTTCACGTGTACCTGCTTGCTGTTCGCCCTAAATTCAAATTGAATTTAAAAATCATTGCTATCAATGACTTTCAAATTCAAAACTTGCTCCTGAAGAAGACACGCCGTCGAAATATCAATATACTATTTGGCATTTTCAATTTCATTATACTATGAGCGATTGCCGGTTAATTTTTGGTGACAAAAAAGAAAGATTGTGCACACCTCAACATTAGAAGTTGACGCTCAGGCTGCCTATACGATATTTAATATTTAAGAGGACCCAGGGGCCTGCAAAATAATAGCATTATGGTGCCAAAACTCAATGTTCTTGGTTACAGAAGTTTGGTTCGAAATTCCGTTGGTGACATTTAAACACTTTTTCCGACCAATGTGTTTTGTGGTGCTAATAAAATGTGTGTGTAGAACGTCAAAAGAAAGATAAGCGTAAATATTGGGGCACCTGCAAATTTTCAACTCACCCTTTAGATTTATTTGTTAATTTGAAACCTTTCTTAGAAATATAGTACAACAAACTAAATCACAGGCTAAAAACATTCACTGGTTTTCCTGGAGGAATAAATATTTTCCAAGCCATCAGCTAGGAAGGGGCTTATCACAACACAAGAATTAAGAAATTAGAAATTTCTGCAGCATTGTCAATGTCTTCCACAAAATAAGAGTATCACTTTTACACGGATTCAATATATATTTTCTTCTTTCATCACGCTTTTAACTGTCAATTTTGTTCGTAGCGGGTGCCCACTCATCCCTCACCTCTACGTGTGTTTTATTGATTGAAATATCCATGAGATCTAGAGCTGGAATTTTCTGCTAACAAACAATCCTCTGCTTTACAGGTGTTAGAATTCATGACAACGTCGCCATACCTGTTGTTTATCAGGCGGTTCCGATAAAGTTGGAAGGCCTTGGAGAGCATCGAATAGTTGTTCGTGCAAGTTCGCCAAGAAAAGTTGGAGAACACTCCAGAGATCAAGATGAATTTGCATTTATACCACCATAGTTTTAATGCCGTTTTGATGCTAATCGTGCATGCTTTTGTCCACTGCCTATATATGTCCCATATAAGTTGCGTGTATCGTAATGTTTTGATTTCAGCGATTTGGAGGAAAACGTGTCAACTGACAACCAACATGTATGTCAAAAGCAAGAAACCACCTAAGCTATAGTACAAGGTTTAGAGAAAAACTGCAAGATAAAATATACCTTAAGCAATGTCCAGGAGCCACCGGAGACCGGCACCAAGACTAGATTCATATCTTTGGCAGGGCTTAAATGATTACAGTTCCCTTGTAGATTGCAGTCAATCTCACCAAAAACAAGGGCTGCACGCCTGATATCAGGTATAGATTGCTTATTGGATAGTGCTCCTGTCTACTTATCCACCGGTCCCGGGTTCAAGTCCTGACGAAGCCTCAGAATAAGTTGATCTGATCCCCCAAATCCCTCTTAACAGGATGGGAGTTGGTGACGGCATAGAACCTTAGCGTTTGGTGCGTTCTTAATCCCCGACAATTATCATTAAGCATCACTTTTCAAACAGTGGAATAAAAATTTCAAATTTTGGGAATACCTACAGAATTCTGATCAGGACATTTCAACCACTACGATGTGGATCAAGAAGGAGCAAGCGGGAACAATTTACTCTTTCTGTGCATGGAAGATCATAATTGGTCCATCTTGAGCTGATTTCGTCAATTAATAACATGAATTGCAAGGCAAGCCAATTTCACATATGAACTGTATTTAATTTGACATCCAGAGGTCAGAAAAAGTCCGAACGAGCCAGTATAGTTGGGGAATACCTTCAGTTGCCAGGGAGTCCATATTTTTCATTCTTCCTCTACTGCAGCATTTCTGATCTTGTTACATGTGAACATTATGTCTTAGGTACTTTTGAGTTATTTATTTTTCCACTTTGTAGACTATTCGATAATGAGACATTTTGATATTTATTCATTGGAACGTTCTGGCTATGAGTTTTTGTTCTTGACGTTGATTTAAAATGTGGACTATTTGAGCCTTGGATTATTTGAACATCGCTCAAACCTGTTTGCCTCTGTAGTCCTGCTTCATTATGTGGACTGGCTCTACCACTAGCAAAAAACATTTTTCAGTCATTCTAAACGAATCAGGAGCCGGGGAAGATTTCGGGTGATGAAATGATAACATAATCTATTAGATATTTTGTAACATTGACATCCCTACAAGGTAAGCACTGAGCATTCATTACTCAAGGCACCTACCTACTTACCTAAAAGACTCAAATCTGCATTGGTAATTTACATGTTTCAATCAATACATTCATGGTTCTGTTAAGGTTCCGTTCCTGGTGTATACATATATAAATGACTTGCCTAAACTTGTAGAATCAAGTATCAAAATATTTGCCGACGATACCAAAGTATACAACTCACCTCAACATCATGCCTCCAGGAACAAGCTGCAAAGTTATATCAACCGCATCATGCACTGGTCAGAAAACTGGCAGCTCCCTTTTACCACAGGCAAATGTTCAAATCTGCACCTTGGGTCGGCCAACGTTCATCGGCAGTACACAATGTCCGGTGGGCCTGTCCGTGAAGCCACCGAGGAAAAAGACCTGGGCATCATGATCGATTCCGACTTGAAGTTCAGGCACCAGGCGGCCTCTGCGGTATCCAGATCCAACAGGGTACTTGCTGTGATCCAAAAGCCAACATTGAAAAATTCACTCTACCCTGCTTATACAAAGCACTTGTACGTCCTCTAGTCAAATACGGCAACGCTGTGTGGGAGCCGTTTAATCGGGTCAACCAGCAACTGGTGGAGAAGGTACAGAGACGCGCAACTCGTATGATCCCCTCATCACGTCTTTTAACTTATTTGGAAAGGCTCCGAGGTTTAGATCTCCCGTCATTGTATTGCCATAGACGATGGGAAAATTTGGTGAAAATGTTCCAGTGCTGCATGCGTGAGTTGAGCTGGACTACTCAGACTTCGCAGCACGGAACACTAACACTCGGACTAGAGGGCACCCGCTGAAACTGACGAAACCCACAGCTCAAACAAGGGTCTGCCGATGTGTGTTTGGGGTTCGAGCCGTTTCCGACTGGAACTCTACCCGAGTTCGTAGTTTCTTCTCAGACATTGTCCCAGTTCAAGTCCAACTTAGACACTGGAACCATCTATGGTACCTGATTCCTGAGAACGACTGAGATAAGTACACTTTCATCTGGAGCTCGTTGAGAACGGGACCCGCAGACCACAGTGGACTCAAAATCCAGACTATTTGTGAGGTAAGGTAAGGTTGTGGTAACCATGGTTCCCACAACCGTGGTACGGTTTTGGTAATTTGTACAGTCAGCATCTCATGCTGTGTGCAGAAAGTCCATACCTATATAGTTAAGTTTTCCATGTTCTTTCACTCACCATATATTGATCTGCATCTCATCTAGCTGAAACCTTACAAACTTGCAAACCAGCCGGTCTAGTTCTATAATTTGGAAAAATAAGCTTAATATTGTAATTGAACAATATGTTAAAACCAAATATTTCGCTCCTATTGCTGTCGGGAAGACACATCTCATTCTTATATATAATAAGAAGTGTGTTATATAATAATAAGTGTGTTAATAAAGAATATATATAATAATAAGTGTGTATAATAAAGAAGTGTGTTATATATAATAAGAAGTTCTTATATATAATAAGAAGTCTTATATATAATAAGTGTGGCCGAAACGGTTACAGGTAGGGGCTTGAAATTTTGCACGAGAGTCCGGTCATGCGGTCCCATCATCGTATTAGATTTTGGCAGTGGTGGGGTATGTGGGTTGGGCGTGGAACGCGCCAGAGTGCACCCATGTCGTTTCAAAAATCGGCCTCAAATCGTCGAGCTCTTGAATTTTGCAACTTTTTGGCACGTGCTCGGCTGTACTGGATCCCTGATTTCAAGGTACTGGTGAATATTTCCCAATTCAATTACGGCAATTAATCACACATGTATCGACGAAAGTGCTATTTATAGAGGGTATTTTTTTAATTTTGGGGGTGTGGGTAGTCCACCCGCGGTGCGTGCAGGGGGTTCCTCCGCTGAAAGATACTTATTGAGTATTTTTCTATCTTAGCTTAATTAGAGCAAATTCACCAAACATGTATTTAGTAAGCAGTTGTTCATTGAAGGTTTTATTTAGTTTTTGGGGGTGTAGGAAGTCCGCCTGCGGTGCGTGCAGGGGGATCCTCCGCTTCAAGGGAGTTATTCTAATTTTTCTAGAAAAAATAATGGGTTCAGGCGATCCGGAAACAATCCACCGCCAAGCGGTGGAAGTCTGCAAGCAAGGTGAGCAGTGCGGAGTCCTCAGGCGGGCGCGGCGAAGCCGCGGCCGACGAAGGTGGTACTTGCCCCGAAGGGCAGGGGCGCCGTTTTTTTGCACTGTATCGGGTCTCCAATGCATAGGTGCTGAAAAATGGACCCTCATATTTTGAATTATTTTTGAAAGTTTTATTAAGCATGTATCGAGCCAACCATTGTTTATTGATGGTGTTTTTGAGTTTTTGGGGTATGGGTCGTCCGCTTGCAGCGAGTGCAGAGGATCCTCCGCTGGAAAGAAATTATTGAGTATTTTAATATTTTAAATGAATTTAGGGCAGATTTGTCACACATGTATCGAGCAAACCGTTGTTTATTGAGTGTTTTATTTAGTTTTTGGGGGTGTGGGTAGTCCGCCCGCGGTGCGTGCAGGGGGTCCTCCGCTTCAAGGAAATTATTCTATTTTTTCGTGAAAAAGATGGGTTTAGGCGATCCGGAGACAATCCACCGCGAAGCGGTGGAAGTCGTAGAACAAGGCGAGCAGACCTGAGACCTGAGAAGGGCGCGGCGAAGCCGCGGTTGACGAAAGTGATATTTGCCCCGCAGGGTAGGGGCGCCGTTTTTTTTGCACTGTATCGGATCTCCAATGTTAAGGTGCTGGCAAATGCAGAGACATCGTTTAAATTATTTTCGGAAATGTTATTAAGCATGTATCGAGCCAACCGTTGTTCATTGAGGGTGTTTTCAGTTTTAGAGGTGTGGGTCGTCCGCTTGCGGCGCGTGCAGTGGGATCCTCCGCTGGAAAGAAATTATGGGGTATCTTTTAGCTGTGTGGTACAGCCGCCGGGTTTCTTTTGTCTGTTTGTGACTTTGTGCTGGCGTGCTCCGATGAGCATGGTGTAAACAGGTGTTGGCCTCCTGGCTGGGCACGTGACCCCTCTCGGGCTACCCTTTGATGGAAAAACCTTAATATGTATACGTTATTAGGTCCCAGAAGTGTGCCGGTAACCCTTCGAGACAAAAAGCGTATGCAGTCGTGTTGACATAAACTTTGGACAGTTATCGAGGGTATTTTTGTAGTTTTTGGGTTTTTATTGTGCGCCCTTGGCGCCTGCAGGGTGATCCTCCGCTTGTAGGAAATTATTAAGTGTTTAAATTAATTTACCTCAGATTCAGCAAACATGTATCGAGCAAACCGTTGTTCATCCAGGGTGTTTTTGAATTTTGGGGGTGTGGATTGTCCACCCGCGGTGCGTGCAGGGTGGTCCTCCGCTCTAAGGAAAATATCCGGTGTCTTTTAGCTGTGTGGCTCAGCAATGCTCGGCTCGGCTGTACTGGATCCCTGATTTCAAGGTGCTGGCAAATATTTTTGAATTTACGGCAGTTTTATCACACATGTATCGACGATAGTGCTATTTATAGAGGGTATTTTTTAGTTTTTGTTGGTGTGGGTCGTCCGCCCGCGGCGCGAGCAGGGGGATCCTTCGCTGGAAGATAATCATTGCGTATTTTAATGCCAGGCCGGCCGTCAAGGAATAAACAAACCGGAGACAATCCACCGCGAAGCGGTGAATTGTCTGCCAGCAAGGCGAGCACACTTGGGTCCCGAGAAGTGCGCGGCGAAGCCGCGGCCAACCAATTCGATACCTGCCCCGCAGAGTAGGGGCGCGGTTTTTTGCACTGTATCGGTTCTCCAATGTTAGAGTACTAACAAATGGAGAGACGTATTTTATATTATTTTGGGCAGCTTGAGTAAGCATGTATCGAGCCAACCATTGTTTTCTAAGGGTGTTTTGGAGTTTTTTGGGGTGTGGGAAGTCCGCTTACGGCGCGTGCAGGGAAATTCTTCGCTAGAAAAATGTATTGAGTATCTTAATATTTTAGGTTGATTTACGGCAGTTTCTTAAACATGTAAGAAGCAAACCGTTGTTCATTGATGGTGTTTTTGAGTTTTTGGGGGCGTGGGTCATCCGCCCGTGGCGCATGCAGGGGATCCTCCGCTATAAGGAAATTATCGGGTATGGTGTAGCTGTGTGGCACAGCCGCCGGGTTTCTTTTAGCTGTGTGTAATTTAGTGTTTCCGTGTTCCCATCAGTAAACGGTACACAGGTGATGGCCTCTGGCGGGGCACGTGACCCCTTGCGGATTACCCCTTGATCGAAAAAGCTGTATTATGAACCCGTTATTGGGTCTCAGAGGTGTACTGGTGATTTTTTTGGGCCAAATGCGTTTGCAGGCGCGTTGGTAGAAACATTAAACAGTTGATAGGTGGTATTTAAAATGCTGGCATCATTTAGGTGGGGGGGGCGGGGTCTCCCATTAAGAAGAACCAGAAACTTCTAATTTTGCGTGTAAATCCTCCGATATATTTTAATCAATTCATGGGAGTTTTTTTTAACATATTAAACAAGGTGTTGTTTATTAAGAGTGTTTTTTGTTTTAGGGGTGCGTTGTTCGTCTGGTGCTGTCGTATTCCCAGGAGCATAGGGTACACAGACGATGGCCTCCTGGTGGGGTCAGGTGACCCCTTGCAGGTTACCCTTTAATTGAAATATTTGATATGTACCCGTTGTTGGGTCTCAGAAGTGTACTAGTGATTTTTTGGCCAAATGCGTTTGCAGGCGTGTTGACAGAAACATTGAACAGTTGATGATTTTCTCTTTAGTTTTTGGGGGTGTGGGTGGTCCATCCGTCACGTGTGCAGTTTGATCATCCGCTAGAAGGAAATTGTCGGGCATCTTTCACATATTTGGCACAGCCGTCGGCTTTTTTAACTGTGTGCGGTTTGGTGCTGGCGTGATCCCCTGAGCATAGTGTACACAGATGATGGCCCCCTGGTGGGGTTAGGTCACCTTGCATGTTACACCTTGATGGAAAAACATTAATATGTACCCGCTATTGTGTCTCAGAGGTGCACTGGTAACTTTTTGGGCCAAATGCGTTTGCAGGAGTGTTGACAGAAACATTAAACAATTGATATGTGTTATTTATAATTTTCGCAATGTTTGGGGATCCTTTATTGATAAAAACCACAAAACTCTAATTTTGCCCAAAAGAATAATGGATTCAGGCGATCCAAAGACAAACCACCGCGAAGCGGTTGAACAGTCCAGCGCCTGCCCGGACACCTTATCTAAGCTACCCTCTGGGAGCTAAAACAACTCTTCCTACCAAAGCTAAAGTGCACTGACCTTCACAGTATGGGTACAGGATATGAATTTCGGTACAGTTTCACTGCAGGAAACGCATTTCGGAGCAGCATGCCTATGGTTGAAGACAGAGCAAATGAATTAAAAAGAAAAAACTAACAAGCGACTTATTGGTTTACGCGACCCAGTGAACTTAAAGGCTATTCCCAGAAATTAAAGTTTGCCCCCCCTTTAAAAATTATAAGTTTCCCTGAATGGGCTTCGGCGACCCAGAGACAAGCCAACGCGAAGCGGTAAAAGTTTGCGAGCAAGGCGAGCAGACATGAGTCCTGAGGAGGGCGCGGCGAAGCCTCCGCCGACGAAAGCGATACTTGCCCCACAGGGTAGGGGCGCCAGCTAGGTCGGAGATCCTTCCCTGTGAGTGGTTATTTAGAATGGGAGGTGGCAGGGGTCCTAAATTAAGAAAAACCAGCAAACCTCTATTTTTGCTTGGAAGTGCAATTGGATATTTTAATCAATTTACGGCAGTTACGGCAGACATGTACCGACCAAAGTGTTGTTCATTGAGGGTGGTGTTAGGTTTTGGGGTGTGGGTTGCAACCCGTGCCACGGTCAGGGGATCCTCCGCTGCAGGGAAATTATCGGGTATCTCTTATCTTGTGGCACAGCCGTCGGGTTTCTTTTAGCTGTGTGTGATTTGGTGCTGGCGTGTTCCAATGAACATAGGGTACACAGATGATGGCTCGCTGGTTGGGCATGTGAACCCTTGCGCGTTAGTCCTTGAAGGAAAAACATTAATCTGTATCCGTTATTGGGTCTTAGAGATGTACTGGTGACTTTTTGGCCAAATGCATTTGCAGGCGTGTTGACAGAAACAGTAAACAGTTGGTGGGTGGTTATTTAGAATCTTGGCAATATTCGGGGGATCCCGCATTAAGAAAAACCACAGAACTCTAATTTTGCTGAGAAAATAATGGGTTTAAGCGATCCGGAGACAGGCCACCGCGAGGCGTTAGGAGTCTGCGAGCAAGGCGGGCAGACCTGAGTCGTGCGGAGGGCGCGGCGAAGCCGCGGTCGACGAAGGCGATACTTGCCCCGCAGGGTATGGGCGCCGCTAGCCGGCCCGCTGAATCGAGACATGGTTAGGTAAGGATAGTGAAGGCACCCTGGTGCGCCCACGCGATTGTGTCGGCCTCAAAATTTAGGTTTGTTTGAAGGCCCATAACCCGAAAAGTTATTGGCCGATTTCCAAAATTTTTTCACCAATCGACGTGCTCATCCATTCTCTCACACGCTCACCCCTTACCACTCGTGACGCGCCCAGACGGTCAATCTCGCAGCGCGAGACGTGCCGTCTAGTCTACCTATAATTTTCAAAGTTATTAGGGGAAATATTATTGATTTTAAAAATGTTTGTTGGGTTTGAATTCGTTTTAGAATAGCTTTGACACCGTTAAAAATTAATTTTTGACAAAATATGGTCGAATTGTTTTTTCATTTCTTGTCAAACTGTAATTCCAAGCACAGATTCTGAACGAGAATGTCAGGAAACGTGTAAAAACAAACTTTGGTAGCAATCGAGTGGTCACAATGAGAAATACTTGGTTATGGGTGAAGAACTTCACGTGTGTATCACATCTTTATGTGCCCATAACTTTTGAAATTTTCGACGGATTTCAAATTTATTTTGTTGCTGGAATTAGCGTCCGTAATTACTTTGGAATAGGTATATGATTGTTGGGGCTTAACGACGCACCAACTGCCAGGGTCATACGGCGCCGCCAACTCTCACCCTGTTGGGAGGGATTTTGGGGATCAGATCGACTTATTCAGAGGCTCCGCCGGGACTTAAACCCCGGACCGGTGGCTTAGAAGACAAGGGTGCTATCCACTAAGCCACCTCATCCCCTTTGGCATAGGTATATAGAATTTATACCTATATATAATTTTTTATTTATATATATATATATATATATATATATATATATATATATAGAAAATATTTTGTCCCGAATAGTTCAGAAGTAAGTATTAAAAATTATGATTATTTTACACTTTGGAAATATTTTCATGGCCTGAAGCCCATCTAAACTAAATATGATTAATATCCGGTGATGAATACTATATTTTTATGACATGAATGTGACAAATAAAGGCTATGTGCTCAGGCTTCTGCCCCATAAGCCATAATTGCCTCTGGGGAACATTCCTCTCATCTCGGGGCATCAACTGGTCTGCGTTGGGGAACCAAGTTACTTTTTCTAACGTCTGTCTTACGTCTGTCAGTACTAATATCTCCCTCTGACTTATTCCACTAAAGAGAAACCTTACTTAACCTTACTGAAGCTTACTGCAACACTGAGCCTTACAGATGTGCCTAGCCCCTTCACCTCCCATGCTTTTTGTTAAAAAACCTGAGGTGAGAGGGTAGGTATATTTGTAGTTATGACGGAGATCGGCAAAAGTGGGTCTCGCCCTGCTTTGTATAGCTTATGAGGCATTGCATTCTAAGCTTTATGAAAAACATTTTGCTCTGGCCGCATCATGTCACCCAGTTTTGACGTCATTCCGGGAAGCATAAGCAATGTTTGCTTACTTAGCAAACGCTGTGCTGGGCTCCCTCGGAATTAACTTGAATTTAAAGTATGTTGGAAACTAAGGTGACCCTGTATGAATATGCATTGACTTTTTTACCTTGATCAATCTTTCTAACCTAGCTTGTTCATCAGAGACCTCCAATGGGTGATTTTTCTATCGTTTTTGCACACATAGAAGAGAGAATAAAGTTCAGTGTCATGCAAAAATGAAGCAAAAACACGAACCAGCACATAACCAATGCATACCTTTACGGCCATGCGCATGAAAAAAGTTTTCCGTCTATTAGGTGGAAGGATATATACGGAATATAAGAACTCTAAGAAGAATGAAGTATGTTGAAAGCAATATTAACACCCGCAATGGAGAGGGATCTGGCACTAACGCGCACTGGAAGGGGGCCTGGTAGGCCCCCTAAGATCTAAAAAACTAAGAGGCATAGAAAAACGCCAGTTGGGGGCTGGTGAGGACTATGATGATGTATGTATATCATGGACAATTTTCATTGACTTAGGTCAATATCTTTAAGATCAAACAAGGCCATAAAGTCAAATCTTGGCCATGGGGGTTACCTATTGGGAAATGCCATGATTATGCAGGAAAAGACTGGAATAAGCTAAAGGTAGACCAGGATCATGGGGGAAGGTCGCAAAGGATCTTTCTTGGTATACTACCTATAACGCACACTATGATTAGTACTATAGCAACTGTTTGGTGGGAAATGAGGATTGAACTTTACCAATGACCTTTGACCTTGACCTTTGACCTTAGCCTTTAACTACATTGAATATGACGTCATAGCATAATATACGTCAGACCGGGTAACGCCATTTCTCCGAAAGCACTGGGATCAATGACCTTATATGACCTTGAACTGTGACATTTCACATTGACCTTGATCTTCAGGTGAGGTTACCTTGACATAACCTCCCAGTTATATGGCGTTATGACGTCACCACTCGGTCTCCAATGCAAGCGAACTGGTCCGACCGCGTGGTTGTGGCGATCTCAAAATGTAGTTCTGACTTTGATAGCCTATAAGTCAAAACATTTTTAACTTATTTTCAAAAATTTTTCACCAGCCAACGTGCTGTTCCATTCTCTCAACTTTGATTGAGTATCGTGTTTTGGCTACGAGCAGTTCTTCGGCCACCTTGGAAAAACAGGTGGGGGCCCCAGTGCGCGTGTTAAACAATCATGAGTAACTACCAATTTAAACCAATTACAGTTTAATCAAAGTATTCCGTCCCAAATATTCACTTTGATAATAAAATACATCCTAGTCCTCTCAACTGACTTATGCAAAATCGTCAGACACCTGAAAGGTTCGAACGGTATAAAAGTTGTCTTTTGTACCCAGCAGTAGTGTGGAATTTTTGGAATTCACAGGGGAGCCCAGTTTGATATTCCATTGATGAGGCGTGGGGAACGGAAGAACTAATCAAACATTTTAAACACTGAATATTTTCCCTTTAATGCTTGGAAAACAACAAGCTTATTTTATTTACTTCCCCAACTTCCCAATGTGAATGCCACAATCCCTGTGCTCATAACCTCGCACTGATCAGAACGCAGATCAACCAGCCAGAAGCACTACCGCAACACCAACTCTTCTTCGGAATTTCTTTCAGCTGGAGGGGGTGGGGGAAGGGTAATGCTACCTGAACTACCTACCTGGCCTTTGACACTTCCATTTCTAGAAACATAACTCTTGCCCGGCTGGGGTGCTTGGCATGATGCGCCCGGTTGGGGGGGTATTTGCCCCCTTTTATCTCATTTCATGGAAATTCAAAATGCAAATTACGGGTGACGTTTGAAAGCTATTGATGAGAGCAAGGTAAATCACACATACATTTTCCGCTCAGGTCAATATTGAGGTCATCAGAGATACAAAAGTTTCGATAAGCTTACGACAAGGCATTATATATTATTCTCCATATATTTTTACTGGTTCGAGCTAGAAAAATCTTTAGGCACCATTGGACTCCTCTCTTCATGGAAAATTATATACTGGATAATGTGACCAAACTAGATCAAATGGTAAAAATGACCTGGCATCAAGTCAGGTCAGGTTCACATGGTGACCTGGTATGGTCATGTTGCTCGTCAATCGACTTTCCGTGGCAAGTTAAGCATAATGATAACAAATTGAAAGATCTAGCTCAATTCAGCGTAAAATTATTGGCAAAATACTCACAGTCTGCTCATTCAACCTCACGTGAACTTTGAGAGGTCAGATGACCAGAACCTCAACTTGATAGGAACGTGCTAAGAATACATGGTATGAGGACTTTCCAGTTGATCTACCCCGCAGTTATTAAAAAGAGCCTTTTCTATTTTCACCATAGACTTATGATACTGTAACCAAAAATTGACCTCGTCTTCGGTCAACAATATGAAAATTCCGAGATAGAAATTGTTTAGACCTCAATGAATTTATTTCATTATGGAAGTTCGGAACTGATTTATTGGCAGATATTGCTTTGGAGCTACTTCAAACTCCTGATTGTTCGGTTTAGAGGCTGGGCCACTTGGATAGCTGCTTTACTTGACATTAAGTGACGTAAAAAATTTCAGATACGTGCAATTTATCAAGAATAAGGTATTGCAGGTCTCGTTGTTCCACGCTTCATCGTTTGTACGTTATTTAGGAAAAACGAGGAGGGGAAAATCCCCTAGTGGGGTGCGTGTTTACAAATTGATTTATAAGCTATCTTACAGCATGATAGCGAAATCTCATGAAATAGACACCCATTCAAGCGCTTTGCTGAAGGACCAAAAACAAGTCTTAGCAGATATATGATACTAAGAATAATTCACCTCGCTTGTAAAAACGTGGCCCAGGGTAGTCTTGCAGCGGAAGTCTAGCGCAAATAAAACCAATGTAATTCTACTGGGGTGTCAGCGCTTCTTTCCCTTTCCTTGTTCTCTTTCTGAATTACGTCCATACATGATATATTTCCAGTAAAGCGATACATAAAGCATACACGTATATCACGCGCTACTATGACACCCCCGGCGCGGGGCCTCTACATAACGTCGGGGGTATCAGCGCGGCAAAGCTCGAGGCTGAAGGCGATCGGCAACGAGAAGCAGTACAAAGCATCATGACATACATACGCTGGTAAAAACGCAAAAATAGCTTAAAATTCCATCCACACCACAGCACACTCAGCAAGGACATGGATGATCACATTACGGCTCGGTCCGTCCGGCAACCCCGCGCATCAAACATCATGCGGCCGCAGCGCCCAGATCAAACGCCGCGCGCCCGCCCGCGCGAGCCAAGCGCGCCACCAGCGCCACGGCCGCGCCCGACGCGAGCCACACCGGCACAGCCGCCACGGCCGCGCCCGACGCGAGCCACACCGGCACAGCCGCCAGCCACGCCAGCGCCACTCCGCGCCCGCACAACCAATACCACGGCAGACCGACCGATTTCAGTCAGTCTTCATAATGCATCTAGACGGCTTACCCATAGAAAGGTTGTCAGTCACCACATTTTAAGGGATGAGCAAAGCCAACCTGACAAATATACTTTATCACATCGGTTCCAGGAAAGTGAACATGGAAATTTCAATAGGTAATACAAACGGCGATATCCCTCTCACGCACCGTCGCATTCTTCCCCGGCCCTTGTTGCATCACTCCAAGAGTAGCTGCAGAGTTGCAAATCCTCGGTTGCATCAGTTTCCAATCAACTCTACCCTTGGGAGCGACATACACACAGTAGCTCTATCAATCACTTTGAAACCCCAAGACACATCTTAAGTCGCCCACAAAGCAAAAAGGAGAAACACTGGTCAATCGCGGTAGGTAGCAAGTCGTGTATGCCATTCCGAAATCAGGGACGGATCTAAGGGGGAACCCGGTCATGGCCCTCCCAAAGCTGCCAAAATGTACGTAGTTTTAGCCGGTTTGGGGCGCGGTAGTGGAGTGGTCAGCATAGCTGGCTTCCATTCAGCCGACCCGGGTTCAAGGCCCGGCGGCTTCCCTGAACAAGGGGCAAGCTGGCTCCCAAGAAAGCCTTCCAACAGGGAAAGAGTTGGCGACGCCCTGGTAGTATGGTGCGTCGATGAGCCCAAAAATTATTATTATTTTAGCCGGTTATGACCAGTTTTCTTGAAACTCACTATGCATTTCACAATTTCTCTGCGGTTGCCTTTTCCCAAGCGTTTTACCCATATCCACCTCTAAGCGTGATACTTACAGGGGCGTAGCCAGGATTTCGCTCAGGGGGGGGGGCGGTACCCCGAAAAGGGCCCTTGCGACAGAGCCAAAAGGGCCCTGATGGGTAAATAGGGCCCTGCTTGTCACAGAATAGAGTGCTGAAGAGGGCTTAAGAGTGCCCTGTCTGGTATAAAATGTCAAATTTGGCCACAGAGCATAGTGCGGGCGAGCCGCACTTCGCGCGGCTCGTGTCCTTAGGGGCCCTTCGGGCCCTCAGGGGGGGGGGGGCGGCTGTCCCTGCTGCCCCGCCCTTGGCTACGCCCTTGGATACTTATACAATCATAATGTGCGACGTTGGTATTTTCAAATGCAATAAATAAAAACGTCATTCAATCTAGCCTCTAGCATACACAAATATAAGCAGGGGCGTAGGAAAGGAAGAGTACGGAACTGGTTCCAAAGGGGAAGGAGGAGTGACCCTTTCCGTCCGCACAAACAGCCTTGTACTTGCCGAAGCACCAAAAATGTTTAACAGGCGCAGTGGAAAGGAGTCTGGCGTCAACGTCCAGTAAAGTGGGTCCTTAAGTATCCCCCTCAGATAGGTTGGAAACCAAAACATTTTTCTTGCTATAATACCCAATCTATTGCTGTATCTTATCTCGTTGAAAAGTTATAAACAAACCATTTTGAAATCTGTCACCTTTGTTGACCACCGGTCACCTTGTTATTGACCTGACCTCAAATAGATGCCAGCACGCAATTTTTTCTTTCAAGAGCTTTAGAATGACATTTAGAAACTTAATCTAGCCCTTCTAGAAACCGAGTTGTACCCTGGTTTGTCAGCCTTATTTTAGAAGACCATAATAGCCTTACATGGGTTTAAGTGTGACGTCATCACTCATTGGCCGGACCTACCTTGATGCCAATTTTTGTCCATAATTTGTTAAATTGATCATCCTAGAGGCTTGTAAAGTAATCCGCCTTCAATTTGAATAGGATTAGAATCATTCACAAAACATTATTCAATTATTATTGCTTTTGGACCAGCAAAGAGCCCAAAGTTGAGTTTCTTTTGAACAATATGTAAAGACAACCTGACAGAGGAGGAGGTATCTACGAAACGTGGGTGGGGAGAGCAGACGAGGGGTAAACCTGATCACCATCATGTCATTCTCGTCATTTTAGTCGTTCTAGTCACAGAAGTAACAGAGGGGGAGTGGGAGCGGATGCCCTGTGCCCAATTTCAAATCATTAAGCATGAATTTATTTGCGTTGCATGGCAAGAACTTACCTAAAATTAAACTCTGCCTTTCCCCAGAATGTTGCTATACTTTAGTAGATGTGGTCACATATACCCACACCATAAACCCTACGTAGAGATACACCTGTTCCTTCTGGCTTGCTGTGCCACCTGAGAAACGTTCTGAAGGCACGTGATCAGCCGGGAGCACGACGTCAACAAGCCTCACTCTGCGCTGCCAGCTGGAGGGATTCCCCGTCCGTATACCGCTTAAGCCTGGGGCGCTTCTGTGGAAAGCCGGCGCCAGTAAACGGTCTAAATGCACCAGTTTGTATTCAGTTTTCATGGTTGCGTATCCGGGGAAAGTGACCCAGCCATGGGTTCGGTACACCGCGATTTCCACGTGGAGGAGCCGTTTGCACGTCTTAGATATTTTTTATATCGCGGCCCGGAATGTTATTTGTTTCTCTGGGTATTATTTGCATCTCCTAACATGTCTAAGTCCGAGTCTCAGATTGTTTTCGGTGAGATTAACCAATTTCCGCCTGAGAGGTCTGATTGAAATCAAACCCCCCACCGGTTTTTCGCAAATGATTCTGGGCGGATTCGAATGGGACGCATGTCGCTTTGCAGGCATTTACAGTGAATAATTTGACAACTTATTACCAAAAAATGTCACCAGGTCAGGTCAACGAGTTACTACATCATTACAAAACCCATCTAAGTCGATTCTATTCTGCTAAAATGAGGCTGACAAAAGACAAAGACTCAGTTTCTAAAAGAGCCAGATCAAAATTTGGAATATCATTCAAAACTTCTTGAAACGAAAAATATGCTTACAGACATCTATTTTGGGATCAGGTCAATACCAAGGTCACCAGAGACCATCGAAGGTCATGGTTTTCTACTTGTTTGTATTTATAACTTTTGAACGAAGCAAGATACAGTCTTAAATTTGATATCCTAGTATTGAGCATAACCCAAGGATTAGAATTATATGCAAAATGACTTTGAAATGACACTATTTGACCTTGACGTAAGGCAAAGGTATAATTTAACTTTAAAAGATCATGCCGCAATTCATTTGAATTCTTGGGCCAAGACCAGCTCACTGATGTCTTTTTTGTTCTAGATCTCATGGTGCCCGAGTTATAAGGATTTTCTGATTCGGTCTAAATTCGACTCACTTTGGCCCACTGTAACGTCACGGCTCGACGGATATGGTTCAAACTCGAATCTCGACTATAAGAAGGTAAGGTGCTTCTAGCGCCGTTTTGATTTGTTCTGTATGTTTTTCGGTTTTATTTATTTATTCATTTATAAATAAAACCGGAAAAGACACTGAAATCCTTTCCGGTCCCTGAGATCGTAGGGGGGAGGGTGGCCCGATCGGACCACAGTTAGTGATGTGTGCGAAACGATCCCAGGCGGTACCGGGTAAAGGTATGGTAATTTTCCACTTTCTGTCATTATGTACTAGATTTGTGAAAATCAAACAACAGGGCCATGATTTACGGAAAATCTAAAATGCGGTTAAAAACACATCTTTATAGAACCACAATATGTATTCATTCATTCATACGAGGAAAAAATACAATACACCCTACAACAATGGAAACAAAATATATCCAGAAGGAAGAATCCATGAATGGTGGTGTCGGGGTTCGGGAACGATGGGTGGAGAGGGAGGGGAGGGGCGGCTCATAACCCGCCAGAGTCGACGCAGGTTATCCATGCCAGATGGTACAAAACTACACATACCGGCCTGCAGTGACTCATTTTTTTCACGCCTCTGCTAACAATTTTAACAACTTTGACGTTCTTTTTAAATAGAGTCAGCGTGAGACAAATCAATTCCATTTTTAAGTCCTAGGGAAGGTGGTTGAGGGAGCCAATTCATCCCCATCTCCCTGCCAGAATTAGGAATAGCCAGGAACCTAACAGGAATAGGGTCTCTGAAATGTATAGCTATAAGAAGGGCTTCTTCGCGGGAAGTTACAGTTTTTTATAACAATTTTCTTCACTAGTGGAATCAATGAGTCTCTTCTGCTCGAGCCGGTAGTTCAGCTGCAACTGGGATCCTACCCTTCCTTTCCAGGAAGGGGCTAGGATCCTTGTCTTCCTTCCCAGGAAGATACTAGGATCCTAGTCTTCCTTCCCAGGAAGAGACTAGGATCCTAGTCTTCCTTCCAAGGAAGGGACTAGGATCTTAGTCTTCCTTCCCAGGAAGATACTAGGATCCTAGTCTTCCTTCCCAGGAAGGGACTAGGATTCTAGTCTTCCTTCCAAGGAAGGGACTAGGATCTTAGTCTTCCTTCCAAGGAAGAGACTAGAATCCTACTCTTCCTTCCCAGGAAGAGACTAGAATCCTAGTCTTCCTTCCCAGGAAGATACTAGGATCCTAGTCTTCCTTCCAAGGAAGATACTAGAATCCTAGTCTTCCTTCCCAGGAAGATACTAGAATCCTAGTCTTCCTTCCCAGGAAGGGACTAGGATCCTTCCTCACCCTCTTTCTAAGAAGAGGAAGAGTTTTTGGTGCCTACAACTTTTTCATCGAACGATTTTTAATCAGTTCTTGTTATAAAAGGAGAAGCATGCGGCTAACAAGCAGGTTTTAAGCTTTCGTAAGCTCAAAGGACTTCAAGACGAGCTGGCAGGGTCCCTGCCAGCCTGGAAAGAAAATTTAGATTAATTTTGACTCCCAAACTGTGGTTCGTTGAGAGGAAATTATTTTCTCTCCATCGAAAATAATCAAATATTAAGTTGATAAGGTATAGCCTGTCTCCTCGAATCCTGATGTACAAAACCACTTAGATTCGATATCTAAGTGTTTTTTACATCCAGGTTCGAGGAGACAGGCCAGTCTACACGTTATTAACTTATGATCATACTCCTCGCCAAAACACTCCAAAAGCTATCAACATAATCAAATACTAGTTTATTTTTAATGCTGGTTCTGACGTAAGCTACCACCATGTTTCATCCTCAAGTTGCCGTGTATCGTAACATCGATCACTGGTCGTCGAAACCTTTCTAGGCCAAATTTCCATTTGCTTATGATGTCATGTCCAATGTCTCGAAAGGGACGAATGCTAAAATACAATTGCCTCCCAGTCGATGTATGTACCTCAGGCCTCAGGAGAATTTGTTTTAAAAGTGAGCCACGTGACCACTGCAGCCTCTAGCGTACTGTCAGTTCAAGCTCACCTATATGCGTACACTATTTTGCAGGGCAGCTGTCTTCCAGGTTATTATTCATAAATAATTATATTTTAGGCTAACCTGACCTATTAAGGTTCGAACAGATTTCATGCTAACCTCGACCAACCCATCACTATCTTGACTTGATCTGATCTTAACTACCCCAGAACCTTTCAATACACTTAGTTTGAGTGAAAACAATTAGAATGTGAAAATTATACTTTCTACTTTTCTAATACATTTTCGACACAGCCTCGGGTCCGGAAAACCCGCCATGGCTATGGCAATGTTTTCACAAGTCAAAGGATGGTAAAAGACTGCTTTATAGGCTTGAAAGTCAAAATAGCTCGACGATTTGCGTCTACGTCTGCTCGGGGTCGGACAATTCCTGCATATTATATGCATGACTTATGCAAGCTATACATACCCCATTCAAAATTGATTTGGAATATATGTGTGTCTTTTGTTGAGCTTACCTGCGATGAGCTGTTTGTGATATTAAAAGCAACAAGGTGTGAATATCGCCTAATGACGATCCATGTAAAAGACGATCCATTTATCCAATATATTGTGGGCCGGCAGTCTTCCACCGGGCCCGGTTCATCACGCACAGTTCCAGCCGGACACAGAACCGGCTCTCAGCACCGGGACAGCGGGGCCCAGAGTAGAGCTTCTTGGAAAACACTTAGCTCAGGCGAAAACAATCAGAGCAGGCACAGTGAAGTGAGTACAGTGAGTGCAGTTTCTGGCTTGGCTTCAGCAGAAGCCTTATCAAAGTATCCGAACCTTGCCACACTCGGCGCCGATGCGGCTCCATCTTTTTCGGTACTGACATACCGATTGGGTAAGGACCTCATCATGGTCAACCGATCCTATCGCCGCTAACTGCTTCCTGGCTGGCCGTGGGAGAGCCTTGGGCCGACCGACGCACGGCGCGTGTGCGTGCAGCTCTCACGTGCTCACCCTCACGTGTGTGCCGCGTGTGCACCGACTGCAGAGTGGCGTGACAGTGCCGCCCAATCCTGCTCACCGGGCAGGTGACGTCACACCGGGTAGCCCGCACTCACCATCCATCTACCATCCGTGACGTAAGTCGCGGTGGCCCGACCAGTCAGTCGGCCCGTATAAAACTGTTCTGCCCAGTCTGGGCGGCACACATATCCCGACGCTAGCTGAGAGAACGACGGGGCAGCTGTTCAGGGCAGATACAGGGTCTATCCAAAGGTCGGAAAAGTTTAAAGTATGACGTCATCAGCGCTAGTCTTGTTCCTGGTGGCGGCGGCGACGGCAGCTCCTGGCCCCGACATCGCCGACACATTGGGCCGAATCATTGGTAAGTGGATCTGATGACATAATCACTGGTGCGTTAGGTGACATCATACGCTTATATCAAGAGACATATTTACGATTCATATATTTGTCAAGTCATGCCTTTTATACAGTGGCGGATCCAGGACTTCATTTGAAGAGGTGGCTTGACCCCCTAGACACCCTCTTGTATCCGCAACTGTCTTCATATAATTTAAATTAGGCACAGGGCTGAGCTGACTCTAGGTGAAGTAGTGTAGGAGAGGCTATCAACGTGGCATCTTCTCTCTGCACTCCTCACCTTTGAGCGCATTCTCTTTGATCCTTTTTCAGTCTATCCCCCTTCTTTCTTTATAGAGGCCCTTATAGTCGCGTAGCGGGACCATACCTACGGTTGAGCCCTCGCTACAGCACGCCTCCCTGTTCTTGTCTCCGATCCGCCGTCGCCAGCGGCAAGGCTGTCGTGAGCAGTCGTTTTTTGGGTCGGTGACTTCAGACCTCGGGAATGGCTGGGGATTCCCCAATACTCCCTGTGCCATGCGCACTGATCAGGGGCAATCTTGTATCCCACACACCGCATCGCTGTTTTAGTGTTGGTGTTTTCAACAACTGCTCCCAACAACGTCTGAATGGAATGAGCTCATGAGAAATTATGATTTAAAGTAATAAGCTAGCTAACTAAAAACTGGTTTGTAGAAGTTATTAAGTCATGAGAGAGATATCAGTGTTGCAAAAGCACACATTCTAGTTTAAAGAAAATAATTTCAGAGATGGTTCAGATGCAATTTCACAAACATGTTTAATTTAAACGTCACTAATTATCTAAATGAACACTAACATTGGGATTTGAGTTAAAATTTAATAAAAGTTAATGACATTTATTAGAGTATTTGCTTACAGAAAATAATCAGAATAAAACATGGATAAGAAACGATTAGGCATTACTTACAAAGCTGATTAAAACACTGGAATAACAAAAATATTTGCGCGAAGTCCGTACATAAGACCAAGGCTTCTGTTTGGAGTCTATATCGGGGCTGCCTGTCCGTCTAAAGTGTTGATGCGCTTCATAAATCCTCTTTATGTATGAAAAGCAGACAGGCGTGTGAGGGGATTCACCTGACGGAGTGCAGACTAATGCATCTAATCCCACGTGTGTTCTGCAAAAAATGAAAGACTGGGACACTCAGCAGACCGTTTAACGGAACGGTACGAAAGTGGTTGGTAACAGAACAGTACTATCTTTCTCAGAGTTGTTCTATTTGATTTCACACCGAATTATCTTCTTCAAGTGTAGTACAAATATTTCATCAAGACGCTGCCCGTCCGCAGGCACCTTAAATACGCTCATCGCTGGAAAACAGAAGGGAGCGTATAGAGTTCAGCTTATAGCTTTGCATAGAGCAGTGGAACAAGCTTTGTCCCATTTATCTAAGCTGGGATGCACATGGCCTCTCCACTTTCAGCTCAATGGACATGAGCTGGTACAGCTGCAGAATGTACATGCCATTGAAAATGAAGTGCGTGTAGCAGACATTTGAAAGCTAAAGTATTGGAACCCATGGATGGGTTATTTCATCTGACGAAGTTTGATTCACTGATTGATTATATGTGCCTTGGCCAGCACAATCCATTGCGCCACAGAGAGCATTTCTGCTGGAATGCACGAGGCTTATCTTAGACTTGCTTTGTTCAGTCCCATATTTATGGTTCATTGCGGATTAGTTACCTGCAGAAAGAAGAACTGATAATCTCTCAAAACGAATGTGTTTAAGCAGGGGTCATTTTGTTGGGGGTTGTTTGGTGTATAACTATCCTTAAGGACTGAACACTGGGTCTGCTCAACACTATAAGAACAAACCTTTGTAATAAATGGATAAAATCAACAGAAACTCGAACATACCGTGCATGATGCTCTTATGGATGGTTATAATTCTACGAAGCATAAACAGTTGAATTGAAAACTCAGTTCCGTTACACGCTTTGCCCTGCTGCGTGCTACCAGCCAGCACTGGTGGTGCCAACTAGAATTCCGATGCCAAATAGGTCCGGCATCCCCTGCACTGACGCACTGTTTGACGCAGTCTCTCCTCTTCAACAGGTGCGAGCTCGAAGCTTCAGAATGCACTCGGAGACTCTTCAAGCGGATGTCTGGAGCCGCCGCCGAAACTGGGCGTGTGTCGTGCGACTTTCACTCGCTGGGCGTACAACAAGGCCACTCAGAGCTGCGAGATCTACTCCTGGGGAGGCTGCGGCCGCACCAGAAACATGTGAGTGGCGGTGAAGGTCCGGGGCGGCCGCAGGTCAGGCTTAGCCACCGTGATCACATTCAGCAGACGTGCAACTGCTGCAATCGCAGTGTAGCCACGGTGTCATCCTCATGGAAGATGCTGTCGCGGCCAGTGCATGATCTTTTATGACAGCATCATCGGTATTTTCTTATTCAAAGCAGTTGCAGATTGTGCAATCCCATAATGCCTGTTGAGCTTACTGAAAATAATATATGATGCTCAGACTTTTCAACATTGTGGAGATTCGAATTCATGCACTTTAAGCATAGGTAACGGCTTGTCGTCATCGATTCGATATGGCGAAGCTAGAATTGACGAACTACGGCTGTGCTTACATGCATCGAATATTGAGACAGAGATTTCTGAAACAAAGCTATCGGGCATGTGCTTGCAAATAACTATGAAATGTGATCAGAACAGCGTCTGATGTTTTGGGGATTTTATGTTTATCCAGTTGATGATAAGAGGTCTACAACGTTTGGGTTAACTTGTGGCTTTGTCTCCCTTAGGTTCACTTCTGAGGCGGACTGTAAGAGGACGTGTGCCAGCTTGCTGAAGAAGTCCCCACGCTGTTCGGGTCCGCTGACCTGCCCTAAGTTCTGCTCTGTTCGTATCAACAGGAGCACGGGCTGCAAGGAGTGCGTCTGCAAAAGTAAGCCTGGCGAGTGATGGATATCTTTGTCTTACACCGCATTTAATTGACGTTGTCATGGCCAGACTCCGTTTGCCCTTAGTCTCTCATGCCTAATAGGAAATAAGTTTAGCTTATAAATAAAAGAAGATAATTCCTGTGCGGGCATTATGGTAGCTATTCAAAACTGCAGTCCCTGCATGGCACACTGTTGTACGCGGCGCAAGCTGCCTGGTGAGTAGGCCAGTCCGTCCACCTTTTTTCATCCGTTGGCCTCCCGTTCAGTGGTGCGCGCTTCCTGCCCCCATCGCCGCCCTCCCCCATGCCGGAGCACCGCTCCAGCGCACCTGGCCTGCCCGCGCTGCACCCGTCACGGGCCCCGCCTGTGACCGCTTCCATTAACATAACTTCCGCATGTGGGTAGGAAGAGATAGTGGGCCCGGTTAAACACACACGGAGGACTGGGTGTTACCTTTGAACTGAGGGCGCACCAGTTCCGCTTTGTGCAGGAAAAGATGGCTGACCCGATAAAACACATAGGATACATAAGGTACATAGGGTACGACGGAGTGTGACCTTTGGTCTGAGGGCGTGGCTGTTCTTTTAAGCGTCACTGTCAAGCCGGAATGTATCTTTTGATCTGAGGGCGTGCCAATTCCACGTTTGTTCCAGTGGATACCATTTTTCTCGATTAACTCTTTCTTTTACTAAAAGTTAATGCTACCCTTCAACTGCTATCAACCCAAACAATCCGCTCGTAGACAAGAAAATCAGACGAAATCTCGGATCTTGAAGAACATATGCTCACCTGGCAGCCAGCTGACCCAGTCGTGCTGCTTCTCCACAGAACCGCAGCCGGCGAGAGTGCCGTCCGCCGCGTGCAACCAGCCGATCAAGAAGGGCGTCTGCAAGGCTTTCTTCGATCGCTTCGCCTACGACAGCGCTCTGGGCGAGTGTCGCCCTTTCCTTTATGGTGGATGCCAAGGGAACAGTAACCGCTTCAAAACGCTGCACGAGTGCCAGGCTACCTGCACCTGATGTGAGACCTGGATCTTCACTGAAAGCCGCCGAAAGATGAATATCCACCAAGCTCCTCCCAACACTTTTCGTAGACGAGATGAAAACAGAGAAAAGCCTGATCGAAGTTAAGATAACTCAAAGCGGGCGTAAATATGCGTAGATCTTCATAAATATGACTTGAAAATATTTTGCAGCCCTATCACTATTTAGTGGCCTCCAGCACCAGTCATTCTCATTCGCGTTTTCAGCTTTCATTATGCTTTTTTATCACGCTTATTTTTGATAAGCGGTAAATTTTTGTACTGTCAAAGTACGAAACCAGGGATTTTCAACGTGCTCTACAATACATACATCTTAGTTTAAAAGCCCGCTATACAGGTTCTATTTTCTCTTGAAATGAAGGCAGTTTAGCATTTTATAATTTCCTTGCAGACTAACCAGCCGTACGGATTGCCGCTAACAAGTGATGTAATTAGTCGTCAATGGTTTAGGTTTGAAAATTCATATGCAGTCAGCGTGGCACAGGTAGGTTTGGAGGAAGCTCCAAATTCTCTGATATTACATATTTTCTTGTTCGCTGGCACATGAGAAGACTCAGGCACGAGTCCGTTGTGAGAAGGAATTGCTGATTGGAGTTGTGGGCAGCTGCTTTACGAGAATGATATCACTGATCAAGTTCTGTCAGTGGTTTGTGGTTGATGGAATGTGCGACACAAGCATCCATTTGCTTGTGTGTTTTGGTACAAAGAGTGCTAGACGACTGTGGTCTCACTGAAGTGTTATTTATGAATTGTATTTATTCAGTGTACTTCGTTGCATAACTCTACGGGCACCGGCGATGCTTTGAAAGTCTTCAACCAAATGCTGTGCTGTACTTTAGTCAAATACATTATACAATTTCTTCAATCTACTTATCTCTGCAGAATTCGAACGCATGTTGTAAGAGAAAGTGGGAAATTACTCGCTTCAAGCTTCAGCACACGTGCGAACCGGGGAGGACTCGGCATTGCCCTGAAGCCGTGTCCTCCGTCTGGCCTCGAAGACGTCTAAGGCCACTACCTTGCCGATGCCAAAACAGGTTACGCTAGAAAATCATCGCAAGTGGACCCAGGTCCGAGAAATGGTGGCCGGTATAGCTCGCACATGGGAAGTAGATTTTTTCGAAAGATCATTCAAATACAGGTGGCAATACATCTGAAATCTCAGCAGATCCAGTCATACAGTTCAAAAAGCCTAAGTCTGCTGCACTGGAGCTACATAACTAACAAATATCAAATTCAACCATTGTGTTTAAAAAGGAAACATATTCATAATAGTTTTGAATTTACAGTGTAATATACCTCTTGATCATAGTACAGATAACAAATAATTCAACCGTAGAGGCGCCTTTTACAATTCTAAACTGAAGCACGCTTAACCCTCGCCCCACCGGGGGCCATCGATGGCCCCCTAAGGTTTTCCGGGATAGCAGAAAAACGACGAGGCGCAGCACCGCGGTTGAGGGCTCTACCTCTCACTGCATCATTTTCCCATCATCCCTGAAATTTTTACCCCGGGTCACCCAAGGTCAGGTCACCAGACGAGGTCAACCAAGGTCACCTCACTTCAACTTTAGAGCTCTGTAAGAGCTACATTTCAAAATCGATCGATTTGAAACTTCCTACACTTCATGACCCCTCCAGGGTCTACAAGGTGTATATCCGGGATTTTTCGATTTCGTGCCCTGAGGTCAGGTCACGAGGCGACCTCTCCCGTTGGAAAAGCATGGGGAAAAGCTGTTTCATGATATAAAAGCCACAAAAATAATTGCAAATACTCAGACTGCTCAGAACAGCGTTTTTGGACATCCTTTCACGGATCCCAGGGGTCATATTTGCCCTTTGACTTTTCCAAGGTCATCCAAGGTCACCAGAGGTCAAAAACAGTATTTTGACAATAACTTTTGACCTAATTAAGCTAGAGCGGTGAAACAAACACCATCGTGTTTGTCTTATCACTGGCTTTCATTTGATATACAGCAAGGTCACTTTTTGACCTTTCGTGACCTCAGGTCATATTAGGTCACGAGGTGACCTCTGGAGGTCAAACCACTGGCGGGAGGTCTTTACGTTTCACATAGCGGAAAAAGTACTGGCAATTTTCTATCAAATGTACTTTACCAGGCCTCAATAGCTCTAATGACATAAGAGTTATGCCCAGTTTGCTTAATCATTGCATATTTGAGTGAAAATAGCCGATCTTGACCTAATTTGACCTCTGGAGGCCAAACCATTGACCTGGGCACTAAAACATGTGAAGTATTTTCTTACTGAATTCACGCGAGCTTTCTATTGCACTTTGCAGATTTGTGCTAACGCCCATATTTTCGAAGTTAGAGGGGGGCCATCGATGGCCCCCGGTGGGGCGAAGGTGGCGCCGGACCCCCGGTGGGGCGCGGGTTAATTCTAGACAGCAGCCGTAGAGAACACTTCGGCATGTCATGTTTTAGGAAGGAGGGGGTGTTTGAATACCCCCTCCTCGGGTTTTTCCGGCAGCACGAATAAAACAGCGGCACGGGGCGCCGCCGTAACTACCATACTATATCTTTGATCAATTTTAGAACTTGGTCCAACATTTCAATTTTTGGTCATCTCAGGTCAGGTCATCAGTGCAGGTCGTGACCTCCCCTCCAAAAAATTTTGAGGTGGGATAAGTAAAGAAAGAGTGAATGTATCGAATTCAAACGTATACAACATAATGGGCCTACCAAATACTACAAAATATATTCCGGGATTTTTGTATATCGATGACCTAAAATCATCAACGGACAATGATCTCGCCATTGGAAATGCATAAGGAAAACGGAAACTGGCCGAAAAATCTTTATTTCTCTAGATACTACTTGGAGTACCATTGTATCCCCCAAATTACAGCATCCTAGGGCCCCTTTGTAGTTTTATGTTGCAAGTATGGACCTTTGACCTCTGAGAGGCAATCTTAGGCTACTTAAGGAGGTTTCAAACCTGGGTCAATAACTTTGCAGGACATTATGGTGAAGTTTTTCATTTTGATACCATTACGTTTGGATTGTTATTGGGAGCCGATTGGTATGCATATTGACTATGCTAGGCTAGATGGCGACTTTGACCTGACCTTAGGTCAGGTCATTTTTAAGTTTTGACCTAGTATAGTCATATTATACATCGCCTGGTTTTCCGTAACGAGAGGAAGCGAATGGTGCCCAGCTTATGAATCTAACTAATTTTTGTCAATCGCTATAGCCCAGCAAGTCTTCTCTAACATGCTACCCTCTTTGACCTGTCATGACCTCAATTTTGACCTGAGCCAAAAAGTGAGTGATAATTTGTCGCATAACCAGTGTTCATCTTTTTTAACATTCTGCATAGGAGCCGATTTCGGAGGGAGGGGTGTTTGAACGCCACCCACCATGGCGAAGGTGGTTCGGAGGTCAACCAGGAGGTGTTAAAGAACCCGCGGATAAGCTTAGTCCATTTACTATAAATGCAGGTCAATTAGTCCGATCTTACCACAGGAGTTGGCGAAAACTTTAACCCAGCATCACCACTATTTTGCATCCACCACCGCTTGAGGGGGGGCCCGATCGGAATACTCCTCCTAGGACCTCGTGAAACAGAGATGATATCGAAAAATTGGAAAGGGTGCTGGAAGCACCTAGCCGTCTTCTACTCTGAATCCGAGTTTGAATCATATGCATTAACCCGTGACGTCTCAAAGGGCCAAAATTGGTCGAAGTGTGACCCACTTAGGTAATCCCTTATAACTAGGAATCCTTCAGACCTAGAGCAAAGCCAAAGTCATAAAGTCACTTGTCAAGTCAAGTCAAAGTCATCAATGTGTTTGTCTTGACCCAATAAGTTGAATGATATGCCGCATGACCTTGAAAACTAACATCGTGACCTTGACCTCAGGTAAAGGTCCAATAATGTTCCTGGAGATCCTCGAGATCCAGGATTCAGGAGATTTTCCGCCTTTCATTTGCTTTACAGTTTCGCTTAACTCCTCAATAGAAATATGTCTTTCTAAAGTCTGTTTCTCTTCCGGTGACCGCTTAACGGGACAACAGTTACTAGATTTTTACCTAAGTTGACATTTTTGTTTGTATCATATTTTTTATATAAATATTGTGACAAATGTTGTGACACTGTCTAATATCTCCTTTGGGTGTGTGTAGCTTCTACCATCCTCTTCTAGGAAGTCAGTATATTTGTTAGCATTATATTCCTTCTCCAAAGAAAAAATACTTAGAAGGGTGCTCAGATTCTTCATGCCCCACTGTTTTTTATCTTAGCAGGAGGCCATCAATCTTAAGGTTGCGCAAGGACTCTAATTCAGCTTGAGGTTGTGCAACCCTGAAACCCATCTCTATTGAATCTGAACTTGCTACTTTCCGTTATTTCTTTTTTTAAGAATGTTTTGCTCTCGACTGTCTCTGTTTCTGGCTCTTTGTTTCGCATACTTACGGATTCTCCACTTATTATCATTAACAAATTGTCCAAAAATAGTATTTCATTTATTATAAACTCAGCCTCCGCCTTATAAATTTCGTTTTTGAAAAAGTCTTCGGTTTATAATGGAACCGCATATTTGCGTACGGCAATAACCAGAAGCCGCTGGAAGGATAAGGCTGAAGATTTCACAGCATAAATCAGCGCCCAAGAGAAACCCTTAGCTAGAGTTTCATCAAAATCTGAGATAAAGGGTGCTATTTTGAGATATTTTGGTCCTTTTGTCGTTGAATGTCCCTAATGACCTCGTACCGCCATATAGACGGGATTATATGTCAAAATCACTTCGCATAAAGGTCAAGGTCAATGTTATAGGTCACAGGTCCAGGCCATACCGGCACTTTCAAGGTCATTGAACCCAGTAGTTCCGGTCAAATGACGTTACCCAGTCTGACGTATACTATGATATGACATCATAGATTAAGGCAACTCAATGTAAAGCTCAAGGTCAAAGGTCAAGTTCAAAGGTCACGGGTAGTGCTCAATCCACATTTCCTGCCCAACAGTTGCAATAGTGCTCGTTATAGTATACATTTTTTTCTTCTTATGAATTTTGTCCAAGCTGTTCCCAGTCCGGTTTTTTTAATTCGGAGCCTCACTAAAGTCATCAAGGGACTTATCACGGAGACCCCGACCCCACCACCCGAACGAGGAACTCTCACAATGAAGGGTTAACTTAGAAGCCAAAGTTTAACGTCCCACAAAGCACAGGGACGGTTGCCCCGCTCAGGTCACCCTCTCACCAGTCATTTGCCAGCCGACCTACGTCGAGTAAACTATTGAGCGCCGGAGCATCTCAGGAGAACCGATCCCAAACCTGGACATGCACTGCCACTGCATGTTTCTGAGCAGCGGGTCGGAGCCCAACGCTCTACAACTGAGCTACCGGGACGGCTCAGTTATAGGTAAGATCCAACATTGTGACGTCATAGGTCAATGACCTGGAATGACCTTGACTCCAAAATGTGAGGCAGGATTCTTTATGAATTTGGTCTACCTTTAGTATATTTCCGACTTTTTCCCGCATAATTACGGAATTTCCCGATAGGTCTCCTCTACGGAAAATATTTGACTTTATGACTCTATGTGACCTTGAAGATACTAACCTATGTCAATGAAAATTGTGTAGGATTTAGATCCCTATAGCCCTCGCCCACCCTCTAACCGACGTTTTTCTATATCTCTTAGTTTCTAACATCTCAGGGGGGCTTCCAAGCCCCCTGCAGTGAGCGTTAGTGCCAGACCCCTCTCCAGTGCGGTTGTTAAGATAAAACGATCATTTCATCACGGTACGGGCAATGAAGCTCTGAAATTGATTGTTAGAAATTTCAAAACTTTATTTCCGTACAACTCATTTGGAGAATACTATCGGTGGATCATCGCATCTTCTTTGCAAGCATGGGTGATTTCCATTCCTTAATTAGCCGCAGGGTCTTTACCTATACTAAAAAGCATCCCCACGAATTAAGAAAGCTGTCCAAAGAACTGGGCCGTGCTAAGTAAGGAATTTCCAGACCATGCAGCTGCTGCCTGAAAGCATTTAGAGTTTCCAGAAGCGCTGGAAATGAACCGGTCCTTGTGATGATTAGGTTTTTCCAGAAGCTTCACTAAAAGATGTCAAATACTCGTCATTAGCCCTAGTCCTGCATCTAGTTTTATATTTTTAGCACGACTAAAAACCACACTTATCTGAAGTTCACGCAAGGCTTGTTGGAGATAGGGAGCTATAAAACATATACAAAACGCCATGGGTTGTACATACACCTACGGAGGGGAGAGAGAGAGAGAGAGAGGAGGAGAAAAGAGGAGAGAGAGAGAGGGGGGGAGAGAGAGAGAGAGAGAGAGAGAGAGAGAGAGAGAGAGAGAAGATAAATAAAGCTCCTGCATTAAAGGTTAGGATAATTTTTTTCCATTCTTCCACTTCCACTCTTCCAAAAAGACTGTTTCAACTAAAATGTTCTTGTTGAATATTTTGGACAAAACAGGGAAAATATATAAATATTATATAACCTGTACTTTTGTACAATCAGACATATATTTGAAGACTTCTTACATACTTTTGAAGAATTGAAGAGTTCTTCATACCTTTGAGAAACTGAGTCATCTTCGTGTTCTTTATGCACGTTTGATTGTGCTTTTATCATGAAAAGTAACTCTGTAAGCTGGTCCACTTTCGCCATATTTGTTCGAACACTACAAGGTATGTCTGATAATTCCAAAGTAAGGGGTTTATAATGCTGGTAACTTTTGACCTAGTTTTTGTTGTACCTAATGTTTTACCTGTTGGAAATACAATTCTAAAGCCCTTGGGAAAGAGCACTTCAAATGTATATAAAAATATTGTGTTTTGCTTGTTACTGGGGTATTGGTCGCTAATATCGAAACAACCATATGGAGAGGGTGGATTTGTCAAAACATCGCACAAACCGAGAAGTTTCGATGGGATGGATGATTCTTTGGGGATTCATCATTTTCCAATAAACAGCACAATAGACCAGAAGCTGAGCAAAGCAGAAATGACAAGGAACATGAGGCACCTGCAGACCTGTTAGAATATAACGCTCATGTTACAAGTGTTTAGAATCTTAAGGAAGTACATCTTGAGTTAGGGGTTATCAAGCAATTACTTCATTAACTTATAATGAAAAAAATGCTTAGGTACCTTAAGCAATTACTTCATTAGGAGTTTAAATATCCAACAACTGTCAAGGTCACACGGCCAATTCCTTCATTATAGTGTCTATGACTTTATAAGCAGCTGCCACCAGGCAAGGCCCGGGCCTGTTGGAAATACCAGCCGCCTGGATCTGTCCCACTTCTTATATTCTCCTCAAACCCGCAGACCAGTTTTTGATGATACCAACCACTAGAAATAGATCATATGAGGATAGAACATGAAGAGCAAGTGACCTTTGAGAGTAAAACCAGTCATTCAATGCAAACATGTTACGAGAGGGTGCAGAGAACCATCGGCTCTCGCCCCAGGGGGAGGGACGCTTGAATATGCCCATGCTGACCCTGATGGAATGCTGTACGGTTCGGCTTACTCATAGGTGTATACCATTGTTTAGCCTCTTGGTCAGGAAGTCTCCCACACTCCCTCAGTGCATCTCTTCCTTACTTCCTTCCACCCTCTCTCCCTGCTCCTCCTTCTTAGTGGGTAGCAGTAGGTTGGTACCCACATCCCTTGATGCGACCAACATGGCTACCTGAAGGAAATTAACTTTTCATGAACTGAGGCTTTAAATGGCTCCCGAATAACTGTCTTAGTAAGTGAAAAGTATTCTCAAAAGTGGAATTATGAAGTAATTAAATTTACAGTGATTTGGAGACTAATGAATTACACATAGCAACTCTTAGTACCAAACAGAAAGGTTAGTATATATGAGTTGTGTGTGTGCTTAATAAAGCATGCGTCCATTAGCTGAGCATATTAATCAGTCAAAATGTTATAAGTACCTAATTAAATTACATGAAAATAATATGTGCCGTCATCTGTACCTTACTGCACTGCTTGCTATGATCAATCATTGCTTAGATCATCATTGTAAGATAGCAGACAACCACCATTTGGTTGAGTCACCATGTGAGACTTACGCTACTTGAGGATACATTCAATTAACACTCTGTTAGAGAATACATATAATTTAAATATCTCCATGCATGCAACCAAATATGGTACTCAGCCGGACAGAACTCCTAATACCACAACCATCATCGCAATTCTTGAATATTGAAGCGATCAATAAGCGCACCACATTCACCTGCTGAATGGAAACTTTTGTGGAATATTACAATTTTGTTAAGTTTGATTTGATAAAATTGACAACAAAACTGAGGTAGGCACCAAAGAAACCTACTGCAGTTCCCTGATTCATGGGCACCAAACAGCATCTATTTTCTAGGTGCAAGCCAAAACTTGCAACCTCATCTCCACAGGTCTAAGTTTTGATATCTCGCATGACGATTAAAATGTGTGCTCTATTGAACCCTCAAATCACACTACCTCCTGGGCTTTGAGATCTGGCAGTTCACTTTGCCCTGCGTTTCTCTGGCTGCGGCATAATATATAAGATTGGTGTGGGTTTACCACTGCAACAAAACCTCCTATTTTGATTTAGTCAAATCTACAGCCTCATAGTAGATAACCAAACAGCAGCTTCAACAAACGTATATCTGACTGCTTTCTTCTCGCTACTCCCGCGCCAGAAACGCAAAACTTTGTGGTTACCCGTGGCTACCTTGGTCCCTAATCGTTTTTTTGGCGGCCTGGCTACCGACCTCTCTAATTCCGCAAACGAGTCCTCGTACACTAAGCGGGGTTTATTACTATGGAGTAATTTCACTATAAATCCTGATATAGATTTTAAATTTTTCTTTTTATTCAAAATAATGGTCAAATTCTATAAATAATGAATATTACTGTTTTCATTTCATCGCAATTTAGAGTACTTTTTATGGCTTTATATGGGTCATTTCGTTGCCGATGTGGTTACCACCCATCTCTAACTTAGCTGTAAAATAACGCGAGTGGTAGGATATATTATTTGTCACTAATTTGTATCGTTGTCACTAAGTTATAAGGTTACCTATATCGTAAGGTAGCATTGCATATTATGGATAGTTCTTTTACGTGGCGGTAGATCGTGGAAATACTTGTTTGTGCTGGTAAGTGCAATTCTTGATCTCTGTCAAATCTCCGTGATTGGCTACTAGTTTGTTCCTTGAACCTCATTTTCCACGCGTGGGGAGTTGGCGATTTTGACCCTGCTTCTTACTTCCTTCCATCTTCTTCCTCCCTGCTTCTCTCCCCCTTCCCTCTCTCGCGCGCTCTCTCCCCCTTCCCTTCTAAACTACCTTTTTCCCTTGCCTCCTTCTTTCTTTCTTGCTCTTTATGATAAATTATAGATATTTTTGTGACAACCAGCCTCAAATGTTTTTGTGTGTGTGAAATATTGGTTGATATCTAGGCCAAGATTATATTTATGTAAACTTGACCATAAAAATTGTTCTTATGTCAGTTTAGGAGGCGGGTGCGCCACCTTGAATTTTTGCGGGATAGGGACAGAAAAAAATGGTGTTATGGTACATGTGTTATCGCCTTCATTTTGATACAAGTAGCATTGCCAGCAAGCATCAGTGGTTTTTCGAGGAAAAAAGGTCTTCATGTGAAATTGTTTTTTTCTCTTTTGTTTTGCCCTGGCTGCTTATTGGGGGGCTGGCGCCGCCGCGGCTTGCCGGCGGCTGGCCGTCCGGCCGTGGGCGGGTGACGTGCGCTCTGCGGTTGCGTGGTTGCGTATCTGCCGGTCGTTGTACCGGGACGGCCTCCCGCCGCCCGCCGCGGCGGGCCACTCTGCGGCTCCGGGTCTTCGGTCGCCGCGGTCGATTAGCCGCGGCGACCGAATCTTCGCGTTTAATCTTACCTTTATCTTAGTATTTAATAATTCTTTCTAGTATTATTAGTATTTATAGTATTGTTCTAGATTCCCCAGATGTGGGACAGAAAAAGCTTAACCCTCGCCCCACCGGGGGGGGGCCATCGATGGCCCCCGTAAGGTTTTTCCGGGATAGCAGAAAAACGACGAGGCGCAGCACCGCGGTTGAGGGCTCTACCTCTCACTGCATCATTTTCCCATCATCCCTGAAATTTTTTACCCCGGGTCACCCAAGGTCAGGTCACCAGACGAGGTCAACCAAGGTCACCTCACTTCACTTTAGAGCTCTGTAAGAGCTACATTTCAAAGTCGATCGATTTGAAACTTCCTACACTTCATGACCCCTCCAGGGTCTACAAGGTGTATATCCGGGATTTTTTGATTTCGTGCCCTGAGGTCAGGTCACGAGGCGACCTCTCCCATTGGAAAAGCATGGGGAAAAGCTATTTCATGATATAAAAGCCACAAAAATGATTGCAAATACTCAGACTGCTCAGAACAACGTTTTTGGACACCCTTTCATGGATCCCAGGGGTCATATTTGCCCTTTGACTTTTCCAAGGTCATCCAAGGTCACCAGAGGTCAAAAACAGTATTTTGACAATAACTTTTGACCTAATTGAGCTAGAGCGGTGAAACAAACACCATCGTGTTTGTCTTGCCACTGGCTTTCATTTGATATACGGCAAGGTCACTTTTTGACCTTTCGTGACCTCAGGTCATATTAGGTCACGAGGTGACCTCTGGCGGTCAAACCACTGGCGGGAGGTCTTTACGTTCCACATAGCGGAAAAAGTACTAGCAATTTGCTATCAAATGTACTTTACCAGGTCTCAATAGCTCTAATGGCATAAGAGTTATGCCCAGTTTGCTTAATTATTGCATATTTGAGTGAAAATAGCCGATCTTGACCTAATTTGACCTCTGGAGGTCAAACCATTGACCTGAGCACTAAAACATGCGAAGCAATTTCTTACTGAATTCACGCGAGCTTTCTATTGCACTTTGCAGATTTGCGCTAACGCCCATATTTTCGGAGTTAGAGGGGGGGCCATCGATGGCCCCCGGTGGGGCGAAGGTGGCGCCGGACCCCCGGTGGGGCGCGGGTTAAGGCATATCTAGTAGTTTTTTTCAGTTTGTACGTATGAATCTTAGACAGGACGTCGTTGCTCCTTATCAAGCGTTGGTCGTTCGGGGTTGCCTTAACTGCATTTTCAATTCTGATAAAACTGAACACCAAACAAAGCTATATACACACAGCGATACATTGACAGGTGCAAGCCAAGACCTAGAAGATATCTGTCGTGATGTTCTCTGAAATTTTTAGAATCCTTTTAAAGATATAGTACTTGAAGATACTTCTGTTTTAAACCATCAATTTATTGAAATAACAAATAAATGTGAATACTATATACCTCCCATTAAAATGAATATATCAAATAGTTTTCAAATTATCCATATAAATGCGCGATCAATCAAAAACAAGTTTGATGAAATCAAAACCTTTCTATCACAATCTGGCATAAGTTGGTCTATTATTTGTATCGCAGAGACATGGCTGAAAAAAGAAGTCGAAAAATATTTTGATATAGATGAATATGAACTATATTCATCGAGTCGGGAAAATAATCAGGGGGGAGGAACAGCAATATATGTGAACAAAAAGTATACCTCAAGAAGAAGGGCAGATCTCGAGTTTGAACAAATAGAATCCACTTTTGTAGAAGTAGAGAACGCAGGAGATAAACATGGGAAACATTTCGTGGTTGGTGAGGTTTATAAACCTCCAAACCAGGATAGCAATAGCTTTCTGGAACATTTTGAAAAGGTTTTGGACTCAATAAATCCGTGTAAAAATGACTATGTATTGGCAGGGGACTTCAACTATGATTTATTAAAGACTAAAGATGACAAAAACGCACATAAGTTTCTAACCCTGATGTTATCATACAACCTTTTGCCTCTGGTCTCAAGGGCAACTAGGTTTGCATCAAATTCTCATACCTTATTGGATAACTTTTTTGTCAGTAATACAGATCAAGTTGCACATTCAGGTATAATTGTAACTGATATATCGGGTCATTTACCTATATATATAACTTTAAAAAAGATTAGTTGATACAAAAACGGCAATTATGATAAAGACTTTAGACTGGTCCAAAGAAAAAGAACCCAATGATTATATTGTTTCGGAATTAGCCAATTTTCAAAACATCAATGATCCTGATGAGGCTTGTGAAGTTCTTATAAATACTTATAAAACTGGAATTGATAAATTTTCGAAATCATTTAAACCATGTAGAAGGAAAACTCCAATTAAACTGTGGATCTCTCCAGGGATATTACCGTCTATAAATTATAAGAACAAACTGTATCATAGGTATATTTCACACAAAAATAGGAAAAAAACAAATAGTGAATATGATCCTGTGCTGAGTCAACATGAAAATAAATATAAACTTTATAGAAACTACCTGACTAAAATTATTAAGGGAAGTAAGAGGAAATACTACATGTCTGAGTTTGAAGCTCATAAGGGGGATGGAAAACAAGCGTGGAAACTTTTGGAGGAAATTATGGATCGAAACAGTGTGAAAAGTACATCATATCCCTCTGTGTTTTTTGATAATAGTTCCGGGGAGCACAAAGATGATGACATAGCGAATGGATTTAACGAGTTTTTGCTACACTTGGATCAACACTTGGAAAAGACATTCCTGTTTCGAACATAAATCCTATAGAATATCTCGAAGATTACTCACACCCACCATTTACGGCTGAACTTTCAACAAACCAGCAACAGATAGAAAATATCATCAAATCACTAAAACAAGTGGGTGGTGGCATTGATGGAACTAGCACAAAGATTCTGCATCGTACATATAAAAGTTGTCTTTGTAATTTGACTTATTTTTTCAACCTATGTCTTAAAAAAGGTATATTCCCAAAGATGTTAAAAGAAGCAGTAGTGGTCCCTATATTTAAGTCAGGTGAAAAAGATAGATTTACGAACTATAGACCCATTTCATTGTTACCCATCCTCTCCAAAATTTTGGAACGGGTACTATACCAATATATCTCTGATTATTTGATCGAAAATAACATTTTATATTCATTTCAGTTCGGCTTTAGAAAAAAGCATAGTACGTACATGCCTCTGGTACATCTTTACGACAGCGTAACAAAATCTTTAGAAAAGGGTAACAAATCATGTGGAATTTATTTAGACTTGAAAAAAGCATTCGATACGGTTAGTCTAGGCATACTATTGCAAAAATTAAATCACATTGGTATTAAGGGTAAATTGTATAATATTATTTCTTCATATCTAACTAACAGATTTCAGAGGACTAAAATTAAGGGGGTCATCTCTCATGCAAAACAATTAAGGACGGGAGTACCACATGGATCAATACTAGGACCACTATTATTTATTATATACATTAATGATCTGTATCAAGTGTCCATTGAAACTAGATTTTACTTATTTGCAGATGATACTGCTATTATAATATCGGGGGATGATGTGAGAAGTGTACAGTCAAAAATCCATAAAGTTCTTCCAGAAGTGTCAAATGGTTTCAGTCCAATCGTTTGTCCCTAAATGCTTCAAAATCTCATTATCAGCTTTATTCTAGCGCTAACATTAGAAATTTTGATGTAAGACTAAATGGAATGCAGCTTAAACGTGAAGAAACTGTAAAGTATCTTGGCGTTTATATTGACGAAAAGCTTAAGTGGAATTCGCACATCCTTTATGTGTCTTCGATTATAAGTAAAAATTTAGGAATCATGAGCAGAGCCAAGTATTTCCTATCATCGCACGAAGTCACTCATTTGTATAACGCCTTTATATTGCCCCATCTAAATTATTGTGCAATGGTTTGGGGTAGTAATTACGAATCCACTCTCGATAAGATCATCAAATTACAGAAACGTGCTATTCGAATCATCGACAAAAAAGCCCTATTATTACCACACAAATGAACTGTTTCTAAAATTAAAAATACTTAAATTCCCTGAACTAGTCTCAGAACTCAAAGTTATTATATTGTCGAAAGTATTGGATGGTACAATGCCAGATGTGATATCGTCTCTTTTTCAGAAATACAGAACAACTAATACGAGATTGATTAGACACTTTGAAATACCTCAGGCTACAACAAATTATAGGCAATTTGCTCTGGCATGCTCTGCACCTGAAATTTGAAACAAAACTATATGTCCAACCTTTAAATGTATAACGGAAGTTCCTCTAAACAAACGTGCTAAAAATATATCAGAGAAGTATTCTTTTGCAATTATAGAATTCTTAATAATGAGCCTCGATGACCGGCGCTGATGGTGGTGATGATGTACCAGAGCACAATGTGTGTGGGCGTGGGCGTGCGTGTATGTGAGTGGGATAGTGTGCTTGTAGGTGGGCGAGAGGGAGTACTTGTGGGTGGGAAGGTGGATGTCTGCCGTGCGTGGGTGGGTGACTGGGGTACTCGGTGTGTGTGGGTGTGTACGTGCGCGTGTGTGTGGATGTGTAGGCGGGCGTGCGTGCGTGGATTCGGATGTGTGTGTGTGTGTGTGTGTGTGTGTGTGTGTGTGTGTGTGTGTGTGTGTGTGTGTGTGTGTGTGTGTGTGTGTGTGTGTGTGTGTGTGTGTGTGTGTGTGTGTGCGTGCGTGCGTGCGTGCGTGCGTGCGTGCGTGCGTGCGTGCGTGCGTGTGTCTGACTCCCTGCTGCGCTTGCTTGCTAGTTTGCCTACTTGCTTGCTTGCCTATGCCTGCATGTCTGCCCTAATTTGCTTACTGTCTTCCGAGTTCTCTGGCGAATGTTACTAGGCCTCTATCTTTTCGCCATAATCTCGGAGGGGCTAACACGAATCTCCAGTTTTGGGTAGTCCCGTTTGGAAAAAGACTAACAATCTAACCGGTAATGAGCTAAATTATTGTGCATTTAACCTAAATAGACCTGTATTCCTGCTCCCTGTATATTTACAGGGAGCTACTACTGGCAGTTTTTACTAATAGTATGATATTTATTATGCTTTCTTTAAGTTGCTTTCTTTTTCCTAGCAGGGCGTGCCGCGACTTGTAATATTTTATGTTCTGGTGGTGTTAACGTAAGGGTACTGTTGTCGTTGGGATCGCGGAGGGGGCACGCCTGGCTATCCGTTTAAATGGGTGGCGGACCTTTTCTAGCAATAGAATTGCATGAAATAAAAAAAATATCCTCCGGGTTTTCCGAAGTAGCCCTAAAATCATGACTGCAATTGTTCCAAAAGTTTAAGCGTGTGCCATCCAAAATCAAGTCACTGCACCGCGTCAATTAACCGCACCTCCAAAATTTTTCAAGCGGCAGCAATAACAACTGATGTAACCCGGTACCTGGCCTCTTTCTGTACACACCACCGCATGGGGGTCCGATCGGAATCCTTCTCCACCTGCGATTTCAGGAACCAGAAATGATACGGAAAAAAGAAACAGCGCTGGAAAAATATTACCGCTGTCTACTCTGGAGCCAAAATTGAGCCATATACATTGACCTGTGACGTCACAGTGGGCCAACATGGGTCACATTTTGACCCAGTTATGAAATTAATTAGAACTCGGGGAACCATTAGACCTAGAAAAAAACAAAAGAAACCGATGTGTTTGTCTTGAGCCAAGGATTCAAATGGTATGTGACATGACCTTGTTTGGTCACTGACTCGACCTCAAAATGGATGACAGCATGCCAATATTCGTTGCAATAAATTTATAATTATTGATAAGCTTGATCTAGCTCGTCCAGAAGACGAGCTATGCCCTGGTTTTTGTCAGCCTCATATTAGAAGAACAGAATCGCCTTACATAGGTTTAGAAATGACGTCACAACCCGTTGACTTGACCTGACCTGATGTCCATTTTTCTTCATAAGTCGTCAAATTGATCACCCCACAGGTCTGCAAAGTGACGCGCGTCTCATTTAAATCCGCTCGGAATAATTTGCGAAAAATCGAGAGGGGTTTGATCGGACCCACCAGGCGGTGAAGGGTTAATCTAATGATGGAAGATTCATATCACATAATAAGGCCCTTGAATACAACATTTTTAAGCACTATGATTTTTATATCGACGAATCGGAGTCAGATCCAGGTCATTGAGAATACATGCCAGAAATCGGGGGTCGTAAAATTACATGAAATGTTAAATGACCTGCCTCAGCTCGAAACCCGGATGCAAAAAAGAGCAAATTAGCTGGAATCTTATTACGGCCTGTTCATAAATGACGTCATTTTTGCGGCAGGGATTCCACCCTCCCCCTTCCACCACGTCACGGTGTCACTTTTGGGCGGACTCCCTTCCTTCCTTCCAAAGTATGGCGTCACTTTTTCGCGAACCCCCAACATCATGGTGCTACTTTTGGACGAACCCCTGTCATTAACGGCATTCCTCTACGCTTGATTTCACGTTGGCGGTGTGAAGCGGTGACCAAATATCAAACGTTTTGATTACGTTTGGCCTCAGTTTTGATTCCAGGCAACTCCACCTTCTTCGTTAAAGGGAATGTGGCACTTTTATAACGTGGTTTTAACTGAAATAGCTAAGTTGTATAGCATGCCGGAAAAAAACTGGTACTCAATATATAATTCATCTTGAAACTGAAAAGTTTCATGGAAAAAACTTAAAACCTACCTAAGATGTTCCCCAAATTTACCCCAGCCAGGCGGCCACATTTGTCAGCTGTTGGTGCGACGACAGCGCTGACGTCACGGTGAGTAATCAGCCAATTGAAGCCCTTGACGACTATTGAATATGGTGGGAATTGCCAGATTATAACGTCATCCACACGCAGAGGTTTATTTTCGCCCCTGAGGAGCATTTTAAAATAAAAATATTGAACTGATTGTACATTTTTTTCAGAGAAATTATGGACAAAACATTATTTTCGGCTAAAAATACCCCTCATTTCTCTAAATTCTTCGATTCGACCGAGGTGCCAAATTCACTTCAAACAAACAACAACTCAACATTCCAGACTCAAGATTAAATAAAAACCAACAAAAAAATCACCGGCGGCCAAATCTCACCAGTGCCATGACACGTCACTGATGTAGGCCAACATGCAACCACCCACCCTTGGCCACATCACGACACGTCATTTTTCGGCCCTCCCCCTCGACAAGTGATGCCATTTTTTAACTGGCCGATATAGTATAAAGGGTTGGGGGCATGGTATGCTTATTTTATTCCTCCCGGCTGTCCTGTAAGCAGTCTACTCACTTTTCAACCGTAATTACATTAGAAAACCCCTATACACTACTGGCTTAACACCCGCACTGGAGAGGGGTCTGGCACTAACGTGCACTGGAGAGGGGTCCTGGTAGGCTCCCAAAGATCTCGGAAACTAAGAGGTGTAGAAAAAAGCCATTTGGGAGGTGAATGGGGGCTATGATGATCTAAATCATGGCAAATTGTCATTTACCTAGGTCAATATCTTCAAGTTTTAACGAGGTCATAAAGGTCAAATCTTAGCCATGCTGGGGACCGATTGGTAAATGCCGTGATTATGTGGGAAAATGGTGGGAATAAGCTAAAGGTGGACCAGGGTCATAGAGAGAAGGTTCCAAAGAACATTTCCTACAATTTTGGGCTCCAGGTCATTCATGGTCATTGACCTTTAAGGTCACAATATGGTATACTACTTATAATCTAAACTCTGACTAACACTATAGCCACAGTTTGGCGGTAAATGAGGATTGACTCTTACCAATAACCTTTGACTTCGAATTTGACCTTGAAATTTGTATTGGGGTACCTTATCGATGGCGTCATAACATTAGATACGTCAGACCGGGTAACGCCATTTGACCGGAAGCACTGTGGTCAGTGACCTTGAAAGTGGAGATATAACCTTGACCTGTGACCTTTCACCTTGACCTTGCCTTTCATGTGAGGTGACCTTGCCATATAATCCCGGTTATATGGCGTTATGACGTCACCACTCCGTTTCCAATGCAAGCTAACTGGTCCGACCGCGCGATTACGGCGATCTCAAATTGCATGTCTGACTTTGAAACCCTATAAGTCAAAACATTTCGACCGATTTAAAAAAATCACCAATCAACACGCTATTAAATTTTGTTAAATGTGGAAAAGTATCGCTTTTCAACTACGAGCAGTTCTCCGGCCACCTTGAAAAAACAGGTGAGGAGGGCCTCCGAGGCTCTCCTCCAGTGCGCGTGTTAACACCCGCACCTGAGAAGGGTCTGGCACTAACACGCACTGGAGGGGGCCTGGTAGGAACCCTAAGATCTCGGAAACTAAGAGGCGTAGAAAAACGCCGTTTGGAATGCGGGAGGGAGCTATAGTGATCTATATCATGGCCAGTTTTCATTGACCTAGGTCGATATATTAAAGGTCGAACGAGGTCATAAAGGTCTAATTTTTGTCATGCTGGGGACCTATTGGGAAATGCTGTTATCATGCGGGAAAAACGGGAATACGGTAAAGACGGACCAGGGTCATAGAGGAAAGCTCGCCAAAAACTTTCCTGCAATTTTGGGGTCAAGGTCAGCCAAGGTTTTTGACCTATGAGTTCACAATATGGTATACTTCTGACAATTTACGTTTTCACTAAAACAATAGCCATTTTTTGGGAGGAAATTTTTTGGCATTGAACTTTAACAATAACCTTTGGCCTTGGGATTTACATTGAGGTGCATTAGCTATGACGTCGTATCATAATACACGTTAGACCGGGTAAAACCATTTGAACGGAAGCACTGGGGACAATGACCTTGAAAGTACTGATATGACCTTGAGCTGTGAACTTTGACTTTGACCTTCATGTGAGGTGACCTTGACATATCATCCTGGTTATATGCCGTTATGAAGTCCCCACTCCGTCTCCAGTGCAAGTGAACTGGTTCGACCGCGTGGTTGTGGCAATCTCAATATCCAGGTCTGACTTTGGAAGCCTATAAGTAAAAAAATTACATTTATTTTCAAAATTTTTTGACCAATCGACGCGCTGTTAAATTCTCTCAATTTTGGTCGAGATCGTTTTTCGCCTCCGAGCGGTTCTCGAGCGGTACATTTCACCTACGAGTGATGCATTTTGTGATCTTGATCGTTGTACACCTCCTTGATGTGATGATGGATGAGTAAAGATGAGATAGCAATAATCACATAGTTTTGAAAATGTCAAATTTTCTTTGTTTGCAAAAAGTTTTCCCCATTGAAGTCCAGAGAGGAAATACGAATCTACCTATCCAGCTTTGCACGCCATTTTAGGAAAATATATTATTTATCACGTTTTTGGGTAAAAGGCGTTGCTCCAGTAATTTTAAAAATTGTCGCTCACGAAGTTAGAGATGGCTTATGTAATTCTATATCTTATATTATAATTCTATAATATTCTTATATTATTATTTCTATTATTATTCTTATATTAAAATTCTGGCTTATATTGTAATTCTATAATCTTTAAATGATTGACCAGCACGAAAAACAGTTGTTTATTACCCAATTACACACAGATAGCCGTTGATTACTCAATAAGAGATTCAGAAAAAGCTCATCAGCACTTAATAATGTATATTTTTAGAATGCTTTGCAGGTGTTGAGTACACAGCCACAAAGGCAATGAAAAACATGCTCCTAATAGTTATCAAAGACGGCATAAAGGCAGCATTGCAAAATCCATTGTCCTCCACTACCAACCACAAACTCGTCATTTTCCTAGCAAAAATGGCATTGGCAGGCGCATTACCCTCAGCAGTTTCACGATCTATTCACGGAAACTAAACACACCTTTTGGCCCACTTATGTTTTCTCGTCGAATTTTATTTCACAGTGCACTTTTCTGACATTGGTGCAAGATATGTCAGACACTATTTCAGACAAAATTGAGCGGAAAAAATTGCCAGATCCAACAGGTTCCGACTGCCTTATACATATCCGTGCAGCTACTCTGACGCCAGGTGCTGTGCAATAATAGCAGTGATTAGTGGACACTATCACAAAATCACGCATTAATTACGGTAACGGGTACAAGTCCATCGTGCACTGTAAAAAGGTATGACGTCACACTTGGCAGGGGTTCTGCATGTTCGACGTCAAAACCGCACCCACTGCTGAGAAATATCGCCTGTGTATGACGTCATCACATCCATTGTCAGTTCTGGTGACGTCATACTGTCCCCGATGCGAGCGGAAGGCTGATGGCATCACATTGCCTCACATGTTGGTGTACTCGCCTACAACAAAGTCCAGCTTGCCGGTGATGAAGTTTCCCACGGCGGCGGGGTCATTGCTTAGGTAGTATTCCTCCGCCAGTTGGCAGAAGTGGTCGAAGGTCAGGTGCTCCATCGCTCCCTGAAAAGACTGCCTCGGTGAGCACTAACAGAGCCAACAAGATGGCTTCTAGCTAGAGGGCTCATGATAGATGTAAAGAGACCAAATGTTCTGTATCACGCCTGTGCTTTGAAACGTATTGACTCTGAGAATACGTTCAACCTCCACGCCACTGACTCGGGTTCAAATCTCCGGGCGGGTATTCTACATACGTCTTTCCGATCTCCATAATACCCTCCAACAAATAAGAGCTGGCAACAACATATGACATTAGGGGTCGGTGTGTCGTAAAGCCCCAAAGTTGTTTTGCCTTGCTCCAATTGGGAGCAAGGCAAAACATGGGCTGCCATGCGTCATACACATACTTACTTTGGGAGCCCCCAAAGTAAGTAAGATTGCTAAAGATAAGACAGCGCACTTGAAATATAAGCTTTCAGCTAGGTATGCTTCATTTTGAAAGCAAACTCCGAAGCTAACATAACCAGAAGCACGAATGGTGAGCTTTTTCCTGTGCTTAACAGCCGCACTGGAGAGGGATCTGGCAACAACGCGCACTGGAGGGGGGCCTAGTAGCCCACCCCTGAGATCTCGGAAACTAAGAGGCGAAGAAAAACGTCCATGTGGGAGTGTGTGTGGGAGCTATGGTAATCTACATAAAATACAACTTTAATTTACCTGGGCAGATATCTTCAAGGTCAAACCAAGTGATAAAGGTCAAATATTGACCGTGATGGGGAACTGTTGGGAAGTGCCGCAATGATGCGGAAACAAGTCGGGAACATACTAATAGCGGACTAAAGCCACAGAGGAAATGTCACACCGAGAACAATTCGGTCGTTATCGCTACTATCAAAATAAAAAAGTTATACCTCCTCCGCAGCGTATATTTTATATCAGAGACACATAACAAACATAGGTATATACGTTCAGGTGCCTCCTCACTTTAATTACAGAGCGCACATAGCCTCGGTTCCGAATGCCTTATCCTAAATATAAATGTGTTATGACTTATGATTTAAAAATGCTGAATTTACGTATAAAAAGTTTTCAGTGTCAGTTTTATTGAAGTGCATTTTATAAAATGGACAAGCAGCCATCCTTAGCCTGTACTCCTTCACGCATTAATTGTATGTTTCCCCTTAGCAAGCTACCAACGAATACTATTTCTTTCGAAAGTCTTTACATGTTAATACCTAGCATAGATCCCGGTAGATATATTTCTATGTCCTTACAAAACCATTGCCGAAGGGTGCTCGTTGCAGCTTAAGTGGTTTCAGGAAATAGTATTAAAAGAATACTGTATTGCGCAAAAATCCGCATTTCGCATTCAGAATCCTGTAACTTTGAGTTACTTCAGCTCAATTCTACGAAACAATTAGTGCTAATTTCCTGTTATCATCAACATCGACACGGTTTCTGCAATTTACATAGTTATGCCTTATACCTATTTCGTTTTTAATCGTAAAATCGGAGTACCAGAAATCGGTGGCGGGTCTAACCGGTAGGTAGGTGGGGGGGCACACCAAAGTCGATAAAAACGTCACGTGGCAAAGATTTTGGCCAAAATTTAATACGACGGTAGGTTTAAGGGGGGGGTAGATCCAATTCGGAAAGCAGAAAAACATCACGAAGTGAAAGGTGTGGGAACAAGATTATTGTTTTTGCCCCTGAACTTATATGTAGAATGAGTGCAGCAGATCGCACTCATAATTACTTGAAAATACCGGCAAACTATTTTTTCGGGCCGAGCGTCAAGCGCAAGGCACCTCCCAACTCGCCTGAACTCCTCAAGCGCGTTGAGTAATGTGGAATTAGCAGCCCGGGGATTACACATTAGGAAGCGAGATCCAGAGCTACTTAATAGGCTGTAACGTAGGTTTTTCATTTGAACGGCAAAACGCGAGTGAAGTACTCCAATCATATTGGTACCCAAATGTCATCATTGAATACGAGTTGTGACTTGTTAAAGCGGACCGGCTAGATAAGTGTTAAGTACCTTCTACGGGTGAGAAGTGCTAGGCTTCCCCTGAGATATAAAAAACCATGAGGTTTAGAAAAACGCCGTTTGGGGGTCGATGAGTGCTATGGTGATCTACATCACAGTGAATTTTCATTGACCTAGGTCAATATTTTTAAGGTCAAATGAGGTCATCAAGGTCAAATATTGGCCATGCTGGGGACCAATTGGGAAGTGACGTGATAATGCGAGAAAAGACGAGAATAAGCTAAAGATGGACGAGGGCGCTATATGGCCTCACCAGGTTGGTGCGCCCACTAAACCCAAATAACTAACCAAAGGTGGACGAGGGTCGTAGAAGGAAGGTCGCAAAGAATCTTTCCTAAAATTTTGGGGCCAAGGTAATCCAAGGCCATTGGCCTATGACGTCACGATATGGTATCTTACCTATATACTATACTTATATGGTATACTACCTGGTATGGTATACACCTATAACATACACTATAACTAGCGCTATAGCAACTGTTTGGCGGGAAATGATGATTGAGGTTTAACCATGATCCTTGACCTTGACCTTTCACCTTAAATTTACATAGAGTTACCATAACTCAATATCAATTTCAATCATAGCATAATACACCTCGGACTAGGTAATGTAATTTGACACAAAAAAACTGGGGTTGACCTTAAGGTGATTACATGACCTTGATTCGTGACCTTTGAGCTTGAAGTTGACTTTCATGTAAGGTGACCTTGACATATCATCCCTGTTATATGGCGTTATGACTTCACCACTCGTTCTCCAATGCAAGCGAACTGGTCGGACCGCGCGATGTGCTATCTCAAAATGCAGGCCTGACTTTGGAAGCCTATAAGTAAAAAGTCCACCGATTCTTTTAACTCTTTGACCGATCGACGCACTGTTAAATTCTCTCAATTTTAGCCAAGATCGTTTTTGACTACGAACAGTTCTCCGGCCACCTTGAAAAACGTGGAAGGGGGCCTCCGAGCACCCCCTTTTTTAAAGTGTGTATCAACTAATCATTCTGTGCGTTGTTTGGGGATACTTATTTTATCTTTCGTAAAACCCCAGACATAATTTTCCTCAGAGAAACTTTCGTATGTTGGGCTGGAAACGTGTCTAGGTTGGGAACAATTTAGAATTTTTTCTAGCCTCTGGCACGTCATGTCCAAAGGGGAGCTGGAAACCCCGACATGTAAAGTGAATGGGCAAATGACGCCCTTAAGTGTACACATAGTTACAAAACCAAATCCTTATTTCCTTTCAACTGCGGCACTAGTCTTCGTGTGCAAAAGTGCATCCATAATGGTAGCTAATGATCTTGAGGAAAGGAATTGGGTGGCTTAGTGGATGGTGTTTCTGCCTCCTAAGTCACCGGTCCCGGATTCGTCCCGGCGGAGCCGCTGAAAAGGTTGATCTGATCCCCAAATCCACCGGCGAATAGAGTGAGAGTTGGCGAAGAACCTTGCAGTTGGTGTGCTGCTAAGCCCCCTCGCTCAATATTACTTCTTGAAAAAATCAGAGATCTGCCCCAAGACAGAGCGACATACGATTTCAACAAATACAATGATACCCCTTCTTATAAAAATTAACTATTCATATTTGTCCTTATGTTCCATGAAAACGCCCCAAACGGTTTTAGGGTCGATTAAACATGGATCATTAGTTAAGAAAAAGATGATTTTACCAGCCCTTGGAAGATAACATCATTTTCTTAGACCAAGTGATTTCGACTTCGAATTCTTGATGAACCCTAAAGCTGCAGTCCCAATTAAGATAATGGTTTAGAGAGTACACAACGTGAACAAAAACGGGTTAGTTGCTGTATTTTGACCGAATGCTCAGAAAATTAACAACGGTACCACCAGTCCGACTTACCAGAGTAAATATCTTCCATGCTTGCCGAGAGAATCGTTCTCGGACGCCGAAATCAGTGAGCACGTAGACGAATTCCTCCTCGTCGATAATACCATCACCTGGAGAAAGTTAAAAACAACTTATGAGGAATGCAATGCTCTGTACCACAGCATGTTAGTGAGAGGGCAAATATGGTCTGCTTATGCTTTGTGATATTCTAGAAGAAGAAACAATGCAAATTTACATGTCGAATAAAGTTTAAGAATCAACACGAATTGTTAATGGATATACTTTTGCAAGCCAAAGTAAAAAAATCCAGCTTATCAAAGTAAATTGCCGCCCCGAGAGCTCAGTTGGTAGGGCGTTAGGCTCTGGTCTGCTGCTCAGATACATGCAGTGTCTACTGACTACTGCCTAACTGTCTACTCCTAACTGACTACTGTCTACTGACTACTGTCTAATGTCTACTGACTGGTGCATGTCTACTGCTAGCAACTGACTGGTGAGAGGGTAACTGCTCTTGTTATTGTATATAGTTTTAATTTAAGCGAGGTGGCCGCCCCTCTGCTTTATGGGACATTAAGCTTTGGCTTCTAAATTAGCGCAGGATTTGATCGTTTGGATGGTGGGGTGGGGGTCTCCGTGATGACTTTGATGACTTCAGTGAGGCTCCGACTCTTAAACCGAACTTGCAACAACTTTGACAAAATTCATTTTCTAAAAAATCTTTAGCATGCGTGCAAAGCTCATCATGTAATAAAAATATCGGGAAGTAGGAGGGATGATGGATAGTGGTAAATTAAATCACAATGGTGCTATTTCTATTTTAGGCATATCATGAATATCACAAAAATTAACCGAAAAAATGTCGGTGTTATAATGTAATGCTCAGAAGCACCACCTGTCCAATGAGAAATCAAACGGAGAGAAAAGTCTGCTCTAATTTTCAGGTGCCTCATCTTTCCAACAAAGAGGTCAGAATCAGTGGCGGATCCAGGAATTTATTTCGGGGGAGGGGGAGGGGCTAGGCAGCTCAAAGTTCACCTGCCAGTACCTTGGGCAGCCCCTGGCTTATGTATCAACTACAGGGGGTTCGGATATTTCGGAGGTCTTGATCCCCCTAGCCCCCCTTGGATCCGCCACTGGCCAGAATGGAAAACAAGTCTAGCTATACTCTTAATCAGTTTTACTGTTTGGCTTCGAATCCGAATATAAATCTGGTAATCAGATCCAGAAAGATTAAGCAAGGTAGCTTGCTTAGTAAAATTCAACGTGAGGATAATTATATCAAAAGCTAGAACTCATAAAAGTCTACATACCTGTATTTCCTCTGCAATGACGTGACACGGATTCCTGCGGTATTATCATTCTTTATTAGGCAAATAGGTATGTGTTTCGAAACTTTGAACTGCTTAAATTGTAAGCATTGTCTTGAAGTACTTACCAGTTCTATCGTAAAGGTTGAATCGGTACTCTAGGTAGGAATGTACCCACTCCGGCCAAGGGTCTTTTTCAGCTGGTTTCGTCTTTTCGGATGGTTGCTCCTCTGGCTGTTGTTTCGTCGCTGCTAGCGCACTCTCGCCAGCGGTCTCTGAACTAGAGTTTATCCGTTCGCTCGGCAGGTGCTTTGTGGGAGGTGCTACCGATGCTGGGCTTTTCATCTTTTTGAAGTAGGCGTGAAGATCCTTGTAAATGCTCTCCCACATCAGAAGCTGAAACAATCAGTTGTAAGGACAAAAATACATTAGTTTTCCTTAGTTTTTTGCCACCATAGGCCATGAATATCCAACATAAGCATTGGGTAAATATTCACCAATCACTGAAAACGAGCAGATGCTGGGGGATGAAATACCTAAGCCACCGCGCAAAACGACTCAAGTCACTTCTACGTAAAGGGCAGGCAAACTAGCCGGGCTATTTGGACAAAATAAGTGCATGCAAAGCATCCTGTCTCTCAGAAATATTCGCCTGAAGCGATCATTTGAGACAAACTACTTCTGAGCCCTATATCATATCACGCTGGTACCATTCTGATCTTACACGTCATTATATGCATGTTTCTGAACGTGACGGTCAAGGTGCTATCTTCCAAAGACATCGGATGCTTCATGGATGCTAAGCAACACCACAGGACCACGGGTGCTAAGGCACGACCACCCGACCATGGGTGCTAAGGCACGACCACCCGACCATGGGTGCTAAGGCACGACCACCCGACCACGGGTGCTAAGGCACGACCACCCGACCACGGGTGCTAAGGCACGACCACCCGACCACGGGTGCTAAGGCACGACCACCCGACCACGGGTGCTAAGGCACGACCACCCGACCACGGGTGCTAAGGCACGACCACCCGACCACGGGTGCTAAGGCACGACCACCCGACCACGGGTGCTAAGGCACGACCACCCGACCACGGGTGCTAAGGCACGACCACCCGACCACGGGTGCTCAGGCACGACCACTGACCCACTCCTGAGCGGTGACCACGTCGTCTTGGTTGACGTCCGCTCGGTTCCGCAGGTCGTGCCACATGTGCAGGAACAGCGTCTCCGTCTGCTTCCGTTTGGCGCTTCCCTCCTGCCAGCCGCTCAGCTGGCAGATGTGCTCGCGCAGAAGACTGAAGTCGTTGAAGGTCAAACGTCCGTTTCGGTCTCGGTCTGAGGGTTACCGTCGCATCTCAAACATGGGCTGCAATGTCCGTCGCCGGTATTAAATGATTAAATACTATTGGTTTAGTCCTATCCCGGTCGTGTTCACACAGCATAGGTAGAACCGGAGGGCATGGGGGCTGAGTACATATGCATCCCCCGAAATGGCCTTTAGTGCCCCTAAAATGGATCTTTCCACTCCCACCCCCCATGCTGCTATTACTTTTTATAATAGCATCACAATGGCTCTGGCGATAAAATTTGGCACCCCTGATAGATTGTGCTGTCTGAAACCGGCGCTCCTCTTCTTCAAATGGTGCACCTCTAGTCAATTGGCGGACACAGGTGGGGGGGGGGCATTCCGGCCATGCCCCTCAAAGCGCTGGGAGAAAAGGCCAAACTATCAATTGGCCACTCCAAGGCCGGATAAATTTGAGAAAAAAGGAGTTTACACTAGGCCTGTCGAGCAATTAAATCTTCGCCCCCACCTCCCCCTCAGGAGAGCGATAAGGTACTTGGAGAGGTATCTGGTGACTAGGTCTGTCGAGCATCCAAATCGCACCTCCTCCCAGGAGGAGAGGTAGATATGGATTTGGCCCCCAAAACCCGGGTCTGCGTCTGCCCCTGCTCTGGTCTGATACCCCCTCCCCTCCCAATCAAAAACCCTGGATCCACCTATGTAGGAAAAAAACTTCAAAATCTCTGAGAGGGAAGAAACAAAAAGGTGCAAAGAGCCTATACCCAGAAATTCTTTGAACCTAGAGGGGATGTATTTGCCTCAGTAAAGAGTTAAGTTTCACTGATGACTCCCATGTCGTCGTCCCCCCAACTTTTTGCAGATGCGGCAACCTTTTTGAATTCGTGAGTATGTGAGATGAGAGTTGAATATGCAAAGCAAAGTACTAGTAACTACTAGTACTTTGCTTTGGCTAGCGTTACTGTACGGCTGGTGTAGACCGCGTTTACGTAGTGTACTGTTATCGAGCTTTGGGTAACTAGTGTAGAAACATCAAACCTGGTCTCATCGGGAAAAAGAGTGTCATTGTTGGGCGTCATATGACCCTCCTTGTCGGCAGGCCCTAAACTTCCAGTTATGATAATGATGTGCGTCATTGTCCCTCTTTAAAGTGAGGTCACTAGAAAACCCTGGAGAAATCATGCATGAACACCCAAACATACATTCACACCAAAACCAGAGTTGTGCGACTCACGAGTCGGAGTCGGAGTTTAACTCAAATTCCGACTCATTCGACCCAGAGTTGAGTTGAGTTGAGTCGAAAAAATTAGACAGGTGAGTTGAGTTGAGTTGAGTCGGTTCACACCACGTCAATGAGTTGAGTTGAGTTGAGTTGTGAAGACAGCGAGTCAAATGAGTTGACAATCAAAGTTGACTCAGTATGCAAATATGTTGAATAAGTTTGAATTTCCCCACCTTTTGGAAACCTCCTTTGAATACCTTTTCCTCCAGTGTTTTAATTGTTTCAATCAAAGTTGTAATTTCTTTCAATATATCAACTTAATTATACGGTCCAATTGCTTATTTTAAAGCCCCATTCGGTCTGAAGAAATCCCTATGGACAAATAATAAATGTACTCGAAAAATTAAACAGGATCCTATCTCTGGCCTTGTCTTAAACATTTTAAGAGGTAGAATGCACTGCGAAATGCATTTAAAATATCTAAAATATCCTCATCATCAATATACTTCTTTTCAACCACCACTCACAGTTATACACTCAAACGTTCCACCACATTGACCGTCAATTATAGGTCAATGTTCCACCACCACTCCTCCAATATAAAAGAATAACCACAGGCAGGAGAGTGCGCCATTGCTGTCTTTAAAGAACAAATCTAGTCAAGGGTAGGTTCAAGCTAAAGTAGCTTCAGGGCAAAACAGAAAAGTCTTCAAAAACTTCAGAAAAGTCTGGACTCTGATTTGACAAAACATTGAAATACTATTATTGCGCGAATCAGACAAATTATTTCTTGCTACTGGTTGTGTCTGATCGTCGTCCGTATTTTATTTGAAAGCCGTATACATTGGCAATTATCAAACTGCTCCCATTTTGAAGTGTGATAGGTAGGTGGTACGTGCTTGCTGTATTGAGAAGGTTTTCAAGCTGAAAATTGTATTGGGTTTAAAAATATCTATGTATTTAATGCAACACTATGATACAATTTCCATTTCTATTGTCCTACGTCATATGTTGATATGGTATACTATTTCCTAGGTTGTGCTGTAGTTCTTAGAATTTGCAATTGCAACGAGGTACTCTAGTAATTATAGCTTAGATTTTAGTTCAGCTCATAGCATAGGGATGTTTCATTTAGTATAATTATCTAGCATCGTTCTTTAACAGAAACAAAAAGCATTACCCTTATCATTCCTGAAAATACAGTTTAGATCATGTTTTTTTTAGCTGGACCTTTTTCTGACAGTATGGAGGTGCAATTATTTCCCTATTTTGTTGTAACCTTAACCCATTTAAGTTCCTTTCCATTCCATGCACCTGGTTAAACATGCAAGGCTTCTTTCAGAAATCATTGCAACATGGTGTGGCAGCTTTACCTGGCAGTGGCAGTCTGGCAGAATTAAAAAGATATCCATGGCTCCTGGCTATAATTATTTTTAATGTTTCAATTAATTTACCTACCATACGTTAATCTTCATTTTCCTGTAAGACTTTCTGTAGAGCTTGTCTTTTAGTGGTTTATTAATTTGTTATTACTTATCATTTATTTATATATTTTGAAACTGAGTCGAAGTTTGAGTTGAGTTGAGTCGTGAGTTGAGTCGGAGTTGAGTTGGGGTGATTTAGCATTGAGTCAGAGTTGAGTCGGCTCACTGAACTCTGGACAATGAGTTGAGTCAGAGTTGAGTCGACCACTCTCAGCACATGAGTTGAGTTGAGAAAATTCTGAAACGCACAACTCTGATCAAAACACATCTTAAATATTTCAGAAGCGGAAAACATGATTTATACGAATAAGTTTGGCCCTGAGCGTCGACACCGTCTAAAAAGTGAGGGACCAATGACCATCCATTCTTCATCCTGCTGTGTTGTCTTTTGCACCGGTTGGTAACGCAATTCTCATTTGGTCAAAATTTAGCTTAAATCAGAATATCTTCGGATAAAAAGTGGGTAGCAGGGGGAGGGCTTCCTGGTCCCACCTATCCCAACGCCCACGTTATTGGAATAATATTGATAAAATCATTCGCATTTGCTTTTTTCAGAGAATCTGGTCTCATCACTCGAAATGAAGGTGGCTTGATATAACTTTCCTTTGTTACCTTGTAGAATAAAAACATGTATCTGAGAGAAGCATGTGCGGTAAGCTTTTCACGAGCAATGGCTGTGGTGTAACACCATACCTGTGCTCCGCACGCTCAGCTGTGCACTTCCAGTTATATTGAGGTACATGACATTACTTTATCACTTGTTCATGGTAAGATCGAGGGTAACACTTTAATTGTTTATGTATAATAACAAGACAACAAGAGCACAGGAGACAAGTATATCCAGACTCATTTATCAAGTATCTCAAAGCATAGCTGGATAAGACTATGCCGTTTTGAAAGTTTCGGTACAAATCAGCACGGCAACCTCTTGGAGGAAACCACAACGAAGTGGTCTCACATGTTCAAACTTCGCAGTCACCCAAGGTTGAGATCACAATCTGCGCGTGAGACGTCATCACTCTTCAACATTTCAAGTTTCTAACTCCATCGAACCACGTTGGGAATATTGATCAGTGCAGATACTTGTAATTTGCACTAACTCTTATTCAAGCGTATTTATAACCATCAAAAGGAAGTAAGACGAACATGCATGACTGAAAAGGTAGAATCTCAAGAAAGATTTGATCGTCCTACTCGAAATCTAAGTGAAAGCATGCAACTTAAGTTCTGGCTTGGTTTATACGTACCGAAGAAGACGAAGAATTCATGCAGCAGTTTCTCCTTTTGAAATGGAGATAGTTTGCTGTGTGTTGACCCCTCGATCACGTTACCCATTTTATCTCCGACTGAAGTGATGAATTTTCTGCAAACAAGATAAAAGAGTATGGATGTATTATAAAGCATCACGGATATTTGTCTTGCTTAATGGTGTGATTCCGCAGGTAAAACCTTTAGGGCGTATTCCCATGCAATTTGTGCATGTGCCTCAGTCCGTTTATGCGGAACACAGCCGAAATAGATAGAGGATCGATTTTAGAGGTTTTATTTTTGGTCTCGGTCTTCTGTCTCGATGACCTGATGACCTGATGGCATGGTTTTTTAAGCTGGCATTTCAAATGGAAATATTGTATGCAAAATCTAGCAGAGTAGGATATTCCTTTGACGTATGTATGTAATTTGAATGAATAGATGGTGGATGATGGGCATCAAAGCAAAGGGAGGAGCATGGTAGGGCTGTTCTTTTACCTATACGCCTGAGTCCCAGGTTAAAATCTCGGTAGAGCATCTGAATAAGCTTATCTGATCCCCCAAACATCTCCCAACAGGTCAGAGTTGGCGACGCAGTATAATCTTAGTATTTGGTGCGTCTTTAGACCCCAAAAAACTGTGAATTACGGAATCCTAGAAAATTTGGTATCAAGGCATCCAGGCGTGATGCTTGATTGTGTAGTATGTCCTCCTGCATGCAGAGCGGGGAAAGATCATCTGGGGCCACCTATATCTGAGAGCCTTCCGAAGGGAGAGATTAGTAATATTTTCATTGTGGGAACATTCTGAGCGTCAGAATAGTTGACTGATTAGCTTATTACCTAAAGGCGAATTCACAAGATAATCTGCTCTTCATCAATCTTCACGAAACGCGGGTAGAGTGGGAAGGGTTCAGATCACGCGTGGAGACATATCAAAGTATCCTCACAGCCACTGTCAATGTTGTCAGCGTGCACTTAGGTACGAGTACGGAAAGAAAAGCATTCTAGAACTTCCTGTTTGTGTTGCCCAACATTTCTGAAGATATCGAGGGCTGAAAGTGAAGTATCAAAACCCGTACTCATCCCCTTTCCATACCAGGAACGATAAAAATGTGTTTAAAGGAACTAATTCCTCAGTAAAGGCAAGCGCATCCTTATAATCATTTCAGTGTCATTGCACGGAAAGCGACTCTTTCTTTCCAAATCAGAATAAATGTCAATAACCATAAAATCACCGTGGCTAACTGAACGACCACGGCTCAACCCAGACGAGCACTTGAAAGATCCATTTTTTATTATTCCTCCACCCATTCCATGTGCGTTAAAAAGCAGCCATACTGATGATACAAGGCGATCCTACGTTTGGTAATTTTGTAAACATGGTTGATCAGCAAGGAAACCTACAAATTGTGAGTACTCAGAAGTTAGTTCGCCCTCACCCAAACAGAGGAACGGTTTGACTTCCCCTCAGCAATTTTCAAATTTGCGTATAAAACGCCTATGTACCACTATACGCCTACAATAGCACTGGGGATATGATAATCAAAGTTGAATTCAAACTTATTGTTGGAATTTGGAGCCTAGGTCACTTCAGGTCACGGAGATAGAGGCTTGCAAGTACTCTCAGCCGTTTTCCTCGCTGCACTTGATCTGAGGACGGCAGCTTGACACGGACTGAACCCTAGCTCAGATTACATGCTTCAATGCCTTTTCCGTGATTACTTGACCTCTTGAGCGTATGACATGGGTCAGTGACCCCAGGTGACCTCATGCGACCTCAAGTGACCCTAGAGACATCATATCATTGTCCCCAGTGGCAAACAGAGAAGAAGCCATGGTTTTGGAACTGATGCATTGGAAGAAGTGTCCAGTCGTGACCTTGATTATTCGAACAGGGAAAGATTTCGTGATATAAACTCCTTTTGTCTAGATCACTGAGAAAGTACCGATTTGATAGAAAACCTTAATACATGACACGTGTTGAGGTCATATATAAATCCACTTGTAAGTGATGTTGGACAAATCCGCAAATCGGAGAGATATAAATATTATATGGGTACATTTGGGGCAACAAGTTCCTTGTCCACCTAATATAAAAATATAGTCAAGCTCAATTAAAATTTTCAATGCCCAATCAGTAGCACACAGAACTATATAGTAAAAAATAAAATCAACATAAACTAAAAGTCTGAAAGACGCATAATCAGAGACAGTACCTCTGGTAGTGCTGGGAAACAAATATTATTCTGACGTTGACCTCCGACTCGTCTCCTTCAAGCGTGATAAAATTTTCATGAAAGCAAGAACAGGCTCTGAAGGAAGGTGTGCAGCTAGCTGAATGAATTATTACTCTACTCCCTCCCTGAGAAACAGTTATCCTGCTGGTTGGTAGCTGCTATTTTACCATTTAACCATTATAAGCGGGTGCTCCGGCGCAAATGTTGCACTGGCAACTGCATGTTTCAGGGCTGCCGGCGAGACCAGTTGGCTCGGCGGAGCGCTGACATTTCACGGCCGGGTGCGTCTCCGTTGCAGCTGTATCCCCAGAGTTCCAATACTTCTGGAGAGAGGGGCCCCGACTGTCGGTCAGGAGCCTTCAAAGAATAGACACCAGTTCATATGTTCAGAACGGAGGGAGGGAAGGCCAACGACCTCCACTGAAAAGGAAAATGTGGGCTTGGAAGCCCTTCAAAGTTCTGTTTTTTACCGTGACAACGTGGTTCTTATTCTAAGCTATTCATAGCTGGATTACCTGCATATTAGACATAATATAATTCAATAAAACTGTACATTGACTGATTTTGCATGTGCATGTGCATTTTGCATGTACCTATTGTTTTGAGAGAGAGAGAGAGAGAGAGAGAGAGAGAGAGAGAGAGAGAGAGAGAGAGAGAGAGAGAGAGAGAGAGAGAGAGAGAGAGAGAGAGAGAGAAAGGGACATCACATGAATCAGAATCACAAATCACACAAGTCGCGAATCACACATGTGAAATATGCGTCTGAAGCTGTATCAATATGATGACCAAAAATCCACTCCGTTGGTCTCCTGAATGTTTTTACACTTTACCTGAAACATTGTGACTTGAACAAAATTAAACATGTTTTCAGGGTACGAGAAAAAATTTTTAGTGAAAAATGCAGAATCATTCTCAAAGTGTTCTTGATTTGTACATTTAATCTCTTCGAATCGGATCATTCTCCTTAACATTAAATCACTCATCAACATTAAACCGCGCCCCACCGGGGGTCCGGCGCCACCTTCGCCTCACCGGTGCCATCGATGGCCTCTAACTCCGAAAATATGGGGGTTAGCACAAATCTGCAACGTGCATTAGAAGGCTCGCGGAAATTCAGTAAGAAATTAATTCGCATGTTTAAGCACTCAGATCAATGGCTTGACCTCCAGAGGTCAAGTTCCGGATCCGGATTGTTATCTGTCTGGCGGATTAATGAGGAATTGCTGAGTGATTGAACGACGTAACTGGGCGACGACCCGGAGCTGACACAGGCCTGCGCTCGTGGCGGCCACAGTGCGAGACATATGTGTTAGCACATTTTCCATGGCGTTAGCACACACCTTTTCCACGGTGATCCGGCTCAAGTTTACGTTATTCGGCAGATTAACTTCCAGACAAGGGTCAATAGTGGGCAGATCGTAGGCTATTTTCACTCAAATATGCAATGCTTAAGAAAACTGGGCATAACTCTTATGCCATTAGAGCTATTGAGATCTGGTAAAGTGCATTTGATAAGAAAATGCCAGACTTTTTTCCGCTATGTGAAACGTAATGACCTTCCGCCAGTGGTTTGACCTCCAGAGGTCACCTCGTGACCTAATATAACCTGAGGTCACGAAAGGTCAGACAGTGACCTTACCGTATTTCAACTGAAAGCTAGTGACAAGACATACACGATGACGTTTATTTCAGCGCTCTAGCTTTCTTAGGTAAAAAATTATTGTCAAAATACGTTTTTTGACCCCTGGTGACCTTCGATGACCTCGGAGAGGTCAAAGGGAAAATATGCCCCTGGGATCCGTAAAAGGGTGTCCACGAACGCTTTTCTGAGCAAGCTGAGCATTTGAAATCGTTTTTGTAACTTTTAGATAATAAGACAGCTTTCCCCCGTGCTTTTTCAATGGGAGAGGTCACCTCATGATCTGTCCTCAGGTCCGAAATAGAAAAATCCCGGATATACATCATGTAGACCCTGGAGGGGCCATGAAGTGTAGGAAGTTTCAAATCGATCGACTAAGAAATGTAGCTCTTATAGAGCTCAAAGGTTGAGGTGAGGTGACCTTGATTGACATTGCCTGGTGACCTGACCTTGGGTGACCCGGGTTAAAAAATTTCAGGGATGGTGGGAAAATGATGGGGTGAGAGATAGAGCTCTCAACCTCGGTGCTGCGTCTCGTCGTTTTTCTGCCATCCCGAAAAAAATCCTTAGGGGCATTGATGGCCCCCTGGTGGGGCGAGGGCTAAATGAATTCCTTTTCCACGTCATGATCATGTCAGGCCCATTAGTCTTTAGTGTGATTTCCTATGAGGGTATTTTTCGAAGCCCATTTACAACAGCGGTAAAATGTCAGCGTCTAAGAATTGACAGGACTCATTCTACGTTTGCTTGGAAGAGAACATGTTACAGTCTAGAAGAGATAATGGAAATAGAGGTAAATGGTAATGGATATAATGTCTGGAGTTTGATGTTTATCATGCATTTATTTATTCACGCTTGTCACCAAGAGGTATAAATAACTCTCAATGCGCAATCGGTCTGGCACGAAACCATGCAATGTATAATTAAATCAACATGATAGAAAGTTTGAAAGAGACATAATCGGGAACAGAAAAATACATATTGAAAACCTCTGCCAGCGAATCTTTAAAATTGGCTGTTTGTGACGTGCGGCTTAACACTTCAAAACAAAAATTGGTGCATTAAGGCCTATTCACAGCGTTTCCGCATACTGACAATTGCATACTTTGACTGTTCAAATGCATTCTGAAATAATCGCATGGCCCGAGTCCAATTTTCCGCTGGGGACGTGCGTTCAGATCATCCGGGCGCATTTGCATTCGGCCTTTCTCAACAGCGTGCGATTAACTTGGCGAATTGTGCGTATTCAGTAGTCTAAAACAACATTATTTGGTTGATAGTTTTTCATAAACTAGTCGCAAGCTTTATTTTGAAGTTTTAGATGTCATAAAGTGGATGTGCTAAGCTAGGGTTTTGTAAAAAAGCGATTTCAAGTGATTCCGATTACTTATAATTGGGCAAGTAAATACGCATTTTGAAAAGTGGTTAACAGTGGTTGACCAGAGCGACCCCAAAGTGCTCCAGAAACGCTGTGAATGGGCCTTAAAGGGGGTATCCGCGGGTGAACTGCTAACTTGTTCATAAAAAACACGGACCGCTCGGCAGAACAAGTCTCGATTCATGGGGCTTGTTCGCTCCTTCGATTATTTTTCCTCCAAAAATTCGTTGGACGTCATTGAATATTCAGCCGAAGACGATACAGAAATTGTGAAATACTGTTTAAATATGTTGGATGAATCGCATTCGATCGCTGCTCCCACAAACTTACAGATTTTTCCATCATCCGGATAGCGAATACACTTGTAGATGTCAACGCACACCCTTGTTGTTGGAACACTCTTTCTATCACCTGACTATAAATAGGCTTTCGCTGTGTGATGTTAGTTTGTAAAGCACCAGTTTTCTCTTGTAACAACAAAAACACAGCCAGTATTTTCTATTCCACTGCAGTCAAACTCACTTCAGCGTCTAGAACGTGGGGCAAATTCACACCAACTGCTGAGCACCTGTGCCAGTTCTTCCTATGTTCTATTGTACATCAAGGCTCAGCACGGGTGATGTTAAATTATTCCATATTCCCAGTGACAGCAGTAACTAAAAATACGCACTTCTAAGAAACGAGCAAACACTAGAACCCAGTCATTGGGATTAAGTGTGACAGTGGTGGCTGCTACTCTACTGTGCCCAGAAGTTTAGAATGTCGAATAGTTGTGAAGTGGGTCCCGGAACGGACGCGCACCACCAGCAGTGGGGGTCAGACAGGTGCGGGCCGGGAGTGCCGAGTCGGCGGCACCCGCAGCTATGTCGAAACCCGCCCCGATCGATGCTCTGTCTCAGCAATGCCGGCCAAACACTGCACCGAGTAAATGTCCGAAGCGCGGAGCTTTATCGGTCTCTGGCGGCTCTCCTGGCACGTTCGCGTGTCACTGCTCTGATTTGTTTCCCTAAGCAGCAAACTAAGAATGAAAATGAAACTCCTCAGATGTGGCTAGGGAAGTCACTGAAATTCACACAGCAGGAGAGCAGGATGAAATGTAGCACTAAAGAGAAAGACGTTGATGTCGTAGACCCAAAGCGATAAATGAATCCCCGCTGCGTGTGCTGGAGGAAATCTCCACCCGGTAATACCCCGGTTTGACTCAATGACCTCGATCGCACCCCAATATCACCTGAGTTAGAGACGGCATGGTGTTGAAAACACGTTTTCCACAAAATGCCTATTTTGAGAATTTCCCGTATCATATAAAAATGAAAATTTATTATCTAGAATCATCACAATCAGACGTCACATTTCAATCAGCTGGCAGCCACCAACCATTCAACATCAGGCCCGGAGAACAACCCGTCCAATAACCATATTCCATTCTAATAATAAGCGTTTAATTCTGTGAATCTCTGGCGGAAATTAGCAGCGCTGGTGGCCTGCTGAGCTCTGGCGGGCTGGCCGCGGCAGACGCTCTGCGCACCAGCGCCACCATTTTCCGTTCTGCGGCTGTCACGCCAGTTTTACGGCTCACACGGCGGCAAAGATAGTAATTTGTAGCATTGATCCCTGGGCGGCGGCTCGACAGGCACGGGGATTGAAGCCCGTGCCGCTGGATTAGGTTGGATCAACGCCCGAAGCCGGCACCGAGCCCGGAGAACCCCGCTCAGATGAGAAATGACGAGCGCCTATTGATTGGCCTGCATTTCGTTCACTTGAGGTAGTTTCAGGCGTTTGTGAGGCTGGCTCCCTGATCTTGCTGCCAACCAATGTTGGCTTGACATTTCTGTCCAGACAAACCAGGGGCAGCCAACCCAATTTTCAAAGTTTCCAATCACACTGCACGGCTTTGAGCCCTCATACCATGCGGCTGGATTTCTGTGGAAGAAAGTTTTGGGGCCGGTTTCTGACAATACTGTACCATGCAAGCATATGCTTGTACTTGTATATACAAGTGACATAGCATGCAACCATGCAAGACGGGCTAAAGGGAATGTGACAACTTTAAAATGGGATTTGAACTGAGAGACACGCGATAGATCATGCCGAGAACTTGTTTTTACAGATATCTAAGTTCAAAAGACAGCTAAAGAACCAACATACCTAAAACACACCCAAGAAAAGGCACCAGCCAAAATAGGCCTACGAATGTAATAGGCTCAGAAAAGGGCTAAGGGCAAAAAATACAAAATAAGAAGCTTAACAAAATTATACAACCTAAAAGGCCAAAACAGGTAGTCACCAGTATAGGGAGGTAAAATGTAGAGACAGACAATCACCTCGGTCGTTAGCCGTCGTTAGTGGAGAGGTAGAATATCAGTTGTATGGTAGAATACAATAATGGACGGCAGTCCAACCATTTTGCTTTTCTCTTTTAGCCTTATTCGTTTTTAGAGTCTTTTACTTTGTTGTGCTTATTTTGACTGAGAGAGCATTCCAGGACAAAACGACCAAAAACATTTCAATTTGACACCACCATGTCTAGAAAAAATATGAAACTTTGTCTCCGGGGTAGTTTTGGGCACTCAACATAGCTGTGATAATCTATCTCCCTCCAACCAAAGGTGACCGAGTTATAGCCTGAGGCATTTTCGAACGGTCTTGCTGCAGACTCGTCTTTGGTACTTCTTAACTCAAAGACGCAAGCTCCAATCTTTAAATTTCATACATCATTGAACTCTTCTTGAAGTAATGATTATTCGAGAAAAATTCTAAAATGTTCAAAATTTGACCTTTTAACAATTTTATATTGTCTTTTGTGACCTAGATTGACCTTTTTGCAGCTGAAGATGGCCTTTAAAGGCGCTTTCAAAAATTGCATTTCTTATTTTTTAGTTAAAAATGATTAAAAATGCCTTCTGGTCATAAAATTGAAAATTTTGTTATCACAAATATGAATGTAAGTGGCTTAGGGGACATTGTCGCTTGTCGTTTAAATGTCGTGTGCTCTCGGCACTGAGAGCTAACACGCTTGGTCGCTTTGAGGTGATAGTGAGATGAGGAGCATAGCCCTAGGCTTCCCAGGAATTTGGACTTAAGAAATAGCCTGAAAAAGTTTCCTCGTTACTTGGAAAATAATTGTTCAAACACCCCTCCCCACCGGGGCGAATATTGGTAATTATTGGGCCCCTGGGCCCACCATAATAAATTCCAAAATTGATGGACCCCTGGGCCGGTGGGCCTCTTCAGTGGAAGGGGCCCCTCAGGCTCAACACCAGTAGAAAGCAATCCGTGGTTACGCCCCTGTTCATTGCAGAGTGTCATTGGGCCGAAATTAGCCCAATGGCCGCAACACACATCACACCCTCCCTCCCTCGTACTTGCCAAAACAAGTGTTAATTGTGTTTGTCAAAATCCAACTCTAAAATGGATTCTTTACGTCAGAAATATGCATCATCTTTCCACCACTGAATACACTCGGCTGCTGTAACGACATCTATTAATAATAATTGTTAGGGTTTAACGACGCACCAACTGCCAGAGTCATACGTCGTCGCTAACTCCCATCCTGTTGGAAGGGATTTTGGGGATCAGATCGACTTATTCAGAGGCTCCGCCGGGACTTGAACCCGGGACCAGTGGCTTAGAAGACCGGGTGCTATCCACTAAGCCACCTCATCCCCGTAACGACATCTGTCATTCAGTTTTTGCACCATGTTCAGTTCTTGTACTGCATGCGATTTTTGTCATGCGGAAACGCTGAGAATAGACCTTTAGAGCGAGTCTATGATCAATGTTTGGGATTTTACTGATTACTAAAAGTGTAATTTTCATGACGTCATATATTGTTAGCAAAGAGGATATATTTCTGTTTTTAAGCGTATGAAAGTAGGGAAAAATGTTTCTTCCTCGTTTCCAGACATTCTTGCTCTTAAATTGTTCTTTTTAAGATTTTGAAAAAGTTGTGCATTCCCTTTAAGGGGCCGACTAATTGAATGAAATAACTGTAGAAGAAATTACTGCGCTGGCAGCGTGATTTTGATACGTCCCTGTGCTTCTTAAGGTTTTTGTATAGTGAATTGGCATGTTTATGCGCTATTAATGATCAGACAGTTTTTGGAGATTCATTGTGGTCGATATATGTAATTTTAGGGTAGATTCGCAGATGTTATTGCATGTTGTTAATGAAATTCATCGTAACTGGATTAATCTCATTGAAGTTAACAAAAGCTTACCATAAGCGTTGTTGAGAACGATTTTGGCTGATTTGAACGTACTGGTTCGACCACGAACAGTGTGTTTAATTGCGGGCAGGGTGTATCACGACAGAGTGTGCGTTTGGAGGAGATGTTAAAATTGTCGCATTAGTAGTATGCTCATAATAATTCGTACGTATGATTCCCGTCGATAATAGAACGGCTGATCTTGATATGTGCACGGAAGAGCGAGCTCCAAGTTGTTACGTTCGTCTAGAGAGCTAATTAACCTTTCCTTTTAAGTTAAAACAGGTAAAAAGGACTAATTTTTTAAAAGACTAATATTTCCCTTTTTAAGTCGTCGTCAAAGTACATATATAAAACAGAGCGGAAGCATCCAATGAAAAATAACGTTATTTGTATTCCCTCATTTAAAACCAGCATTACTTTGCGATCACTACCAGTGAACCTACCAATTCTGCTGCAGCGTGTCCTCACATAAATGATTTATTCCTGTTTATTCTCCTCTTCACAATGCACTTGAAGTGAATTATTATCATTTCACACAGTGCTGTATAGCGTCAAGTTCAGAAGTGCATGACATTGGTAGCGCTGGAGGATCCAAGGAGGGGGACCCTCCAAAGTCCAAAATAGCATGTTTTGGCCCCCAAAAGGACCAAGTTTTGACCTTTTTTAAATACTATGGTTTCAAGATTTCTCTCGATTTAGAAAACAATTGAACCCCCCCAAAAAAAAATGTTGGTTTGGCCCTTCCAAAAGTTGCTACTGGATTCGCCAATGCTTGGTAGCGACATAAGCCGGACAGTGGATTTGATGACAGATCCTGAGCGGTTGCCATTTGTATCTGAAGTTTTGAAAAGAGCTATCTCTGTATTTCTTTATAGTGTTTTACAGCTTTACCTTTGCTGTTGTGGATCTAAAGTAACTAACGTAACGTAACTCTGTGGAACTAAAATAACTCCCGCCACATACGTTAGGGTGGTTGCAATCGAAAGGGTTGCAACCATCGGTTATCAATCATGTAACGCAGTTTGTTATTGAGCAGCCCAGATATCATGGGTGCGGGTATTATTCTTCGAGACATGAATATACAGCCGCACATTACATCACTACAGTTTGACTGGAAAGCTACCAGCTGGCATTCATTCCATGCCTGGCGCATTGCCTGTGCTCCTGCTCACACTCCAGTGCCTCGGCATCTAGCTGACAGCACCCCGAGCCGTTACTGGCCTCACGGAGTGTCTAATACTCTTTTTCTCTGAGCCAGAGCAGCCACCATAGGCGGGTTCAGGGAGCAAAGGGAGGCAGGTGTTCCCTCGATCGATCCTCGACGCCGCCTGAAATGGTCACGCCCCCACCCCTGAAATTTCACTTCCCATCCCCCACACATCGCCAGGATGTAAAAATCGGGGCCCACCGATAGGATTTGGCGCCTACACCACTAAATGCGGCGCCCCCTAGAAGATGCCCCCCGATTATCAATCCTGGATCCACCTGTAATAGACGCAGTGGTGGCCGGATCAAGACTGGTTTATTGGCAGACAACAGCGAGCGAGTCCGCCCGGTAGCCTCAGGCAATGTCACCGACAGAGGCGGTGTCAGGGTACCCAACATGGGCAACCCTAATGTAGTCGGGCGGGCCGACGCTGTCACCAAAATGTAGACGGGGTCTCCACATGGCCCCGTCGGTATGAGCCGCATACTCAATCTGCTTCCGCTGTCTCGGTCGTCCAAAAGTAGTGTTGCCGTTTCTGGTTTTATTTTATAACATCTCGTGACTTCAAATCTTCATAATTCTGCCCTGGGAAACATTTCAAATATTCAAACACTCGTTTGACAAGAACCCAGCAAACCACAAGTAAATCATAAATCACAAACCAATATAAATACATCTAAATTTAACACCGTTAGAATCAATCAGGTTTTACGCAAACACGTTTACAATGCCATATCAAATATCAAATAGTCGCAACAGAATTTCCGAATACACTTACGTTCACAGGAAGGTGTCACCCGCACACACGTGCGCTCTCGCTCGATGCTGTAGCGGAAATGACCCGGGGTCAACGCTTGACCTGGCCGCCAGGCGGCAGTCGGGGCAGAGCCGGAAGGGCAAGTTATGTGGGCAGTAATAAATGCTCACGGTGAAAATAAGTGCGGAGACTAATTAGTTGTATTAACATTTGACAAGATAAGTTTACCACATAAGCCTAGAAATCAAATAAACCTATCTTTCAGAAAATCAGTTTCCAACCGGAAGACTTGAGCGACATCTGCTGTCTAGCCGGCAGAGGCTCACGATGACGTCACAGGATGCGGCACAGTGACGTCACCGATGACAATAGTGGTAGCGCACTTCGTCCAGCAACACTAGACACAGGTCTACACCTCATCCGACCTCAAAACACAAACCACTTAAAATTAACTATCCGGTGAAACATACATGTCATGTGATCAATGTCATCAGTCGGGTCAGTCCAGTGCCGTAGCATCAAATCAACCAAACAGGAATTGGGAAACCCTTCGTAACTTCAGCAAAAAAGCTTACTTTAGAAGGAAAATCAACCTGAGCATCTAAGTAGCAAGCTGTGCTTAACTCAGAAGATTCATCAACGACAGCTCATTCTGAACAAACTATCCATTTGACAGGAGTAAACTTGCCAGATTCCATAAGACAGTCATTAATGTCTCAAAAGATAACAGCAAAGGCTTAACTTCGTAGCGAAAATCATCTTACCATTTCGGGCATCACAAAATTCCGTTGAGCCAGAATATAACATCCCAAATTACATGACAAAACAACTAAGCCACTAAGAGTGTCTGCCAGGGGTGCTGTAAGCGACAGTTTGCATTAAGACTTGAAACGTTATAAAACGGTAAACGTAAGTGAACGTCACAAAGGTGCAATGAAATAATATAATAATTATCAGTGACTGCGATCAAACCAATTCACAATGCTTATAAAAGGTTAAGTTGGTTTCATGAGAACGTTACGGCTTGAGCCCATTCAACACGTAATCACTTGCGAAAATGATTACCAGCTTCCCCGAACAAGACAACTGCAAAATGATCTGTACAAAGGCTTTACAGCGGTAAATTATAGACCGAATAATAAGCACTGTCTGCGTGTAAGTGTGACTTACGGCAATATGTTTATCTCTGGAAAGTCAATCACCAGGACAAAATCCAGCAAAAGATTCAACTATATGCAGTCAGCTCACAACTTACTAGTTAAAGAATGGTCAACTTCCTCATGATCCTGGCCGGACTGTGCATTGGAACGCAACATTAGGAAAGTGAATACAAAATCCAGCTATCATTTCTGCATTCTGGAAAGTGATCATTGAAATCCAACAAACACTAATGGCTTCAGCAACATCCGCTACATCGAGTCTAGTAATCTTCCAAACTGAAACCTCAAGAAGTCCGACATGATGAAACATTAACATATTTTGATGATTATCACCTCTATCCCGTTATAAAAGATAAATGCAATGGTTTGAGTGCATCTCAAATTCTAACGCAATAAACATTTCAAACCCTAACACAATTACGGTGCGGAATATTTCAAAGAAAAGTGTCCGAAATACTTAGTACGGCCATTCTCCGTGAACAGTAAGGTAATGTGCTAACCAGAAAAATTTAACACCAGGAAACGGCAAATATTTATAGCACGATATTTATAACAGCAGGCAAGAGACAACTGGTCTCTTCACAGTAATTCTCTCTTCCTCTTGTGAACGGCAGAATTGCACCTAGAGTGTAACTCAACATCCTGAATCAATAATTAAGTCTGTCGGGGTTTCGAAGACTGGCGAGCCGTCTCAGTTCATTACCACGATCACTCGAAGTGTGTGCCAAACTAGACTCCAAATTCTCAAGAAATCTGACAAATGAACCCTGACCACCAAACTTGGGAAAGCTCAGTCCTGAAACTCCAGAATTCATCTCTGCAAAATTGTGAAAGACAAATTTTCAGTCTGAGCCTCAAGTTCTGATTTTAAGCCATGTTTTCTCAATTCCATGAGGAAAATTTGGGAATAGCACAGTCGTTCGTCTCAGTCATGTCAGTGGTCAAAATGTCTCAAACAAGCCAACAGCAATGAAACAAGACAATGCACGCTGAATTAAAAGCTGGAATCAACGATCTAGTTTCAAGCTAACTTAGCATTACGATCTAAGTCCGGTGTCTGCATGGTCAAAATCTTCTTTCCAAACTGCAACAAGAGTGAAAACTATTTTTGAGACACGACGATACAATGGAAGGCACCGTTCAGCCAGCGTGAGCGTGCCAGTACCCCACGGCCGGAGGCGGTCACGTGACTCAGTCGCCGGGCTCTGACCGAGGCGGGTCTAGTTCGCTGGGCACCGGGAGCCGCCCGCCGCAGAAAGTCAGTCACTGCTGGCTGCGGTGAAGCATGCCGGAACTAACCTTTGAAGACCAACTTGAAAACGACGGATGAAGAACAGCGTGGCAGGTCCGTGTCCGCTGTCACCAAAATATAGACGGGCGGGCCGACGCTGTCACCAAAATTTAGACGGGGTCTCCCATGGCCCCGTCGGTATGGCCGCACCTCAATCTGCTTCCGCTGTCTCGGTCGTCCAAAAGTAGTGTTGCCGTTTCTGGTTTTATTTTTATAACATCTCGTGACTTCAAATCTTCATAATTCTGCCCTGGGAAACATTTCAAATATTCAAACACTCGTTTGACAAGAACCCAGCAAACCACAAGTAAATCATAAATCACAAACCAATATAAATCACATCTAAATTTAACACCGTTAGAATCAATCAGGTTTTACGCAAATACGTTTACAATGCCATATCAAATATCAAATAGTCGCAACAGAATTTCCGAATACACTTACGTTCACAGGAAGGTGTCACCCGCACACACGTGCGCTCTCGCTCGATGCTGTAGCGGAAATGACCCGGGGTCAACGCGACCTGGCCGCCAGGCGGCAGTCGGGGCAGAGCCGGAAGGGCAAGTTATGTGGGCAGTAATAAATGCTCACGGTGAAAATAAGTGCGGAGACTAATTAGTTGTATTAACATTTGACAAGATAAGTTTACCACATAAGCCTAGAAATCAAATAAACCTATCTTTCAGAAAATCAGTTTCCAACCGGAAGACTTGAGCGACATCTGCTGTCTAGCCGGCAGAGGCTCACGATGACGTCCAGGATGCGGCACAGTGACGTCACCGATGACAATAGTGGTAGCGCACTTCGTCCAGCAACACTAGACACAGGTCTACACTAATGTACTACACACCGATGGTCGCCACTATTGGAGCGATGCAACATGACACTGATCGGTTGAGAGTAACGTTTAATTACAATCATAAAGTTGCTATAATGATCTTAATCCATCGGTTAACACTCGCAGTGGACGGGGTTTTAAAGTGTGCCCCACCTATTTTTCCAAGGTGGCTGGAGAACCGCTCGCGGCTGGAAAATGATACTCCACCACATTTGAGAACATTCATAAGTGCGTCGATTGAATACATTGTGAAAGTCGGTGAATATTTGTTTCACTTATTGGCTTCCAAAGTTAGACCTAAATTCTGAGACCGTCGCAATCGCGCAGTTGCACCAGTTCGTCTGCACTGTAGACCGAGTGGTGACGTCACAACGTCATATGATTCGGTTTTACGTCAAAGTCAATTTTAAGGTCAAAGTTCATAGCCCAAGGTCATTGAGCCCAGAACTCTGGTCAGATGACATTATTCCGTATGAAGTATTTTATGCTATGACCTCATAGTTAAGGCTACTCAAGATCAAGATCAAGGTCAAAGGTCAAGGTCAAGTGTCTTTTTCAAGGTCAAGGTCAAATGTCTTTTTCAAGGTCAAAGCCTCAATTCGCGCCCAAATCTATTATAGTGCCAGTCAAATTGTACATTATTATCAATATGTCATATTGTTCCATCATAGGCCATTGACCACAAATGACCTTGACCTCAAAATTGCAGATAATGTTTGTGGTACGTTCCTCTCTTACCATAATCCACTTCTAGTGCATTCCCGGCTAATAACCTTGGAATTTCCCAACATGTCTCCAGTACGGCTCATATTTGACCTTTACGACCTCACTTGAAATGGAAGATATTGGCCTAAGTCAAAGACACTTAATCATAATGCAGACCACTATCACCCCATGCACCCCCAACGGGAATTTGTCTAACCCTCTCGGTTTCCGAGATTTCAGGGGAGCACTTTAGGACCCCCTCGACTGTGCGTTGGCGTCAGACCCCCTCTCCACTGCGCGTGTTAATAAATATTCCTGCTTATTTCTACATTTGGTGGGCCCCTGGACCGGTGGGGCACCCCTCCAGTGGAAGGGGCCCTCTCAGGTTCAGCACCAGTAGGAAAATCTGTGAGTAATCCCTTGGGTTACATTAATAATATCCCATTATTGACGCAATCCATAGGTTCATTACGATGCCCTGAAGCTCTGACAGTTCATGGTGTTATCACGAAGGTCCAAGAATAGCTCAATGTGTGCAAAAAGACCTGCGCATGTGAATATGTGCATATGTTACCATACATACATGTCCAGCCGGATAAAACTACCTGAAAATTACTCGCTGCTCTGTCGTTTATCCATGCTATATACATATATTGTGCATTTGTAATCATCAGTGTTTGACGTACCCACTGCCCGGCTTGCGTAGTGTCTCAGGCTCGCACCCTGCGCGGTGGTGATTGTACGGATCAGATCACAGAGCCTCCGGGACCAGGGACCAGATCACGGAGTCACCGGGACCAGGGATCAGATCACAGAGCCTCCGGAACCACAGACCAGATCACAGAGCCTCCGGGACCAGGAAACAGTTCACGGAGCCTCCGAGACCAGGGAGCAGATCACGGAGCTACAGGACCAGGGATCAGATCACAGAGCCTCCGGGACCAGGGACCAGATCGCAGAGCCTCCGGGACCAGGAAACAGTTCACGGAGCTTCCGAGACCAGGGAGCAGATCACGGAGCCACAGGATCAGGGATCAGATCACAGAGCCTTCGCGACCAGGGATCAGATCACAGAGCCTCCGGGGCCAGGGATCAGATCACAGAGCCTCGGGGACCAAGGATCAGATCACGGAGCCACCGGGACCAGGGACCAGATCACAGAACCTCCGGAACCAGGGACCAGATCACAGAGCCTCCGGGGCCAGGGATCAGATCACAGAGCCTCGGGGACCAAGGATCAGATCACGGAGCCACCGGGACCAGGGACCAGATCACAGAACCTCCGGAACCAGGGACCAGATCACAGAGCCTCCGGAACCAGGGACCAGATCACAGAGCCACCGGGAATAGGGACCAGATCACGGAGCCTCCGGGACCAGGGATCAGATCACGGAGCCTGAGAAACCAGGGACCAGATTACAGAGCCACCGGAACTAGGGACCAGATCACGGAGCCTCCGGAAACAGGGCCCAGATCACGGAGCCTCCGGAACTAGGGACCAGATTACAGAGGATCCGAGATTTGAACCCGGGGACACCTGCCTCAGCAGGTAGGCGCGGGGGGCTACGAAGGCAATCTCTCCACTACTTACTTTTGATGATTTGTACGAGGAACAGGAGGGCACCGGGGGTTAATACACCCTTTTTATCAGCTCAGATAACAGATATGGGACTGAAAGTGGTTATTTACGCTCTTAAAAATATATCATCGTTAGACTTCAGCGCTGCTGCCCCATACGTTCATCATATCGACTGGCTAGTGCAGTGCCCAGGAATCACCAGACTGCAGCCGGCAGTAATGGAAATATCAACGGGGGATTTTCTGAGATCGAATCCTGACGCATTTGGAGCTCCACGGCTGGTGCGTAGCTAAAAATTATCTGTCAACGATGCCAGCTGTAGTATCGGAGACAAATGAAAAGTCAGTCCGATAATGCAAAAAAATAGGAGATTTGTCTGAACTATACTCAATGGATAGGTTTACCTTTCAGACAATTTCTCCAAAACAACTACGCATATCTCAATAGCTAAAATCTGGCAAATCAGACGGTTGTTATGCACTTATGCAGTCAATGAATTCATTTACATCCACCTTACGTGGTATGCAATTATTCTATGCGGGTGGAAATTCCACGGACTTTCAACAATAAAGTTAATCGAAGTTGTTAATCGACAAAAATACCCTACAAGAACTGCTTACCAATCATCGTTATTAGCCTAACATGCTCACAGCCCTTATTTCGGTCAACACACAACGGTGAATTTTCTTTTACCATTAATCGTATTTCTCATAGAGTTATAATACGAAACATGCTTTAAAACGTATGTTGTGTAAAAATTGAAAGCTGAAAACATTGGTTTCTGGGCTTTGTTCCAGGTCTAATGGTTTCCGAGTCATAAAGTTTTTCCTAAATGGTTAAGAATTTGACCCATTTTGGACCTCTGTGACGTCAAGGGTGAACAGATATGGTTCAAACTCGTCTTGAGAGGAGAAGAGGTAAGGGGCTTCCAACGCCGTTTCATTTTTTCCGCATCACTCTCCGGTTCCCAAGACTGTAGGAGATCCGGTCGGACCTCCCAGGTGGTGGTGGGTGCGAATAGCTCAGGCGGTTCCGGGTTAAGGAGACGCAAAGGTTATGTAATGGTGCGTGAATACTCGTGTAAGCTTGGGGATTTTACAACAGAGCAGGATGTGAGAAATGATCGGAAAACACACAGAATATTGAAAAATTAGCCTCCGACCGCTAAACCATCCTGATGTTTAAGTTTAAGACCCACCCTTCTTTCGAACACTGAAACCCCTGATTTTGTATCTCCATTAATCCGGCATCACCTGGGATCTTTTCGTACACACCAACACCTGGGGGTCCAATCATACCTCCCCCTACGGTCTCATGAACCGGAAGTGATGCAGAAAAAATGAAACGGCGCTGGAAGTCCCTCACCGTCTTCTACTTTGGAGCTCAGTCTGAGCCATATCGGTTAAACCATGACGTCACAAAGGGTCAAAATAGGTCGAATTTAAACTAATTTAGTCCCCTTATAATTCGGGAACCATCAGGTAGAACAACACAAAAGGCATCGATGTATTCATTTAAACTGAGGGATTCAAACAGTATGCAGCATGACCTTGTAACGCCACTTTACGTCCTTCAAGGTCAAGGTGAAATAATGACCTTTGGGATCATATTGCATTCATTCAAATTCCTTCATTCGAAATTTAAGACTGTAACCTGTTTGGTTCAAAAGTTATATACACAAATAATTTCGAAAGCTGTAATATTTGGTGCACTCCGGTGACCTTGGTATTGAATTTACATTAAAAAGATGGCATCGCACAGATTTCTCATTTCATAAGGTTTCGAATGCTGTTTAGAAACTTGAAATAGCTTTTCTAGAAGCCAAATTACATCCTGTTTTGTATACTAGTTTTAGAACAGAATCGCCCTACATGGGTTTATAAATGACGGTATAACTCATTGACCTGTCCTGACCTGATGCTATTTTGTCATAGGTTTTCAAACAAATCACCCTGAAGCATACAAGACGACGATCGTCTCATTTAAATCTGCTCGGAGTCATTCGCAAAAACCGGTGGGGGGAGGAGGAGGGCGGTCCGATCGGATACCCCCGAACGGTGAAGGGTTGAATAATATAAGGTCATAGCGTTATATACGCCATACTGGGTACCACCATTTGACTGGAAGTGCTGGGGACAATGACCTTGAAAATTTTGGTATGATCTTGACATGTGATCTCTGACTTTGATCTTGACCTTTATGTGAGTTTACCTTGACATATCATCTCGTTTATATGACATTATGACGTCCCCAATCGGTCTCCAATGTAGGCGAACTGGTGTGCCCGCGTGATTGTGGCAATCTCTAAATATAGGTCTGACTTTGAAAGCCTTTGAGAAAAAAATTTGTCGTTGATTTGGAAAAATATTTGACCAAATGACGCACCGTTGAACTTTGCCCAAACGTGGCAGAGTAAAGCTTTCCTGCCACGATTGGTATTCCGGTCAACTCATAAAAATAATATAGAGGGGTCTCCGACCCCCTCCCCAACTTGTTTTGTTTTTCATTTCGAAGAAAAGTGAGAACAAATGTTACGTTGAGCCTCATGATTACATCTAACATAAAATCCTTGAGCAGTGGGGTACACCCATTACACTTCAAATGATAAAGCGGAACAAAATGAGGAAGTCATTTTGGTTGGTTTTTCCAGTCCAATAAATTCCTGCGTAAGTAAAGAGCAGCTGTTAAAACTAAGGTCCATTTCATGCACATGAGAGCAGAACTCAGCAAAACAATTCAGACAACTTGACTTGCCAATTGAGAAGAACAACAAACATAAAATCATCATGAGATAAACATCGAACCCTTAGAGTACTGAACAATGCTATACCTACGATTAATAAGACATTCCCAGAAGGCTAGTTTGCTAGTTTGCTTGGTTAATAAAGATGATAGTATGAGGGTCAAGCACTGATGCCCACGGGCGCTGTAAGCCTTCCCTACAGACGTGTCAGTAAATTAGAACGCTGCAAGTCAGTGAACTTGAACGCAGGTGGCAGCCGCCGCGCTGGGGGCGCCAGGTGAAATAATGTGACCGACGCTGCGTCACCATAGCAACGGCGCAAAAGAGTCGCAATGGTTGTTCAGCCACAAGTCGGGCAGGCAGTCAGCGGTTGTATAGGAAAAGTGTGGCATATTTCGACAAATGGTGAGTGAGTTTCGTAACTTTAACATGAATTAGAGTAGGGATAAGTTTTAGTCTTCCAATTTTGATTCAGTCGTGGATATTTAATATTTCGTGGAATGCTTCAAGAGGATATTTAATGCACTGGAATCGATGAAAGAAGACCTGAAGCAATTTTCTCGACAAATGAGGGACAGCGATATTCAAAATTAGTCCCAACCAAAGTATGCGTGCTAGTAATTTTGGTGTTTGACGGGTATTAGCTAGTGCAAATCCTCTATAGTTTTACATAAATAACAACGCAATTAATCTAACTTCACTGATGGAATGAAACAGTCTTTGGCAGGTACCTACCTGCTTCTTGGAAAGTAGGTAAAGGTTGGCGTTATCGCTTGAAAATTACCAGTGATTAAAAAGTATCTGCCTTAGTCAAGAAAATCATTGATATATGAAAAGGCTCGTCCATGACCACCGCCGAATTGATTTCCAGCGTGTGTGCATTTACATGAAATTATCAACCATGATTTAACGCCTGCATTTTGCGTTGAGAAAGATTACGTCATAACGGCAAAGTAAGTAAAAACAACAGGTAGCATTTATCATCGTTTGCTGCACCCTAATATGTCAGATTTATATGATTCTTTTGAATGCATGTTCCAGGCAAATAACATTTTTAGAAAAGCAACTGGTCTCAGGTTCGTCGTGAAATCTGGAAAGTGAATATGATATTTGCACATCAGTGCCTAATTGGTGAAAATTCAGGTTTGAATAATAACAAACTTATATCCAAACAGGCAACACCCTTTGAGCCAAATGGAACGTTCAGTTCGCGTTCGGAACAGGATTAACACGCACACTGGGGAGGGTTACGCACTATCGCGTACTGGAAAGGAGGGGGCTTGTAGGCCCCCCCTCCGAGATAAAAATATCACGAGGGTTAGGAAACCCCTAATGGGCTTCAGGGAGTTATGATGATCTACAGTATAACAAGCGTTCACTAACCTTGTGTAATGTCCTCAAGGTCAAACGAGATCGTAAAGTTAGATTTTGAGCAGAACTAAAGATGTATTGGGGAATGTCGCGATTATGAGCACAAAGTAAGAAGTACCTCAAATCTGACTAATGCCATTGAGAGAAAACCTCGGATAATATTCTCTTAAATACATGAAGTAAATGTCATTCACGGTTATTGAACTCAGACAGGACAATATGATATATTCCAAATAATTCAAATTATAACTCGCATTATAACAAACGTTCGGCAGAAAATGAGGGTTCATGACCTTGACCTTAACATTGAGCTTACTTGAAGATGGCGTTGTAACATAATTTACGTCACACTGGGTGACGTCATCCGACTGAAAGCAGTGGGTGTTAATAACTCTTGAAAATACTGGAGTGACCTTGGCATGAAAACATTATATTCATGCTGTCACCTATTACTTTGATCTTGACTGTCATGTAAGGTGACCTTTACATAAAGTCCCGATTATATGGCGTTATGACGTCACCACACCTATACGGGTGAACTGTTGCAACTGCGTGATTGTGGTGATCTCAAAGTATAAGTCTGACTTTTAAAGCCTATAAATAAAACAAAATATGGACTGGCTTTCAATAATATTTCTCTTACCGACGGGCCCATTAATTCTCGCAGATATAAAGAATATTGAACGGCTTTCAGCCAATAACGATTCTCAAGCCACCTTCGAAAAATAGATGTGCCTCCGAGGCCCCCTCCAGTGAGTGCGTGTGTTGAGAAAACCGAGAACGTTCGCAGTGCGTGCCATTGATTATTAGAGAAAACAAGTATGTGATTAATAATATGTTTATAATAGTATAACCGGCACGCCATTTTTGCAATAATTGAGTGGTTTCATAATTTGGCGTTAAGGTACGCTTCAGCTCAGTCCCCACAAATCGAATAAGTGGACATTATGAATGGATTCGGGAAATCATATAGTTTGACTGTATCTTTGACAATTACCATGACAGAAACAGGCTGAGAGGTATACTTCATTGACAGTATTCAAACAATATGTTGAATGATATAATCATGTGGATAACTCTTGCCCAGTCTGTGTTACAACGATCTGATCCAGTTACTTCTCTTCAGCTATTCCAGGTGCACCGATGGTGGGACCGACCCGGCACCGGAAACAAAGGAGTCACCATACTGTGGCATTGAACAAATCTCAATATCCCGACTGCCCAGTCCACTCTGGAGTCAGCAGTGAGGTCTGCCCTTGTGCGCAGTATGTTCGTCAAATTGAGCGAGAATACGAGGCTAAATACAATGCCAATCCTGGACGATTTCAAAGCCTGCCTCTTGCACAGTACTGGAAATATAGAAGGCTCGAACTTCGGCGAATGAGCCTAAGTAGTTCCGAAAAACTGGTGCTTATCGTGAAGCTGCTGCTTGCTACAGTAGTGCTGTGCGTTTCAATTTTATTTTTGGGTACCATTTTTGCGGAGAAAGTCGAGCCTATCCAGTAGCAGGCTCTCCAGAGAAGCGTGACAAGTGCGTGTGCTACATTTATTTTTATAAATATTGCATTGTTTGAAGCTACATTGTGCACCATGGACAACATGGACGAAGTTCTCTCTGAGATAGGCTGGGATGCTAGTTTTAGAATACCGCTGGCTAACGAGGAATGTAAAATGCTGGAGGACATGCTTCTAAAAAAACAGCAAACCGTGATCAGTTTAAAAGCAGACATTGCAAGCCAGAAAGACAAGGCAGAGTTCATCGGAAACCACCTTCAAAACATAATTGAAGAATTCAACAATAACCAGCGACTGATGGACGCACGTACAAAAGAGATTGAATCCGAGCATCACCTTCGAAGTCTGGCAGAGAGAGAATCAGGACGACTGAATCAGGACATTAAGAGTATGACCAACCTGATGAACGAGGCGAAGCAACGACGAATTATCATCGAGGGCGACATCATCAAATTGCAGGAGTCAATTGATGCATTGAAGAGGGAAATGACTTTCGACAGAGAAGCTCTGGAGGCCTGGCTTCGCCAGATGTCTGAGCGTGACGACGATATTCTTGCTTTGGAGCACTACGCACGGCTAGACGAGGGAATGATAAAAGACCTAAATCTGCAGCTGGAGCGGCTGAACGAAGAGGAGCGTAATAGCGGCGATAAGCTGAAACATGCCACTACAGACTTGATGTCAGTTAAAGTGGAGCTCGATAAGCTAGGTGAGGACTATCGTCACGCCCATGGGGAACGGCAAGCACTGCTGGACCAATGGGAACAGACGCTGCAGCAGATCCAAAAGCGAGAGCGAGACATTCAGCGGAGCACTGAAGAGCTCAACAAGCTGAAGGAGGTGATGGCAAAACGAAATGAATCGTTGGAGGAGCAGAAACGGTTTTTGAATGCCGAACAGGATAACAACAGTGAGCTTGAGCTGCAGACGGCCCATCTGGAGCGGGAGTGCAGCAGAATCAGAGAGCTGTATCAAACCACTGAGCATGAACGCGACGAATTTGCGCGGGAATTGGAAGCGCTAAAGACTAATGTCAGCCGGGTATCAGTTATGCTCGAAAAGGCGAGAGTAAACGTGCACCAACTGAAAAATAGGTTTGGTGAAAAGAGCCGGGCCTTCATCAAGCTGAAGCTAGAGAAAGAAGACACAGACAAAGCACTGGAACAAGCAAAAGACATGGCAATGAGTGCGGAGGAGAGAACCCGTCGACTGGCAGAAATACTAGAGGAAGAAGAAACAAAACAAAAGAATATGGACAAAGAACTCATGCGACTAAAAGATGTACAGTTTCGGAAAAGCAACGATCTCATCAAATATCAAGCCGAAGAGACCGCCAAGAATGCAGAGATGCAAGGCTGCGTGGCCGCCAAGCGAAACATGCACTCAAAAATTCGAAAAATGGACTCGGAGGTTATGAAACAGCAGGAAATAATCTACAGCCAGGAGTTACTCGCCCAGCATTTGCAGAAGCGGATAGACCGAATGGCGGGTACAAGGCGAGACACTGAACGTATACGACTGGAAGCTCGCATCAAGGAGCTGAAGAAGGATCTGGAAAAACGCAACCAAGCCAAGAAGTTCCTGGACGAGCAGGTTAAGCGTACTCTGGAAGCACAGCGAGAGGTTCAGCGTGACTTGCAGAAAAATAAAGTTTTAACGGAGCAGTTTGACTCCAAAGAGTCAGAGCTCAAACTCCACAATGATTGTTCGATGAAAGAGTATAAGCGAATCGTCGATCGAAAGCAAGAAGCTATGGTGGACGAAAACATGCTGAGACTAACGATTAAGCATCTTCGTAAATCCTTGCACAAACAGGCCAGTGAGGTGTACTCCCTTGATCAACAACAGTTGGAGATGAACACAGCAATGAAGGAGCGCAGGCAAGAAATCCTCGCCCAGAAAGATCTCCTGAAAGCGGAAATCCGTGCACTCGATGATGAGATACACAAGCTGGGTCGTGACCTTACCAACCGTGCCTCTAAGCTCGATAAGATGAAGAAGCGATACGAAGTTTTACTCTGTTCGATGGGACCGGTGGAGGAGGGCGTAGATGCCTCCGACTCACACATTCTCTACGTAATCAAAGCAGCTCAGGAAAAAGAAGAGGTGAGTGCAATCGTTGAGACTTGCGAAGCTTGTCTTTTCATTTTATCCTCTTCGTCTCCATAGTGATATGTAGAAAGATTGGTATGTCCCCTTGTAAAACCGTGTATTCTTCAATTGCGTCTCACCACCACCGCTCTCTCTCTCTCTCTCTCTCCGTCCCATGGTCACACTGCCGTTCTCTCTCCGCACTCATCATCCCCAGTATCCCCCCACCGTGACCACCAATCAGAGCGCGCGCCGCCTATTGCCCAATCAGCCTCTTCCACAGTGTGCGCACCAAACCTCAGTTACAGCGCGCCAAACCTCAGTTACACCTCCACCTGATCATAAAAACCACACAGAACATACACACATTAACCCACACTTTCCATGAGAAAATATACAGAAACATTGAAAACACGCTAAAGAAATACACTTATAGACATATCACAGGTTCCGGTTCTGCAGCATCTGCTGCAGCCGTTCACTGCGCCGTAGCACGGGCTGCGGGGGTGGCAGTGTCGACTGGTTTGGAAACACCTCTCCTCACTGTTGGTGGCATTCTCTGCCGCCTCTTCGCCGCCAGCCCAGCATCCACTGGCCCTTCGGGCACAACCATATCACCAGTCTGACCGCCGGTGATGAACAGCGGACACAACACCTCATCACAGTGACCGTCCTCAACACCCGGTGTGTCTGTCGCTGTGTCCTCAAAGCGCGGCCGCACGTTGCGCACGTGCCACGGCACCCCATCCACCTCCACCACCTGGGGCGAGACCAGCCGCGTTATCCGCCGCGGCGCGACTCGACCGTACAGCGGGTGCCGGGGCGCCGCATCCACACCCGGTCCCCCACACTAAGCCGATTACCGTCCCGACTCAGATCCTCCCTTTGTGTCGGCGGCGGTCTCTCAGGTGGGGCGGGCCCGGGCCACTCCAACGCGTCCCTTCGGGTCGGCGGCAGCTGCTGAGGCGGGGAGGTGTGAGGCTGCTCAGATGGTGGCCGGACACAGTCACGCACCGGGTGCTAAAATATGCCGGCCGCCGGCGCGCTGGCCGCATCCTCTCCGTCGCGTGGGGTGACATTGTACAGATGCACAGCCTCTGCAATGGAACACTGGCGGCGAGCCGCTATCACCTTGATGGTACGGTGACATCGCTCCACAATACCATTGCCGCCAGGCTCGTGCACCGCTCGGAAACGGAGCGTCACCCCCACCGCGACGCGAACGCAGCGAACACTCTGCTGCGGAAGGCGGTGTCGTTGTCTGCCAGAATTTCCGCTGGCGCCCCGTGCTCCAGGAAAACGTCCTCCAAATGATGCACGATCTCTGAGGCCTCGGCGCGACGTAACTGGCGCCAGACGCTATACCTGGACGGCCCGCAGTCAATTACTGACAAATATGACCGCCCCTGGTAATGCGTCACGTCTATTGCCAGCCGCGCCCACGTCTCCTGAACACCCAGAGACCCGTGCTGCCACCGTGCAGGAGCGGGATCTATGGAGCGGCAGACATCGCAGCTTGCTACCACTGCTCGAGCCGCCGCCCTTGTCACGTCACGCGAGATGTCTCGCTTCGCAAAATATAATGTCCGTCGCACCCCAGGGTGGCCAGCTCTCTCGTGCACTGACCGTATCATCGCACGCTCATCGGCACCCTCACCCATCACCCTCTCGTCAGCCCTTCCGCAACACACGGCTCCTGCCTTCCTCGAGTAAATGACACTTCCACCCTGCGCCGGCACCCCTGCTGGGTCTCCGGGCTCAGCACCCCCGCTGTCGGCAGTGGCGGCCGCCTGCCGGGAGTTGACGCCCACCTCTCTACCTGGAGCGCCGCGACCCGCTGACACCGCGTCAGGTGTGTCTGACGCGTGTCAGTCCCTGCCGGCACGCCGTCGGCAACCTCCGGTCCACAGCCACCGCTTTGGGACGCGCGTCAAAGCATCCGCCCGATTGTCTGCCGATTTGACAAGATACACTGTCATCCTCAGCTGCAGCTCTCCACCAGCTGTCGGATGACATCAACCCTACGTCGGATGAGCATTTCGCCATGGGCCTTTGTCCGCAGACGTGAGCGTCCAGTCAAGGCGTCATCGATCCAGCGATGGACGGTCGCTGAGTCTGTGCGGAGCTCGATGTCTTTCACACCCCAGGCGATAGCTAGATTGATTCCACGAAGTGCGGCATCCAGCTCCGCCATGTTTATGTGTGCCGTCGCTTTAGCATCCCGCAGCCAGCAGGCATCCTCTACAACGCCGTCAGTAGGACTCTCGATCACCACACCTGCTGCTATTGAACTCGCGTCCGTCAGACCACAGCTTGATCGCCCGTGAAACACCACGGCCCGCGGGCCGGGTCGGCACGTGAAAGCCGGCTCGCGGTCTCCTCGATCTGGCTGCAGAGTGCTACGTCATCCGTGACGTCATCCAGCCACGGGTCACTGCATTTACCCGCCGCTTCAGCCAGGCGACAGCAGGGCGGAGCCAGCCGCACACCGGGAGGTGCGCCACCAAGCGGCCGCACCACGCAAACACCGCGCGCCGAGTCAGCCGGTCGGTGGGGCAGCTATGGGGGTGTCACGTGACCAGCAGAGTCCGTCAGAGCCGTGCTGCTCCACTCGCAGGCCGAGCAGCCGAGCGCCGTCCGCAGCACGTTCCGGGGCCTTGCACTCGAGGCCGAAGGTGGTAAAGTGGCGCACAACACGCTCAGCGCTGACAATATCCTCATTCACCAGGAGATCATCCACGTATGGGACGACTGCGCGCTGCACCTCTGGATCCTGGGCCAGCACGGAACGGACGACGGCCTTCATGACTAGAGGTGCCACATTCAGTCCAAATCCTAACCGTGTCAAACAGTACCGCTGGCCCTGCACTACGACCGTCTGGTACGGCCACAGTCGCCGGTCCAAGCGGAGCTGCAGTGTAGGCCTTCCGCAGGTCGACCACGGCCACGTGAGACCCCTGCCGCCGCCATTTGCGCAGCTGGTCAGCACAGACATCGGCGTCAGCGGTGTGGGCGTCCACGTGGCCGTTGAGTTCTCGATAGTCGAGGACCGGGCGAACTTTGGTCTGGTTGTCCTGAATTACTGCCATCAGCGGCAACAGTCCTCGCGGTGGGCCGTCCGCTCCTCATCGTAACGCTGCAGCCATCCATCGGCAATCCAGGCATCGATCTCCGCTTGGAACTGTTGCCGCGCTGCGGGGGCACTGCGTACTGCGCGACTGTATTGTTCAGACACTTTGGACCTTGGCCATGGGCCCATTTCAGGCCACAGTCCAGGCCCCTGCGCTCTGTCAAATTGCGCCGTGAAGTCTGGCGCGTCCACTGCCAGGGGAGGGCGCCGCTCAGCCGAGGCACAGAACCTGACGTCAGCTGGCGTCCGGACGCTGACTCCGCCCAGGGCCGATATCCCCGCCATGCCCAGTATGGCGTCCACTCCATGGGCCGTGTCGAAACCACCAGGGTCTCGAGTCTCACTCGACGTTCCCCAGTCTCCACAGTCACGTGACCCATGCCGCTACATTCCAGACATCGCCACCCATCGTGGTCACCGCCAGCCCACTGCGCCGCTCCCACACTCGGCACCGTTCCGCACAAACGATATTGTCGGTGCCCAGTGTCCACCAGCACACTGCTCGTCTCCCCGTCCACCACCAGGTTCACAATAGGCAGCGCATTCCTTAGTCCGCGGGAGACGGCGCTGGCGCTGACCGCTGGCCGCCCCCACGGCGTTTCCCGGAAACCTGTCTGGGCAGGCGGCAGCCAGGTGTCCCTGCTCCCCACAGGTCCAGCACCGTCGCAGCGGAGGACGCGCCCATCGGACCGGCCGCGACCGACCCTCAGGCCCCTGAGAACCACGGGTAGCGGCCGTTGCCATGGCAACCCGCTCGACACGCGCTGGGCCACGCGCTGCAGCCGCTGCCACGGCAACGCGGTCATCGCTGATGACGGCGCGTGCGCGTGCGACAACACTGGCGAGATCCAGCGCCTCGGCACAGAGCCGGCGCGGATGAGCTGGCGCGTCGCCTCTGGTAGGCCGGAAACAAAAGCGCAGGCGAGTGTGCGGTCCGGCACGCCACCGAACAGGGTGGCCAGCCTGCGGAGGTCGGCCAAAAACACGTCCACCGACTCGCCAGGCTGGAGACGGCGGCTGGCAAAGGCGTCGTAAGCTGCGTGCTGATCAAGCGCAAACGCAGCGTATAAAGCGTCTTTCACGGCTACGACAGAGCTTCGCGCAGTAGCCGGGAGCTGTGACCAGACGGCGAAGCTCCACCGGTCAGCCGCAGCGGCAGCACAGACTCCAGCGCCACGCCTCGGTGCTCGCACAGAAGTTCAGCTCGTGTCAGCCACTCCACCACGTACTGCTCCCGTCGAACTCTGAGATGAGCCGGGCGTCAAACGCCACCGGTGCAGGCTCTGATGTTTCAGGGCTTCTCTCCATAGTTGCCGAAATAGCTTGTAGAAAGATTGGTATGTCCCTTGTAAACCGTGTATTCTTCAATTGCGTCTCACCACCACCGCTCTCTCTCTCTCTCTCTCTTTCTCTCCGCTCCCATGGTCACACTGCCGTTCTCTCTCCGCACTCATCATCCCCAGTATCCCCCCACCGTGACCACCAATCAGAGGCGCGCCGCCCTATTGCCCAATCAGCCTCGTCCACAGTGTGCGCACCAAACCTCAGTTACAGCGCGCCAAACCTCAGTTACATGATACCTTCTGCGAATTCAAGCAACGGATTTTTTGTATTCCGGAATTTTCCAAAGGAAGATGCTTTGAAAGAGATGCATAAATAAAGCATTTATTCCTTGCTTTACCCCGATTCAAGACGAAATTATGTGGGAAAAACTTAACACGATCACCCCTCTGAAACTTGGTTCTTGACATTGCATATTACTTTATTATAGTGAGTATAAGTATCCTAATTAAAAGTAAAAATGTGATAAGTGATAACAAGGCACACTGCTCACTGCTAATAACATCCGCACTAGAGAGAAGTCTGACACTGACGCACACAGAAGAGGGGTAGGGGGCTAGTAGTACCCCTTCTTCACCGAGATGTCAAAAACCGAGAGGCTTAAAAAAGCCTATTTGCGGATGTGTCGGGTGGTATAGCGATCTACATTATAGCAAGCTTTATTGAAATAGGTCTGTTAGTCATCTTAGAGGGCAATCGAGGTCATACACGTCGAGTCTTGGTCGTGCTGGAAACTCATTGGGAAATGCCGCAATTATACTGAAAAAAGTCGGGAATATAGTGAAAAGATCGTTGTGGGAATGACCTAGGACCCTAAAAAGATGATACAGATGACAGTAATAGCGCTAAAAGACTGGTAGCCTAAAACGCGCAAAGTCCAGAAACTAAAACGTCTAAACCCTAAAAAGCCCAAAAAGGCTACGTCAAGGTAAAGATAAGAAAAAACGTGGGATGAGGTAAATGCAATTGCATTTAATTGCATTTACCTCATCATATATTGATTGTATTTACCTCATCTCACGTTTTTTTCTTATCTTTACCTTGACGTAGCCTTTTTGGGCTTTTTAGGGTTTATACGTTTTAATTTCTGGACTTTGGCGTTTTAGGCTACCAGTCTTTTAGCGCTTTTACTGTCATCTGTATCATCTTTTTAGCGTCCTAGGTCATTCCCACAACACTCTGCGGCTTATGGCACCCTATCTTCAGCAGGCCTTCCGAGAACTTATTATAGTGAAAAGAGACCAAGGTAAAAGAAGAAAGGTAAACAAACGTGAATTAGAAATTTCATGGTCAAGGATATTCAAGGTCATAGACCTGGGGGCGCGGTGGTGTAGTGGTTAGTGTGCTTGCTTTCCACGTGGCCGACCCGGGTTCAAGGCCCGGCGGATTCCCTGAACAAGGAGAAATCTGGCTCCCGAGAAACCATTCCAACAGGGAAAGAGTTGGTGACGCCGTATGACCCTGGCAGTTGCCGCTTCGATAAGCCCTAAATAATATTAATGAAGGTCATAGACCTATGACGTCCCAGGATAAGACATGGAACATAATGTACATTTTCACAGTCAATATAGCAATTGTGGGACAGGAAATGAGAATTAAACTTGACCAATGCATTTCGACTTTGACATTAGCTTTAAGTTACCTTATATATGATATATAATAATATGCGTCATACAGGGTATCGTCATTTGACGGGAAACACTGGGATCGATGGTCTTAAAATTTTGGAATGACCTTGGCCTATAACCTTAGACTTTTACTTTAACTTTGAACTTCATTTCGTGTGAATTTGACACACTAGCTCTTTTATATGGCGTTCTGACATCACCACTTGGTCTTTAGTGCAGACGAACTGGTGCACTGCGTGATTGTCGTGATCTCACAGTATATTTCTGACTTTAAATGTCTATAAATACAAGTTAATGACTGAATTTAAAAGGTTCTTTCAGCAATCGGTGCACTCAGAAATTAACGTAAAATTACTTAGTAGCGTCTTCCGTTTTTAAACGGTTGTCTGACCACCTCGTAAAAATAGTTGGGGGACCTCCGAGGTCCCTCTCCGGTGCGCGTGCTAACAAGCGTACTGGAGGGCGCCTCGGAGGCCCTACACCTGTTTTTCCAAGGTAGTCGGAGAACCGCTCGTAGCCGAAAAAACGATACTCGGCTACATTTAACAGAATTCAATAGCGCGTCGATTCGTGGAAAATTTTGAAAATCGGTCAAACATTTTTTACTTATAGGCTTTCTAAGCCAGACTTGCATTTTGAGATCGCCGTAATCGCGCGGTCGGACCAGTTCACTCGCATTGGAGACCGAGTGGTGACGTCATCACGTCATATAACCGGGACGATATGTCAAGGTCACCTCACAGAAAGGTTAAGGTCAAGCTCAAAGGTCACAGGTCAAGGGCATATCAACACTTTCAAGGTCACTGACCTCAGTGCTTCCGGTGAAATGGCGTTACCTGGTCTGGCGTATATTATGCTATGACGTCATAGTTAAGGTATGTACCTTAACGCAAAGGTCAAGGTATTGCATTGTATTTCATTTTACCTCGTGGAACTCATCCATAAACAGAATGGCTATTATGGAGCCCGTGTCAAAAACATCAAGGGAAGTTAACAAGGAAAAAAACAACATGCTGGCGTACATATGTACACATCTCGCATACGCGGATCTAAACGGTGGAACATTGCAAGTGGTTTTTGAGTAAGCGTTTGAATTTGATAAGTGTGATGCTGCGAATACTAACTGGTAGAGAGTTGAATGCTGCTGGCGCGCAATATATAAAGGATCTCCTCCCAGATTCCGATCTAATTCGTGGGAGATACAGATCGGCATCTTGCCGTGTTGGTCGCTCACGATGTTCGCGCCGAGGCTCTATTTGGTGAGCCAGAGCAGCTGGTTCACCGGCTACCATCACCCGTTTTAATAGGCAGAGGGCGTGATACTGCGGCATCTCACGGGCGGGCAGTCACCCCAGGTCCCGCACAGCATCACTGACAAGGTCACCACTCTGACGGCTGGTAATGACACGCGCGGAAAAGTGTTGGTCAAAGGTCATTGGGAAAGGTCAAACCTCATGTCACGCCAAATAGTTGATATAGTGCAAGTCATGTCGTACATTATAAGCAGTATACCATATTGTGACCTTATAGGTCAATGACCTTGAATAACCTTGACCCCAAAACTGCAGGGAAGGTTCTTTGAGAACTTCCCTCTATGACCCTGGTCCGCATTTAGATTATCCCTGCCAACTTCTCGAATAATCACGGCATTTTCTATTCGGTCCCCAGTGAGGCCAAGATTTGACCTTTATGACCTCGTTTGACCTTGAAGATATTGACCAAGGTCAATAAAAATTGGTCGAGTTATATTTTACCATAGCCACCACCCACCCCTCCAAATGGCGTTTTTCTGTGCCTCTTAGTTTCCGAGACCTTAGGGGTGCTACCAGGCCCCTCCCCTCCTGTGCGCATTAGTGTCAGACCCCTCTCCAGTGCGGGTGTTAATTGAATGTAATAGGCTTGCCTGGTTTCCAGTATTGTTTATGACATGCTGTAGAATTCCATCCTACGGATTGTAATCGGCAGGAAAAGGCTACTCAACATTTTATACCAAAAATTGAACTAAGATTTAAAAAATATCAGCTTTAGGGGGAAAGTTTTTACATGGCCTTTAACTTGGATTCAGATAACTCGATCAAACTGCTTTTAGTTCAGCCTCAAGCAGCCAAATGTAATCTCAGATGACCTCAAATAGTCTTGTACCAAAAGTCCTCCATTAATATTGTTCAAAAGATAGGATATAAATAGAGTGAATTTGTCTACCCTCATGGGTTTTTAGAAAAAACAAAGGATAATGACTTGCAATGTTCTGTTATAAATTCAAACCATGAGTTACTTATATTCGCCATATTGCATGACTTGATGCGGCTGCAAGCACCAAGGTTTCGTACAAATCTCGAAAAATTTTAGTACGAGCCGGACGTGTAATCGCCAATTTCACGGCAGGTGTCCTTCACTTCTGATCCTAGCCACATGAAATTGTAACGTCTTGCTTGCTCTTTAACGCAGATCACTTTGTTCGATACGCAACTGCAATGACTTTGAAAGATTAATCTTGAAAGAAAGTCTTGAAAGTGTGAGTGTAAAAATTATCGACTGATTCTTTTCAGAAATATTTACTGATTGACACGTTCAGTGACTTTTTCAACTTTGCATGGCTCATCAGTGACCTTGAGGATATTGACCAAGGTCAATAAAAATTGGTCGTGTTATATTTTACCATAGCCACCACCCACCCCTCCAAATGGCGTTTTTCTGTGCCTCTTAGTTTCCGAGATCTTAGATCGAGATCAGTGGCTCATCTAAGCGATATGGGCACCGATGACCATCTGCCATTGCGCGCAATAATCTAGAATTAATTAAATAAATACCTTTCAAATGTTTGGCTTGGGTCACTTAATTTAAAGATACAACCTTAACACGCGCATTGACGGGGGTCTGAGCCACCTTCGCATTGACGAGGGGGCGGGTATCCGCCCCCCTAAGATCTCGAGAACCACGGTAGGTAGCGAAAAACGGTAAACGGCGTTGGGCTGCCCATCCACTTCTCCATCGAAAACATTTGAACCATTTTTTGTCAGGTCACATTTAAGGTCACGAGAGGTCAAAACATGCCGTCATAGGGATAGCATGTAAATTCAGTTTTTCGGCCATTACATCTGAACAAGTAAAGATAGAGCAAACTGACTTGAACTATATGAATCCTCTCAGCAAGCCAAATCTAATGATATATAATTTGACCTTTCTAGGTCAAATCAAGGATTTGACCTGACCTGAGGTCAGGTCAGGGTCAAATTTTATAAAATGCATAACATTAGAACCGCAAAGCCCAGGCGAGTCTAATGCAGCTAAAGTAAATGCTCTATCACCATCCGTTACTGAGTTAGTCCGTAAAAACCATTTTTCCCATGTATTTCCAATGGAGAGGTCATGCCTCGTACCTGATCTTAGGTCATGGATATCAAAAATACCGGAACATATTTTAGAGAACTCGGTGGGGCCATTATGTGATATGAGTTTCAATCGGATAAGTTCACCCTGCTCCGACTTATGCTATCTCAAACTTTTTTTGAGGTCGGGTCACTTGACCTGTACTGGTGACCTGATCTTGGATGACCTAACCTTAAAATTTTCACAGAAGTTGTAGAAATGATGAGGGAAAAGGTATGCCAAGTACTACGGCGCTACACGCCGCCGTTTTTCTGCTATCTCCGAAAAACCCGAGGGGGTGGGTACCCGCCCGCGTCAATGCGCGTGTTAATTACCACGATCTTGATACATTTAATTGCCCCTGCTGCAGTATCACAATTTATGAATTTAACGGAGTCCCATTTCTGACAGGTACAACGTGAGGGCGACGAATTGGACGCCAAGATCAAGCGTACTGAGGCTGAGCTAGTTGCGCTGGAGAACACCTGCCAGGTTCTGAAGTTAAACAACGAAAACTATCGGCGAAACCTCTCCAGTCCAAATGAAACGGAAGAAGAGCGAGAGAGCGCTGCTTACATGCAGCGGCTTCTGGACCAGACCGATAGACAGATCAGAGAACGTCGCACACAGCTTCTCATCGTTCAAAAGAGGCTTCACGCGCTACAGACCGAAATGCAGCAGCTGGTGGAGCAAGAAGAAGTTATGAACCAGCAGCAGGACGCGCTGCACAGACAAATTGCCGCAAGAGACAAGGAGCTCAAAGAGCAGGAGGCTAAACTGGACCGAGCAACTCGGTTCAACAACCATGTCATCAAACAGCTTAGGAGAAAAACAGGACACATCGAGTCAACTCGAGAAGAAAAGGATATCGAGGTTCGCACACGAAGAGAGGAAACCAAGCTTGCAGTTCGAAGCCTATGCGATTTGACGGACTTAGATGAGGAGACCAGGGAGCTTATACAGACTTCTCTGGATGAGGCAGGTATCAATGCTCCACCGAGTCGGACATCGTCTCAGCAATCTTCGCTGCGCTCAGGTTCCATAGGTGACCTCAGCTGTTCCATGGAGAGCTTCTGCTCTGAGTCAAGCGGGGGAACGCCTGCATCGCAGAGGTCCGAACTCAAATTTCCGAGCGAGTCGCCAAGTATAAGTGACATCGTTGTCGAGGGCAGCGAGGAGGGGACAGACAGTCAGGCAACAAGCCGTTCTAGTTCCCAAACCAGCACGGCGAGTGTTGCTGAGAGCGCCCATGATTCGAAAGAGGCATCTTCTCAGTCCGCTGATAAGAAAGTCAGCAAAACTGGTGACACTGGAAAGGCTGAGAGTAAGACCAGTGAACTTAAGCAAGTGGACAGCAAAACCAGTTCAACCAAAAAAACCAACAGCAAGACAGACACTGGCGGAAAGCGGGACAGTGCACTGAGCTTGACTGGAAAACAAGTGAGCAAGTCCAATGTTTCTGTTAAGGAGGCGAGCAAGACGAGCGCCACAGGTTCGGCGCCAGGTAGCAGACAGGGCAGCCAGGTGAGCCTGACGGGATGCAGACCAGTCTCGAGAGTCAGCAGCCGACCCAGCTCCCAACAGAGCGGAAGACCAGACAGCCAGCAGAGCAGTGCAGTTAGTGTGGTCACTCTGGGCTTCGAAGGTCCCGACGCGCCACCCAGCAAAGCTGCAGTGTCGGCCAGCTCTAAGAAATCTTCTAGTTCAGGCTCTTCCGGCCGTGGAAAGACAGTAAAGAAGAAGAGCAGCGGGGGTAAATGAGCAATGATTATTAGGAGTGAAGTGAAAATAGCTTAGTTGATATCTGCGGGGCACCATTTCTTGTAACATGCTGCTACAAAAGCCAACCACACACTTATTGCTGGACGGTAAGTAGATATAGGCCATCCACAAGCTTGTTGCTACTTTTTACGCAAGTACCAGTGCTAGAAGTTCTTCTAAACGAGGCTAGGTAGTCTCATACCTAGTGCCAAAGAAAGGTCCCAGCTTTTCTAAAGTTTAAAAACTGGCATGCAACATAGCCAATCAATAATGTAAAATATTCAATTCGAACTGGTAGTGCATGGAGTTGTGAAAAGCGGCAGTAGTAACACAGATCCAGAGGTTTTTAGATCTGACCATATAAGGTTTAAGGCCTGAACGGTGAGCAATAGTTGAGGTTAGGATGAGAGCAATGTTGCAAACTTATGTTCGGTAAATCAGCTATGCTATTCTATTATTTGCGTAACACTATTGCAAGGCAAACCCTATGAGCATATGTGTGTGGGTGTGCTACGCACCCAGAGTGTGAGGCCCTGTGGTGGCATGAGAGGTCTACAACCTGCCACCTGCAGACACCATTGCTGTCGAGAGGCACTCTCCTCTGCCGTCGGAGAGGCCCTCGCCACCGACTTTTGAATTGATTGAGCCAACGAACGTATCGGAGGTGCTGCGAGCGCATCATTTTCCGTGACGATGAAAACTTGGGCGTTGGTGGTGGTGCCGATATTGGTTTCAGCCATGGTGCCCCACAATTGGAATTGCAAGGCAGAATTCTGGCGGTGAATAAATCTGAATGAGAATAAGACATCATTGGTTCAGATCTCCATATACCTATCTGAATGCACCAAAAGTGAGAAGAGCAGCTAAGTGACGTGTCTGAGTAGCGAGAAGGTAAGGAAAATCTCAACGAGAAAATCATTATCCTGAGGCAACGTGCGCTCTGCCATTATATTAGAAAAAAACCATATCATTAGTACGTGCTCAATTTTTCACACAAAGGCATGGCACTGTAATCGAGGTAATCCTCATCCTTACAGATGGGTTGTTGCAGCCTCTGCTTAGGTTTTTAGGATATGGTTCAGAAACGATTGCTGTAGGCCTCCCGCTACATTGGATAACCAGAAAATTGGGTTTGGGTCACATCAGGTCACTGAACCATGTCATCATCGCAGGATTCATAGGCAGATTTTCGGTCAGAAATTGCTGAGCCACAGGTCACAGAATCAAGACATGGTGGGTGCTCTGAATAGGTACTACCTGGTCCTCAGGCACCCTCCCAACAGGGTAGAGTTGGCTGCGCCGTATGACGTTAGCATGGCTCTCCTCGCACGTAGCTTGAATGCAAGACTCGCTATGAGCTATAAGACAAGACATGCTATAAGCCAATTTTACCTTGTGGGACTGTTGGCAACCTCATGTGACCTTAAGCTCTTCAAACTTTGTTTTGAAATTTGCTAACCTTTTGCGACCCCTAATGGAGCGTTTTACGTTTAAGCAGTTTTATTCAAACCAGATTGTGGGGAATACAAGCCACTTTAGGTAATATCCAATGCATCTAATGATTCAGCATCTAAAATCTCCCCTTAGAAAAGGACAGTAGAAATTTAAGCAGCGTTGACTTTCTGCCATCCAAGGCTTTCCCTTGGCTCCGACCCACGGGTTTCCTAGATGAGTCAATTAAGTATATATCATATTAAGCGAAGGGTAAATATCTTGATTGATGAGGATATTAGTGCGCTATATGTAAAAATTTGGTGGAAAATGGCTGATAGAAGTCATGATCGACAAAATAAGCAGTGAGAGCAACAATCAGGCATTTGACCTAGAAGGAGATCTAAAGTCCATGCAAAAATTAAATCGATTCCGGCTTCTTGTGGTAAAAACACACTGGATTTTAGCTGGATATGTGTTTTTACCACTGATCCAGTGGTAAAAACACACTGGATCAGTCCATTAGAGGCAGCCAATCACAAGAGGAGGCCGCAAGAACTCCCCCTCCATGTGAGGGTGGAGGTGGCAAAAATCAGAATAAGAGTGATACTTAGCCTCTGCACCTATGCGGGGGTGTTTGAACACCTCTACTTCAGGTTTGTCCAAGGCAAACACAAATCTGCGCCTCAGAGAGCTGCTGCACATTGTGTGCCTTATTCTTGATCACGTTTCTAGCTTTTCCTCAAATCTCAGGTCTAGGTCAGCTTAGGCTGGGTCAGTAGACCAGTTCAACTGATATCCCTTTTCGAACGGTTTTGAGGGCAGCAGTGAGGGCATGTTGAATCCATATTTCTGAGATTCATGTCGCATAACAGGCTGGAATATTGCATATTTTAGCGATGTGATTCTTTCTATCGAGCACCTTGGGTCAGGTACGGGTAATGGCTTCTCCATGAAAATAAATAGGGAAAATGGGAAAAAGCCTGAGCATAGTTCTGTTTTGGTAGATTTAGCAAGGGTGAAAAATGAAAACTTTTTATTCACAAAATTGTAGTATCTTAGGTGACTCTGCATAACCAGTTTATGTCTCTCGACCTATGACCTCAGATAAGTCATATGGGGTCACTTAAGCAAGTTCTTAGGATCAGGTTAATAACTTCGCAAATGTGGTGACAGTCTTTCTCTCTCACTTTGACGTCATTGTGTTTGACCTGACCCATTATGAGTCGAACTATGTACATCATGACCATATCAGGCCACGATGTGAAACTTAAATGACCTTGGGTCAGGTCATGTGTATACTTTGAACCGGTAAATCATTTCATTCATCATCTGATTTATCATAATGGGATAACTAATGATACCTCAAAATTGACCCCAGCTCACTCAAATCAGAAGCTAAAGTCAACACGGGACTAAAGCCTTTCAGTTTCCTCAGACTGTCATCTCAACACTAACCTGACCCAAAAGTTAACGATGCATTTTCGTGGTACTTCGTCACGAACTATTCTCTGTTGTCTGTGTTATGTTAATTATGCCATAGGAGCCGAGGTTCGGACACCTACTGGGGTGAAAGTAAATCGGAGACAAATTGGGCTTTGATATGCTTACTAGTTTGACAATGAAACCAAGCAGTCTCGTCAAAACAATATGTGCTAAGTTCCCGATTTTCTCAAGCATGCTCCATGCTCGTGATGTAGCCGGGATGTCTGTGTTTCAGTAACAGGAGCAATGTTCTGAAGGGACGTCCAAGTAATAATACGGAACCATATTTTGGGTGTCAGGAGGCGGGGTCAGAATTGTCTGAGTTTTGAGTCTTCCATGGGGCTTGCATCCGATTTGCGTTACCGTGTCCGTGTTAACCCACCCAGGATCCCCAAAATCGAGCAGAACTATCCAGTCTTGATGCGAATATTCTCGACAGAAGCCAAGAACCCTTGATCCTGCCAACATAGTTGGGGAAAATTTAGAGGGCGGGCGGGGGGGGGTCAGGAGGGCGAATGTTTTAAAACTGAGATTAGTTCCCATTGAGGTGTAAGTAATCACTTTGATACAATATGCATAGCAGTCTCGCTTAACATACGCATTCCACGTGTCAGTGATATATTCCCCTGCCGTTCTCTAAGCTCTCTCTCCTCTCTCTCTCTCTCTCTCTCTCTTGCTCTCTCAAGAGCACTTCTTATTTGGAGTGGAGGGGATGGAGAAGGCTGGTCTTGGTCCAGCAAAGTAAAACATATTTAGGACTTCCGAGTCCCGGTCTCTGACAAGTTAAGGACAGCCCGTGAGTTCGTTCATTGTATAGTCCGCTGAGGGAGCAGGACAGTGTAACCTGTACAGACAGCGCGGAATATGCTGGATCCTTCATGCTGTTTACACTTGCAGGCCACTCTCACTAGGCACAATGGGCACTCCACAAAGCCAAGTTCTAGTAACACGTTCTGTTCTATTATCGACTGAAATTTAAGCTGAAAATAGTAGGTTTTATCCATACCTCATGCATCTCCTAAGCTAGGTTCTATTTAGGTCAAGATCAAACACTATATGGAGCCTTGCATCGCTATATTTGCATCGTATGCGTCGATCACAGGACGCTCCATCACTTTTTGGTGGACTCATCAGCTTGGGAGATATTTTTTACTATGGTATTGCCTGCCTTGCCACATTACGATGTCACGGCTGTTTCATACATAGCGCGAACCCTGCGAGCTGTACTTACGGGCAGTGGATGACATAGGCCATACTGACGGAGTTGCCCTGCTGAAAGTACTGCACGGACACACGCGGCTGCATCAACCCTCCACTCTCGCCAACATCGAGCGGCCGCAGTTCTGGCTGTTGCGCCTCCTCCGAGCGCTCGTCCTGTGCCGCCGCCACTTGCCGCCGGCTCACCCCCTCCCCACTCGTCGCAGCAGACGTCACACGTGGCATTTGACCCCTTGACCTCCACAGCGTGTTGACGGACCGCCTCCGGGGATAACAGGTAACTGAGCGGGACAGCGCGGCTGCCTACAGCCAAATGAACTGCGGCCTGACAAGGCAGCACAAGTGTGCATTGGTATGGCACGCAGTCCTAATAGAGGCACACAGGTGCCAATCCATTCCTTATTATACTCTATATACCAATTGTGTTTGGGGGAGAATATCTTCAATAACTAGCACACAATGGAAGGCAAATCTAAAAAAGAAATACTGGCGTTTGATTCTCGTAATGCCACGCACGATATTCTCCTCGGCCTACAGCCGCAGCTGCCTTCGCTTTGGGGCAGGCAAAGTGGTTGGCAATGTATACGATGTGCAGACATTTAATCTAGCAGCTGAGCCGAGCCATCGATGATCAAGGGGCAGCTGCTAAAAAAACGACAGCCAATAAGCCGTAAACCAACCATGTTCCATGCTGTGCATGCGCAAAACCCTGGAGATAAAAATGAGGTCAGTGGTGACCTGTAATTCTGTTCATTTCCATCGAAGGGTTAGCTTGTTTCCGCTCACACAATCCTGCCCCTCTCCTGTTAGTTATCTATTAATTTATGTCAAAAATTATCTAGAGTGGATAAGCTAAATGCATATTAGATATAAATTATCTCTTGTTTTATCTCGGCACGCCATATTCGCTGTTCAACCGGAACAACCTATCCCCGTAAAAACACCTGGTGCGCAAGTGGTAATCTCAATTATTGATAAACACCACAAGCAAATTTAGGGCGAAACATGGGATGTGGTTACTGAGATAGCACACAACTGTATTATTTTCTAGCATGCATGCGCAGTAACTTCATGGTGACCCTGTTTTGGGGGAGGGGGGAGGACGACGCACCAACTGCTGAGGTCGAATGGCGTCCTCTGGACATCAGCATCTTTTCCAGGGTGTTCAGCTCTGCAGTGACACAGTGCAGCTCATGCAATGCTTCATCGACTTCTTGACCTGAGCAGCAACTTAGACTGAAGTTGATTGCTCTAAACATAACGATATATTCGTGCTGCTGCATCCTTCGAGTCTCTAGAAGTCTATCTGGAGTAGCTGGAGTACTGGTCATAACACCGTTCACATGCGCCACATCACACGGTAGCTACTTCTGTACGCTGCTTCCATATGATGTCGGCCGGCGCGGATGGTGAGACAGCAGATCTGCCGCCACGAGCCTACTTCCTGGTACATACTCTACCATTACGCCAAGACAGAGTATCTCATGAGGCTCATGAGCAGACGTTGACATCTGAGTGGTGTCTCGTAGAGGTATTTCTTGTTTATGAGTGAAACACGTGGTTGCTGATTGGAGGTTCAGGGCATGTTAGCTGCCTAGGCTATATGTGTCCGTTAGAAGAGTTTAACACGCGTCGCGCTAGGGGGGCGAAATTCGCCCCCTCCTGGTTTTCCCCAGATAGCTCAAAAACGAAGAGACACAGAACAACGAAACTTACAGTACCTTATCCCTGATCAATTTATACATCTGAATAAATTTTTGAGTTAAGGTCATGTCAGGTCAAGGAGCTATTCAAGGTCAAGTGACCCGACCTCAAAACCTAGAATCACGAGTTTGAAGCGGCGCCCAGGGAACATCAGCGAACCAATCAGTTTGAAACTTCCACAATATGGTAAGATCATTAGGGTCTACAAATCTGCTATCTCGGAATTTTGATATTGTTGACCTTAGGTGGGGTCAAGTTTTTGGTCACCCCATTATAAGTCTATGGTGAAAAACAGAATGGGCTCGTTTTCAGTACATACAGAATAGATAAAGCTGAAAATCCTCAAACCGTCTATTCTTACCACGATCTTGACCATTAAGTTAATTTTTTGAACATCTGACCTCTCAAAGGTCATGTCAGGTCACGGGAGCATAGAGTGATTGTTTTGCCAATAACTTCTGACTGAATTGAGATAAAGCTCCCATTTTGCTTGCATTGTGCTTATATTGTCACGGGGAGTTGATTGATATGCAACATGACCATACCAGGTCACTCTGTGACCCTGACCTAGCTCGAGGTCAGGTCATTTTCACTATTTGACCTAGCGAGGTCATATTATACATCATTCGATTTTCCGCGATGAGAGGAATCCAATTATGCATAAAGATTTGCTCTAGTTCCCCTGGGGGCAGATCTAGAGAGAGAAACGTGCACTGCTCTGTTGTAAGCCTATGGAACCTTCTTTGACCTGTGCTGACCTCAATATTGACCTGACATACAAATTCTTTGTATAAAATCTCTTCGTCTTGTCAAGAGCTTTCGAACGCCTCCCGTAAGTTTCCTTTAGCTTTCGTGAGAAATGAGATACGGAGGGGGCGAAAAATGCCCCCAGCGGGGCGCGTCATGCCAGGGACCCCAGCGGGGAGCGTGTTAAATCAGTTCATAATCGTCATGGTTATTTTACGAGTCCTATATCGGGAGTTCAGCGTAATACCCAGCATATAACCGGGATGATGTGTTAAGGTCACCTCACATGAAATTCAAAATCACGGTCAAATGTCACAGGTCAAGGTCATATCAGCACTTTTAAGGTCATTGACCCTAGACTTCCGGTCAAATGGCGTTACCCGGTCCGACGCATATTATGCTATGACGCCATAGTAAAGATACATTAATGTAATATTCAAGGTCAAAGGTAGGGGTCTCTTAGGGGTATGGGTCTCTCAAGGGTGCCAGGGGTACCTAGGGGGGGTGCGGACCAAAGTACGTAAGGAAGAAGTTCGTATGCCTAAAGTACGTACGCAAAAGTACGTATGACTAAAGTACGTATAGATAAAGTACGTACGTGTATAATAATCGTAATGGAAAAAGTTCGAATGGAAAAAGTTCGTACGGGTTAAAGTACGTAGGGGTAAAATGTTCGTAATGTAAAAAGCTCGTATAGAAAAAGTTTGTACGGGTTAAAGTACGTGGGGGTAAAATGTTCGTAATGTAAAAAGTTCGTATGGAAAAGTTCGTATGGAAAAGTTCGTATGGAAAAAGTTTGTACGGCTTAAAGTTCGTACGGGTTAAAGTTCGTACGGATTAAAGTACGTAGGGATAAAATGTTCGTAGTGGAAAAAGCTCGTATGGAAAAAGTTCGTACGGGTTAAAGTACGTAGGGTTAAAATGATCGTAATGTAAAAAGTTCGTATAGAAAAAATTCGTACGGGTTAAAGTACGTAGGGGTAACATGTTCGTAATGTAAAAAGTTCGTACGGGATGAAGTACGTAGAAGCAAAATGTTGGCAGGGATAAAATTTATCGTAATGACACAAATTCGTATGAGTAAACATCCTAGAGGTAAAATATTCGTCATGAAAAATCGTATGGAAAATTACACGGCATCAAGTGCAGAGGTAATCAATCACCTGCCCGCATCTCGCCGGACTTTCAAATAGCTTGCGCGCAGTGGCGGATATCTATGACCACTGACCAGGGGCGTCGCCACCGGGGGTCCTGGGGGACCGGGCCCTCCCGCTCTCGGAAAGTGGCTGGGCGGGGCCAGCCCCCGCTTTTGGATGGAAATACTATTGAAAATGCCACGTTTGAGTAAACATGGGGCTTCATCACGAGCCCCAGCCTCCCCCCTAGCACCAGCCCTCCCACCCGAAAATCTGTGGCAACGCCCCTGTCTATGAACACATTTCAGGGGGGCTAGAGGGCTTGAGCCCACCCCCCCCCACAATTACCTGCCTTGAACATATCCCAGCCTATGCATTTATTATGTGGTCCAGAGCCTATGGAGGGGGGAATTTGAGCCCCTTAGCCCTTTGAGCGATTTCCTGTCCGGAAGCGCTCGTGGAGACGAATTGTGGGAACTGGGAGCCAGCAAGGTTGAGCAGAGGCGGACGCAGACCCGAGTTTTGGGGGGGCAAACCCATGTCTGCCTCTCCTCCTGGGGAGGGGGAGGACGTGCGATTTGGGTGCTCGACAGACCTAGTAGAAGCTACCTCTCCAAGTAAATGATCGCTCTCCTGGGGAGGGGGAGCGAAGATTTTTTGCTCGACAGACCTAGTGCAAACGCCTTTTTTCAAAAATATATCCAGCCTTTGGGGGCCGAAAGAGTTTGTCCCTCTCCACCCATAGTTTTTGGTGAGAGAGTTTTAATACCTGACTTCACCCGTTAGTGGGCATCAGCCTGTTGGTGATTATGTTTAATAAACAAATAAACATAAACACCGCTTTGGGAGGGGGGGCATGGCCGGAATGCCCCCCCCGTGCTTCCGCCAATGTGGTTGAGCAAACGTGACAACTTCTTCAAAATTGAGATACGAACTTTGCACCCTACGTACATACATTTGCTTACGTACTTTGGTGTACTTTGCGTATGTACTTTTGCTTACGCACTTTTGGCATACGAGTTTTATACCCTACGTACATCTGCTTAAGAACTTTTGCGTATGTACTTTTGCGTACGTACTTTTGGCATACGAGTTTTATACCCTACGTACATTTGCTTACGAACTTTTGCGTATGTACTTTTGCGTACGTACTTTTGGCATACAAGTTTTATACCCTACGTACATTTGCTTACGAACTTTTGCGTACGAAGTTTATCTATACGTACTTTAGCCATACGAACTTTGGTCCGTAAATCACCTAGGGTCTCTCTAAAGGTAAAGGTCTCTCCTCATTTCCTACCAAACAGTTACTATAGTGCTAGTCATAGTCCACATTATTAGAAGCATACCATATTATGACCCCAATGGTCAATGAACTTGAACTACATTGACACCAAGACCATAAAGAATGTTCTATGTGACATTCCTTCTATGACCCTGGTCTGCCTTTAGCTTATTTCCGTCTCTTTCCCGTATAATCACGGCTTTTCCAATCGGTCCCCAGCATGGTCGGTATTTGACATTCATGACCTTGTTTGACCTTGGAGATACTGACCTAGGTCAATGAAAATTGGCAGTGATGAAGGTCACCATAGCTCCCACCCATCTCCCAACCAGCTTTTCTCTACACTTCTTAGTTTCCAAGGTCTTAGGTGGAGCCTACTAGACCCCCTCCAGTGCGCGTTAGTGCCATACCACTCTCCAGTGCGGATGTTAATACCCGCCCCGGTAGGCCTCTGAGCCACCTTCACCCTGGTGGGGGGTGTTCAAACACCACCCTCGAACTCTGCTCCAATGCAGGATAGCGAAAGACGTGAATTCTGGTGAATAGCTCATAAAATGCATAAATAACTATATCAGTCACTTTTTTACTCAGATTTATATTGAAGTCACGACAGGTTAAAGAAGGGGACACGTTAGAGTACGGTTTCTGGGCTCTAGCGTGCGACATAGTTATGTTAGAATATATTTCTAAGCACCATTTGTTTCCTCTCGCTACAGAAAATCGAACTATGTATAATATGACTATACTAGGTCAAAACATAGAAATGACCTGACCTGAGGCCCGGTCAAGTTTACTGTTTGACTCAACTCAGCCAATATGCATATCATTCAACTCGCAATAAAAATATTAACATAATGCCATAAAAATGAAAGCTGTATCATCATTTTCTAGAAAGTTAATGACCTAAGTCTCAAAGTCTGCTGAAATAGCCCCACATGAGCTCTCACAGGTCACAGGTCCAAAATTAAACATTTAACCTGGAAAGGGGCCTAGGATACTACGATCTGAAGAGAATGAAGGTACTCAAAGCTGTATCTACACAAACGGAGTCATTTTCCCCGAATTCCCATGTTCCCCATGCATTTCCATGGAGAGGTAATGATCCGTATCTGACCCTAGCTCATCGTTATCAAAAATCCCAAAATACGTTTTGTTGCGCTTGGTGGACCTATTATGTGATATAAGTTTGAATTGTATATATTAGACATGTTTTTACTTATGCTATCTTAAACTTTTTGGACGTGAGATGACCTGACCTGCACTGGTGACCTAACCTGAGATGACTCTACCGTAAAATTTTGGGAAAGGTTACAGAATCGGTCGAGAATAAGGCGTGCGAAGTACGGTGGCACTTCGCACCGCTGTTTTTCGTGCTACGGGAAAAATCCGAGGGGGTGTTCAAAGACCCCCATTGGGGCCAGGGTTAAAGTATTAGGGTTAAGGTAGAGAGAGAGAGGGAGAGGGGGAGAGTGGGAGAGAGAGAGAGAGAGAGAGAGAGAGAGAGAGAGAGAGAGAGAGAGAGAGAGAGAGAGAGAGAGAGAGAGAGAGAGAGAGAGAGAGAGAGAGAGAGAGAGAGAGAGAGAGAGAGAGAGAGAGAGAGAGAGAGAGAGAGAGAGAGAGAGAGAGAGAGAGAGAGAGAGAGAGAGAGAGAGAGAGAGAGAGAGAGAGAGAGAGAGAGAGAGAGAGAGAGAGAGAGAGAGAGAGAGAGAGAGAGAGAGAGAGAGAGAGAGAGAGAGAGAGAGAGAGAGAGAGAGAGAGAGAGAGAGAGAGAGAGAGAGAGAGAGAGAGAGAGAGAGAGAGAGAGAGAGAGAGAGAGAGAGAGAGAGAGAGAGAGAGAGAGAGAGAGAGAGAGAGAGAGAGAGAGAGAGAGAGAGAGAGAGAGAGAGAGAGAGAGAGAGAGAGAGAGAGAGAGAGAGAGAGAGAGAGAGAGAGAGAGAGAGAGAGAGAGAGAGAGAGAGACGGTGGGTCACCTATAGAGCGTAGGCAGAAGGAAAGGAGGCCTGGTGCCCAATTGGTGCCCAAGTGTCCTGTGTTTGCTGAAACACGTATCTTTGTTTTACATGTCGGTAAACGACATTTTTTATTTCAACCAAAACTCATATGATTATGTACTTTGTCAATTTTATTACAATACACTGCCTGGTGAGGGTGCTAGTGCACTGAAAGCCCTGGACTATACTGGACTATATCAGCTAAGCAGACAGATTAAGAAATAACAGCAATGTTTTTATATGTTCCCTAAAGCTAAAAGTGGATATCGGCTGCTGAAATGTTCAGGTCTGTTGTGCGTATGCTGAGGAGCTGGAGGTGCCTCTTGATCACTAAATTTAGTAAACCGATTGTGTATGTGCCCTTGGTCCGAATTGGTTCTTCGACTCATGAATTTTGTATATGCCCGTTACACATCACCTTAGGCTGAAACTGCACTTGGACCCTGCAATAGGCACATGGGTCGTGCATATCCTATGAGGTCCGAAATGCTCCTTAGCTGCTAATTTATTTTGTCCATTGTACATTTTTATTAAAGCTTTGAGTCTCTTTACGCCACTGAACTTTGACTTTGCATCTCCTTTGTAAACACGCGCCATTAGGATGAAAGTTCTTCTTGGTCGCCGAATCTTGATAAGCAAAACTGAGCCATCTGTGTTTATTCGAGTCTCCTGGTACAATCTTATGCCCCTTGCACCCAGTCAATGATACGACGCCACCACCCAGGACTTGTGAAGGGAGTCACAACATCTGATCAGGAGGGAACTTGTCCCTTGCCCGGCAATAACATGCCCCTTGCGTGCCAGGACACTTTTCTCGTCAAAAATGGCAGAGGCGGTAGCGTTTTGCTCTGTGACAATCGTGAAATATCTTCAATCTGCAGGAATTTCATGGCGCCAGCCAGTGACTTAGGATTCGGCCAAGGGGAAGGGCAGAGCAGGGGTTTCAAAACCGTCGGGGGGCCAGGCTGGGTGGCCCCTAAGAACCCGGGGTCCATCTCCTATATTTTTTGTATCATATGTTAACCTTATATTTCCATAAACACAATTTGCTGTACCCCTTTAAGTGCTAGTTTTATTTTCTTTATAGTTTGATTCTTCTCGATCAGGCGGAGAGCTTTTAAATTTAGGTAACCAAATTTAAAAGTTGGCCCATACGTATATATACGGTGCCCCAATCGTGTCATATATGGGTAGGTTAGGTTAATTGCTGCGTGTATGATGTTAAAGCTGAATCTACCTCAATTCTCTCTGGTTACTAGACTAATCAGCCTTACAAACTTTGATCTTGCACCTACTGAAAGTCAGTCGTTTTGAGCAAGAAGAAGCTACAGTCTCCGCTACGGGAAATGATTGTAAATGCTTTGAGTGCCGAATTCGTGAACTGTTTAATCAATAATAATAATTTTTGGGCCTTATCGACGCCCCAGCTGCCAGGGTCATACGGCGTCGCCAACTCTTTCCCTGTTGGAAGGATTTCTCGGGAGCCAGCTTGCTCCTTGTTCAGGGAAGCCGCCGGGCCTTGAACCCGGGTCGGCTGAATGGAAGCCAGCTATGCTGACCACTCCACTACCGCGCCTCCAAGCTGTTTAATCAGGAAATTTACAAAGAAATGAAAAGGAAAATGAAGCGAACTACAAGAGATATGGTAGAGTGTCCTGGACATTATATGACGTCTATTCTAAAGACAGATCCTGTTTAATAAGCCCTCGCCCGGTGAGGGGGTGTCTGAAGACCCCTATGGTTTTTCTGTAGGCACTGAAAAACGGCGGAGCGAAGCTCCGCCTTACTTAACACACCTTATCCTTGATTAATTCTGCAACTTTCCCCAAAATTTTAAGGTTGGGTCATCTCAGGTTAGGTCACCAGTGCAGGTAAAGTGACCTCACATTCAAAAATGTTTTAGGTGGCATAAGTAAGAAACAGGCGAATCTATCATATTTAAACTTATACCACATAATGGACTCACCGAGTGCTACAAAACGTACTCCGGGATTTTATATCGATGACCAAGGGTCAGGTTCGGATCATGACCTCGCCATTGGTAACATAGGGGGAAAACAGAATATGGGCGGTGTTTGTGTAGATACAGCTGAGAATATCTTCATGTTCTCTAAATCGTAGTATCCTGGACCCCTGTCCAGGTTCATGTTGCAATTTTTGAACTGTGACCTCTGAGAGGTCATCTGGGGCTACTTAAGCAGTTTTCAGATTTGGGTCAATAACTTTGCAGAAAATGATGATACGGCTTTTATTTTGATACCATTACGTTTGGATTGTTATTGCGAGTCGGTTGATAGGCAGAATGTCTATGCTAGGGTAAAAATTGACCTTGACCTGACCTGAAGTCAGGTCAGTTGTTTTCTTTTCTTAAATCAAGGATTTTACCTGACCTGAGATCAGGTCAAGGTCAAATTATATACAATGCATATCATTAGAACAGCGCAAAGACAAGGCAAATCTGATGCCGTTTAAATAACGCTCTATCACCATCCATTACTTAGTTATTCAGTTAAAATCATTTTCCCATTATTTCCAATTGAGAGGTCATGACTCGTACCTGACCCTAGGTCATCGATATAAAAAATACCGGAAAATGTTTTAGAGAAATCGGTGGGCCCATTATGTGATATGAGTTTCAATCGGACAAGTTAACCCTGTTCCGACTTATGCTATCTTAAACTTTTTGAGTTCAAGTCACCTGACCTGTACTGGTGACCTGACCTGAGATGACCTAACCTTAAAATTTAGACAAAAGTTGTAAAAATGATGAGAGAAAAGGTATATCAAGCACGGCAGCGCTACGCGCCGTCGTTTTTATGTTGTCTTCGAAAAACCTGAGGGGGCGAGTACCCGCCCCCGTCAATGCGCGTGTTAAAAATGCACTTTTCTTCCAGGGCCGCTCTCCGGGTTAGTACCTTAGCGCCCCCACCCCCCACCCCCGCCCCTATTGCTGAAGATTTAGCTGCGACACTGGCACTGGCGGCGGAACTGGGGAGGGGGGCACCGGAGCACGGTGCCCCCTCCTTAAATCATAAATTTTAATACTAACCCAATGACTTCCAGGGTGGCACTCCGGGTTAGTACCTTAGCGCCCCCACCCCCACCCCGCCCCTATTGTTGAAGATTTAGCTGCGACACTGGCACTGGCGGCGGAACTGGGGGAGGGGGCACCGGGGCACGGTGCCCCCTCCTTAAATCATAAATTTTAACACTAACCCAATGATGTTGGTTGGAAAGAAATGGGTTGGAAAGTCCACGTTCCCCCCCCCAATTCGGACGTTCCGCGATCACTAGACACTGGTAAGTGCATCTGGCTGATCCAGGAGTTGATTTTGCAAGAAGTCAACTGGGCCGAGATTCTTGTAAGCGGGAAGGAGAGAGAGAGAGAGAGAGAGAGAGAGAGAGAGAGAGAGAGAGAGGGAGGGGTGGACGGCGACATGATTTCTCCAGGTGGAAAACAGTAGCGTCACCACCAATTTATTTCGATAGAAGCCACTGCCAGATTTCAAGGGGTCTTACATATATCCCCGATCAAGAGGAAGGCATCTGAGCTTTGGGGTCTGCACATTTAGGGCCAGATGTTTGGAATCATCGCATATGCAACTATTGGCAGTCATTTTGTGTTCGTAACAGTCGTGAGTTTACATAATCCGAATAATACTACCTAAAATAAATAATCCCCGGGCGCAAAAATATAAAACAATGAATTACTCACTGGAATTTGTTGCGCACTTTGCCCATCTTGCCGGAGATCTGCGGTCGCATTTTGTCCCGGAGGTCCATGACGCTGCCTCGAATGCCGGCCGGCGCCGACCAGAGCGACCAGGTGGACCCTCTTCTCTCCTGCTCCGCCGCCGCCGTCTCCGCCTCTGCCTCGTGGAGATCCGTCGCTTTCTCAGAAGGGGCTGGGTCGTTCGTGGTCGTGTTCTCGTTCGTCTTAGCTTTAGAGTCACTGTCGCGAGATGAAGAGTTTTTGTCTTTGCCGTGGTTGCTAGGACTGCCATTTTGATCGTCCTGATTTTTTTCATTAGCACCTTCGCCGGAGGAAGTTATTCCGTTTTCTTTAATACTTATATCGTCATTGTCATTGGTATCATTTGAGTTTGATTCTTCTGGGACATTTTTCTGGTCTCTTCTTTCCTCAGCATTCGGTGATTTGTTTCGCTCTTTTGAGTTGGCGTCAGAGGCTTCTTTTTCCGATGTCGCCCCGTTAGCTTCTGTCTGATCCGGGGTCTTGTCTTCTGCTGCATCGGCCACCACTGAAGATTCATGTGCACCGTCATGTTCAGTAGCTGGCCCTTCCTCTGCGATCGTGCTCTCGTGCTTTTCGCTGGTATCAGCTGACCCGTTTGCCTCGGCCGGTTTCGCTGAAGAAGTGGAGGCGCGTCGCTTCAATCTGGCGAACATCACGATGTCTGACCACTGGCAGATGGGCCCCTCGCGCTGGAGCGACTCGTGTGATCGCCCCCAGAGTTGACCCCGGAACTGGTCGTATTGTGCGCGGCGACTGGCCGCGCGGTGTTGATGGGCAACACTTGTCGCACATTGTAGGCCGCCGTCACAGGTGGCGCGCCCTGTCGGTCGGCACTCGCACCACCCACGGTGGTGAGTCAAGGTTCAAGTCTGGGCGCCGCAACAACGCGGCCACGGTCACCGAGGCAATTAACCCCCGCACTCGAGCCCAAAAACTTCGATCAGAACACCCTTCGTGTTTTATTTACAGCAATTCTGCAATAAAAAACGCTTCTTCAAAGAGTTATACACATTCCAGACATTTTATCCCCAGGGGTGAATTTTACATGCCAAATGTTCATCAAGCCCTCTAAACATCAGACACCTCAAATGGCCCTAGATTTGCTTGGTTCATCGGATACATGTGAAACTTGTTTTGATAAGTTTTGAAGTGCTGCGGCGAGGAGCATGATGATGAGTTGTTAAGATGTACCAATTCGAGGTCAATTCGAATTCGAGGTCAAATTCGATTAAGATGTCACCAATTCGAGGTCTGGCTATACTAGGACTGAGAATTATTGATATTTACTCCACGATTCTGATGAAGGGCTGTGCCCGAATATATATCTTCAGTGTTTTTTACATTTCCGGATTCGAGGGGAGAGGCCAGGGAACATCTTGAAACTTGTTTTATTAGATGCAAAGGTTTTTGGGTTTCCTTGGCTTTGATAATTTTTCCGATGACATGAGCCTAGACTTGGACCCGGGCAGGTCAAATCGACAACTTTGGATATGACAATGTTCACACCTTGGATTTGCACGAAATTCTGGTTTCAAGTGAGGCTGCTTGTTTATGGACCAGAAGTTCAACAAATAAGCCAGCAACGCACCACAGACCAGGGGTGTAGCCAAGGGGGTGGGGGGGGCGGCAGGGACAGCTGCCCCCCCTGAGGACACGATTTTGAAACAAGCAGGGCCCTTTTTACCCATGAGGACCCTTTTGGCGCTGTCGCAGGGGCCCTGTTCGGGGCGCCGCCCCCTCCCCTGAGGAAAATCCTGGCTACGCCCCTGGCACTGACAGGCAATAAGCAGCCATTATATTCTAACAAAGCTAACCAAATTTGAACGCTGATGACCCAATGGGAGCAAGTTGTTCAATGAAATGTGGCACTTTATAACGTGATTTTAACTGAGATAGCCAAGTTGTAAAGCATACCGGAAACCCGGTACTCAACATATCATTTGTCTTGAAGCTCAAAATTTCCGTGGAGAAAAGCTAAAAACCTACCTGAAATGTACTCCAATTCTACCCCATCCAGGCGACTACAGTTGCCAGCTGTTGGTGTGACGACAGTGCTGACGTCACGATGATTAATCAGCCAATTGAAGCCTTTGAAGCTTATTGAATATGGTAGTAGTTGCCAGATCATGACGTCATCCACAGGTAGAGGTTTATTTTTCACCCTAAAAGAGCATTGTAAAAATCAAAATATTGTACATTGTACATTTTTCAGAGAAATCATGGACGTTTTCATGATTTTCGGCTAAAAATACCCCTAAATACACTAAATTCTGGATTTGACCAAGGTGCCACATTCCCTTTAAGGGTATTCCGTCACGGGATACCCTTCTAACAGGGAAACAGTTGGCCACACCAACAAGTGTGTGCCGAGAGATCCAACAAACAATTTGAAGAAGAAGGTTAATAAGTTGATATACGCAGCTAACGCTGAGCTCGGTGGAGAATATTTCAAATACATCGATGCAAAAATCCGCAAACAGGGAAACTCACTGAGACCGACAATTTTTCAGATACCCACGCCGTCGTATGAAATTGCTAAGCAATTGAACAGTATAATTACGCCGTATATTCCAACTTGTAACACCTTGAAATCGACTGATGAGTTTCTCACGGTGTTGAGATGCAGTGAACCTCGTGACATTGTAGGATCGTTGGATGTACAAAGCCTATTTACTAATGTGCCAATGAAGGAGACTGTAGAAATAATATTGAAATATGTATATGAGAATGACGACATTCGCCCACCAAGACTCCCCCGCGATATTCTCAGGAAGCTTATTTATTTTATTTATTTAACATACACAGCATCTCCACTATCCATGTGGCTATTCTGACGCCGGTCGTAATGAAGATGAGGGACATAAGTGACAAACTTAACACGCGCATTGACGGGGGGCGGGTACCCGCCCCCCTCGGGTTTTTCGGAGATAGTAGAAAAACGGCGGCGCGTACGCGCCGCCGTACTTCGTATACCTTTTCCCTCATCATTTTTACAACTTTTGTGAAAATTTTAAGGTTAGGTCATCTCAGGTCAGGTCACCAGTACAGGCCAAGTGACCCGACCTCAAAAAAAGTTTAAGATAGCATAAGTCGGAGCAGGATGAACTTATCCGATTGAAACTCATATCACATAATGGCCCCACTGAGTTCTCTAAAATATGTTCCGGTATTTTTGATATCGTTGACCTAAGGTCAGGTACGAGGCATGACCTCTCCATAGGAAATAAATGGGAAAAATGGTTTTTACGGAATAACTCAGTAACGGATGGTGATAGAGCATTTATTTTAGCTGCATTAGACTCGCCTGGGCTTTGCAGTTCTAATGATATGCATTTTATATCATTTGATCCTGACCTGACCTCAGGTCAGGTCAAATCCTTGATTTGACCTAGCAAGGTAGCTCAGTTCCTTGATTTGAGCCGCCCCGGTAGCTCAGTTGGTAGAGCGTTGGGCTCCGGTTCGCTGCTCAGAAGCATGCAGTGGCAGTGCATGTCCAGGCTTGGGATCGGTTCCCCTGAGACGCTCCGGCGCTCAATAGTTTACCCGACGTACAGGTCGGCTGGCAACTGACTGGTGAGAGGGTGACCTGAGCGGGGCGGCCGTCCCTGTGCTTTGTGGGACGTTAAACTTTGGCTTCTAAATCAACTCTTCATTGCGGGAGTTGCTCGTTCGGGTGGTGGGGTCGGGGTCTCCGTGACAAGTCCATTGATGACTTTAGTGAGACTCCGACTCCAACAGTCGAACTGAGAACAACTCGGTCAAAATTTATTTTAAAAAAGGTCAAATTATATATCATTCGATTCGGCTTGCTAAGAGGATTCATATAGTTCAAGTCGTTTTGCTCTATCCTTACTTGTTCAGATGTAATAGCCGAAAAACTGAATTTACATGTTATCCCTATGACGGGCATGTTTTGACCTCTCGTGACCTTAAAGGTGACCTGACAAAAAAATGGTTCAAATGTTTTCGATGGAGAAGTGGATGGGCAGCCCAACGCCGTTTACCGTTTTTCGCTACCTACCGTGGTTCTCGAGATCTTAGGGGGCGGGTACCCGCCCCCGTCAATGCGAAAGTGGCTCAGACCCCCGTCAATGCGCGTGTTAAGCAAAAACACACTGTAGGATAGGATGGTTGATAGGGAAGGACAAGGATTATCCATGGGGAGGGTCGCCACAGGCGCCGCGCTCAACCCATGGAGTGGGGTAGTGGGACTTGATGAAGGGATCCGATGAAAAAAACACAGAAAACAACAAACAAACAAGGCGTGACGATGACGGTGATGATGAATTATTCTCGTTGTTTGTCGGCTGGTCTCTCTTTTCATTCCTCGCTTTTGTCTTCGTAATTCCTCGTTTTCGTTTCTCAGGTCTTATTTTTTAATAGTGTATTCGTAATTTCTTTTCTCTTCATTCCTCGTCATGTCCTCACTTATTAGGCCGGTTGATTAGACAGAGTTTTTCAGGATACGTTTGTGAAAAGAATCACAAATGGATCAATTACCGGGAAGAAAAACGGATTACTTTACTTATAAGGTTGATTCACGAAGAAACTTTGTCTCCAGCGTGACGTCACACAATTTGGCACCAATGTGGTAGCAGTAGCTGATGCATAAGCGGTGCGTTTAGTTCAACTATAGAAAACAACAAGCAAAACTGAACTGACGGGGGTTTGAACATTCGCGGCTGGGGAGAGATTGAGTATTATTATAAAGTATTATTTTTCATGCCGGGACGGGCTAGGACGAGGGCAGTCTGCAAAGTAAGGGCTTTCTGCAGAGGTTATAGCCCTGTTCCAGAGCTGTCAGCACAGTTTTGTCAGCAACAAATTGGCGGGCCGCGTTGCGCCTACGTCACAGGACTGTAGCCTCTCCCCGGGAACTAGTTCTAGAGGTTTTACGGGCTGACGGCCTGCTGTTTGCGCTGATGAAAAATAGTAAGTGCACGAAGTGGCAGTCTAATATTTTTTAATGGTGTAAAGGTTTGAGTTCCCTTTGCTTAGCACAAACAAGAGGCGATTATGGCGCTGATGTTACTTTTCTGGAGGAGAGGTTAGAGGTCCTGCTGACAAAACTGTGCTGACAGCTGGAACAGGGCTTTTGTCTGACGTGAAGTGCTCGTTTAGGCCGTTGAAAGTGGCGTAAATTTTTTAGAAACCAAATGGGCCCTGATGCTACGAGAACATTTAAAATGCAGATTCAAAATGAAAGGATAAATATGTCTACGGGTACAACATGCTAATAGGTATTTTTATATTTCCATCGAGCGCATTATTATTTTTCAACATCAGTTGGATCTTATAACTCGGGCTGCTTTGTTTCTTTCGTTTACCTTGGCTTTGCCGCATCGTCGTTGTGGTTAGTTGATATGGTACCAATATTGTATCAAGGTATCGAAAAGTATCCTTTGGCATGGGAGAGGGAGCCCTTTACGCAGCCTTGCAGAACTAACTTTGAATTTCCTTATTTTAAGAAAAACAGACAATATCGCCTTCAAATAGTCAATTTTGAAAACAAATGTAATGTAGGATTGTGGAGAAAGAAAAATGTATTATCTTCGACTCATACTGTACTTGTTAGACTTGTGAGAGCCGGCTGAAATTGATGAACTTTTAGATGGGGCCTATTGGGTGAAGGAAAGTTTTGTCGCCAGCGTGACGTCACGGTTAAGGTGGCTCCTGATTCGTGGTTGGGGGCTGCTGGGAAAAATGTCTGGATTCTCAATTTTTTTCAAATCTTCAAACTTCTCACGCGCACAACGGAGGCACCCTTCAGGGCACCAGACGGGAAGTTATACTGCCAGGTCGACGGTGTTGCGATGGGGTTCCTGCTCGGTGTACTCTTCGCACAAGCGTATATGTGTCACGTGGAGGAAGAAGCTCTACCTTGAGAAGGCACCGTACATCTACAAGAGATATATCGACGATATTTTCGTCAAAGCTTACTCAGAAGATGATCTTTGTGTAATGCAAGAGAAAATGCAAGCCGCTTCTGTCCTCAACTTCACGTATAAGGTTGGAGCGAACGGGAGACTCCCGTTCTTGGATGTCGATGTAGACATGTCTGGGGGTCTGTTCTTCACGTCGGTTTAGCGGAAGAAAACTGGCGGGCGGCCGCTGTTTAAACGCACTGGGCGAATGCCCAACAAAATACAAGAAAGGAGTCATCAGAGCCTATGTAAGGAGAGCACTGAAGACCTGCTCCTCTTGGGATGCCGTACACGCAGAGTTCGACCATATCAAGAGCATGCTTGTAAATAATAACTATAACACCTCGGAAATTGATGTAGAAATCCGAAGAGCCCAGGACAGCTACATGCAGAAGGAGACCGAGAAGAAAAAAGACGAAACGAAGACCAGACTGGAACTATACTACAGGAACATCATGACATCGGAATATAAAGAAGACGAGCAAGTGCTGAGGGACATTATTAAGAAGAACGTGGCAACGACAGACAACAACACAATCCAGCTCAAAATCTACTATAAGAACAGGAGAACGTCAAACTTAATAATGAAGAACAACATGCACCAAGAGACGATGCCGCAGAAGACCAATGTAGTCTACCACTGGATATGCCCTGATGAAGGTTGTAAACTTCAAAACAAGGCGGACTACATTGGTCACACTACAACAACGCTCTCAAGGCGTTTGACCCTGCACCTCCACGCACACCCACCCTCTAATCACACGCAGAACACCCACAACCGACAAATCACGCGGAAGGATCTGGTGGACAACGTGAAGATAATTGAGCAGGAGACAGACCAGCAGAGATGGAAGATACTAGAGGCTGTGATAATCCGGGAGAAGTACTCTGCGCTCAACACCCAGCGTCATTATCTGGGAATTTTCACGTTCTGCAGCACGCATACCTATGGTGCTGGCTGAGCGCGAGCGGCTTGAAATTCGCCGGGAGAATGGGATGTCTCAAACGTTTTACGCGTGACACTATCTGTTTGTGTTATCCGGGTGTTTCAAAATATGCATTTTAAACTTTTTACCTCTAATTTTCACAATGTAATGTATTTTGTCTATGTTCATATGCTTGATAACGTTATTAGAATAGAACGAAACCGGTCGCACTGGACATGAACCTTATTATGAACCTTATTCCTTATGACTATCATAGATCAGATAGCTGACGAAAGCGACGAAGTAAAGTCAGTGGTACGTAATTTAGAAAAGTTACAAAAGAAGCTAATCAACGCACGCAACGCAGTCTTGTTTCATCATACTTGCATATATGTAGGGGAAAGTGGGGGGTCACGGACCCCGTGGGTAAGACGGACACCCCCTGTTTGGGACGAACTGATAGTGCCACGACGGGGAAAAGTGTGTAATACGCTTCCTTTTAGCGTGCATCGGGCGCAGAGCAATGTTGGGTCCGGTAAGCTCTCTAGATTTTATACAATTTTCATAATAGTAAAAACTGCAACTCACGTGTTTTTTTCACAATCGAATTTATAAGGTCATTGCATGGATGTTTCAATAGATACTTTATTGGTATTACGTAATATGGCTCTTCAAGATGCTACATTTTGTTCACCGCAGTCGTTGACTGTGTAATCGCAATGGCGTCCAATTCATATCCAAGTTTGTTTAGGAAGAGCAAAGTGGGGTAAGACGGTCACCACGTGTGGGGCAAGATGGACATGGTATCCATGTTACCCCGCACAAGAGTATATTTAATTTTATATAATATAAGATTAAATAAATAAAGATTGATGGTTTGGGGGGGACACAGGGCCAGAAATACTGGAGAACACATAATTAAATTTGGGAGTCATCCAGAGGCAGGTGTAGCCCTCGACCCTCAGCGCCCCCTGAAATGGTCACGGTGTCCCTCTGAGAGATTGATGGGCCCCCTAAAGTGTTGCTTCCAAACCCTCCCCTCAGGAGCGGGGAGGGGCACTCTTAGCCCTGCGAGAGGATCTGGCGCCCACCTGATATGTTTTGCGTTCCAAAAGTGCCACCCCCTGGCAGGCGCACACCCAGGATTTTTATTTGGGGGGAGCGGCTGACGAGAGGGGACACCAGGCCGGTGGAGGGGGTGGCATATTTCCTCCGGGGGGCGCACTTTTTCACCCCAAAGGGCAGCCAATTTTCGCATCCTGGGGGGGGTGAGAGCGATGAATTGTTTGCTCCACAGACATAGTGAAATTTTTTTGGGGGCGGCGTGTTGGGTACAGGGGCAGCAAAGTCAAGGTAGAGGGGTGGCACGTTGGGTGCAGGGGCGGCAGTCAGTGTAGCACTGCCTCTAAAAGTCAGGTGGAGGCTCATCCTTCCCCTCGATGGGCGCCTTCGACGCTCCTCATGGATGGGGGCGGCACTTTGGAGCCAAAGTGTTTGGGGGCCTGCTGCCCCCCTGGGTGCGCGCCCGCCCCTGACCCGAATGGCACCCCCCGGCAAGGTGCCCCACCCCCTGATCGGCGATCCTTGATCAACCTATGCACAGTTCCACGACAGTCCTTGATACTTTAATCCTCCGTCATTAAAAAAAAATTCAGAAAAGGCATGACTCCCTTTGACCCTTTGACGGAAAAAGTAAGAAAATGCCCCTTCCCCGCGGCGGACGACAGTCGCCTAGTGGGTGGATGTATATGGAAATATTCAAGGCCTGGTTCGATCACTTTGTTCACCTTGTCCATCTTTCCCCATGGGGTGACCATGTTACCCCATTAGGTGGGGCGAAATGGAATTTAGCTACTTTTTTCGAAGCTTTTCGCAAATTCTAATATAATAAATACAGACACATGGCTGCCTGCACAGAGGTAGATAAATGTCTGAAGTATCTCTACAGCCAAAATAAGAACGAAGCAAGCTCATTAGGTCATCGAAAACTCACACCATCGTTGCGGTGTCCGTAGCCCTCCACTTTCCCCTATATTTGCGAGTAAGTGTACGGCAGTCATTGATGGTGATTTTAGGTTCATTCACGGTTCATGAAAGCATGGATTTTACGCTTTATTATGCATGAGACTTCAAAGCAACGTAAATCAAGGTTACCTTTGCTCCAAATGATCACCCAAGTCTCGACAAATTTCACTTACAGAGGATTCAAAATAATTTTCTTATCATTAGTCATAGAACAATTCCCATCAGCACTCTCATCATGTGTCCAAAATTCAAAGCAATCGTCGCTCCTCATCAGTCACTGTCTGTCTAAATCGTCCAGCGCCTCTCCTCACCCCAACTCTTCCATATGCTGGCCCCGAATTGTGCGTGTCATTGATAGCTGAGCAGCCGTGGCGCACAATTCGCACCCTTCCGCGCGCCGCCCGCCATAGCGGACAGGGGGGAGAATCGCGGCGCGGCGCTCGGTCGATAAACAAGCCTCTCGCGGGAGGAACCAAGGTAATGCCGTGGATATTGCTTGCGATGTATTGTTGGTGCACCGAGGAGGGTGTCGCCAAACGCCGCGGCGACTATAGCAGGCTGCCCGGGACTGCAGCGGACAGCTCGACTTTGGCTTCAGCCGAAAACAGCGCGGCTGCGCCGTGTACATACATGGCAGAGTGAGAAGCCGGGATCACATGCGGTGTAAAAGTACGATTGGAACAAGGCGCAGAATAAGGAGAGGTATTCAATTTAAATTACTTAAGTATACCACTGACCAAAAAATCCATTTAGAAATGAGGTCCATGAGAGAAATAAATGGAACATGTGAACTAAATCAGTCAATATAGATCAAATGATCAACTTCCATTGAGCACGTTGCCTAAGCACTGAATGTGTTGAGAAAAGGCTACCACTCGCGTCGTGAGGTCTCCTGAATTGGTATGCCAGGTATCCAAGTCCCTGCACATTCGAGAACCTACTGGAGACGCTTACAGCTCTCTTGAAAACAGTAGCTCACCCATAGACAACGACCCGTTTCGAAGGGAACGTGAAGGAGCAATGGAAAGCATCACCAAAAATATGCACCAATTTCATGATTATGACGATTTCTGGGGAATATGATGTGTGCTGTTGCCTCGCACGGAATTGACATAGAAAGCTTGGATAGTCCAATGAAACATTGTGAACACGGAGCCTTGCGTAGAGTCAGATATGAAATTTGTGTTGCATTTTGTCCGCTAACTCAAGATGCTTAGGAGATACCTCTTGCCACCTCACACAGCCTTATTCCAGAATATTGCGAAACACTCTAACAGTTTGGGAGGGATGATGTAGTGGCTGGCACGCTCGCCCTCCACAAGGCCGACCCGCGTTCAAGGGCGGCAGGCTCCCTGAACAAGGAGCAAACAAGGAGTAATCCCGAGAAGCCCTTCCAACAGAGAAAGGCTGGCGACGCCATATGACCCTGGAAGTTAGTACGTATATAACCCCCAAAATTATCATGCTCTTATAGTTTCATCCATGAAGCGATAGTTCATTCATGCTTTCTAAGATACTTTTAAAATCGCATCATAGCCCGTTCACCCTTTGCATCATTTCATCACCGTCAGATTCAAACGCGTATTTCTAGTCTACAAGATTGAACCTTTGCACTTATTCTGGTCTACGCTACCTTTGACCTGGCGGGATATTGTTGCAGCCCCTCTCTATATCTGTCCCTAATTGGCCCAGGGCTTTGTGAGGTAAGTCAGCATGTTGCTCTTCACGATACCTTCAATCTACGCAGTTTATATCAATTTAGGTCATCGGATCAGCTTCCAGGACAGGTCAAAGAACTGGACACTGCCTCTCACGGTCAGTGCTGCCCATCTGCTCGTCAACGATCAGAATATCTGGCAATTCTTTTATAATGTTTGTCTCTCGTGGAAACACCCAGTGCGCAGCTTGACACTGGGTGCTGAGGCAGAGACATATTTACTGCCCGTACTACAACGACGTGTTTTATATATTTGGGATGATGATGAGGTGAGAGCGACTAAAGATGAGAGCATGAGTGAATATAACTCCCTCCGTTGCCCCCCGGGCCAGCAAGCGAGGTGAAAACCTGTTGTTCACCAGTCCCCGGGAGCAACGAAGGGAATGGTGATTTTCTCGTCTGGTTGTCGATCCAAATGATGCCGATGTCAGAAAAAGAAAAGTCAGGTCTATACTCACCCTTTTAGACTCCACCAGTTTCTATTGTGAAAAGAAGATGATGAGGTGCGATTGACTGAAGATGAGAGCATGAAGTGAACCATGAATTGATTTGTGTGTCAGGCGTGGGAACACCACAATGTGACTCGACACTGGGTGCTGAACCACAGACATTTTTAATATACGTTGATTATAACGCGTTACGCTTCCGGAGAGATGCAAAGGCGCCAAGACCTCCCCGGTGCAACCCGCCCGACCGAAACCTGACAGACCCAATGGGAGCCAAATCTGTTGGTGTTGGAACATCTGTTGTCCCTAATGGATATCGGTATGGCACAGATGATTCAAAGCTCCCCCCATCCCCCAGGCTGCCGCCGAACAAAATCCCAGCCAAGGAGGCCCCGGCACCCCCGCGAAAACATAATGTCATCCGCACGATTTAGTGGGAACATAACTAAATTTAAGCATACGCTGGCTGAATACGTGGTTGATATTTCTAAACATGTTCTAGTCATGCAAGAACAGTATATATTTTAGAGAACACTGAAGCCATACAATTTATTTTTGTACTCGTTGTTTATTTAATATTTTTCTACTCATTCAAATAATAAATAAAACACATAGCGCTAACAATACAGTCATCAGGGTAATCGGGAGATATTTCTACTTCGGTTAATATGCCCAGTAGCTATGTGACCTTTCTGGGTAAAGCGTGAGGCTGGGTCCAAGGTAGGAGAGACTATATGGCCTAAATTCAAAGTTTCTCAAAAATTTTCTTTTCTTTTTTTTGGGGTCGATTTTTATACGATCAAATCGATTTCAGGACAAAAATTACTTAGAGATTATTTTCCCACACCAAACATTTTATCGTCTTTCTAAAATAAGACATAAAATTTAGGATGCAATAGAAAAAGATTCTATAGCAGTCACCAAAGGTAAAACAAGATCAAAAAGGTTTATGAGTTTATAACATATAAAAATAGAAGTTCAACCGAGGTCATCACATGCTCAATGGGCTTTGTCCGAGACAACGCAGCACCAAAGTTAACAAGTATGGCAATCTACTTTAGGGGCCGTTCATAAATTACGTCACGCTCCGAGGGGAGGGGGTGATCGACCGAACCGTAATGTGCCGTGACGTGGGGGAGGGGTGGGTTGACCAGAGGTGACGTACTATTACATGGGGTGGTCTTTTCCCGTCGGCAGGTTTGGGGGTTTGTTTTTACTGTTAAGTTATGGTTTGGTAAATAATTCTGCATTCATTTAACCCTATCTCCGTCAGGCTACCGGCTACCCCTATTTCCGGCAAGGGGGGCAATATCGGCCCCCCCTAAGATCTCGTAATCTATCCGGCCGATTTTGAAAATTCAAAGTGCTACAGATTCCCCTGACGCTGAACTTTATTTTGAAAAAAGAAAATTTCAAAATTCTGATTTTTAAGGGAAAGCTCGTGCAAAATATACAATTTTGTGTGTTTTTAGATTGTCCATAACCCTTGTCTCTGTTGTATGATTTTCACAAAACTAGTTCAGATTTACAAGCAATTGACTCAAAATTGTCATATACTCGAGTTACGCAAAAAATTCGAAATTCAATGGCAGTTCCAGGACAAGGAATATGAGGGGAAACATATACAATCTAAAAAGTTTTTGTTACGCGGATTAGAAGCCGTCATATACTGATTGGCATCTTTGACACATAAATACATGAAAAAAACGAAAAACTCATCAGGGGCGGATGCAGTAAGGTAAAATAGTGGGGTAAAATACATACCAACAATATGCGAGTGGTATGTATGAGTACATTGGTCCCTCGACTAGTTGAAATTTATTTCTGATAATTTTTACCCTCCCATGGCAGCTCTGGGAAAGGGGGTGACATAGGCGGATCAAGGACTCTCGTCGTGGGGGGTGGGGGTGATTCGAAACACATTTTCAATATACGGTGATATTGAGTCGCGGCGGTGATTCTGGCTGGGAAGATATATTTTGAAAATGTAATGTTTCTCCCTCGAATACTGACACTTTTCCGCCATTGGTAAAACGTTCCGTATGCTGTTGTCTCCGTGATCTGCCTATGGACGAAATATTTCTTTTGTCGTTCCTGAAACTGAATACATACACAGCATGCTGGTCTCGCACAAAGCTCTAAGTGAACAAACATATGCTTTTATATTTGTGATTTACTCTACATTATAGTGACTGGACACGCCTCTGGAAATCTAAAATTGGGTTGTAAATATTTTGCATTTTCATATACCCAATTGTATTCGCCCTGGCACGGCTGTAAGCAGTCTTTTCACTTCCTTACGTTTAGTCCTTCTTGATAACATTCCCCCCATTTTGAACTGCTGTAACCGCCCCTGATGAAGACAAATAGTGACAATTGTGAATTTACTATCATATCACATAACAAATGATATAATAAAACCATATAACTGGTATCAGGATCAGCAGAGACGGCTTCCTTTTACAAAGAATCCACCGCATACGATAATACTTGGTTTGTGGATAGAACCTCCCAAAAAACCCAGCCATAGCTCCGCCCCTGGTAAATATATAATCTTGAAAATTTCAGAAAACCTGCCTGTGCTAGTTTTAGGAAAAGTCAGGAAGTTTCAAAGTTCTATCGCAAGCCGTTTCGGAGATATTCTCGAAAAACCTGAAGGGGGGCAATATTAGCCCCCCTGCCGGAAAAAGGGTTAAACATTTCATACATTTCATACATGCATACATTTGGCAACCGATCCAAGGACGGGCCAAAGGGACTGTGGCCTCCACCAAAGCCAAAAATAGTATATTTTGGCCCCCAAAGGACAAAATGTTCGCCGTTTTTTAAATACTATGTTTTCGCGATTTTTTCCCGATTTAGCTCCCCAAAACGTTGGTTTGGCGACCTCCAGAAGCTGCTCCTGGATCCTCTAAGGTGCCGTGAGGGGGCCCAAAGTACATCGAAAAATAGGGGCCATAATTTTTGTTCATAAATTACGTCATCTTCGAGGGGGGTGGCAGAAGCGTGACGTGCCGTGACGTGGGGAGAGGGAGGTCGAACATATATTGAAAAAGCGTGACGTAATTTGAAGCGGCCCCTTGCTTGTTTCCGGAAATTCTGCCATAACTTGACAACCTGATGCGAGCCGGGGATCATTTTGCTCTTCAAGATATGCGCACCACAATCGCTTCGGGGCCATATCCGACGCAAATGATACAACTTGTATCATTTGTGCAACTTTTATAAAAAAATGTCTGGCCTAAGTCATCTCAAGCTAGGTCAGCACGCCAGGCCAAGTGCCCTTATCTCTATACAGATACACTTCCCAACTAGCAGCAATGGGAATATGTGTAATGTATTCATCTAAGAATCATATCACATAATAAGCCCAGCGAGTTTTACAAGTTGTGGTGACGGATTTTTTTATATCGATCACCTAGGTTCAACTGCGGGCAGCGACCTCTGCATTGGAAATGGAAGGCGAAAGTGAGACACAGCAGAAATGTGGGTCTCGATACAAAGTAGAACGATTTCTTTACCTCCAAGTCATTCGTCTTAGATCACTCTCCAAAGTCGAGTTAAAACTTCGACCTGTGGTATCTGAGACGTTGTCTAGAACCACTCAAGTTCTTAGGCTCTGGTCAGTTACTTCGCAGGAAATGGTAAAGTAATTCAAGCATGTATTTTGATCTTGTTATGTACATGTGGTAATTGCCAGTCTATAGATATTTAAACATATGCATAATGACCACATTCGGCTAGAGTGACATTGAACTGATACCGTTTCGGATAATTTACACACACTGACCTAGTATGATCATGCTAAGCCTCACAGAATTTGCCGTAACAAGAATAATAAAATGATGTCTTTGCTTGGCTCTAACTCAACACAATCATGAGCAAGAGGCAAAAACTGTCACTAGCCTATCATCTTTTTTGAAGTGTCATGACGTCAATGCTGACATGAGCCACAGAGTAACCAATGCAGTTTCATAGTAGTTTATCATAAGCCACCACCAGACCAACATTTGATTTCTCTCGCCAACTGCCACAGGAGGCGAGATCGAGGGGGCTTCAACCCCTACCCCACCCCCAGCTAGAGCGAATACGGATCAGAGTCACACGGAGGGGGGAGTCAAAGGTATCTCAGCTCCAGGAGGTTGTGTTGTGTAGTGTACAGCAGATCATAGGCGTAGGAACCGGGGGGCAGGGGGCCACTGGCCCCCCACTTTTCTGTGATGGGCCCCCGCAACGGAGGTAAGAATATTAACAGCTGTAATATCAAGCGAGAAACTCAAACTGGCCCGATAGCTTGCCCCGGAACCCCGTTAAACTTACCTGTGCCCCTAAACTAAGTTGAGGTCATATGAGTTGATTTTAAGGCCCCTGTGCTTCTCGGGGCCCCTGAACTGGCCTCTGATACCATACGAGCTAATCTGGGCTCTTTGAGCTGAACTGAGCGCCCCGGAGATGGTTTGGGCAGCATGAACTGCTCTAGGATGCCTAAACTGAGCTAGGAGCCGTAACCTTGAACAGGGCCCCGTGAGTTGGCCAAAACCTATATCCACCGACCTGGGGGCCCCTGAGCTGAGCTGGGACCGTAAAGTTAATATTGTCCTTTGAGCTAATCTGGATCCCCTGTGATGCACAGAAGACCCTAAACTTATCTGAGGCCCCTGCACAGGAATAGAGCCCCTGCTTTGAAATTGGGTTATAAGCTTTAATTGAAACCCTGGACTGTTCTGAAACCCCAAATATGCCGGCAAGGGGCCCCTGGATGATCCAGGCCCTTAAGCTTATCTGGTCATCAGAGCTAATATGGGCCTCTGTGTTGAACTGAGGGCCCCTGAGATGGTCTGGGACCCCTATAAGGCTTTACAGCCACTGACCTGGCGGCCGTGAGCTTGAATGGGTCCCTTGAGATGTTCTGACAGTGGTGTAGCCAGGGGAGGGGGTCCCTGGGGTCCGCGGACCCCCTTGGGCCGACCTTATGCACTAAAAACACAAAAATTGATCTCGGGGGCCCCTGAGCTTGGTCTCAGTGGGGGTCTCCTGAGCTTGGTCTCAGGGGCCCCCGAGCTTGGTGTCAGGGAGCCCTCCGAGCTTGGTCTCAGATAACCCCCGAGCTTGGTCTCAGGCCCCCGAGCTTGGTCTCAGGGGACCCCCGAGCTTGGTCTCAGGGATGTCCCCAAGATTGGTCTCAGGCCCCCTCTCCCCGAGCTTAGTGTCAGGGGCCCTCAAGCTTGGTTTCAGGGGGCATCCGAGGGCATCTGATGCATAAGGTTGACCGTATGCACTGGAAAACATGAGCATTGGTCTCGGGGGCCCTGATCTTGGTCTCAGAGGGCCACCGAGCTTGGTCTCAGCGCCCCCCGAGCTTTGTCTCAGGGGCCCCGAGCTCGGTGTCAGGGGCCCTCCGAGCTTGGTCTTAGGGAACGCCTGAGCTTGGTCTCAGGGGCCCCCTGAGCTCGGACTCACGAACAGGGTGCCCCAGAGCTTGGTCTCAGGGCCCTCCGAGCGTGGTCTCAGGGGACCCCTGAACATGGACTCAGGGGCCCTGAGCTTGGTCTCACGAGTCTTCCGAGCTTCGTCTCAGGGGGCCCCGATCATCGGTATCGAGGGCTCTGGAATACCGAATATTGATCTCGGGGGCCCGTGAGCTTGGTCTCAGGGGCCCTGAGCTTGGTATCAGGGGACAACCGAGCTTGGTCTCAGGGGGCAAGCTTGGTCTTATGGGCCTTTCGATGTTTGGTCTCACGGGCCTTTCTGATCTTGGTCTCACGGGGTCTCGAGCTTGGTCTCAAGGAACCCCCGAGCTTGGTGTCAGGGGCCCTCGAGGTTGGTCTCAGGGAGCATCCGAGCTTGGTCTCAGGGTCCCCTCGAGCTTGGTCTCAGGGGCCCCTGAGCTTGGTCTCAGGGGTTCAGGATCCCTCGGGGTGCCCCCTGACCATTGATATCGAGGGACTCATGAGTGAAGCACGAGCATTGGCCTCATGAGACCCAGAGTTTGGTCCCAGGGGCCCCCAGACCTGGGTTCAGGACCCCTGAGCATCGGCATCGAGGGGCTCCAGAGTACCAAGCATTAGTCTCGGGGGGCTCGAAATATTGATCTTGAGGGCCCCGGAACATCGGTGTCGAGTTACTCCTGAGAAAAGCGCGAGCATGGGTCTAAGGGTGCCCCTGAGCCTGATCTAAGTGGGACCCCGAGCTTGGTCTCAGGACCCCCGGGCATCAGTATCAAGGGGCTCCGGAGTATTGGTTTAGGGGAGTAATTATTTTAGGGGCCTCCAAATGGTGATTTCGGAGGGCCCCTGAAAGTGTGTATGCAGTGGTGTAGCCAAGGGGGCCCTAGGCGTCCGCAGACCCCCACCCCTTGGGCCAATCTGAACAACTGCAAAGGATTCTCTGATCACGTGGCCCCCAGAGGTAGTCTCGGGGCCCCTGAAGATTCGTTCTCAGGGCGTCCCGGGTCGGCCTCACGGCCCCCGCCCTGAGAGTCGGTCTCAAGGCCCCCGAAAGTAGATTTCGGGGGCCCCTGAGGTTGGTATCAGGGGCCCCAAAAGTCGGCATCAGGGGCCCCGGGAGTCTGTCTCAGGGAGGGGGCCGAGCTAGTCCCAGCCCCCAGAGAGTGGTTCTCAGGGCCCTGCAACAGTCTATTTCAGGGGGACCCTGAGAGTCAGTCTCAGGGAACCCCAAGAGTCGGTCAAGGGGACCCCAAGAGTCTGTCCTAGGGGACCCCGAGATTCGGTCTCGGGGTCCCCTGAGAGTCTGTCTCAGAGAACCACAAGAGTGAGTCTCAGAGCACCCCAAGAGTCGGTCTCAGGGGGCCCTCATAGTCTCACGGGTTTTCTCTCAGGAGTCAATATTTAGTTTCAGATGGCCCTGAGAGTTAATCCGGGGTCTGAGAGTTAGTCTAATTTGATCTGCAGAGTGCTGGTTTCAGGGGCCCCAGAGGGGTAATTTTGGGGGCCCTCGATATTTAGCCTCAGGCTGTGCCCCCCAAGTTTTGGTATAAGCGGCTCCAAGAGTCAATCTCAGGGAGCACCCAAAAGTTAGTCTCAGAGGGCTCCCGGTTGTCAGTCTCAGAGACATCCGAGAGTTAATCTCAGGGTTCTGAGAGTAATTTCCAGAGGTGCTCCTGATTTTTGGTTTCATGGGCCCGGAGCTAGCCTTAGGCCCGCGAGAGCTAATCTGGAGCCTGAGAGTCAGTCTCAGGAACGCCAAAGACACAGTCTCAGAGGTGATTCCACCCCCCCCGGGTGTTTGTCTCAGGGGCGCCCTAGAGTAAGTCTCAGCGGGCTGTCCGAAGTCATTCCCAGCCCTCCCCCACCCCAAAGACAGCCTCAGGGGACCCCAATAGCTAATCTGGATGGTCACGATAGTCAGTCTTAGCCCCTCCCCTCCAGAGCAAATCTGGGGGGCCCAATAATTAGTCTCAGAGGTGCTGCCGATAACTAATCTCAGGAGCCCCGAGAGATTCTCAGGGCCCCCAGTTTTGATCAACAGGCGCCGTGAATCACTCTCAGAGACCCCTTGAGATATAATCGGGAGGGCGGCCGAAAATTATCTTTGTGAGTGCCGCCAAGTGTTGGTGTTAGGTGGCTCCAGAGCTCAAATAAAAATTTTCAAAATCATATGCCTCGGAAAAAATGTACCTACCCCTATTGCGTACCAAAAAGGACAAATTGAAACATGTCGATCAGACACCATTATCGAAGGAAAGGCAAAAATTAATATAATTTTATCATAAGAGCAAATCAAACAGGGCTAGTCAATTTTTAATCGAGTAGCTTAACACCAATAAATACATTCATAAATATTCTGAAATAAACAACTTCCCAATATTTTCGTAGGAAACCAGACAAACTAGGGTAATGACAGAAATTAATGAGCATAATCCCAAAAAGAAAAATAGGTATGCAAGGTTGAAAATAACAATAATAGAGTGCATAGGCGTAGGAACCGGGGGCCAGGGGGCCACTGGCCTTTTCTGTGGGGCCCCCACAGAAAAGTGGTATTGATATGAAAATACCAGCAACTGTAATATAAAATAAGAAAACCAAACGGACCTTATAGCTTGCTCGGAAAACCTCTTATAAAGCTGGCCTGGACTCCTGAGCTGATCTGAGGTCTTATGAGTCGGCCTGGGGCTCCCTGAGCTGTTCAGAGGCCCCTGAATTAACCTCTGATGTCCTATGAGCTAACCTGGGGCTCCTTGAGCTAATCTAAGGTCCCTCGAGCTGGTTTATGCCCCTCTGAACTGTTGCATGGTCCCTAAGCTGAACTGGGAGCCATCAGCCTGAATGGGCCCCTTGAGCTAGTCAAAGACCCTATACAAGCCGATCTGGGGGCCCCTGAGCTGAGCTGGGCCCCCAAAGCTAATCTAATGCCCCCTGTGCTAAACTGGGGCTCCTGAGCTTATGTGGGGCTCACGCAGAGTTATAGGGCCCCTGAGCTGAGCTTGAAGTGGCTTCCTTGAGCTGTTCTGAGACGCTACATAAGCCGATCTGGGACCCCTGAGCTGAGCCGGGCTCCTAAGCTAATCTGGTCATCTGAGCTAATCTATGACCCACTGTGCAGAACTGCCCACCACCCACCTCCCCTTGGATGGACTGGGACCAGTAGAATAGCCAAGGAGAGTCCAAGGGGTTCGCGGACCCCTCCCCGCCCTTGGGCCGATCGTAAGCACTTAAGGATTCTCTGATCAGGGGGCCCCCAGAGTCAGTCTCAGGGGCCCCTGAGATTGGTTCTAGGGGCCCCGAGTCGGTCTCAGGGCCCTCCGCCTCGAGAGTTAGCATTAGGGGCCCCAAGAGTTGGTCTTATGGGCCCTGAGAGGTGGTCTCAGGGGCCCCCGAAAGTTGGTTTCCAGGGCCCCTGAGAGTTGGTCGCAAGGAACCCCCGAAAGTCGGTCTCAGAGGGTCCGAGAGTCGGTCTCAGCCTCCCACCCCCGAGATTAAGTCTCAGACCCCCAAAGTCGGTTTCAGGGGCTCCTGGAAGTCAGTCTCAGGGGACCCCCAAGAGTCGGTCTCAGGGGGCCTCCAAGAGTCGAGCTCAGGGGCCACGACATATAGTCTCAGGGGCCCGAGAGTTAGTCTCAGGGCCAAAAGTCTATCTCAGGGCCCCCAGAAGTCGGTTTCAAGGGCCCCTGAGTCAGTCGCAGAGGATCCCAAGAGTTGATCTCAGGGGGCCCCGAGAGTCAGTCTCAGGGCCCCCGAGAGTCATCCTCAGAAGCCCCGCCCCCTGAGAATCGGTCTAAGGGGTCCCTCGAGAGTCTTTCTCAGGGGGCCCCTGGGAGTCGGTCTCAGGGGTCCCTGGGAACTAATCTCGGGATAAGTTATTATCAGATACCCCACCAGTGTTGGTCTAAGGGGGCCCTCTCTCAAGGACCCCGAAAGCTAATATGGGGCCCGAGAATTAGTGGCATGAGTGCCGCCAAGTAATGGTCTCAGGGGCCCATCATAGTCTCAAGGGTGCCTCTCTCAGGAGACAATATTTACTTTCAGGGGGCCCTGAGTGATCATCTGGAGTCCCGAGAGTTAGTCTCAGTTGTGCAGCAGAGTGATGGTCTCAGGGGGCCGCGGAGAGGTGATCTTGGATGCCCTCGAGAATTGCCCTCAGGTTGTTCCCCCCACCCGAGTTTTTGTCTAAGGGGCCCCAAGAATCAGCCTCGGGGAGCGCTCAAAGCTAGTCTCAGAGGCCCCTCCCTCCGGAGGTCAGTCTCAGGGGCATCCGAGAGCTAATTTTGGGGCTCTGAGAATAATCCCAAGAAGTTCTCCCGAGTTTTGGTCTCACGGGCTCCAAGTTGGCCTTAGACCCCTGAGGGCTAATCTGGGGCCTCCTAGAGCAGGTCTCAGAAGCACCAATTGCTCAGTCTCAGGGACACCCCCTGAGTGTTAGTCTCAGGGGGCGCCCCAGTGTTAGTCTCAGATTGCTATCGGGAGCCAGTCCCAGGGTCCCCGAAAGTCAGTCTTAAGGGACCCCAAGAGCTAACCTGGATGCCCCCGAGACTCTATGTCTGGGGCCACCTGAGAGCAAATCTGGGGGTCCGGTAGGTAGTCTCAGAGGTGCTGCCGAGAATTTGTCTCAGGAGCTCCGCGCTATACTCAGGGGCCCCTCGGTTTTGGTGTAAGGGTCCCCGGTAATAAGGCCCAGGGGCCCCTGACAGCTAATCGGGGAGGGGCCGAAAATTAGCCTGGCGAGTGCCGCTAAGTGTTGGTCTTAGGAGGGCCTCAGAGCTAAACTGGGAATCCTGAGCTTATCTGGGGCTCACTTATACGGCCCCTGAGCTGAGCTGGGGGCCATGAGCTTAAAGTGGCCTCCTTAAGCTGTTCTGAGACGCTATATAGGCCGACCTGGGGCCCCTTAGCTGAGACGGGCTCCTAAGCTGATCTGGTCATCTGAGCTAATCTGGGGCCCGCTGTGCTGAACTGGGGACCCCGAGATGGTCTGGGATCCCTGAATACTTTAGAGTCGCTGAGCTGGGACCGTTGAGTTATTCTGAGACCGTACATCAGCCGACTTGGGACCCTGAGCTTATCTAGACCCCTAAAAGCTAATTTGGGCCCTTAGCTAATCTCAGGCGCCCTGTGATGAACTGAGCAGCCCCTGAGCTGGTCTGGGGCACCTGCACTGTTATTAAGTCCGCTGAGCTGAGCTAGAGGCGATGAGCTTGAATGGGCCTCTTGAGCTGCTTTGAGCTCTACACCAGCCGACCTGGGGTCCCTGAGCTGAACTAGGCCGCCAAAGCTAGTTTTGGGTTCTAAATTAATATGACGCCCCTCTGCTGAACTGAGCAGCCCCTGAGCTAGTCTGGCGCCCCATGCCCAATTATAGGACTCGCTGAGCTAAGCTGGGGGACATGAGCTTGAGCTGGTCCATTGAGCTGTTCTGAGACCCTATATCAGCCAACTTGGGGGCCCCTGAGCTGTGCTGGGCCCCACAGCTAATTCGAGCCCTAATCTAAGCTGAGGCCCCCTGTGCCTATATGAGGCCTCTGAGTTGGTCTGGAGCCCCTGCACAGTTCTAGCGTCCCTGAGCTAAGCTGGGGGCCTATACCTTGAATGGCCCATTGAGCTGGTTTGATACCCTATATCAGCCGACCTGTGCCCCTGAGCTGAGCTTGTCTCCCACAGCTAATATGTGGCCCCTGTGCTGAACTGGGGTCCCCAGCTGGTCTAGCCCCCTTGAACTCTGCTAGAGTCACTGAGCTGGGATCCGTAGGCTTAAACGGGTCCCTTGAGCTGTTCTGAGACCCTATATAAGCCAACCTGGGGGCCCTGAGCTGAGCCGGGTCCGTAAGCTAGCCTGGCTTCCTGAGATAATCTCGGGCGCCCTGTTCGGAGCTTTTAGGGCCCTGTGCTTATGTGGGGTCCCTTAATAAGGTGGTCCCATGAGCCGGTCCCTTAGGCCATGAGCAGGTTTGGGGCCCCCAGAGCTGACTGATTTGGTTCCTGAGCCATGGTTTGTGCACTGGGGGCCTCTATGATGACTTGGCGGCTTCTGAGCGGCATAGGCATAGGAAACGGGAGAGTGGCGGGCCAGGGGAGCCACTGGCCCTCCACTGTTCTGTGGTGGACCGCTGCAACGCATATGCAAATATCAGCAACTGCAATATAAAACAAGAAACCCGGGCGGGCACGACAGCTTGTCTGGGAAAGTCCAGTTTTGGCGTATGCCCTCTGCAAACCCCTGGACCGAAAGCGCTTCATGAAAAAGGCCAAGGCACCTACTACCCGAGTGCTCCCAGATGGACCCCGGAAAACTGGACCCAATCAAACTCTGGCCCAGACCGCTCCCAACACAGAGTGCTAATTCGGACACGCAACCCGCACCACAAGCCGAGCAGCAGCCGTACCTCGGTCATCAACGCGCGTGAAGAGCCGTCTAAAGGCCGTCTTTCACTACGAAGTGAAAAATATCACCACAGAGCTATTCGATGCGAGGAAACTGTTGGAAAAGACGTAACCAACACGAAATGTATGGAAATACCTAGTGTAGGCCGGTGTGTATGCGTGTATTATCGACACCAAATGAACAGTTTTAAAAATGCTCATACTTATGGGCCCCTTGGGCTGGGGGCCCCCTTGAGGTGGGCCCCCTCTGGGGTTGGCCCCTCCACTTTTCAACCGGTTCCTACGCCCCTGCAGCAGATCACATAAGTAAGGAACTATTTTCAACAAGATAGTGTTTATGCTGTGCGTTAAAGAACTGTTTTGAAATTAAATAATGTTCAAAGTTGAAGCACGCCTGGAATTCAGCATTCATCCACGCTAAAAAATAACCACCAGATTTTGATTTTGCGCCAGAAATCTCAAATATAAGCAGCGTTCTTGCTTGGTTTGGGGGCACACAGCCACCACTCTGCCTCAATTACGCCAGCACCACTTTCTTCCGCTTACGTACTCCAGCGCAGCCGGCTATCAGCGGCCATTGGTCTGCTTTTGTTCGGCTGAATGGCCATTGTTCCTTGTTCGCTGATTACTCGGGGTGTGGCTCCCAGGGGGCCTGGTGAGAGCCACCGACTTCTGACGCTATTCTTCACTCCGGTTATGAACCCTGCGCTTTCTTCCAGTACGGTTGCGCTCTGGTCAGACCGAGCTCTAAATAATGACTTCTGTTCCAATGAGATTTCTTTGACACTGCCTTTTAATTTCGTGGTGGTGAGGCAGCTCATTCTCTGATATAATTAAATATGAACATATTTTGAAAAGCGCTTGCAAAAGGCTTGATCTCTTTCAGCAGCGAGAGGTCTTCCCAAATTGTCTATGATTATGTTGTTCAAAGGATAGGACTTTAGACCATGCGACGGCACGGCTGATTAGATAAAGCTATAGCACCGTTTTTTGTAAGGATTTTTGCGAGTTCAGGCTGAAACTCGGAGAAGAAACGTTTTCTTTGTTTTTTACCATTTAATTTCAGTAATTATCATATTTGGACAATACCGGAAACTAACAACAAAAGATGCGATCTTTTCATACAGCATCAAAACTGCTTGCTACATTTCTTTAAACACTTTTTGCTGTGTCAAACGCAGATTTCATAGTTGGAAAGTCAAAATCATCTGAGTTAGCGTCACTTACCTGTGTACTTTAAACGACTTTAATGGGCCACGTTTCAAACTCATTTCTCGGGCGCTCATGTTCATGCATTGAAGACACTTCGAGGTGTGGTGAAGTAATTATCCGCGGGTCGTTTGACTATAAGCTGTGGTCCTTTCCTTTATGGCTTCCCGCCCTAAAAATAAGTTTCGAGATGTGACTTACTAGAATAAGCTTAATGGGTTTTTAACCTTGTTTTGTGCTAGAATAAGCTCAATGTATTTTTTAAGTGTGGAATTTTGCGGCATGTTTCGAAGCCTGGCGGGCTTTGTTAACATTGATGGTGTTCAAATAATCTATATGTTGCGTCTGACAATGACACGTCTGTTATCCTCTCCTCCAACGACATATCACCCTTCAACTGCCAGCTTAGCCTACTGCTGCCCCACTCATTACCATTACCTTATGATTGGCTACGAATGTATGGCAAACTAAGTTTCAGGCCGGTTAGATACACTGTACGTCGTTTTTCTTACTCTGATTATTTTTATGGGAAAAACTTTCTTCGCCAAGGTAAATTTTAGCTTTAAAATAGCTTCACACTTGGGCATAGAAAGCGGGGGGGAGCACGTTCCCCAATTCGAAAATCAGGGAAGCTCTGCCTAAAAATTGTGGTATTCAGCCTAAGTTGTTGGAATTTTTCCCCCATAATGGGTGTGGACCTACACACATAGATGTGATTGTAAAGTGCATCATCGATAGCACTTTCAGTGCAGCTAATATGCTCAGATTTGTTTCCCGACCGCCCTGGCCATCGTCAGTCAAGGGCCGTACCTTCGGAAGGAGAGTTGCGTGGCGACGCTCCTTCTGGCTGCACCCCTTCACTAAGAGAAATACAGGATTTCTGCGTGGTAAGGGCGCTCTCCGGCCAATTGTTCCCCTCCAGTAGCCTGTCACTCCTGGTTAAAACATGCCGCCCCCTCTCATCCTGCCTCCTCCCTGCGTCGCCCCCCCAACAAAAATCTTGGGTATGTGTCTGCTGCTATGGACCCATGTCTTTTTTACAAATGTTTGTCCAAGGTATTTTAGATGAAAACGCTTCGAGAGTGAGCATTTCTTCACAAATTTCAATCATCCAAACACACTAGTATCACCATGGCGTACGCCCCCACATCTCACAAGCATCGTCATCCTCCTTATACACAGCGCCACGGCTACGCTCGGAGACCAGAAGCCAGGCTCTGTGCGCTACGGCCAGATGTGGGACGCCGGTATTTTTCATCTGGCGGCCAGCGAGCCGTCCTGATCCCTGCGCCGCTCTCATTGCCTCGCCGCTGCCCACTGTGGAGTGTGGAGGCGTGCGCCGCGGCCACCCGGAGACGGTACAGCAACTCTGCGCCAGTGCAAAGACAAAGCAGCTGGCGATTGAAGTGATTTGGTTCGTGTGTGTGTGTGTTTTTAGATGGGCACTGGTAGGACGTCAAAATCAATGAGAGAGCTTAAGGTTCAGTTTTATCTACATATAATAATCCGTTTTTGAAACATGCATAAATATTGTTTTTATATTTTTGTTTTATATTATCTATTCTACTCAAAGTTCAGCATTGTGCTTGAAAAGCATGAAGCCTGCCACCTAGCTTGCTAGATCCCTGCTCAGGCAGGTTGAAACCGTATGAGAAATTTCAGTAAGCATCGACTAATTTTATAAAGTATTACATCACCTCATCTTCGATTTCGCTCAAATGTTGCGGGATAGCCTGCCTACGGTCCTCCTTGTGCTTGACTCAAATTTTCTGAAGGCTTCATGGGCCATGATATAGAATCTACAGTAATTATGAGGTTAAACGTGGAATTGAGACAAATTTCTATTTCAACCTTTCAGTATTTCTCCAGGGATAAGTTCATAACGTCTTCTTTTGTTTGCTTTGTATTTTGTTCCAATGTCTCTAGAGGAAACTGTTTTAGTGTATCATCTTAATTACATTTTCATCAAACTTTTACAGTCTTCTTAATGGCTTAATGGCTTTAGTCAGTACCTATTGAATGGAGGGTTTATTGGGTGGTTCTTAATTTATTAATTATTGCTTTTCTAGTATTCTAGTGACTTTCCCTAACCTTTTGAGTCTTTTGCGAGATGTGAAAAAAACGTTTTTTTAATCATTTTATTAATTTTGTTTAGTTCTCTCATTAAAAAAGTATTTCTGTAAAAGTCAAATCGGTGATAAAAATGTACCATGCCACAAGCTGTCCTTTCTCTTACCAACCCAGAGCACTCCATGCACTAAATTTGTCGTGTGCCGTAAATCTCACTCCTGCAGAGCAGTAAGGTGCTGCCACCTTACGGCCGTGTCGCTGAACAAATAATCGGGCACATAGGAAGAAAAACCTCAAACCTGTCGCCAACTAAATGACAAATGCCAAAAGCTGTCGCTTTGAACTTTTAAATATAGATTGCTACTAAATGTAGACAACCTAACCCTCAAAAAATGCGGCGAATAGCACCTACAAATATTCCTACATTATACATCACCTCCAAATCGTATCTACATCAGACTACTGGCACTCATTTACGCGCCGAGTAGAATAGTCATAGTAATTTATCATCAAAGAAAGAGCCAACGCATTCGGCTGTGAAGTGAAGTCACAAATGATCATGAGTTGGCTGCGTTTCGTTACGTTTTAAATGGAATTTGGCACATTTATAACTTAATTTAACTGAGATAGCCAAGTTGTAAGGCATCCCGGAAAACCCGGTACTCACAGAATTTTTTATTTCTCAGAGAAGCCATGGACGTTTTCATGATTATCGGCTAAAAGAACCCTACTTACACTAAATTCCTGGATTCGACCAAGGTGCCACATTCCCTTTAAAGACTGTCGTTGCCCATACAAGCGGCAGCTTTTGACTGTCGCACGCTCTCGGTCCCCTTCAGCGCTGCTGTGTGGTATGATGGCCAGCTGGAGAGGGTTGCAGCTACTAAATGCGCAGTTTAGCACCGCCGTGGCGCAGTTGGTTAAACCGCCTCGGTCAAGTGTGGGAGGTCGGTCCTTGGATCAGAGCTGACCTGTGGCAGCGTTTTCCTCGACCGCCTCCTACCCAGGAGATGACAGTACACTGGGTAGTGCCCGCCTGGACTAGGGAGTTCCGCTGACCAACCAGTGCCCTTGTTATTGGGAGCACGGGCTTAAACGGAATGTGGCACCTTCATAACGTGATTTTAACTGAGATAGCCAAGTTGTAAAGCAAGTCGGAAAACCCGCTACTCCATATACCATTTGTCTTGGAACTCTATATTTTCGTAGAAAAAAGCTAAAACCTACCTGACACCAACCCCTCATCAATCCCTCGCCGGGCGGCCATTGTTGTGAGCTGCTGGTGTGGCAACATATGCTGACCTCACGATGAGCATCAGCCAATCGAAGCCCTTGAAGCATTTCAAGTATGGTAGTGCTTGCCAGATCATGACATCATCCACAGGCAGATATTTATTTATTTTCCTAGAGGAGTATCTTTAAAAACAAAATATTGAGCTTATTGAACATTTTTCAGAGAAATCATGAGTGGTTTCATTATTTTTGGCTAAACGTACGCCTAATTTCACTGAATTCCAGGATTCGACCAAGGTGCCACATTCCCTTTAATCTGTCTTTAAATAGATCCACCGGTCTGGTGGCACCGCCCGAGGGCACGGCCTCGCCGCGTGTCACCGGAGCAGTCCTCTGTTCCGCAGGGCCCGAGAAATCGGGATAGCTCCACTGCCTGGTACAGTGGGGCGCGTGACATGGAGCGTGCGGACATGACTGTCCCGCAAGGGTGCCGATATAAGCGTAAGCCCCGCTGCCGTGTACATAGCGGTGTGTGTGGTGCAAATATATAAAAATGTTCCCGGGTTGGGAACACAAAAATATCTAAAAAAGAAGAAAAAACTAAGTGTGTAGTCGCGTCCATTCAAATGCCTTTTTGCCACAGAGCCATGTCTACCCCTTTTATTTTCAGGCTGGTCGCACGAATCGAAACTTGTCTGTTCTAATTAAACACAGTAATTGCACTGTTATGGTGAGTTTTACTTTGCTGTGAACTTCACTGGGAGCTTGTGTTGTCTTTAACCAGTCAGATATGTTCTGATTTTGTACATATATTGGTGAGTTGGTGGGTTTTCCATCCCTGATTATACTACCAAAACTTCATAACAACATACTACCAACATACTACCAAAACTTCATCCCTGATTAAGATATGATCTCAAAACGTGTAGAAAATCTGCCAAATTTAGTTTTAAAGAAAAACAGAAAGTTTCAAAACCCCATCATGGAACGTTTTGGAGATTTGCTTAGAAAACATGACAAGTGAATAGAATCCGCCTCCTCAGACAGGAATCGAGTTAACCCTATTTCCGTCAGGCTCCTGGCTACCCCTATGTCCGTCAGGGGGGTCGATTTGGCCCCTAAGTTCTCGAAATATACCTGACTGATTTTAGAAATTAAAGATTCAATCGCGTTGTCTCACTATGAACTCTATTTTGGAAAAAGAAAGTATTGAAATGCTGGAAATTGCGGGCAGGAGAGTACAAAATACACAATTTTGGGGACTGTTTTTTCATTATAACTCATGTCCCTGATGTCTGATTTCCACAAAACTAGACATTATAGACAGATGCTTCATGTAAAATTATCATACCTTTCAGCTCTATGAAGATTCGAATCTCAATGGCGTCTCCAAGGCTAGAAATATGGGGTGAAGTACACACATTTTTCAGTGCTGTTGTTGTAGAAATAAGCAAACGTCAGATTCTGCATGGCATACTTGACATTGATATCAGTGACAGCATGCACAAATCATCAGAGGGGGATTCAGGGAAGGAAATATTGGGACAATGTGAACTTCTCAATGACCAGATTGTGTGTACCTGCATTCGTTCCTCAACTGTATATAAGTACTTTTGATGCTACCAAACCTGCGTCCGCCTATGCCAAAGCCGGAGGGAATCTCCTTGATCCGCCTATGAACGCGTTTTTTCAATGTACCTTGGAGCCAAATGCATGCCCAAGTTTGTTTAACCTCATTCAGTAGAAACAGGCTCGTACATGCGCTGCACCCTCTGACTGCACTACCCGAGTACGCCCACGGCATCTTTTTATCATATAGTATAGGGATGACAGTATAGTAATGCCTATATTCATTCCTCCCGACTATTTTAGAATCTCTGTATTCAGTCCACAAGAGTGCAAAATGACAGCTTCGCAGAACGAAACGTAAACGATAGTACTCAGTTTCTAGATAGAGCTTCCCAAAATAGTGAGCCATAGCTTCGCCCCTGGCAAAACTATAATCTTATAACTTTAGAGCATTATCCGTTATTTAATTCTAATAGAATTCAGAAGGTTTCAAAAGCCCATCACGAACTGTTTAAGAGATATTGCGGAAAAAACATTAGGGTTGGGCCAAATTGAAATCCTGAGGAAAATAGGGTCGACCAGCCGTTAAGGGAAGGATCAGGGGCTGATTAACAAATTTAACAATTTGTGATTTATGTAGAAGTGCGAATGGAATAACATAGCTATTTATAGTATCAAATTACCATCAAGTTATCATCAAACTATAGTTTAGATCCGAAGTAGAACAGCAAGTATACTTGCAGCAAGTATACAACTGCAGCAGCAAGTAATTGCAGCAGCAAGCAGGTACTACAACAATTGCAGTAGCAAGCAAGTACTTAGAGAACAGCTAGTAGACTTGCTGTTCTAAGCGTAAGCAGACTATGGAGGCTGTGGAATTTTCCTCAAGATACTCGTGAATGACTCTGGATGCCCATTTTTGGCCCCAATAAGTCTTTAAATTACAGTCTTGTCTATATAGCCGTCATGATGCTACGGGGCACGCTGCAAATATTCAGTGGTGTCAAGCTGTAGTATTTCAAAACCAATCAGTCATCTTAACACCCCCGGTGGGCCTCCGACCCACCTTCGCCCTGGTGGGGGGGGTGTTCAAACACTCCCCCTCTCGAACTCGGCTCCTATGCGGGATAGCGAAAAAAACGCAAAGACTGGTGGATAGCTCATAAAATTAATGACGAAACTATGTAGATACTTTTTGGTTCAGGTCAATATTGAGGCCATGACAGTTCAAAGAAGGCGGCATGTTAGAGAAAAGTTTCTGGGCTCTAGCGTCTGACAGGTAAAATATTCTGAGGCACCATTCGCCTTCTCTCGTTACGGTGAATCGAATGATGTATAATATGAGTATACTAGGTCAAAACATAAAAGTGACCTGACCTTATTTATTTATTTATTTATTTATTGCACTTCATCGAGCCGCTCCACAAAATATATGTGGCTATTCTTAGCCCGGAACACATTTGTTGAACACTGAGTTGTACAGAAAACACATTAAGAACACTAAGAAAATACCAGGTTTGATTTTGCTAAAGTTGATCGACAACAACTAACACCGCTGACAACACAATATCTACTGTTCACTTTCCGACGTGGTACTCTTTAACCAGCACATCAAGTGTTTTTTGAAGGCATCCTTGCGCATTTCTAGCATATTCGGTGGGAGTGTGTTCTCTTCTTGTTTTCGGTTCTCTGGGGCTGTTATCTGATCAGGGTCAGCAAACATGTTAAAGTTGGAGCCTTGATAATTGTCCAAAATCACTAGACGGTTGGGTTCAGAAGTAGCCGGTCTGCGGGGTGTGAAACCTGGTGACAAATGTAGCAGATGTTGCTCTGTCTGGGAGTCGCGTTCTTGTGTGTTGTTCTGATCTATCAGAAGAAGACTTGAAATAAGAATCAGAAGTCGTATTATGTTCATTGGAGCAAGTGTTGTCGAACTACGAAGTGTTATCAGAGGTGGAAATCAATCCTTCGGGTTGTCTGAAAGACCAGGAATAAACAGAGCCAACGCGAGCGGTCGCACATATGGGACCGCTCAGCGAAAGCTCTGTTATAAAACCTTATCCTTCATAGCATTGACGACGGTTGTAGTGTTTATAAGACCTAATATCGAGTTTCCAGGTAAACATGACTATTATTCGAACATTCTTTTTCAGTTTCGAGCAATTCACCCTCTCTAGAAAACAAGTGTCTAGCCGACAAAGTCACGAGATTTAAGAGTCAGAAAAACAGAGGGCATTTTGGTCAGTATGCGCTGAGGCGTCGGGTTTGTCGAAAGTATTTTTACGGTGATCACAGAAATCTTCAGCAGCACTGCAAACTTTAATGTTCCTCATGCTAGTTTCAGAGTCTATACATTATCAAGATCTTCAATGCACATGTAGAAAATATCGTCAGCTACATCTTTAGCCACACGTTCTATGAGGAAAAACACTAAATTCACCTATTTTGGAGCAAGAAACGCTGAGCACTCGGAAGAGCAGGTTAAGGTCACAATCTAACCTAGCATAGTCAATATGCATACCAATCGACTCGCAATAACAATAAAAACTTAATTGTATCAAAATAAAAGTTTAATTTTCATTTCCTGCGAAGTTTGTTTGTGGGTCAGACAGCATCAGCGCACGCATTAGGGAGTGCTCTGATCAGCGTGTAACCCCTCTAAGTATACTCTTCAATAAATCTGTAGCCGAGGGTGTGTTGCCGAGTAAGTGGGCGAAGGCCAACATTGTACCAATACACAAAAAGTGATCTAAAAATAGCCATAAGTTATCGGGCCAATTCACTCCTGTCCCTGTTTGGCAAGCAATTGGAAAGGTGTGTACGGGATTCACTAATACTCCATGTTCAACCCGTCGTGTTAGAAAACAAGCATGACTTTGTTCCACGCAGATCATGCGAAACAAGTTTAGCCTTCCTTCTAAAAAAGCATGGGATTAAATATCTTCTGCCTACCAAACCGATGTCATTTACAGCGATTACTCCGCGGTGTTCCAGAGCGTCAATCACAAACTTCTACTATACAAGCTCAAGCACTCTTACCAATCACTTGCCTGGTACTCAGTTGGCTATCATCCTGTGTGGGCAATCAAAAGAAACTTGTCATTGTCAACGGAGGGTGTTCGGATTGAACTAGAGTAATCTCTGGAACATCGGAAGGGAGTATTCTCTCGTCATTGCTCTTTGCTCTGTTTGTGAAAGATCTTCTGGACATAATCAAAACGAACTGCCTTCTTCTTTGCAGACGACGTAAAATTGTACAGTCAAATCATCTTTTTAGGACACTGAGTGTATTCAGGGAGACCTGAACGCTTTGACACGTTGATCCCATGATTGGAAACTCTAAATCCCTTGAAATTAAATACATTTTCAATGACCCTATAAAGAAACCCAACCCTGGCCACCTACAAAATTCAAAACACAGCTTTGGACCGGGTAGATTCTATCCAGGACCTCGGGGAATGACTAGACACCAAATTAACCTTCGCTGACCACATCAACAACACGGTAACTTAATGACTTTCATCATTACCAGCCTATCAAACAGGAGGTATCAGTTCGATGTACTTTTCATTCACAAAATTGTGACCGGAAGGGTGGATTCTGCTCACCTGCTCAGTTCGTTACCCTTCACGTCCCCGCGCGACCCACCCGAACTATGGACGGGACATTGCTTTACGTTCCCTTCGCCAGGGTGGGTACGGTCAAAATAGGTGTCGGGCTGAAATAGGTTTCGGGCTGAAATAGGTGTCGGGCTGAAATAGGTGTCGGGCTGAAATAGGTGTCGGGCTGAAATAGGTGTCGGGCTGAAATAGGTGTCGGGCTGAAATAGGTGTCGGGCTGAAATAGGTGTCGGGCTGAAATAGGTGTCGGGCTGAAATAGGTGTCGGGCTGAAATAGGTGTCGGGCTGCTGGTGCTTAAGTCCGGGCATGTGTAAAAAGTATGTAGTGCTTTTCCCTTGTGTTCTTTTAACGCTTTATTTGTCATAAGTTGTCACATGTGTGGATTCGTTGTATTACAACCAGTGTGTACGATCTATCAAAACATGAGCTGTAAATTAGGGCAGCCTATTGCTCATGAAAAAATAAGCAATAAAGCAATAATCAATGACCCAAGTCTGAAAACATGCTTAAGTAGCCCCATATGACCTGCCAGAGGTCCCAGGTCCAAACTTGAAACCTAAACGTAAAAAGGGGCCTGGAATACTATTATTTGGAGAACAGGAATGTATTCCAAAGGGTTTCTATAAAAATAAATCAATTTTTTCGGCCAATTTCCATTTTTAATATGCATTTTCAAACGAGAGGTCATGATTCGTACCTGACACTAGGTCATCGATATGAGAATCCTTGAATATGTTTTGTAGTACTCGGCGGGCCCATTGCCAATTTAAGGTTTCAGTTCGATGGGTTCACACTTTTTTAGGTATGCCACCTTAAACATTTTTGGAGGTGAGGTCACTTGATCTGCACTAGTACTCTGACCTGAGATGACCCAACTATAAATTTCTGGGAAAGTTGCAGAGTTGTTCAACCATATGCGGTGCTTCGCGCCGCTGTTTTTTCGTGCCACCGCAAAAAAACCCAGTGGGTGTTCAAACACCACCTCCACCGAGGCGAAGGTTAAGCAGGACTTTATCGCTCCTCACGTTCTGAATGATGTCACCAAAAAATAAAAATAAATAAAAAAATGAATAATAAAAAATGCAGAAAATGATTAATAAAGAAAATATCATTATCTTGGTGAACCAGATAATGTATTATCAAAACCTAGAGTACGTTTAATAGGAAAAGAACATGTTTTTTTTAATTATTTACTAGAATGGTATGCACATACTTCACCTGAAATTCATATTCAGATAGGAGCATATGCCAGACCTGTAACAGCTGTCAAACTAGAACCGTACCTACCGTTAGTTTCGACATTTCCAATCTGACCGGTTCCCGCGTAATGCACGTAGGAGCAGACCGGAGGTCTGATGCTCAGAGAATCACATCAGCTATAAAATAGTTACACTCCCAAGCATGACACGTCCGGACTCTCAATGCTGGCAGTTGGAGGAATCTGGTGGCCTGATTCCACGATATCTGTTCTTCAGCAATTTGTAGAAAATGCATTCCTTACACTCGCACTTTCAAAACACTGGGCTCAAATATATAAATGGTTGTTCCAAATAAATGAATGTTTTACTTCGTGGAGAATAGAGCGCTTAAACACATGTTGAGATATAAAAATAATATTAAACACATGTTGAGATATAAAAAGGCAAATGACTGTAACAGAAAGAACTTTGGTCATTAAGTGAATTCCGCTTGGCAATAAAAACAGATGAAATACCAGGGTGGCCATTGCAGCGGGTCGTTTCACAACTAGGCCCGTGCAGTGGATTTAGGTGGTGCGGCTGCTGGCGGCCATTTGGGCGCGCGGCGGCATTTGTGACTCCCTGTGGGGTGATGGAGCGCTGCTCATCGCAAAGCGACAAAACTGCGCCAGCCCGTGTCTCGCTGCCACATTATCCGCCATCGCGCGCCATCATGCGTCTCACAGCACCATCGCTCGTCACGCCGTAAGATATGCTGATGCGCTGCAAAGGTAAGGAAAATGCTCTGAGGAGAAGCGGCGGTGGCTTGGGCGGGAAGCACGGCTCGATTAGACAAAGTAGCTGAGAAACACAGCCGCTGAGGTGAAGGGAATATGGCACTTCCACCGAATCTTGGCAGTCAATCAAAGCCTAGCATGCCGAAAAACTCCTGGCTTAATATTTCGCTGCTCTCAGACGGTACCTGTTGCGGAAAAGCAGCGCTTTATCAGCGTACTACTTTTTAACCCTTGCCCCGGTGGCGGGTACGAGCCACCTTCGCCCTGGTGGGGGGGCTAAAAAGACCCCCCACGATCTTAAAAACTAAGAGAACTAGAAAAAAGCGCAAAACGGCAATCGAAAGCTCTTCGAAAATGATATCGAAAATACTTAGGTCATTTTTCTTGTCAGGTCAATATCAAGGTCAATAGAGGTCAAAATAGGTCAAAATCGCTAATATGAGGTGTACTAAGAAAACCTCATATATCTCAGAAACTATGATAGCTAGAAACATTTTTTCAACACCATTCGAAAGCCCTTGAGATGCGCTTTCATTACAGTGGCATTCATTTTCGTGTCAGGTCAAAGCCTAGGGAGCTACAGGTCACTAAATATTGGGCATATACTTGGGAATGTCCATAACCACCCATGCATAAGGGCGTTTACTTTTTCGCTAATAACTTCCAAACCAAACAAGATACAGCCATAGTTGATGCACCATTGCAATCCTCTCGTCAGTACAAATCGAATAATATATGATATTGCTATGCCAGGTCAAATTTAAGAATTTGACCTGACCCAGGTCAACAGTCAGACCCAACTTGACCTGGTATAGTCATGATGTATATCATTTGACTTCCAGTGACTATACAAAGACTTTGGTGACAAAATAAAAGCTCTATCTTAGTTTATTCAAAATTTATAGAGAAAAACCCCTACAAATGCTTATTTGACCTAAGGTGACCTTTTAAAGGTCACAAGCCAAAAATTTTGGCATCAGCTTCAGAAATGGGCTAAGAGCAAGTCGCAACCGATATTTGAAGTTGATTCCATCCATACTTACTGAGAAAAGCTCATTTCGTGATTTTCCCCATGTATTGACAATTGGGAGGTCATGCTCCGCACATGACCTTAGGTCACCAATATCAAAAATCCCGGAACAAATGTTGTAGCTCCAGGTGGGCCCAATATGTGATATGATTTTCAACTTGATTGATTTACCATTCTCTTAGTTATGCCATCCTAAGTATTTTTTGAGGTGAGGTCACTTCACCTGGCCTGGTGACCTGACCTGATATGACCTTGAGCCAAAATGTTCAGGAAAAATGTAAAAATGACGAAGAAACAGCTAGACCAGGTTTGGCGGCGCTGCGCACCGCCGTTTTTTGGTCACTTCGGAAAAACCCGAGGGGGGTCTAAAAAGACCCCCACCCGGGCGAAGGTTAAACGTGCTGATATCCATTCCGTTATACCCTGTCGGCCTGTAGCCTTACGGCTGGTAGTGAATGCTTTGACTTCGGGGAATGGGTGTGGGAGTCTGTGGTCGATGGAACTGATACCCGCTCAAAACAGATGCTGTTCTTCCGCAAATGATTGGTTTTTGGAGTAAGTTATCAGTCCCGGGATATTCGGATGTGCTTTATCACTCGGCGATATAAATTCAAATATTATTAGACATGTATCATATTTCCATTATATGAAATAAATTAGGATTAAATCGGACAAACTTCAAAGGCACTCACATGAGTGTCACCGAATATTCTGCCGGAAGTAGTTGGGTGGAGGGCACAATTGTTCCCACCTCGAAAGGTATTCAAGAACATTACCTCAACATTGCCCAAGCATCTCACTTTTTCACTAGTCGGTGAAATTTTAGAGATATGTGTGTTTCAAGCGCTCCCTTCTCACGTTCAGTCACTTCTGTCCTGATGACCACAACACCAGCACAGCATGGCTTTGTCCCGCACCGTGCCTCGGTTTACATTCCGCAACTCTCTTAAAAAGCGATGTGGCACTATAATTTCCTATCATCAAGCTGAGGTATTCTAAACACACTACTTCACTCAGAGTATTAATCACACACTCTTACTCTTCAAACTCAAAAAGTCATAAAATAGGTCTGAGAAAGATTTGGCTATCTGGCATGCCTTAAATCATTTATTTGCTCTGCAAAAAGGAGGGTTGATATAAACCGGAAGTGTTTCTACTAGACACACTGGATCCAAAGGGGCCAAAGGGGCCGCGGCCCCTCCAAAGCCTAAAATAGTTTCTTTGGCCCCCAAAGGATTACATTTTAGCTGTTTTTTAAATACTAAGTTTTTGCGATTTTTTTCTCAATTTACCCCCTCCCCCTCCTTAACGTTTGTTTGGCCCCCTCCAAAATTTGCTCCTGGATCCGTCAATGACTGGACCGACGTGAGTTCAGGAATAGCGGAAGGATAGTCAGATCCTTCCTTTACACTTCAGGTCTTAGGTTGTCTATAAACAATCTAAAACATAATTGTAGATGATATAAAGTCCTACCAAAATATGTTACCTGCTAAATATTTTGAACTATTAAATAATAATATGAAGATATTTCCTAGTTGGTTTAAACTTTCGAAGCTAGATCACGTAATCATGTATTTCAATCACTTCCACATTTACAAGGTGGCTTTTCAAGCGTTGTCTCAATGAATGTGAAACCATCAATACGTCGCACCTTTAGATATACTTTAACAAGAAGAAATTGCTCAGCTACCTTCGAAACGCGTCTATGATCGAACAAATTGTTCACATTTTCATCCCTTTTGTTGATATGTGGGGTAGAAGGTTAGTAGGGGGAAGCTGTGGTCAGAGTTCCCAATAGTAGCTACGTTCCCAATACGTTTGCAATCATTGGAAAAAAGCTATAATTGGAAACGTTGCTTCCAAAAATGGAAACTCCTTTTAAGGATGAAATTATGTCAGTGGAGGAAACTGTGATCAGGGTTTCCGATAATAGTTATGATCCCAATACTGGTAACAATGACCCATACTTGGAAACGCTCCTTCCAAAAATCAAAACACTTTCCATAAATGAAAATAAATGTTTTAGCACCTTCATGCTGTTATAGGTTTGAACCATGTCTGCCGCGAAAAAATAGACAAGTAAAGGACATTTAGCATACAAGAATGCGATAAAAATTCCCAGCTCCGTGTGGCAGAGGAAGCATGCTTCCCATTGAGTTTGTGACAGACAACATACTTTCTGCATCTCTGCCTTTTTCGTTGTACAAGGTCATTGGCGGACGCAGGGGGGCCATTCCGGCCATGGCCCCCCAAAGCGCTGGAGGGGGCCAAACTATCTTTTAGCCTCTCCCCAAACGCCGGAGAAATTTTTAAAAAAGGTGTTTACACTAGGTCTGTAGAGCAAAAAATCTTCGATCCTCTCCCCCCGAGAGCGATCCTGTACTTGGAGAGGTAGCTTATATTAGGTCTGTCGAGCACTGAAAAAAGGTGTTTACACTAGGTCTGTAGAGCAAAAAAATCTTCGCTCCCACCCCCCCTCCCCCCAGGAGGAGAGGCAGATATGGGTTTGCCCCCCCAAACTCGGGTCTGCGTCCGCCCCTGTACAAGGTTGTATCGTTTCACTTCCCCACTTTGCATGTCTCCTTAAGATACAGATTCTCACATGTCTCCCTTAGGTACTGACTGGTCAGGCATAGAGATATTAAAATCAGAAATTTCCATAAATCCACGTAAGCTACGTGTTTCTACTAGGGATACACAACTATGTTCACCCCTCTCAGCTTTAATTTTCATACCTCGAAGTTCTTGGCTCTTCAAATCAACAGTCCATGATATTAGTAACACAGCCTTCATGCGGACACATAAAAGGCATACAAAATGCCTTTCATCGGAGGCATAAAGGCATACAAAATATTCATAATCAAGAGTGTTCTAATCAACTGTCCAAAACCTTGTTTCGCCCCTTTACGCCGGAAAAGACTCCTGGGCTTCCGTATAGTTTTGAGGCGGGCCGCGGTGCTGCTGCAACACGCTCCACTCATTGGAACCTCAGTGGCAGGCTGCGTTCATGGTGGGGTCATCTGGGCCCGGGCCGGGTAACGGGTGCGGCGCGCTGCCTTTGTACTGACGCTGTACGGCCCGCGGGAGCGCGCTGATGGCAGGGCCAATTACAGCCAGGCTTACCGACCGCCAGATGCTGGAAGACGCTGCAGCGGCACACCCAGTCCCGCGAATCGGGGGGTAAGGTAAAGAGAGCGATGGGATCCGACTCTGCTTACGTCTGCTTTCCAATCAACACAGCTTGTTAGGCTGGCTAGTAGGTGAGGGAAGGAGGCTACGGTTGGATACACCATTGGGCTTTTTCCGAGGCCCTGAACGGATGCCGGCGGTTCTGAGAGCACGTGTATTGGCGGCTCTCTCCAGGTGGTGACATTTTGTTATCCCTGCGGAGATGGCCCTATTGGACTATCACTGCTAATGTGCTGTTGACTGCACTCGATGATGCCACCAGAATACGGATCAAAAAGAGGCTTATAGTGCAGCGCCGTTGAATGCCATTTTCCAGTGAGATAATCAACAAGCACGCCCAGCAAAAAAAGTCAATAGAAACATAACCGCACCTGCTCAAAAGCAAAGTGTCTGAAAATATATATTTCCAGATCTTCACGGAATCTACGCGTTTCTTCCAGGGATGCCCAACAAGGTCCGCTCCTTTCAGCTGAATACACCATGGCACGGTTTTATTGGCTCGCTCCCTGCGCTGACACCTAGCGTGATGATAAAACTTTTCCAGCCATTACTAGATTAATCTGCAGAAGCCGAGCGCGTCCGCTGCGCACCGGGGACGCCTCCGTCGGCCAAGTGCCATCAGCGTCGGCAGTTGGCAGACTGGGGCGCGCTGGTCGCACGGGAACGTCCGGGGAACGGCCTCTCGTCGGGCGTAGTCGTATCCTAACGGGCGGCCCACCATCAGGCCAGCTCACCGGCCGCCGCTGTTGTCTTTTTATTGGGCCTCAAGCGCGCAATAGGCCGCCGAATATTAGAACCAGGTGATTTAATAGACGGTCAGGTCGCCGCTCCGCATGCGGACACTGACGCTGTGATGGGTGACACTGTCGGTGCGGGAGCTGCTGTTGGCGGAAAAGTTAGACCCTGACCATTCTTATTCTGTTATTTGTCTGACAAGTCAGCTCTGCCAGTTTTGAACTTGCAGACGCTGATACAGACTCGTGGTTGTCGTCATTGCTTCTGGTTTCAAACGCATGTTATGGATAAGGAATTTCAGCGAGTTTCTATGACCTAGCGCCACTGTTGCCTAGTCGAAAGCTGACTCATTACAGGTTTTCTCCTTACTGGGCCAAATCGATCCGCGACCGAGAGTGATTCAGATCTGAATCAGCACTGGAAAAAATACTGAATCAGCGCAGAACATTCAGGGTCATGGGATTAAACGCTTTCAATCTAGAACCGACTTGTGATGAAGAATATAAAAGTGATGCCACTTACCAGCCGCGTCATAGTGCATGTAATACGTGTATGTCTAAATTATCTGTAATTAACCCAGCATTCGATGTAGATGACTTGTACCTTTTGTCATTCCAGAGTAAGCCAAAACGAATTTACATAACAGTATGCTATACATAACAAGCGGGTTGATACAGGCATAGTTTTCGAACACTGTATGTACATGAAACCTCCCTATTGGGGCGTTCCAGGACAAACCTCTCTCTCTCTCTCTCTCTCTCTCTCTCTATTTATTGTACCTGTCTCTTGCGAGCATTTTCGCACAGAAAAAATGCCTCAGAATCGACCAAATCGGCTACCTGGATTTTACGATTTTGCATACCATAGCCTCAGATTTCGTTCCAACTTCGTACACAAGGTTATCAGTGGCGTAGAGTTCAGATTTGAGAATATCCCATCACTACGAATGCGGCTTTTGGAGTTACAGCCTGCTGAAAATAGTGAAAATCCGTGTTTTGAGCAAAGCATGGTGGCATTCCATCATTACTTCTATGTAGTCCTTTATTATTGATGTGCATTTAAATGTGATAGTATTTAAAATTATATTATCCAGCTTTGATAATTTACCTTTTCAAAAATAATGACAAGTCTCTGGAAATCTTTGTCCAATTTTTTTAAACAAATTGTTTCTTCAAGTGTGGGCAATGGTTCACCTTAAAATGATCTATAGAAGAAATATTTTCCTGTGCCTGTGCTTTCTAATAACATCAATTACATTTTGCGTTCTTTAATTTATCGATGTCTAATCAGCCAAAGAGTGACGTCATGTGCGCGAAAATCTACCGCAAATCGGCCGAAAACCAGCCCAAAAATTGTGCAAATAATACCGAGCTACTTCCTCTCGCCTGAAACAAAACAGACTCAAAGGTCTATTTGTTGTTGTCGCCCGTGCTGTCGTCAATATCTTAATGTTCTTCATCATTTACCCAACTATTTTTAATGAGCCCCACAAAGGTATCTCAGAAATCAACGAGGATTCGATGCCAGGTATCTTTATTTTATGCCCAAGTTACAACTATAAATACAAAAACATAGGCGGATCCAGGATTGCCGATCGGGGGGGCACCTTCCCGGGGGGCGCCATCCGGACCAGGGGGCGCCACTTATGACCGGCAAAAGCTATCAGGTGGGCGCCAAATCCTATCGGTGGGCGCCGACTTTCGCATCCTGGGGGGGTGGGAAGCGACATTTCAGGGGGCGCCATCGACCTTTCAGGGGGCGCCGAGGGTCGATCGGGGGCACGTGCCCCCCTTGCCCCCCTGGATCCGCCTATGTACAAAAAATAGTTTGGCAGTAAAACTACGCAAACTGTGCAACGTCGAAAAATATGTGCGTGGGGATTGGGTATTGTGTACATGGAGTTATATACATATAACTCTATGTACATAACTCTATGGTTGTGTATATACGATAACGAAGAGCCTGCGGAACTAGAGTCTAGGGAGTGTAGAAAGCAACACACAAGAACCTGAACCGCATGCAGAGTCAGAGCAGGATTTTTAATACGCTGAAGCTTTCTTTGGTATGAGAATTCCAATACATTTATTTATTTATTTATTGGACATCTTTGGACTCTCCACAAATACCATGGCTATTCTTAGTCCAGCGTCAATGGAGACCACTCAGGTTGAATTAATAGGATTTCAAGCACACCATCAGACACTCAATCACACAAAACCAATGATACAAGCATACACAGCCAAGAAAGTGATGTACTAGGAAGCTCAGGTAAAACAGATAAGCAATTTGACACCATACAAATAAAGCGAAAAATCATCAGTCAGTAAAAGAGTGCTCAACATGAGATCGAACGTATCAACATAAGCAAGAAGTCACTCTCTACTCTTCAGATGGGCTCGCAATGCCCTCGTAAATGTTTGTGCTCTACAACCGGTGATGTCGGGTGGAAGAGAGTTGTACAGCATGGCTCCCCGATAAATCAGCTGACGTCTACCAGCCTCGGTACGTATTTGAGGAGTGCGGAGGAGTCGATCCTGTCATGTTTCACGGGCCCGGGAGTCTAAGTTACGCTGAAAACGGTAGGCAAGGATGGCTGGTTCTCCAGGCGTGACAATTTTGTGAATGAGAGTGAGGCAGTGATATTCAGCAAGTTGTTTGGAATTCAGCCAGCCGGGTCTTTCCAGGACATCCGAGATGTGGTCGAATTTACGTCTCCCAGAAACTATTCTCGCACAAAAATTGATCACTTTTTGAAGCTGATAATGATTTTTCTCAGAACAGTTTCCAAATACAGACATACAATATCGCAGATGGGAAAGAACAAGGCCATGAACGATGGTTTGAAGAGTTTGGGAAGGCAGATGGTGCCTGGAATGGCAAAGGCCGATTAGCAGTCCGAAACATTTTTTCGTGAGGGCAACTACGTGCGCATCCCAGGTAAGATTTGAGTCGAAGGTAAGTCCCAGATTTCGAGCCGTTTGGACGGGTACGATCTCTTGGCCACGAAAATTGATGTGGATAGTGGGAACATTTTTCAAATTTTGTCTGGTGCCAAATACCATCAGTTGCGTTTTTGCAGCATTTACTTTTAGCGCATTAGAAGAGAACCATGAGTCTAGAGAAGAAAGAGAGCGTTCCATGGAAGCAACCAGAGCCATAATGTTTTCTTTTCGCCCAGAAACTAGTACCTGAGTGTCGTCAGCGTACTGAACAACAACTGCCTCGGGAGCAAAGTAACTGGAGGTCGTTAGCAAAGATGTTGTAGAGGAGGGGCCCCAAGGAAGATCCCTGGAAAACGCCCACGCTATTTTTCAGTGGTCGAGACGACGATTTTTTCCGGTAGAGGGGTCAAAAACTGAGACACTTTGGGTATGATTGTAGAGGTAGGAGCGAAACCAGCCGTCATCAACGCCGTAGAGCTGTAATTTAGTAAGGAGCTTAGAGTGCTGGATTACATCAAAAGCTTTACTCAAATCAAGTAAGCACAGGAGAGTAATTTCGCCTCTATTCATTGCCGAAAGAATGTGATCTGAGACTGTGACAAGTGCGGTTTCGGTTGAATGACGTGGCCTAAATCCGTGTTGAGCATCTGAGAGAAGGTAATTTTGAGAGAGGTAGTCATATAACTGACGTTGGACAATTTTTTCTACAATTTTGGCAATGACAGGCACAAACGAAATAGGTCGGAAGCTGGCGGGACTAGTCACCGGACCGGATTTGTAAATTGGCATAACGATGGAGTGTTTCCAACAATCAGGAAAGTCGTTACGTCCAAGGCATGAGTTGATAATGTTTAAAAGAGGAATGCTGATGGCTTCAAAACAAAGTTTAAAAACACGAATCGAAAGGCCGTCCGAACCACATGCAGACGTGTTGTGCATGCTGCGAATGACGTTCTGGAGGGTGGCGTGGTCTACTGTGGACACCGCAAAACCGCAGGCGCCTACACGAGGAACCTTCGTGATAAAATCTGGCACGTCTGTGGTCTGCGCGGCCAGTTCCCTAACCAGAGCTGGGCCAACACCGACAAAGTATTCATTTAAGGAGTCGGCAGATGATTCGGGATGAACGTGGCTGCCCCTGCCTCCACCTACGTACTGGCGAACATTTCGATAAATGGAGCTAGGACCCTGTTCAGCGATACGCCTATTTACATCATCCCTGGCATCTTTCCTCACGGCCGCCCTGACGGCCCGGTTAAGGTCACGATACTCGGCGCTGGCGCTCCCGGCCGCACGCGCCGCGCGTCTCCGGCACATCAAATCACGGGTGGCTTCAGAAATCGGTGGCGCAGTCGGGTTTCGGATGGAAATATGCTTAATAGGAGCGACATCGTCAAGAACTGGTAAAAAAGAAGACAGAAATACTTTCCATTGATCAGCTGTCCGCTGCTGCCTATACACGGGTTGCCAATCAACGAGTCCTAGTCGAGTGTGGAGATCGGCAACATTGACATTTTTTAGAATGCGTGACTCGACAACAGTCGGTTTTGAGCGGGCACGAGGAACGCTAATGGCGACAATGACAAATTTGTGTGGGCTAAAATCACAGTGCCTAGTACCTGTCTTTAAAACCATGTCATAATCACTCACAATCATGATATCCAGAAGAGAGCCGGAAGCATATGTCGGTTGACTAACCATCTGGTGTAACGAATACTGGTGAAGCAGCCTATCTAAAGCTCTTTTCGGAGGATCCATGGCATTAAGCAACATGTTGCAGTTCAAATCGCCACTTACTACTATTTTGGCACCGGGAAATTTAATCATCACATGCTGAAGTTGACATTCTAAAGCCTCAAAATCTGCATCAAGGGCTGCAACAGCAGTGCGTGGAGGTCGGTAAAGGGCTGCCAATATGAACAGGCAGTTACGCTTCTCTGGTTTTACTGCAACCCAGAGTGATTCCAACTTACAGTTCGGAGTGGAAGTGGTCGGGACCTCTATCACTGTTGAGCTTAAGCTCTCACGACACAGAACCGCAACACCACCATAACCACTTCCATCCAGGCGGTCCGCTCGATGGATTGCGTAGCCCGGAATAGGCAATAGTCGGGTGGGCATACTTGGCTTCAACCAAGTTTCAGTCACAGTAACGAGATCAAATCTCCGCTTATCAAGTTCATGACGAAATTCGAGTATTTTGGGTTTGATCGACTGAATGTTAATCGAAGCAATGGTGATATTGTTCCGAATTTCAGTCGAGCTCCAACCACTGCTCCCCCTCCACCGCCCCGGCCTACGCCCCCGCCGAGTCCTCCGCGAGCCGGACACTGGGTTCTGGTCCACTGGGCGGGGCGCCGACACGGCCGGTGGGCCTGTCACTCCATTGGCTGAAAGCTCGGGGTCAGCTGCAGAGCCTGTGACGTCAGAGGTAGGTGGTACAGCTGCCTCCTGGTTGGTGGGTGTCCGAGGTAGGTCGAGAGCCCCTGCATTGGCCGCAGCAGAGGCGAGCCGAGAGGTGTCCGCTGAAAGGGGCGGTGGTGATGCAAGGACGCGCTCCCCTGTCACGCTGCTGGGCGCGCCTCCGCTGCGGGAACAGCTGACACCAGGAATGTCAAGGTCACGCCTTCCATCGCAGCGGCGACGAGGCTGCCCGGGGCGATGACTAAATACTTGACGATGAAGATCATCTCTTGGCTCATAATGATGAGAGGAAAGGTGGATACGTGACTTGTAGAATGGTGGCGGCAGTACAGGTACCGGCGAAACCAGCAGTATCAGCACACGGACGACCGCTGCAAGCGTGAGGTAGCGGACGAGATCCGAGTGGTGCATCTTGAAAATGACTCGATTAACACTGAACTCGGGCTGATTTACTCCTTATTTTCAACTTCTAGTCCACTTACACACTAAAGTAGCACAAGGAGAAGGCGCACGATCATACACGGGAGGGAGGCAGGAGCGACCCCGCGAGCGGTGCGACCTGCGTGACCGCTCAGCGGAGACTGTACATCTGTACATCTGTATGATAGGTACATCTGTACCTATCGTGGCCCATATACATAATTTTACGTCTATGCAGGGTTGTTGGCTTGGAGTTCTTCCTGGAAGCAGGATCGACCTCAGACAGGTGATAATCGGGGATGGAATGCGAATTTGGAGCATTTAGGCTGTCTTTAAAAGCGCTACCTAATTTGCATTCTACCAACAAATTTACGTAGGTCATGCAGGTAATAGGGAGAATATGAAAAAACTGGATCGAGTACCAATTTTTTTGTCGGAGCGTCCCTTCGTAATTCGGAGTTAGGGGAATCACCCCCATCCCCCGCTTTGAATGACCGTGCATCTTTGGCCCAAGATGTTGTTGACATCTGTATCCCTTTAGTTGATATGTGGAAGAACAGATTATTCGGGAGAAGCTGTGATCATAGTTCGCAATAGTAGGGGAAGTCCATGCAATAGTACGCACTTAACTTTCTATAGGCTTTCACTTTTCTCCTATAAGTCTAACAGCTAAAATTTTTATGTGGTTGTTTAGCCTGAAGAATTGTCTATGTATGGTCTATGTTTCAACTTGATGTCTCTGAAAGGAACTCGCCACGAGCCCATCAAAAATAAAAGTCACGTGCGTACTCTTGCCGGAGTGGGTCGGTAGGAGTACGCAAAAGAGGAGGCTGGAGTACGCATTGATGTCCCGCTGTGCTTTCGGTGCATAGGCCATGTCGCAAAGTTTTTTTGTTGCCAAACTAGACAATTGTATGATTTTATATCGTTTTGAATATACAAGAACTATGCTGCAACGTTTGGTTTTCCAAATATGAATTACGGACTCGGTCCCGAGCGAAAATTAAATTTTCCTATCTCTCTTAAGCATGCGATCTCTTGCCCAATGGTCTACTGCTTACACTTGCCGGACATGCTCCCTTGGGAAGAAAATCTTCACAAACATGTTGGCAGGCGCTTTAGCGTGAGCTCCGGTCCTGGAGCATACTCCTAGCTCAGCGTTCTTACTGATGACAGACCGCAATACAATATTTTGATAATGGAAGTATAGTCTACAAGTTTACCCAGTTAAGACATATTCCTCCAGGGGTGCCCAGAAACTGTTTTTGCTCTGTACTCCCGCGGAAATAACAAGAGCACGTTGATTTTTTGTGCAGCCTAGGCACTGACCTTGCTTTTTTATACCAGGATATCCACCATCTCAGTGGCTGCTAAGTGCTAAGTAACCAAAACAGCTGCTGCGTACTCTTATCTCCTGTGTACTCTTACTCGACCTTGCCCTACCTACACTCCCATTAGTATTTATTTATTTATTTATTTATTTATTGCACTTCATCGAGCCGCTCCACAAAATATATGTGGCTATTCTTAGCCGGAACACATTTGTTGAACACTGAGTTGTACAGAAAACACATTAAGAACACTAAGAAAATACCAGGTTTGATTTTGCTAAAGTTGATCGACAACAACTAACACCGCTGACAAACAATATCTACTGTTCACTTTCCGACGTGGTACTCTTTAGAAGTAGCCGGTCTGCGGGGTGTGAAACCTGGTGACAAATGTGCAGATGTTGCTCTGTTTGGGAGTCGCGGTCTTGAGTGTTGTTCTGATCTAACAGAAGAAGACTTGAAATAAGAATCGAAGTCGTATTATGTTCATTGGAGCAAGTGTTGTCGAACTACGAGTGTTATCGAGGTGGAAATCAATCTTCGGTTGTCTGAAGACCGGAATAAACAGGCCAACGCGAGCGGTCGCACATATGGGACCGCTGCAGCTCTGTTATAAAACCTTATCCTTCTAGCATTGCGCGGTTGTAGTGTTTATAAGACCTATATCGTTTCCGGTAACATGACTTTATTCGAACATGCTTTTTCTTTCGGATCCCTCTCTAGAACAGTGTCTGGACAAAGTCACGATTTAGAGTAAGGGGCATTTTGGTCGTTGCTGGGCGTCGGTTTGTGAAGTATTTTCGGTGTCCGAAATCTTGGCACTGACTTTAATGTTCCTGTGTTTGTTTCGTTTGATCTTCTGTGTGAATATCGTCGTACATTTGCCACTCGTCTTGAGGAAAACACATTCACCTTTTGGCGCGCATGGCCCCGTCTCACTGAGTATGTAGGTTTCCAATAATGCTATTTTCATAATCATAGCTACGTTTCCAATCATGGGAAAATGACCCATAATTGGAGATGCCTCTTCTAAAAATGGAAACTCCTTCAAAAATGGAAATGCATGTCAGTGGGGAAACTGGTTAAAGTTGCCTATAATAGTTAAGATCCCAGTACTGGGAACAATGACTCATAATTGGAAACGCTCCTTCCAAAAATGAAAATACATGTGCTACTATTTTCATGCTGTAATGGTATGGTGTTTGAGCTTTGTATACCACGAAAAGGGAGAGACAGGTAAAGAGCATTCAGCATATTGGAAATAGCAATACAGGAAAACATTTACGATTTCCAGTTCTGTGTGACAAAGGAGGCATACATCACAGTAAGTTTGTGACAGCCAGCATACTTTATGCGCCTCTGCACCCCTCGGGGTGAAGGTGGCTCGGGGGCCCAACGGGTCGGGTGGGAACAATGCTGTCACCAAAGAGGGAAGAAATCTGGCATACTAAACCTCGGCCCACCCGGTGGGCATCGATGATCCCCTCTAAGGCCTTTTTCTCAGAATAACAGAAAAAATGCGGTGCAGCACTGCAGTTGAGGAACAACCTCTTACCCATCATTTTCCCATTATCCTTGAATTTGTTTTACTCCGGGTCACTCTAGGTCAGGTCACCAGGCGAGGTCAAACAAGGTCACCTCACTTCAACTTTTGAGCTCTACCATAGCTACATTTCTAGGCCGATCGACTCCAATATTTATACACTTGATGACCCCTTCAGGGTTTACAAAATTTATATCCGCGATTTTTCGATTTGGTGACCTGAGGTCAGGCCACGAAGGTGAGCTCTCCCATAGAAAAGGTATGGGGAAATCTGTCATATGGTCTTAAAGTCACAAACATGACTGCAAATGCTCAGATTTCTCAGAAAAGTATTCTTGGCCACCCTTTCACTAATTCAGGGGTGATATTTATCCTTTGGCTTATCTGAGGTCATCGCAGGTCACCAGGGTCAAAAACAGTATTTTGACGTTAACTTTTGACCTCATCAAACAAGAACGCTGAATTAACTGTCATCGTGTATGTATCGTCACTGGATTTCATTTAATTTCCAAGATGGTCTCTTTCTGACCCTCCGTGACCTCAGGTCACGTTAGGTCAAGATGTGTCCTCTGGAGGTCAAAGTACTGGCGGAAGGTCATTATGTTTTTCATAGAGGAGAAAGCCCTGACATTTCCTATACAATTTACTTGATCAGATTTCGATAGCTCTAATGGTGTGAGAGCTATGCCCAGGTTTCCTGTATTGCATGTTTTAGTGGAAATAGCCTATCGTGGCCCAACTTCATCTCTGGAGGTCAAACCATTGACCTGAGCGCTTAAACATGTGAAGTTAAATAATATTGAATTCAAACGAGCTTTTCAATGCACGTTGCAGATTTGCACCAACCCCCTCCATATTTTCGGAGTTAGAGGAGGCCATGGATGGCCCCGGTGAGGCCAAGGTGGCGACGGGTCTCTAGTGGGGAACGGGGTAAACGAGATAAGCTTATATTACATGAATTTCACCTAACATGTTTATCCCGTGATATATCATGTTCTCAAGCTCTACAAGGCAACGGCATTGGTCTGTTGATTATGCTTCAATAACAATAAACATACTTACAAACAGTGTCATACAATGTTCTTCGTTCTATGTGTGATGGAATCATATTTAAATATTTCCGTGCAGACAGCACACTTGCAGCACAAATAGAACGGACAACGGCCACTATAGGTACGTATGCACCCACTGGTCTCTTTATAACCAGTCCAAAGTACCACCAGAGAGCATTATCTTCGCGCCAAACATAACTTTTCTCTGTTTGCCGACGAGACACCCGCCGCTTTTTAATCAGGTGAGGGCGACAGAGAAGACAACGGCGGCGCGTCGCGCGCCTGCGGCGTTCGACGTCCGTGGCAATTTCAGCGCCCGGCCGACATTGGCTGTCGGCAGAGTACCGCGTATTGGCCTTCCTTTGGGCTGACACGGGGCGGCCGCGTCCGGACATTGTGTTCTCCATTAATCATGGCGGCCTTCTCTAATGAGGCAGCGGAATGTCTGCGTACCTCGCGGGCGGCCGGCGTGGCATCCGGCGTCGGAGTCGACGGACGGCCGCCCGTCGATATTCGGCAGCATGGAGAGAGAGGGGAGTGGGAGAGAGGGAGAGAGAGGGAGGGAGAGGGATAGAGGGAGAGAGAGAGGGGGGGAGAGAGGGAGAGGGGATAGAAATGGACATATTAATTGGTAGGCAGGTAGAAAGAGAGAAACAGATATACAGATAGCGAGAGAGAGAGAGAGAGAGAGAGAGAGAGAGAGAGAGAGAGAGAGAGAGAGAGAGAGAGAGAGAGAGAGAATAAAACGAGGTAGCGTACGGGAGGCCAACACCGCGTCGAGAACGGCGCGCGAACCGTTTCATGTTCTGGATTCCAGAAGCTATCAATACGAGTCAGCTGGAGATCGGCTGCACCCGTCAGGCAAGCTGGTAAATGGCGGCTGCCAATTAAGGTCGGCTTCTAATTCGACGACTTGCAGGAGAGCTGAAACAGACTGTCGACTCTGAGGGCACGGTTTCACCATATGGTCGCCTAAAAGGGTTGTCTGTTCTCGCTTCCTTTGTAAGATGCAAGTAATCAAATAAGTAAGCCCTGTTGAGCTAAGAAGCAATCGCGTTTCTTTTATAGAAGTCTTGACCAAAAACATGCCCCGAGTTTCTGTCTGATAGAATAAGTTTTTCTTTCCAGTAAAGTTGTTTCCATTTGCGTCGGAGAGGCGTCATATCCATCACTGAGATCCACCCTTTTCCGCTATTGTGTTCAATTCAGTATCCTCCGCAGATGGTCGAGATGGCGCAGCTTCACACATAAGACGCAGCCGTATTGAATGCAAACATTGGGAGGCGTCAGCGGCGAGAGCCGCGGGGCTGCCACGCGACCCGTCGGCTGATACTGTGGGAAGGAATCACCACAGCCGTAAATTAACGGCGCTAAGTCTCACGGTGGTCCAATTTCAGGGATTCATTCATTCGATGAAAAGCCGCAAAACTCGCACACACCCTCGTCCGATCAGATGGCCATCTTTGCGCCCAGAAACGTGTCCGATCCATCACAATAACGCAGACCTGTTTACGCCCCAAGGCGCCATGTGTCAGTCCTTGGCGAGCAACGACGCCATTTACCAGATAAAGCAATGACAAGATGGTCATAGACCAGGAGGGCTGCTTGGGTGAGACAGCTCCGGAAATGGAATGCCAGCGAATGGGTTGATAGAGAAGTGGCTGTCAGAGCCAAGCCGAGGTTTCAGCCACTGGGATAAAAAGGATATGTGGGACATATTTCACCTAAATCAATCCATGGAAGAAATGAAAAATAGTGGAAGTACTAAAATGAAATATGTCTAAATTGGATTGCTTACCTACCAGGAAAACAAGAAAAATAGCAGGTAAAATTAAGAAGGCTGCGTGGGAGTACTATTTATATGAGCGCATTTGATTTCATTTAATGGCTTTTCCACGATCAGCCAAGAGGTGGGTTGCCTCGGCGGCGCAGTCCGTAACGAATACCGTCTCGGGTCGACCAAGGTTTTGCCGTAAGTGGGACGATGACACAGTTCTGATCAGACGGCAATTCTAAGTTCGTCACAGGAGCCGCGCCGCTGATTCAGATACGCAGTGCTTTGGAAAGGCTATTCCTCTCGATCAAGGGATGACCTTCCGACATACACTGTGAATCTGGAGGATACATTTAAGAGCGAAGGGGCCGAAAGAAAGCTTCGCTCGAAAGCTGGAAGTTGAACACCAGCGGCCACTCGTTTTTTCATAAATCAAACCAGACATTCACAATTCGGTGAGAATCGCCCTTTCCCTCAAGTGTGATTCTCAAGAAAATAATGTGTCTGAAGCTCTGCAATACTGGCGATTCACGTTGCCGAATTATCCGTACAACGTGAGCAAACTGGAGAGGGAAAATCACAAGTATGCTCGCTTTCTGTCGGGCTTGCATATTTGTGGTGAAAAAACCCTCGTGCAGTCCCTTATATTTTGTTGTTGACAGCCACGCGACAGCCAAGTACCGGCGAGGTTTCTACCCACATTCATGCTTAGGAATAAATCGCTCGAGCGACAATAAAAATGTGTTTAAGCAGCGCTCATTGCAAACCTTGCGAAACAATTCCACATTTGCAGTGCAGGTGAAGATCAAAGATTTAACAACGTTCGATAGCTGAGTGACCGTATATAGACAGAGCTGTTCACCCTCAGCTTTTCAGACTTTTCTTTTCATATGAACCGATCCGCAAAGCTCTCTAGATTAAGAGAGGCGCTATTAATTTGTGCGAAGACGTCTCAAGTACCATTACTCCGACTGGCTGTTAGAATGACCTATTATATAAACCTACAAGATGCAACCCGATTTCGTTCTCATCCAGTAAGAAGTTTAAATTTGTTTTTTAGCTTTACTTCCCGGGGGCGTGGTAGTGGCGTGGTCAGCGTAGCTGGCTTCCACGCCGCCGACCCGGATTCAAGGCCTGGCGGCTTCCCTGGACAAGGAGCGAGCTGGCTCCCCGAGAAACATTTCCAACAGGGAAAGAGTTGGCGACGCCATATGACCCAGGCAGTTGGTGCGTCGATAAGCCCCAAAAATTATTATTGTTACATTAGCTTTACCACCCACAATATTTCTGTTGTCCCGACGGCAGACGACGGGGTATGATGTCGCCGTTACCCTGTCGTGCGACCAGTGACAGTGAATTTGTTGGGTTAGCGCCGCAAGGCATCGCTGCAAATTGGGTTTTAAAGCGCATTGATGGTGACCATTGCAGGGAAATTTTGATATTGACGGCATATAACCGGAAATTTATGATTTTATTTTACGACCTGTGGCAGAGTGAATTTGCCACTTTGTCAATGCGCCGCAAGACGAAGTGGCGTTTAACCCTCGCTCCACCGGGGCCATCGATGCCCCCCTAAGGTTTTTTTCAAGATAGCAGAAAAACAAAGAAGTACAAGACCGCGGTTGAGGACTCTATCTCTTGCCCCATCATTTTTACACCATCCCTGAAATTTTTACCCCGGGTCACCCAAGGTCAGGTCACCAGGCGAGGTCAACCAAGGTCACCTCACTTAAACTTTTGAGCTCTATAAGAGCTACGTTTCTCCGTTGATCGATTTGAAACTTCCTACAATTCATGGCCCCACCAGGGTCTACAAGGTGTATATCCAGGATTTTTATATTTCGTGACCTAAGGTCAGGTCACGAGGTGACCTCTCCCATTGAAAAAGCATGGGAAAAAGCTGTCTTATGATCTAAAAGCCACAAAAACGATTGCAAATGCTCGGCTTGCTTAGAAAAGTGTTTTTGGACACCCTTTTACGGATCCCAGGGATAATATTTTCCTTTCGACCTCTCCGAGGTCATCCAAGGTCACCAGGGGTCAAAAACAGTATTTTGGCAATAACTTTTGACCTATTTAAGCTAGAGCGTTGAAACAAACACCATCGTGTATGTCTCATCAATAGCTTTCATTTGATATACAGCAAGGTTATTTTTGACCTTTGATGACCTCAGGTCATATGAGGTCACGAGGTGACCTTTGGAGTTCAAACCACTTGCGAGAGGTCATTACGTTCCACATAACGAAGAAAGTGCTGGCATTTTCATATCCAATGTAGTTTACCAGACCTCAATAGCACTGATAGCATAAGAGTTATTCCCAGTTTTCTCAAGCATTGCATATTTGAGTGAAAATAGCCTATCGTGATGTAAATTGACCTCTGGAGGTCAAAAAATTGACTTGAGCGCTTAAACATGCGAAGTAATTTCTTCCTGAATTCACGCGAGCCTGCTAATGCACTTTGCAGATTTGCGCTAACTCCCATTTTTCGGAGTTAGAGGGGGCCATCGATGGCCCCCGGTGGGGCGAAGGTGGCACCGGACCCCTGGTGGGGCGCGGGTTTAAAGTGCATTGGCCCTTGAACAAAAATTTTAATATTGACGGCATATAACCGGAAATTTATGATTTTATTTTACAACCCGTGGCAGAGTGAATTTGCCACTTTGTCAATGCGCCGCAAGACAAAGTGGCGTTTAAAGTGCATTGGCCTTTGAACATAAATTTTAATATTGACGGCATATAACCGGAAATGTGTTATTTTCTCTTCCGTTCTGAAGTCAATACCTATTTGCAGATGACGTTAAGGAGTTCCAAGTATTTTTAAACACTTGGTATTCTTCCTATTATGGAGATGGGGAGCGGCAAAGGGTCTCTGTAGAATAGCCTGGTCCGGATTTAGGTTTTTTTCTTCAGAAAGTAACGGATCGTTGTTCATTAGATGCATTTTTTTGGTGCTGATAACGATGCACTCATCAGAAATGCAAGTTTCAAAAAAACTTTTGGTGGCCCACTCGAGTTGAAGATTTTTCATTTTGCCCAATTTTCCACTTTTTGGCTCACCATCAACCCTTACTACCAACGAGGTGCAAAAATTGCACTGGGTTGGTAGTTTGGTTCATTGGTGTTCCATTCGCTTTGTTTTTGTTGTTATAACTTGCACATATAACGGTTATTTTTTGCTTATTATCTCCGCTTTTAGTTGAGTTTGCATTGGCTCTCCATAGATGGCGCTAGCGGCGTGACATGGTAAATGAATACTGATTTCCTCGGGGACCGGGAATGTGAACAGCAACGTGAAAGGTGAGAAACAATTACGAATTGGATTGTATAAACGCTTTTAACACGCGCATTGACGGGGGCGGGTACCCGCCCCCTCGGGTTTTTCGGAGACAGCAGAAAAACGGCGGCGCGTAGCGCCGCCGTACTTGGTATGCCTTTTCCCTCATCATTTTTACAACTTCTGTGAAAATTTTAAGGTTAGGTCATCTCAGGTCAGGTCACCAGTACAGGTCAAGTGACCCGACCTCAAAAAAAGTTTAAGATAGCATAAGTCGGAGCAGGTTGAACTTATCCGATTGAAACTCACATCACATAATGGCCCCACCGAGTTCTCTAAAATATGTTCCGATATTTTTGATATCGATGACCTAAGGTCAGGTACGAGGCATGACCTCTCCATTGGAAATACATGGGGAAAAATGGTTTTTACGGAATAACTCAGTAACGGATGGTGATAGAGCATTTATTTTAGCTGCATTAGACTCGCCTGGGCTTTGCGGTTCTAATGATATGCATTTTATATAATTTGACCCTGACCTGACCTCAGGTCAGGTCAAATCCTTGATTTGACCTAGCAAGGTCAAATTATATATCATTCGATTCGGCTTGCTAAGAGGATTCATATAGTTCAAGTCGTTTTGCTCTATCTTTACTTGTTCAGATTTCATTGCCGAAAAACTGAATTTACATGTTATCCCTATGACGGGCATGTTTTGACCTCTCGTGACCTTAGATGTGACCTGACAAAAAAATGGTTCAAATGTTTTCGATGGAGAAGTGGATGGGCAGCCCAACACCGTTTACCGTTTTTCGCTACCTACCGTGGTTCTCGAGATCTTAGGGGGGCGGGTACCCGCCCCCGTCAATGCGAAGGTGGCTCAGACCCCCGTCAATGCGCGTGTTAAAGAGCTGTTTTCAAGCAGCACTGAAGTTGTTAACACTGTTTCTCAGGTATTTTAAGCATGCCATGTCCAAATATGCTGCTGCTGCTGAAGTCCCGACCATAACCCTTTATCAATAGACGCAGGAACCGTGGGGGCTGTGGTGGTGGCTGTTGCACCCAACTTTCAGAGTGTGGCAGCAGCTCCAACCCCCTCCCCCAGTTTCTCTATTAACATTTAAGTGATATGCCTAATCACCCCCGGCCATACCAACGCGGAAGTCCCTTCCTCCAACTTACACCTTTCCTCCGACTAAAATAGTCTCTCCGCCTATGCCTTCACCGACTGAATTCTTCCGTATTTGGGCCAAAAAGACTCTGCAGTAACCCTACTTTGACTGAAGAGAGAGGGCATCAGTTTTGAGGCTAGTGACGTCTAGCCCAGTCCCCTCTGGCATATTTAGAGGTCGTTGTGGCCCAGAGGAGAATTATATGTCTTACGTATACGGATAGGATTGATAATTTTTAACGTTGTGGTCCAGCAGAAAAAATCGACCGGTTTGGCATTACGCAAACATTTTATTACAAACATGACATTGGTCACCAGATTTTAAGGACCGAAGAAAATATGTTGTATGAAATCCTAAAATTTCCAACGACTTCCAACGACTAGACATCTTGCACTAGTTGCATTGAATAATTCACATACCGGCATAATCCAACTTCTACGTTATGTTCTCCTTGCAGTTTTATGTTTCCTCTGAACAAAATTCAACATGGACGGACGGTAATATTTGCAAAAACAAAAGAGCCTGACTGTGAGTTGGTATGTCATAGGGCACCTTGTTATGACAAGAATTAGACTCATGGAGGAGCAGAGCAAAGATGAGTGCCATATTCTTATGAAAGTATCAATAACAGGGTAACGGCTGAGATTATGGATGTATGTGCAAGCGTATCACTGCCTACACGTGCAAAGCAGGCCGTGCTGAAGGAACTAAGAAGGCTTTAGAAAGAAAGAGAGACAAAAAGAAGCATGTAAACAGGTTTGGCAAGCGAGCTGCTACATCAACTGCTGCGATGGATTCGCTGATTGATATCAGCAGCCGAGAACGTGAGCCTGAACTAGTAGAAGACAGTGTATCTGGCCGACCAGCCAAGTGCCAGACGTATTCAGACAGGCAGCCTCGATCAGGAAACCATAGCGCGATGGCAGAGGAAAGCTCAGCGAGCGGGTCGAGCAGTCATAAGAGGAGCAGCCGTCACCTCCCCGAGTCAACAGGCGACGGCCGAGACAGCAAACACGACTGTGGAAACTGGTGTTTCAGGTAGCGCTATCATCTGCTAAGCTATAATGACTTGGTAATTCTGATCAAAGGGATATTATCTGTGTATGAACAATGCTATTATCAGAAACCAGTCTGCTCATAAATCCTATCAGAACACCCACAAGCTATATATTTATATATTTTTTAAACACTGCCCAAGTCGTTCTCAGTTCATAACTCACAAACCACAAGGAAGGATAGGCCGTAGAAGAACGACAAGTAATGCCTACCATTTTTTATGTTTTATGAGTTATGGAACCGTAAGGAAGGATAAGAGAAGGACAAGCAATACGTACCATGTCTTATGGTTTATGAGCTATTGACAGTGAACGACTTGGACAGTGTTTTGAAATATATATGTATACATATAGTTTGTGGGTGTTTTGTTAGAATTGATGAGCAGACTGGTTTTTGAAAATAGCATTGCTCATACACAGATAATATCCCTTTGATCGGGATTACCGAGTCATTATAGCTTAGCAGATGATAGCGTTACCTGAAACACCAGTTTCCACAGGCGTGTTTGCTGTCTCGGCCGTCGCCTGTTGACTCGGGGAGGTGACGGCTGCTCCTCTCATTACTGCTCGACCCGCTCGCTGAGCTCTCCTCTGCCATCGTGCTGTGGTTTCCTGATCGAGGCTGTCTGTCTGAAGACGTCTGGCACTTGGCTGGTCGGCCAGAAACACTGTCTTCTGCTAGTCCAGGCTCAAGTTCTCGGCTGCTGGTATCAAACAGCGAATCCATCGCAGCAGTTGGTATAGCAGCTCGCTTGCCAAACTTGTTTGCATGCTTCTTTTTGTACTCTTTCTTTCCAAAGCCCTTTTAGTTCCTTCAGTATGGCCTGATTTGCACGTGTATGGAGTGATACGCTGGCACACACATCCATAACCCCTGCTCTTACCCTGTTCTTCCATTCTTCCATAGGAATATGACACTCATCTTTGCTCCGCTCCTCCATGAGTTCAATTCTTGTCATAAGAAGGCGCCCTATGATATACAAAACTCACGGTAAGACTCCTTTATTTCTTTTTCTATTATTTCTTTTTATAAATTTTGTTCAAGTTGTTCCTGGTAAGGCTGCTGGAGTCGGAGTCTCACTAAAGTCATCAAGGGACTTGTCACGGAGACCCCGACCGCACCACCCGAACGAGCAACTCCCTCAATGGAGGGTTAATTTAGAAGCCAAAGTTTAACGTCCCACAAAGCACAGGGACGGCCGCCCCGCTCAGGTCACCCTCTCACCAGTCAGTTGCCAGCCGACTTGTACATCGGGTAAACTATTAAGCGCCGGCGCGTCTCAGGGGAACCGATCCCAAGCCTGGACATGCACTGCCACTGCATGCTTCTGAGCAGCGGGCCGGAGCCCAACGCTCTACCAACTGAGCTACCGGGGCGGCATAACCGTCTTGCGGATATAACCGTCCCTCCATTTTCAATTTCGATCAGAGAACTGAAAGGAAAAGATAACGTAAGCACTTAGATTATGCCGATGATTATCGATTATCATCTGATTATAGATTATTATCCAATGCAGCTAGTGCAAGGTGCGGAAACGTTGGAAAGCTTATTTTGTGATTTCATACAAAATGTTTCCTTCAGTCCTTAAAACCTGGTGACCAATGCTGATACCCTCGCACTTCAGTCAAAGTAGGGTTGCTGCAGAGTCTTTTTGGCGCAAATACGGAAGAATTCCGTCGGTGAAGGCATAGGTGGAGAGACTATTTTAGTCGGAGGAAAGGGGTAAGTTGGAGGAAGGGGCTTCCACGTTGGTATGGCCGGGGGTGATTAGGCATATCACTTAAATGTTAATAGAGAAGTTCCAGAATCGGCTCAAACTGGCGGGGGCGGGGTTAGAGCCGCTGCCACACTCTGAAAGTTGGGTGCAACAGCCACCACCACAGCCCCCACGGTTCCTGCGTCTATTTGTAAAGGGTTATGGTCGGGACTTTAGCAGCAGCAGCATATTTGGACATGGCATGCTTAAAATACCTGAGAAACAGTGTTAACAACTTCAGTGCTGCTTGAAAACAGCTCTTTAAGTGCGTTTATACAATCCAATTCGTAATTGTTTCTCACCTTTCACGTTGCTGTTCACATTCCCGGTCCCCGAGGAAATCAGTATTCACTTACCATGTCACGCCGCTAGCGCCATCTATGGAGAGCCAGTGCAAGCTCAACTAAAAGCGGATATGATAAGCAAAAAATAACCGTTATGTGTGCAAGTTATAACAACAAAAACAAAGCGAATGGGACACCAATGAACCAAACTACCAACCCAGTGCAATTTTTTGTACATCGTTGGTAATATGGGTTGATGGTGAGCCAAAAAGTGGAAAATTGGGCAAAATAAAAAACTTCAACTCGAGTGGGCCACCAAAAGTTTTTCGAAAATTGCATTTCTGATGAGCGCTTCGTTATCAGCATCAAAAATGCATCTAATGAACAACGATCCGTTACTTTCTGAAGAAAAAAACCTAAATCCGGATCAGGCTACTGTAGAAGTCCCACAGTGCGGTTGGATATATCTGTCGTGTAAAAGGATTGCAATCTGTGCATCTATATCCTCCTTACCCTCGCTTCTTCTCTCTTTTCCTACATCTCTCTCTGGCTCACCCTTTTCCCTCTCTCTCTCTCTCTCTCTCTCTCTCTCTCTCCTGCAGAATTTTAATTGATCCCATCGGTCAATTTGGCTAGGGGAGCCAGCTGCACGGGAGTTTTCCTTGTTGATTACAGCCGTTAATTTGACGGCTCGATCTTTTACTATGCAATATGTTCTCGCTCTTTCAGCTGACGGGTTTCCCAGAGGCCCTCTTACATTTTTAGACCAGATCATAACTGCGCAAATTAACGCTGCATTACTAGATTGTGTTTCCCACAGGTATACTATCTGATATAATGTTCGTTAGTTGATGATAGCCAATGATATTCCTGCTTGCGTCTTTTAAGCTTAAATGATTGCAATGAGAAGATTGTTTTGACAATTCTGCAACACATGATCAGTGGTTCTTTAGATGTATGCGTATATTGTAATAGACGCGGCAGTTCGGTTCCAACTGGTGTATTTGCTCGCTCCTCAGCGGTTGTAGCATTACAGAGGCGCGCCCCCAGGCGGTGGTCACGTCACCAGTGCAAGGGCGGTCCCAGGCACACCAAGTACGGAAACCCCAATACCACATATATGATGATAGCATATATATTGTACCATCACATGTAGTTTTACACATGCAATATCACAATTAATTTTTGACTGATAACCGTCCGATGGCTCCCCTAAGGTTTTTCCAAATAACAGAAAAACGCCAAGGTGCAGCGCCACGGTTGAGGGATCTACCGCTCAATGCATCATTTTCCCACACCTGAATTTTTTACCCCGGACCACACTAGGTCATGACAACAGGTGAGGTCAAGCAAGATCACCACACTTCACCTTTTGAGCTCTACTACAGCTACATTTCTAGGCCGATCAATTTGAAATTGTCTACACTTGACGACCCCTCTAGGGTCTACAGAATTTATATGTATGATTATTTCGATTTGGTGACATCATGACAGTTTAGGAGGTGACCTTTCCCATAGAAAAGGCACGGCAAATCTGAGCTCATCATAGGTCACCCAGGGGTCAAAATCAGTATTTGACGACAACTTTTGACCTAATCAAGCTAGAGAGCTGAATAAAACGTCGTCTTTTATCTCATATTTCTGGTTTTTATATCATATACAGCAGAATTATTTTACGACCTTCTGTGACCTCAGGACACGTTAGGTCAATATGTGCCTTCTGGAGGTTAACCCGCGCCCCACCGGGGGTCCGGCGCCACCTTCGCCACACCGGGGCCATCGATGGCCCCCTCTAACTCCGAAAATATGGGTGTTAGCGCAAATCTGCAAAGTGCACTAGAAAGCTAGCGTGAATTCAGTAAGAAATTACTTCACATGTTTTAGTGCTCAGGTCAATGGTTTGACCTCCAGAGGTCAAATTAGGTCAAGATCGGCTATTTTCACTCAAATATGCAATGATTAAGCAAACTGGGCATAGCTCTTATTTCATTAGAGCTATTGAGGTCTGGTGAAGTACATTTGATAGGAAATTTCCAGTCCCTTTTCCGCTATGTGAAACGTAAAGACCTCCCGCCAGTGGTTTGACCTCCAGAGGTCACCTCGTGACCTAATATGACCTGAGGTCACGAAGGTCAAAAAGTGACCTTGCCGTATATCAAATGAAAGCTAGTGACGAGACAAACACGATGGTGTTTGTTTTAAGCGCTCTAGCTTAAATAGGTCAAAAGTTATTGTCAAAATACTTTTTTTGACCCCTGGTGACCTTGGATGACCTTGGGAAAGTCAAAGGGCAAATATGATCCCTGGGATCCGTGAAAGGGTGTCCAAAAACGCTGTTCTGAGCAGTCTGAGTATTTGTTATCATTTTTGTGGCTTTTATATCATGAAACAGCTTTTCCCCATGCTTTTCCAATAGGAGAGGTCGCCTCGTGACCTGACCTCAAGGCACGAAATCGAAAAATCCCGGATATACACCTTGCAGCCCCTAGAGGGTTCATGAAGTATAGGAAGTTTCAAATTGATCGACTTTGAAATGTAGCTCTTACAGAGCTTAAAGTTGAAGTGAGGTGACCTTGGTTGACCTCGTCTGGTGACCTGACCTTGGGTGACCCGGGTTAAAAAATTTCAGGGATGATGGGAAAATGATGCAGTGAGGGGTAGAGCCCTCAACTGCGGTGCTGCGCCTCGTCGTTTTTCTGCTATCCCGGAATAACCTTAGGGGGGCCATCGATGCCCCCCGTGGGGCGAGGGTTAAACCACAAGTGGTAGGTCATTATGTTTCGTACAACGGAGAAAGCCCGAGCACTTTCCTATCAAATGTATTTTACCAGACATCAGTAGCTCAAATGGCACGAGAGCTAGACCCACGTTTCTTAAGCACTGCATAATTTAGTGGAATTAGCCTATCGTGACCCAACTTGACCTCTGGAGGTTAAACCATTGACATGAGCGTTAAAGCATAAGAGCAAACCAATACTGAATTCACACAAGTTTCCAACGCACTTCGCAGATTTACGCTAACCCCCATATTTTCGGAGTATGGCCCCGGTGCACAGTGGTCGGAAACGGCCTCACGGATGGCCACTGAGGTTTTTGTTATGTTAATTTTGCTACAGCGCTGAAACGGCCAAACTGATTCACCTCAAATTTTCAGCAGATCGTGCTATATCAGTTGTAATGGGAGATGTATACTTAAGTTGATTCAACTAACACCCGCACTGGAGAGGGGTCCTGACACTAACGCGCACTATGGGGGGGGCGTGGTAGGCCTCCGTTAAGATCTCGGAAACTAAGAAAGCACAGAAAAACTATGTTTGGAGGGTGGGCGGGGGCTATGATGATCTACATCATGACCAATTTTCATTGACCTAGGTCAATATCTTCAAGGTCAAACGATGTCATAAACATCAAATATTGTCCATGCTGGGGACCTATTGGGAAATACCGTTATTAAGCGGGAAAATGACGGGAATAAGCTAAAGGCAGACCAGGGTCATAGAGGGAAGGTCACAAAAAGCTTAGCTACAATTCTGTGGTCAAGGTCATCCAAGGTCATTGACCTATGAGGTCACAATATGATGATGTACCGATAATGTACACTTTGGCTAACGCTTTTGCCATTGTTTGGTGGCAAATGAGGATTGACCTTTAAAAATGACCTTGACCTTTGACCTTGATCTTTATATTTAGGTACCTTAACTATGACTTCATAAAATAATACACCTCCAACCGGGTAACGCTATTTGAGCGGAAGCGCTGGAGTCAATGACCTTAAAAATTCTGAAATGACCTTCGACCTTAACCTATACCTTTCTGTGAGGTGACCTTGGCATATTATTCCGGTTATATGACGTTATGACGTCACCACTCAGTATCCTCCCGCGCGATTGTGGCAATCTCAAAATGCAGGTCTGACTTTGAAAGCCTATACGTCACAAAATTTTCGGCCGATTTTTTTAGATTTCTTCACCAATCGATGCGCCGTTAAATTCTCTCGAATGTAACCAAATATCGTTTTTCGGCTCTACGAGCTGTTCTTACGCCACCTCGGAAACAGGTGCGGGGGCCTCCGAGGACCCCTCTAGTGCGCGTGTTAAGCAAATGAATTGACCTAACCCGACCCCTAATGACCTGGTCAGGTGTGCTGTCTCTGCATGCAAAAGGGCATACCCAGCCTCTTCTCAGACTAATCGTCTAATCGGGCTAAAACAAAACACATATTGCCATTCAGAACCCCTGAGTGAAATCAGTTTGTGAGCTGCTTACCATTTGCTACTCTCGTTAAAATTGATGTTCCCAGAAGTCACAAAAGGTCACGTTGAATGTTTGCACGATAATATGGGTTTCTCTCATTTCATATTTTCAGACGGCAGGAAGATCAAGACAGTAGTTATCAGTGTACCCCTCTCATCATAGCATGTCGAATCATGTGCAATATGAGCATGGTTTATGCATGGGTGACCTTGACCAAGGGTGATTCTGGGTAGGGTGAAGAAAACCTATGAGCTTACAATGAAGATAATGTGCATAGAGGCGAGCAATACGACATGAGAAGCACCTGACAAGCGTCCCCCGCACCTCGCGGGCGGCCGGCGGGCCGTGGCGAGCCGCGGAGGCGCCGGGTGGAGGGCGGGCGGACGGCTCCGGGCGGCGGACGGCCCGGTACAATTTACACTGTGGACAATTTTGCGCACATTTGCGCACTTAGCTCTCTTCAGGCAATGACGGAGAATTGCTTGACCTATGTTTCCACAAAAAGCTAATTGGCAGAAACGTAACTTTTTTTGTTTCTCTATTCAAAGTCAGCAACTTGTTTATAAGGTGGATTTGTGAAAGGGGTAATTAAAACCCAGATTGTATACCTTTATTAAAATTCAAATATACATATAACCCTAACCATCTTAAAGCTGACATTATGAGGAACATTTTGATATCAATTATTTCTAGTCTGACTCAGTTTTGACGTTCATTATTCAAAGTTAAAAAATCGGATCTAGCAGACGCATCGAGTGCCTTACTTCTGGATTTCATCATCCCCTTACTTTGATGAGTAATAAGTGCATCTTTCAACCAAATTAACTTGATAATAGTGGTCATTCAGAACACTCTGAACAATTTTCTTCACATCGGCAGCCATAAAACCCCTAAATTCCAAAATCCGAAAAACGGCCCCGTGGCCACCCACGACAGCGTTTCCGACCACAGTGCGGTGGCGCGAAAGTGGCGCTGGACGGGGGGGCAGGTTTAAAAATGTGAGATAAACCTCCACTGAATTCACACGATGTTTCGCACGCACTTTGCAGATTTGCGCTATCCCCATTATTTTCGGAGTCAGAGGGGGACCATGGATGGGCCCCAGTTGAGCGAAGGTGGGACCAGATCCTTGTTGAGGCGCGGCTTAAGAAACAAATGTAGTATTCTTGCAGATGGGTACTCTGGGAATACATAATCTATTTAGCCTCAAGTTACAGGCTAAATATAATTAGCTTCTAACTTGCGCTATGGCCAACATGTCATTACATAGTAGGTCACTGACCCGTCAACGCCTGGGGGTCTGATGGGAAGCCCTTGTCTCGGTTTTTTCGCAGATACTCAAAACAGATTAAAATGAGAGGCGCTTCACTTTGCAAACCTGTACGGCAATCAACATGACAATCTATGGCCAAAAATTGGTATCAGGTCAAGCAACGGCGGATCCAGGGATTCATTGGGGGGGGGACTAAGGGGTTTTAGCCTCACCTGCCAGCATCTCGGACAGACCCTCGCCTATGTATTAACTATAGGAGCTCGGGCGGCTTGAGCCCCCCAGCCTCCCTCCTTTGATCCGCTCTTGAGATCAGGTCAACGAGTTGTGACGTCATTCCTAAGCGTATGTAGGTGGTTATATTCTTCTAGAATAAGGCTGGCAAAACCCGAGTGTAACCCGGCATCTACGGGAGCTAGATCAAGTTTCTAGACATCATTCGAAAGCTCTCTTGTATTAGTTCGGGATATTACAGAAGAAGCTTCCCAGGCCAGAGGAAGCTTGGCTGGCTGGAGATGGCGTGCACTGTAGAAGTCTAAGCATTTTGAAAGATAGAACTCCTATGAACTTTGCAAAACCATTCGTGATATGTACGTTTATTAAGCATAGGTACTTAAATTCATTAGAAAAGCATGAAAATATATACCACAACGACGGAGGACCTCTTATCGTATCGATCCTGTGGGTTCTGGAAGGACTGTTACAGACACTTCAATACATAAACCGTTTCCTGCATAAATCGTTAGCAGAGATGCACAGTGGTTTTTACCTCTCCCATGAGCTCCATAGCTCCGGATGTATGCATCCATATTTTTCGATAAAGCCAGAGGACTGAGGTTATACTATTTTTGATCCCGTAGGCGTAGTTCCTGATCGTGTCGTTCTGTGGTAGCTGGCTTTTACTCATACCGTTGCCTGTATTCAATTGGCCGCACGAGACTCACTGTTGTGAACTGGGGGCCGTGGTAATCTGGTGTTATCTGCTCCACGGATCAAAGTAGGGATCGTGCAGAAATAAGCGGAGCTTCCCTGCTGCGTTTTTAGTGATCATGAAGTGACGATTCTTCTGCACTCGCTTAGCAGCATAATAAGTTAATTCTGCGGGATGAGAATGCTATTCGTGTGCCATGCGTTACACATCTACGTCAACAAGCTGCGATTGCGCAGAAGGGAAATAGCTTGCTCCTTTACCCATAAATGTGTTTTGATAAAACTGTTGTGTTTCTCCGTAGTTTTTTTAGGCACAACAAGATTTTGCACAGTCAGATTTAAAATAATGGATAGTATGACTGAATATTTTTATGGCTCGTTCAGAAGCCGGAAAGAATGCAGAAACAATCTCACAAACCGGACTTGTCTCTAGCAGAGGAGTCGCAGAAAGCTGTTCCGGTGTTGACATGGCAACCACACTAACAGCCACAGTGTTATATAAGTAACCAGTGCCAGATCCATCATCAACTACCTCAAGTGAATCAAACCTAATACCAATACAATCATAGCTTCTAAATTACCATTTAAATCCGAGACAATTCACAATTTAGATAGTTTCCATCAGAGAGAAGCAAACGCTTCCGTTGGGGCCAGCAGGTGCTTGAGGGAGCTTTTAAGTGCTTCCAGCATCAACGAGCAAATGCCGGCTGACAAGCGTCCCAGTCTTCCCTCTGACCACACCCAAAACACGCACCTGGGACAATCTGCCGAGCCGCACAAGTGACCGCCCGGGGCGACAAATACGTCCACCTGAGCAGTCGGTGACAGTCAAGGCGCCTTCCTTACTTCTCTTCCTCTTGTGAGACTTGTATAACAGTAAAATTGCATAAACAACCATCCACTTACAGCTGCAGCGTCGTATTTAGACTCACGGCAAACAATGTTCGGTGATATTTGAGGAAACGGGAAAAACATTACGTAGCTCCGTTTAACGACAGCCGTTCGATTGTGCCAATATCTGTGGATATTACAGCCCATCAGTCACACTGTACCGCCCACCACAGCAGGCCGAGCATCCTTGAGGGGAACAGAATCGCATACTATGTGGGAATACGCACAAGCAGGGAACCTTCTACGACATAAACGCATCCTAGCATGAATTGGACAACCAATGCGTGACGGTAAGAATTACCTGGCCAGGTTACTACGAGATGATGTACCGGCTCAAGCAGCCAAGACTGCATCAACCACCAGTGGGAATCCTGAGTTTTACTCACAAATATTTTAATGATTATAACGCGTAATAATGCGTAATCACGAGATAACACGCCATCAGAGTCGGAACAGCAAACTGTAAACTTGATGATCGCTTGTAGCGTTGGTGACTTCAGCAGCGTAGTAGCACTGGCACGACGAACAAGACAATACTCCATTTATCCGGAGGTATCCTCGTCTGTTGAGGTGTCACCTTGCCGTTCCCTGCTATTCCGAGGGTCTCTGAGGCTGCCAGGCTGCAGTGAGGCTTGCTGGGCCAGTCCTAGCTGCAAATATCTGAAGTGGACCAGCGCCCGGCCATATCACGTCATCTCGCCCAAAATCATCAGTCAAAGCGTCTCTATATATCATATAGATGTGTCATGAATATTCTGTAGAACATTGTTCTGTTCACGTGTTCATACATGTTTTTGCCCTGGGTCAGGAACTGGTCGTACATGTGTTCTGAATGTCGATTGTGGGGAAACAAAGCTGGAAAACAAAGTAACAGCCTCCTGGTAAGACTTCTGCTACAGTAGCCTTCATGTCGGGAAGCGCAAACGTCTTCACCCAGGGGATGAAGTCGTCGCAACGCACAAGAAGCTGTTTGTTGCCGATAGCTGTAGTTGGGACACCTGTTAAGCCGACTGTTGAAAAGTTTTCCCGAGGCTCGACCTGAGATTCCCAAGGGGGATGCGATGTTGTGGGACTAGATCACTCCGCTCCTGACGCCGATCCCGCACTTCACGGAACTGCCCTGCGTACCCCACCGCGGTGAGCCAGTAGTTCCACAGCTGCAAGTGAGGCAGTAGTTTTTCTATGCCGAAATACCCAGCAGAAGGCCCAGAGTGCACTGATGCCAGGCTTCTCGGAACCAGACTGGCTGAAACTGGCAACAAGATACTGCTGCACAAATGCTGGAATACGCACCAAGGTCTGTGTTGCTGGAATCTGTGAGTTTGATACGTTTTTTGCATTGTGGTACGTAGTTGAATACTTTTGTGAATTTGTTAGCTTCACTGTGATATATTTGTTCAATGTAGCGTTGCCACAGCGATGTGATTGTATTTCCGTGTCAGCGAGCTGCTGATGCAGCGCAGGAACATTAGGATATAGATAAATCCACATATCATATGTTCCAGCTCCAATTCAGAACCAGATAAATATACGTGAGCATAAACAAGGATACAAGAGCGTCCTTACCCGCCCTCCTCGTTCAGCTTCTTAACATAGGCCCTAAATTGTTGCGACAAATACTTTTAAGTTAGTATTTTTCCCCGCCCCTCCCCCTCTTTCGCCCAGTATTCCTGGCATTCTTCGCCCATGCAGGTTTAGATAAAAAATGGTGATTGATTGGAGAGGTCAGAACCCTCAAACAGTAAGGGAATTCCCTGGTAATGAATCACAAGAGCTTAGCATAGGCAGATTCGGGGAACAAAGGGGACAAGCCTGCGGAATAGACCCCTCCCGGAGAAGTGCAACACTTTTGAAATGTCTTTTCCACTCCATTCTCCCCAAGGATTCATTTTTCTCATCAAGCAGCTTACTCGAAGCGCCTGGCGTACCACTGGTTTTCTCATTGCCCTGCAAAAGGCACCACCTACCAATGTTTCGTCCCGCTTGATAAAATATATAGGTAAGCCCTCCAGTGAAATTCTACCCTTTCTGCTCCTCTGTCCGAATGAATCTCTTTGTTTGTTAGGTTAAGGCATGTGCTGGCTAGTAAGCGGTGATATAACTAGTTCATGGGGATACAGGACGTCAGCGCGTCGTTGTCCAAATGCCAAGGCAGCGCCATCTTACCCCTCCGGTGTTTTCTCAATCCGCTTTCGTTCAGAATCATCGCTCCAATAACGCAGCTGCCCAGTCATTGATGAAATATTCATCCAGGCGTGAAAACTGCCTCCAACACTCGAGAAGCCAGCTGACAGCCATGCGCTTCTAAGCCAAAGGAAGTGTATTCGCTGTTGAAGCATCTCACTTCGCAGCTTTTGTGGGATTTCCTTATACTTTCGAGCACTATTTAAACAATAAAACAAATCATTAAGATGTTCATCCATTTTTTGCGTGTAGCAAGTAAGTCAACCTTGTGAGAACCTATCTCTACATATCATAACATAACATGCATATCAGTGAGACCCACACACACACACACACACACACACACACACACACACACACACACACACACACTAAATTCCTAAATTTGTTAATAAATTTGCCATAAAACCTCACCGGAATTAGACATCAGCCTCTTTACTCTCGCCCCGGTGGAAGGTGTTTGAACATCCCCTCTGGTTTTTCCGGCGGCACGAAAAAACGGCGGTGCGAAGCGCCGCCGTACTTGACACACCTTATCCTTGATTGATTCCCAACTTGCCCCAAATTTCTAAGTTTCATTCATCTCAGGTCAGGTCGCCAGTGCAGGTCAAGTGACCTCACCTAAAAAATGTTTAATGTGGGATAAGTAAGAAATAGGTGAGTCTATCGGATTGGAGCTTATAACATATAATGGCCCCACCGATATGTTGCGGTAAATGGTGTTTGACTGGGACATATTCAGTTCTTGTAGAAGTTATTTCAGACACCAGTCGTATTTCGGTTATATTTTCGTAGCTTTCGAGGGTCATTCGACTATCTTCGTCAGCGAAAAGATTGCTTAGCCAGCGCCTAATTCAATACTATACAAGTTTGAAAAACATCGCAACACACTCGTGCTAAAACCTAACATTCTACTTGCTATTTCTTGCCCAAGAATAAGTAATATACAAGTTCAACAATATAATTAAGTGAGTTAAGCGTCACAGAGGCAAATACAGTGCACACACGGGAAGGTTACAGTCTAGGTATACCTGACCAACATGCAGCATTGAGATACTTTTTATTTGTTATCGTTTTGCTACTATTATTATCATTGTTACTACCATTATCATTATTATTCATTATTATTATCATTCTTTACTTTTTATGAAGAAAGAGCGAAGAACTTGGTAAATTTCTGGCATTGGAATGCCTGAGTTTGTATTTAGTAGTTGGTTTTGTTGTGTTTTTGCGATGAAGATGCCTTCTTTTATTTTTCTTTTTCTCCAATGGTTTTCATACGCTAGGATTTTGACGTCATCCCATTTAACCCTCGCCCCACCGGGGGGCATCGATGGCCCCCTAAGGTTTTTCCGGGATAGCAGAAAAACGACGAGGCGCAGCACCGCGGTTGAGGGCTCTATCTCTTACTGCATCATTTTCCCATCATCCCTGAAATTTTTTACCCCGGGTCACCCAAGGTCAGGTCACTAGACGAGGTCAACCAAGGTCACCTCACTTCACCTTTAGAGCTCTGTAAGAGCTACATTTCAAAGTCGATCAATTTGAAACTTCCTACACTTTATAACCCCTGCAGGGTCTACAAGGTGTATATCCGGGATTTTTCGATTTTGTGCCCTGAGGTCAGGTCACGAGGCGACCTCTCCCATTGGAAAAGCATGGGGAAAAGTTGTTTCATGATATAAAAGCCACAAAAATGATTGCAAATACTCAGACTGCTCAGAACAACGTTTTTGGACACCCTTTCACGGATCCCAGGGGTCATATTTCCCCTTTGACTTTTCCAAGGTCATCCAAGGTCACCAGAGGTCAAAAACAGTATTTTGACAATAACTTTTGGCCTAATTGAGCTAGAGCAGTGAAACAAACACCATCGTGTTTGTCTTGTCACTGGCTTTCATTTGATATACGGCAAGGTCACTTTTTGACCTTTCGTGACCTCAGGTCATATTAGGTCACGAGGTGACCTCTGGAGGTCAAACCACTGGCGGGAGTTCTTTACGTTCCACATAACGGAAAAAGTACTGGCAATTTGCTATCAAATGTACTTTACCAGGCTTCAATAGCTCTAATGACATAAGAGTTATGCCCAGTTTGCTTAATCATTGCATATTTGAGTGAAAATAGCCGATCTTGACCCAATTTGACCTCTGCAGGTCAAACCATTGACCTGAGCACTAAAACATGCGAAGTAATTTCTTACTGAATTCACGCGAGCTTTCTATTACACTTTGCAGATTTGCGCTAACGCCCATATTTTCGGAGTTAGAGGGGGGCCATCGATGGCCCCCCGGTGGGGCGAAGGTGGCACCGGACCCCCGGTGGGGCGCGGGTTAATGTTGTGTACGGTGTCTAAAATGTGTTTGGCCAGTCCAGAGTGGTTGTGGTCCTCGTTTTCTATAGCTCTTTTATGTTCTTGTTGTCGCGTTTTTATGGTCCTACACGTTTCCCCTATGTATGTTTTTCCGCATTGACATGTGTACTGGTAGACTACTTCTTCGTTTTGGTGTTTGTGTCTTTTGTCCTTTGGCTTTACTAGTATATTTTTTAGGTTTGTTGCCGGTTTGGTTTGTGTTTTTGCGTATGGTCTTATTAAACGCACGATACGTTCTGAAATACCTCGGACATACGGAATGACTAGTGTGGGTTTTGTTTCTCCCTCTCTCTAGTTGGTTGTTTTCTTGTCGAGATTCCTGGCGTTGGATTTTTCTGTGTGTGTTTTTGATGAATGTTTTGGGATAGTGATTTTTCTGTAGTACCTGTTCTACGTGTTTGATCTCGTGTGTCCTGTCTGTTTCTTCTGATGAGATGGTTTTCCCCTATTTATAAGAGTCCTGACTACTGTTTCTTTGTGTTGTGTGCTATGGTGTGATTGAAAGCTTATATATTTTTCTCCTTGGGCTGGTTTTCTGTATACTTTAGTGGTTAATGTTCCATCTGTTCTTCTTTGTACTGCAACATCTAGGAAGGGTAGCATTCCTTCGGCTTCTCTCTCTGATGTGAACTTAATTTTGTGTGAAAGGGAGTTCAAATGTTGGTGTAGGGGCTCAACTTGTGAGGTTTTGACTATTACGAATGTGTCGTCCACATACCTTTTCCATAACTTAACGCCAGGAGCGAATGTTTCGAGTGCTTTGGCTTCTAGCTCTTCCATCACTAATTCCGCTACTATAGAGCTGACGGGGCTGCCCATGGCAGTTCCACTTATTTGCTTGTAAAATTGTCCATTTACTTGGAAGTACGTGAGATTAAGGCAAATTCTTAACATACGAACTATGTCGTCTACATCCAACCCCGTCGATGATCTAAAACTGTCATCCTCACTAGCCATTTCTTGTTCTACCCTTCTTTGGGCAATTTCGCACGCTAGCTCGGTTGGAATCGAGGTGAAAAGAGACACTACATCAAATGACACCATTATTTCGTCATCTGCTATAGTAACTTCTCTTACTTGCTCGGCAAATTTTGTAGAGTTCCTAACGTGGTGGTCCGAGTTCCCTACAAGGCATGCTAAAATCTTGGAAAGGTGTTTTCAAACATCGTACGTTACAGAGCCTATTGAAGAAACTATTGGTCTCAGCGGGATGTTCGGTTTGTGTACTTTCGGTAGACCGTAAAACAATGGAGGAGACGGATCGGAGGGGTACAGGGATAATTACTGTACCAGCGATAAGGGAAGCCTTAAAGCACGTAGTAACATGTGTTTAAGGCTTCCCTTATCCCTGTACAGTACTTATCCCTGTACCCCTCCGATCCGTCTCCTCCATTGTTCTACTGTCTACCGAAAGTACACAAACCGAACATCCCGCTGAGGCCAATAGTTTCTTCAATAGGCTTTTGTAGTGTTTGACCTTTCCAAGATTTTAGCATGCCTTGTAGGGAACTCGGACCACCACGTTAGGAACTCTACAAAATTTGCCGAGCAAGTAAGAGAAGTTACTATAGCAGATGACGAAATAATGGTGTCATTTGATGTAGTGTCTCTTTTCACCTCGATTCCAACCGAGCTAGCGTGCGAAATTGCCCAAAGAAGGGTAGAACAAGAAATGGCTAGTGAGGATGACAGTTTTAGATCATCGACGGGGTTGGATGTAGACGACATAGTTCGTATGTTAAGAATTTGCCTTAATCTCACGTACTTCCAAGTAAATGGACAATTTTACAAGCAAATAAGTGGAACTGCCATGGGCAGCCCCGTCAGCTCTATAGTAGCGGAATTAGTGATGGAAGAGCTAGAAACCAAAGCACTCGAAACATTCGCTCCTGGCGTTAAGTTATGGAAAAGGTATGTGGACGACACATTCGTAATAGTCAAAACCTCACAAGTTGAGCCCCTACACCAACATTTGAACTCCCTTTCACACAACATTAAGTTCACATCAGAGAGAGAAGCCGAAGGAATGCTACCCTTCCTAGATGTTGCAGTACAAAGAAGAACAGATGGAACATTAACCACTAAAGTATACAGAAAACCAACCCACGGAGAAAAATATATAAGCTTTCAATCACACCATAGCACACAACACAAAGAAACAGTAGTCAGGACTCTTATAAATAGGGGGAAAACCATCTCATCAGAAGAAACAGACAGGACAAACGAGATCAAACACGTAGAACAGGTACTACGGAAAAATCACTATCCCAAAACATTCATCAAAAACACACACAGAAAAATCCAACGCCAGGAATCTCGACAAGAAAACAGCCAACTAGAGAGAGGGGAAACAAAACCCACAGTAGTCATTCCGTATGTCCGAGGTATTTCAGAACGTATCGTGCGTTTAATAAAACCATACGCAAAAACACAAACCAAACCAGCAACAAACCTAAAAATATACAAGTAAAGCCAAAGGACAAAAGACACAAACACCAAAACAAAGAAGTAGTCTACCAGTACACATGTCAATGCGGAAAAACATACATAGGGGAAACGTGTAGGACCATAAAAACGCGACAACAAGAACATAAAAGAGCTATAGAAAACGAGGACCACAACCACTCTGGACTGGCCAAACACATTTTAGACACCGGACACAACATTAAATGGGATGACGTCAAAATCCTAGCGTATGAAAACCATTGGAGAAAAAGAAAAATAAAAGAAGGCATCTTCATCGCAAAAACACAACAAAACCAACTACTAAATACAAACTCAGGCATTCCAATGCCAGAAATTTACCAGGTTCTTCGCCTTTCTTCATAAAAAGTAAAGAATGATAATAATAATGAATAATAATGATATTGGTAGTAACAATGATAATAATAGTAGCAAAACAATAACAAATAAAAAGTATCTCAATGCTGCATGTTCGTCAGGTATACCTAAACTGTAACCTTCCCGTGTGTGCACTGTATTTGCCTCTGTGACGCTTAACTCACTTAATTATATTGTTGAACTTGTATATTACTTATTCTTGGGCAAGAAATAGCAAGTAGAATGTTAGGTTTTAGCACGAGTGTGTTGCGATGTTTTTCAAACTTGTATAGTATTGAATTAGGCGCTGGCTAAGCAATCTTTTCGCTGACGAAGATAGTCGAATGACCCTCGAAAGCTACGAAAATATAACCGAAATACGACTGGTGTCTGAAATAACTTCTACAAGAACTGGCCCCACCGAGTTCTACAAAATATATTCTGGGATTTTTTTCATATCGATGACCTAAGGTCAAGTACGGACCATGACCTCTCCATTGGAAATACACTGGAAAAACAGATTTTGGGCTGTATTTGTGAAGATAAAGGTGATTATACCTTCATATTTTCCAAATTGAAGTATCCTAGGCCTCTTCCCTGGTTCATGTTGCAATTTTTATCTGTGACATCTGCGAGGCCATCTGGAGCTACTTAAGCAGTTTTCAGACTTAGGTCAATAAATTTGCATGGAATGATGATACAGCTTTTATTTTCATGCTGTTGCGTTTGGATTGCCATTGAGAGTCGAATAATATGCATATTGACTATGCTAAGTCAAAGAGTGACCTTGACCTGACCTGAGGTCAGGTCATTTTTGTGTTTTGGCTTAGTATGGTCATATTATACATCATTGGATTTGCCGCCGTGACAAGAGGGAGCGAATGGTGCCTACAAAAAGATTCTAATTCTACTCTGTCAGATGCTTGAGCCTAAAAACTTTCCTAAAAATGCTAACTTCCTTGACCTATCATGACCTCAATATTCATCTGAGCCAAAAAGTGACTTATATAGTTGTTCATGAATTTGTATACGCAATCCACCAGCATTTGCGTTTATTCGCTATCCCGCATGGGGGTCGAGTTCGAGGGGGTTGTTCAAATACCCCCCCCACCAGGGCGAAGGTGGCTCAGAGGCCCACCGGGGCGCAGGTAAACTATTGCAGATCTATTGCTTCATATCGCTTTGTTTTGGATGTAACTATTTCTCCAACATCCTGCTTAGCCCACTATTTTCATTCAGCACAAAGTTTATCCCTGTACAACTTCCCGCGCCGACCCGTGCCCGGCGCTCCTAGCCTGGCTCCCGAGAACCCTCCACAGAAGTTGGCGACGCCATATGACCCTGTGGTCATTTTTTATCCCTGTACCAAATATGCATCAGGCCCAGGGCTGCCAGGTTTTTTCGGTGCAGAAAGACAAAACCAAGTTAGAAAAAGGGCCAAGAGGGGAAATTTCGTTTCCACTGAAATAACCAAAAAGATACCACAAAAACCAGATTGGAGGCTAAAACGACTCCTAATGGTACTCACAAACACACATATACACGGCAGAGCACTCTTTTATTACTGGTTAAAACTAAGTGTTGCCAGTTTTGAATTGACTTGAAGCAATTTTTAGCACACTTCTCATTTAATAGGAAGTCAGGAGTGCCCTCCCAATCTCGCGTGGCCATCAAATAATTTAATCCACATAACCAGAAAATGAGTTAGCATCATCAATTATCTTGCCCACACCACTCCCCGCTAACATTTAATAGTTTTCCTGCTTTTACGTCTGTGAATTTTTGCTCTTGAACAGTGGCGGATCTAGGATCTTGGTAAGTGGGGGGAGGGCGTAGCCTCAGAGGGCGCATTTTTTCCATTAACTTTTCACCCAAGGGTCACCTGTAGTATGGCATCCTTCGCGTCCGACTTTCGGTGGCCGTCATACTCGTGGATCGTGATTTAGACAATTTTCTGTCCCTCCTTCCCACCGCCATATCAGTTTTCTGTTGCTTTGTTGCCTTTTTTGGTGTCCAAATATCTTATTCAATAGCGGAAAAGGTCAAAAGAAGCTACATTTATACAAGGGGCAAACAAAAATTAGCTTAGATGCCAGCTGTTAGAAAAATGAAAAAGCCAAAGCCCCAGGAAAAGGGGCAACTGAAAAATAACAGGCCAAACACGACAAAAAGGCCAAATTCTATGTATTTTGCCACAAAATGGCCAACTTGGCAGCTCTGATTCAGGTCCCAGAGAAGAGAAGGCGTGAGGAGGTAGACTAGCCCGCACATCTCATGCGTTTTACGGGACAGCATACCAAAAAGGAAAACTCGATTCAACTGAAAATGAAGTGTGTGGGCAACTCCTTCGTAATTGAGAAACTGGAAATCATGCAATGGCAGAGCTGCCAGAGAGTGAGCTCTAGGACTCTACAGGTTATATGCAGAGGAAGATCCAGAAATTTCCCAAGGAGGGGGGAGGGCGGCGGGCGAACCCTGACAATAGGGCCCGGCCTCTTCAAAGGGGGCCCGGAATAGGTTTGGGGGCCTGACTGTGCCAGGTATCAATTTTCAGAAAGAAACGTAGTTACACAAAAACATGTCGGCAAGCAAAAAACCTTTAACCTCCGTTGGGGGGGGATGCCAAGCACTCCGGTAACTCAAAACACTATGAACTTGCCCTAGCATCGCTGAGGTCCGCTCAACATTGGGCTAGATCTCCTCAAATTCAGAAACTGGCCAAATTTTGGGTAGGATCACTGATCGGGACCATCTCAGATCGCATACAATATTCTGAGGCCTGCTTGAATGAAGAGTTTAAGAATTTATGCCTACTACTCCCAAGCAGGGATGGATGTTACAGCTACAGAGGGCCGAGACCAAATGAGTCCCGCAAGCAAGGCAGAGGGACGAATGTAGCCACGGAAAGCCCAGATAGACCACAGGGGGGGGTGCATAAATGCTAGAATAGGGGACTGCCTTCGGCCACAAAATATCTGTAATTATCGTGAGAGGCCCAGTCGAGCAGACAGTGGTCGCAAGTTGTTACAGCGCCCGTAAAGAATCGGCAGGTAATTTGAAGGTATTTCGAGCACTCACCTCTAGCTTGCAGAGGTTTTTGTACGTCATACGGCTGTCTTGTTGCCAGTCGGCTACTTTGTTGAGTTTTTGTTTTGTTTTCGGAACGACCACACTCCACTTGTACATACAATTCAAGTGAAGAGACCATGAAACTTAAAGAAAAACACTGCCGGAACCACCAAAATTTTCAGGTATAAAGAGGCGTGCTCTGTTTGATTTTGATTGTTTGCCTTTTTGTTCAGTGTTTGCGCCTTTCTGTTTGTATTTGTGCTAGTTCTTTGGTTTGCTGCGCCATTTCCATCAACCTTTTAGTTCTAGCGCTTTGTGTTTGTGTTACATTTTTGCTGCCCTTTTTCTTTAGTAACGAGGATCTGGATATGAAGACCTGGAGTTTGGGAAGAGGCTGGACATAAAATGTAGGCCCAAGAAATTACTCCAAAATAAACCGGATACTACGTAGCCTGAAGTTGTGTTTCTCGAAGTTTCAAGTTCCGGCCGTAACTTCAAAGGACCATCGGGGCCCCGGAAACATCTAAGGGGGCCCGGCTAGCCACAGTAAGCCCGGTTGATCTGCAGGGGGCCCGGCTGCAGCCTAAGGGGGCCCGAGTGCAATGCAGGATAATACCCTGCAACTGCTGAAAATAAGGCCCGGATTCGGCAGCTGTGGGCCCGAGATAAGTCTGAGGGGCCCGGTCGTGGGCTCAGCGGTTTAAAGTGGACTACATGGGGCCTGGAAGCATGTCAGGGTGCCCGGATAGCCACAGGAGGCACGGGTAAACTGCAGGTGGTCTTGCTGGGGTTACAGCTTTTTCCAGTGCTTAAGTTCGGCCCAAGGGAGGGGGCGATCGGCCCATCACACCCCCGCCCTTGGATCCGCCCCTGGTTATATGGGCCTTTCCCATATATATATATATATATATATATATATATATATTGGTGTATTATATATATATATATATATTTTTTTTTGGGGAGCAGGTTCAAAAAAAAAAAAAAAAAATCTTTAATGCACTGGGTATTGAATATGATTGATTACTGTGCCGCGGAAAGTTTCTAAGAAGCAGATTCAAGTTTTCTTATCAGTTTTCAATTATTTTCGGAATATTTATGGAGAACAGAGGCAAAGGGCATGTGTTAAAAGTCATAAGATATAATATTTCGCCTAACTTTAAGCATGATCACATACGGTGTGGCATTGGCACTCGGTAACACTTCAAATTACAGTCTTTTTAATCTCAACAGCGAGCACACACATAATATAGTTCTAAACCTTCGTTGCGACATAACGTAGTTCTCAGTATACTAAAGGCAAGTCAACACAACACCTATCACAAAAACATACAAGTAAGCACACTAAAACAGGATACTTCTATCATAGAGCGGGAGCTGTGTGAGCTGCTCGGTATGTATGTTGATTACAGGCGATGTGTCCCTAATGAATAGTGTTTCTAGTGTTTGCAGTCTGCGATGATCGTTGCACTGTGTGAGAACTGTTGTGTTTTCTGTTAGAATTTTTCGTGTGATGTCTGTGTCATGGTGTTCTTTCATATGCCGCTTGGAGAATCCTTCTTGAAGGTGCATCGTGAGGCGTCTGCTTAGTGTTGTGGTGGTGAGACCAATGTAGCATATCTTACGGGTTGCACAGTCCCCGGTTTTACATTGGAACTGATACACTACATTGGTCTGCTTGAGTGGTGAAGATTTCTTGGAGATGTTGTTGCTCATGGCCAGATTAAATGTTTTGGGACCTTTGTAGTAGATTCTTAGCTTGAGTTCGTTGCTGGAGTCTGTTGTTGTCGTGTTTTTGTGTACTATGTCTTTGATGGCTTTCTCGTCTTGTTTCCAGGCTGGTGTGAGTGAGTTTCTATAGTGTAGGTCAATGGTTTTAGGTGCGGTGGACTGCTTTTCTCTATGGTTAAGCATACTTTTTACGACTGAATCGAACATTCGGTTGCTATAGCCATTGTTGACAAGGATTTGTCTAACCCTGCCTAATTCACGGTGCAACAGTAGCCAGGTTGAGCAGTTCTTGAGTGCTCTACGAACATAAGCTCTAATCACACCCCTTTTGTAGCTATCAGTGCAATCCCCGGCCCCATTCATGCATCGGCCTCCGTCTGTCGGTTTACGGTACACGTCAGTTACGATTGTTTCACCATTTCCATCTATCATAACGTCTAGAAAGGGTGGCCTTTTGCTCACATTCATCTCTGTGGTGCAGTTAAGACAGGAGTTGTCAGTAAGTGCCTTTCTCAGGTTTTCCAAGTCATCATTATTGTTCACATCTATCCAGATGTCGTCTAAATAACGAAGATACTGGTTTAGTCTAACACCGTTCACTGCTAGTGCTTTACTCTCAACATGGCTCATATACGCCTGCGCGAAAAGCACTCCCAAGGGGGACCCCATAGCCACCCCATCGACTTGAACGAATAACTTACCCTCAGGGAATCTGAACGGGGGCTCTTTGGTACATAACCGAAGTAAGTCTCCCAGAACACTTTTTGGAAGTCGGGGTGGTGACCAAAAAGTGTTCTGGTAGACTTACTTCGGTTATGCACCAAAGAGCCCCCGTTCAGATTCCCTGAGGGTAAGTTATTCGTTCAAGTCGATGGGGTGACACAGACACATGACATTACACGAAAAATTCTAACAGAAAACACAACAGTTCTCACACAGTGCAACGATCATCGCAGACTGCAAACACTAGAAACACTATTCATTAGGGACACATCACCTGTAATCAACATACATACCAAACAGCTCACACAGCTCCCGCTCTATGATAGAAGTATCCTGTTTTAGTGTGCTTACTTGTGTGTTTTTGTGATAGGTGTTGTGTTGACTTGCTTTTAGTATAGTGAGACTACATTTTATCGCAACGAAGGTTTAGAACTATATTATGTGCGTGCTCGCTGTTGAGATTAAAAAAGACTGTAATTTGAAGTGCTACCGAGTGCCAATGCCACACCGTATGTGATCATGCTTAAAGTTAGGCAAAATATTATATCTTATGACTTTTAACACATGTCCTTTGCCTCTGTTCTCCATAAAAAATTCCGAAAATAATCGAAAACTGATAAGAAAACTTGAATCTACATCTAAGAAACTTTCCGCTGCACAGCAATCAATCATATTCAATACCCAGCGCTATATATATATATATATATATATATATATATATATATATATATATATATATATATATATATATATCGCTGGTATGATCCTCTGCATATTATCTGTGAAAGTGCGGTGCATGGTCACGTCGGCTGAATTGTCAGTTTGCATGCCACCTCTCTTATTGAGGGAGGGGGTGCGTGAGAACCAAAACGGCTGCGGACGTATAGCTGCCTTTGTGTGCGCGTAGAATTGGACATTGCGGATTGACACGGAAGTGTTTAAGTGACGGAACACTCGGCTAATTCCCCACGGTTCGATCTCGCGGTTCTTAGACATTAAAAGCAGATAATTACAGGGTACCAGAGGTTTGGAGTGCCTGAACCCCAAACCAGTCACTGAGCACAATGCTTCGGTCTTCTTTTTCGAGATATAGCTTAAAATTTACAGACATTGACGTATTTCTTATACATCAGAGGTCAAAATATGTATTTAAAAATTTAAGCTAACGGTTTCTTGATCACTTCATGATTATGATTTGATAAATGAATCAAAATAAGCATACGCAATTCAAAATGGACAAGCAGCTTCGAAGCTGCACCCAAAGAAGGATATTCCTCTTTCTATGCTTAAACTATTCATTCTATTTCTCAATTGCACGCCGCTCTTTTCTGCGCTGTGAAATAATTAGAGCGTATACCACACAAGCGCCGTTTCTCTGCCGAATTCTGCTCCAATGCAGAGGGTCCATTTTGGCTCACTGTCACACTCTCACTGGCATTCCCATGCAGTGCAATTTGGCAGAGGACGAAAAAAATTGGCACGAGTCAGCTTCGTTGGCAGCTTTTCCTCATATACTTCAAGTCTGTATATTTGAATCATAAGAAAATCATGAGCCTAGATAGTTGAACCAAAATAAAATTATGGCGAACCCAAAGGGTCATCGCAACTTTACCTTGCATTGTGATTCTAGTAAGCCACATCCAACTGTCAAGCAATGTTAAAATGGTCTTTGCGCTAGAGCCCGAGTGTGAGACTGATGCGTTGCGCACTAATTTAAAGGTCACGTCAGCCCTGAATGGTGTGGCTGGCCTGCCGCCCAGTCAAATCTACATATTTAACAGGAGATATAATAAATTTACATATTTAACTGCTGATCCCTGCTTATGTGACGACAGTGCGGTATTATTGTTTGTACTTGCCCATGGGAGGAGTGTAACACCTATGTTTCTATGTGGGGAAGACGAACCACATAGAACCATGTAATTCATTTACAGTCTGCGCTGACCTGTGCTCGGGTCAGGACGTGCCCTGATAGCGCTCGGGCATGCTGTGACCGGTGGGCTGCGGGGAGCCGGGCGCCGGGCGGTGTAACTGTGCGCAGTGAGTTGTGATAGCCAGCAATGGTATCAAATGTGGGCTTGAGTTTTCATAGCCTTTTACAGTGAGTGAGAACAATGGAAACTGAAAACGCACTGGGAGATTGCAGTGCTGCCTAACCATGTCCGAATCTGACGGAAGTGAGTGTGATCGGGACTCTGTGTTCACCGACGCCGCATCAGGTACAGACACAACTTCCCGCGGTAAGCGACAGCTCTCGGTTAGTGAGATGACTAGGAACCTTGAAAAGAAAAGACTCAAAAATATGAAAAGGTCTGATGAAAAGTCCCCTCGCCAGCGCGCAGGGACAGATAGGGGTAAGGACACTGTGACCCTGGAAGCGATCAAGCAGCTGGTTGAAGACGGAAACAACCGTGTCATTGAAGCCTTAGAGAGAAAGCTTGCGAGCATGGAGAAACGCATAAACGCACTAGAAAGTGAAGTATTCGAGAAAGATGCAGCAATTAGAACCTTGAAAGCGGAATGTGAAAGCCACAAAAAAGAGAACAATGAGTTGAAAGAAAGAGTGGATGGCATTGATAGAAATCGACGTTTATCTTCCCTAATCCTCACGTGCAAAGACTTTGTAGGACGCACCCATGGAGAGGACATGGGCAGTAGAGCTGTCAGGGCTCTTAATAGCCGTCTACCTGGGCTGAACCTATCTGAAAGTGAAATTCAGGTCGCTCACCGATTAGAGTCAGACTCTAAAGTGATTGTGAAGTTCTTGAGGCGCAGTGTACGCGACACAGTGTTCGAGAGGCGGTTCGACCTGTTTCCGAAGCGTGGCCCAAACGACCGGTCGGGTACTGACCGCAGTGGTGTTCCTCGCCACCAACAGATGGCACCACTGTACATCGGTGAATCGCTGGTACCCGAGAGGCAGCGAGTATTCCAGCAGCTGTTAGCTGCTCGCAGAGTGGAGAATGGTGCCAGGATTGCTACCGTGTTTTCACGACGCGGTCTGGTGTACTGCAGAAGAACCAAAGGAGGAAACAACATCTGGGTGAGAAGCGAGGAGCATGTTAAGGCCTTGCTAGGAGGTGTACTGCCCAAGCTTCCGTTCCGGGATGGACAGCAGAGCGGCGGACGTACGGGTGGACGGGGAGAGCAGTCTCGGAATGAAGCGGGACCTGGAGGTGGGTCGCAACCTGTCGCTGGCTCGCTTCCTGCGTCGGTGGCCCACGCGGCGTCCGGCTCGTCGGGAGCGGCGACGGCTTCGACTGCGGCAGGGCGTGGTCAGGTTCGGGATACCGATTCGCACGTGAATAGCCTCGGGGCTGGAGCACGGAGCGGACCTGGTGGTGCACCTGCAGCATACGCTGACATGGCGTAGTGAGCGATGAAAACCACTACGATGAAGGGAGTATTTCATAAGAATAAATGTATGTGTATTAAATATGTAGTTGTTGTAAATCTTATTGTCAAAAGTTGTAACTTTTGCGTTATCAGATACTAATCATTTTTTCGTGAATGAAACTTAGTTTGGGATTTTTATTGAGATAACGTGACCTGATAACCTGGTAGCTCTGCCGTTTTGTGGAGGAGTTTGAATGTCACTGTGGGGGCGCTCATTTGAATTCTTCCGAGCTATACAATCCAGGCTTACATGTTCCTCTGTTGAAGTGTCTCGATAAACTGATAGATGAAACGCACGTTCAGAGGGAGCATATTTTTGTATTTTATTGTCTGTTCTAATTATTTGTAAAGAGTCAAGCCGAAGATTCTTTCTATAGATTGATTGTCGATGTTGAAGCTTCTATTGTCTTCAAATATCTGGCAGGAGCATGTGCTAATGATTGGCTTGTATCGCGTAGTAATTAACTTTTGCGCGATGTAAAACGTTGGTATTTCACGATTGCATGCAATGAAAGACGACAATGTACAACAGGAAATGATGTATGTACATGTGTTTTCTAAGCTGAAGGCTCAGGTTAGTTTTGCATGAACAATTCGTAGGCTAATATTTCTGACTCCATAGCGAAATCTATTGAAATTGCAGCGAGTGTGAATGACGAGTCAATTGATGCTGTGCTTGCAGGTCATGTGTGGTGGCGGAGCGGCCGGGTCCCTTCGGCGGGCGTCCCCGCTGCGCCGGGCGCTGCTGTCGTCGGCTGGGCTGCATCTGATCTCCCTTCTGATGGTTCACCGGCGCTGCGGGGGCTGCGGGGCGTCTGCTGGGGGCCCGGCTCGCGTCGTCAGGAGCCGCGCATGATTACTTGAAATGGTACGTGATGCTTCCGCTGATGTCATCGTGAAATGTTTATTTTGAAGCGTTACATTAGTGAGAGCTATCAGGAGTGTGATTTTTGCACTCTGTTACGTAGGATGGCGATGGTGGTACCAGGATAGATGGATGTGGATTATTTGACTCCTTGGTTAAAAGGCTACATAAATGTTGAGATGGGGAGCTTAAAGCATGTCTCCAGGTATTTACCGTTCATTGGCCGTCCGGGGCCCGGACCTCGCTACCAGCATCAGTTGGTACTGGTATGGTTTGGTGCACTCATGGGAGGGGTCGGTTCGATATCGTGGATGGGATTTCATTAGGTGTGTGTGCATACTATGTAGCATGCTTGTTCGTCGATGTGGGGTCTGGATTAGCATTTATAGTTCCTATAAATTTCAGAAGGCCATTGCTCAGTGCTACTAAAACATTCTATGTATTCAAACATAACATTGAACTCTCATACGAATTCATTGAAATAGGACACTTCCTGGTTGCTTCTGAATTGACATTGTACCGTTTGGCAAATTGGCTAACCGATAGATGGCGAGTAAACTTGCTAGTTCCTCTTTTTCCCGCAAGGTTATGTTTGTTGTTCAACGGTAGCTCGGGAAGAAGAGAAAAACGTTAATTCATTTTAACTTGTATGTCTGATCTTAAAATCCTAACATTTAATGCTCGCGGAATTCGGCTGGCGTCCAAAAGAAGAACATTGTTTCGATTCATACATTCTCACTTTCCCAAACACATAGTGGTAATTCAGGAAACCCACTCATGTGACCGCGATGTTTATGTTTGGCAGGCTGAATGGGGATCGGATATAATTTTCTCGCATGGAAAGACTACTAATGAGTGCGGAGTTGCCATTCTTATGCCTCGGTCATTGCAAGGAAGTTGTGCGTTTAATGTTTCACATTGCTCCAATGATGGTAGGCTTATTATCGTGGACTTGAAATTTAGTAAATTTATGGTAAAATTAGTCGCAGCTTACGCGCCAACTCAGCGGCAAAAGAGCCAGCAAAAACATTTCTTTCGTTTGATCAATGATAAAATAAATAGCATGTCTGAGGCTGAAAAGTCTTACATCATTTTCTGTGGAGACTTAAATACACATTTATCACGTCGAGACACCTCAAGGTCCGATTTTCGTGTTTCGCCCGCAGCCAAAATATTACTTAATTCAATAAAGGAACATAAGCTTATTGATCTCTGGCGTGACAAAAACCCTGATATGCGACGCTATTCATGGCGCCGTTTAACACCGCAATTACAGCAATCCAGGCTGGATTACATTATCATAAGCGAATACATTAAAACTCACCATGTTGTAAGCAAGGTTGAGATAAGGCCTGGGGTATTAAGCGATCATAGCATAGTAAGTGCTGAATTTAATATGTTTTCCTCTGATAAAGGTCCAGGGCTTTTTCGATTCCGTAATGAGCTACTTGAAGACACAATCTTTGTAGGATTAGTCAAGACCGAAATAGGGAAAGTAAAACGGGGTCAGGAACTTTATAATAATGTTTCTGAATCTGGTCTTTTGTTGGAACTTCTATCTAGTCAAATACGAGTAGCTAGCATTAAAAGATGGAAAGAAAGAGAGACTGCAAAACGCGAAGAAAATAATAGGATTTTGGAATCATTAGTTAGGACCGAATCCGAAATAGCCACGTGTGGTGATGATTCTTTACTAGAAAGGTATAGACAATTGCAAGTACGTGCGGATGAAATACAAGAAGAAAAGGGTAAACTAGCCATGATTTACTCTGGCGCTAAGTGGCTTGAACAAGGTGAACGCCCTACTCGCTATTTTCTCAACCTGCTTAAGCGAAGGAATATGGATAAGAAAATTGAGGTACTGCAATCGGAAAATGGTGATTTCGTAACGGGTAACAAAGATATTCTAATTATGTGCAAGGAATTCTTTAATAAGATATACACAACACAGTATAGCTATGATAGAGGTAGTGAATCAGCCTGTGATAAGTTTTTGGGAGAACTGGTTTTTCCTAAGGTTAGCGCCGAGAACAGAGAAATATGTGACGCTCCCATCACCGGCATCGAATGCAGGTTAGCTCTTGATGGTATGAAAAACAATAAGGCACCGTCGGTTTCAGGCTTCACTAAGGAATTTTTTCGATTCTTTTGGGAAGACTTGGAACAGATCATTGTAAGTTATATTAGAGAAGTCAAAGAAAATGGACTACTTTTCGTTACTCAAAGGAGGGGTATTATAACGATGATTCCTAAACAGGGTGATCAAAAAGTTTTGAAGAACAAACGAGCGATCTGTCTCCTAGATATTATATATAAAATAATCGCAAAAGTTATTGCAAATAGGTGAATGTTAGTAGTGAGGGATTTAGTTGCTCCTGATCAAACAGGTTCAATACGAGGGCGGAATATTGGAGTAAATTTAAGAACAACTTCTGACATCATAGAATATTGTGACGCCGATAAATTAAGTGGAATACTTATGGCATTGGATTTTCAGAATGCATTCAATTCTGTCGAGCATAAGTTCATTGAAGATACTTTGATAAAATTCGGATTTGGAAGTAATTTTATTGAATGGATTCAGATTCTGCATAGGGATATGGAACTCGCTATCATAAACAATGGATTTACATCCTCATGGTTTAAGCCATCGCGTGGTCTGCAACAGGGCTGCCCTGCTTCCAGTCTCATATTTTGCTTAGTTGTCGAAATTTCGGCTGTTAAGATTCGTGCAACACCTAGGTTGAACGGTATAATAATTTCTAATGAGGAGATAAGAATCTCACAATATATAGACGATACAACTTTGTTCGTAAAAGACATTGACTCAGCCAAGAATGATTTGGAGCTAGTGAATGAATTCGGAATGTACTCCGGCCTGCAATTAAATCTAAATAAATGCAAATTTATGTGGTTAGGCTCCCAGAAACGCTCAGCGGAACGTATTTGTGGACAAGAACCTAATGAGCGAGTAAAGATTTTAGGCGGTACATTTAGTGCCTTGCATGAGTGTAGCGACATTAATATTCAGCCAGCTATGATTAAGATTCAAAATGTTTTAAACCAGTGGTCCCAGCGAAATCTCACGCTTAAAGGGAAAATAACAATAGCAAAAGCTGTCGTTATTTCTCAGCTAATCCACATGACCTCCGCAGTAATTTTTCAAAAGAGACATCTGGACACAATCCAAAGTAAAATTATGCGTTTCATTTGGAGGGGGCGTCCGCCAAAAGTTGCCAGAGAGGTGCTGTGTCAAGAAGTCAAGAATGGGGGCTTAAACTGTCCAAATGTGATAAATCTTTATAAAGGGCTGCGTTGCTCTTGGATGGGCAGAATCTTGTGGAATATGGATATAGGGTTCGCAAAAATTTTTCAGAAAAGGATTCGTGTTAAGTTAGAGCACATATTGCATATGAATTACAATTTTGCGTGGGTTAATGACAGAAGAGTAGCTGAGTTTTATAGGGAGATGTTATATTGGTTCAGAGAAGCGGTCCCCATCAAAGAACCTACTTGTGGAAAGGAAGTGCGTAAACAAATAGTGTGGAATAATGAAGCTATTCGGGTGGAAGGGAAAATTATTTTCAATGCTGCATTGTACGAAAACAGTATATTGTTCCTTGATGCATTCCTTAATCATCAGGGACGAATCTTAGACTATAATTCGTTTAAGGAAAGCAACAACTTGACACGATTGGATCCTCTTGTTTATATGGGCTGGTGCCGGGCCATTCCTGCGATATGGAGACGGCTTGCCGTTGGCAGTGAAACACTAACCGTTGAGGAGAAGGTGCTTGGCCGTGGCATAGAAGTGAAAGGAAAAGTTGTCCTGGTTCAGTGGATTAAAGTTAAATATTTTTCAAACAAATTTCTAAAGGAGATAACCCCCAGAGCGCAAATAAAATGGATAAATGAAGGAGTTGAATACGGAGAAGACTGGTGTAAAGTATATTTACTTCCATTTAACATCACGAAATCAACAAGGCTTCAAAATTTACAATATAGGATAGTTCATAGGTTTTTTCCAACTCGAAGATTCTTGTGTATACGAAAAGTGATAGATGATCCATTCTGTGATAGGTGCGGTAGCGTAGAGACAATTGAGCATTTCTTCGTAGAGTGTGGAGAGGTTAGAGGATTTTGGGATGATCTAGTTAGAAAAATTAACTCAAAGCTTGCCACAACAAAACAGTTCTTAGGCAACGTTACAAACATTCTCTTTGGATCATTAGGAACATTGAATGTTGTCAATTTAATAGTTTTGGCTGCAAAACAGTTCATTGCGAATCAGAGGTTTAAGGATGAAGAAATAAAGATGGGAGTTTTCTCAAAATTTCTGGAGAAAACATTTCAAATGGAACGGTGCATTGCAAAGAAGGACAGAAGAATTGACAGGTTTAACGAGAGGTGGCTACCATTTATCAATGAACATTTTGAGCTTTGTATTTAGTTCGTATAATCTGGACCCACTTCGGCGAGCTGCATGTGGTGAAGGAGGTTGTCGTGATGTGAAGTGATCTGTGAAGTGTATGGAATCAACGTGATTGCACATTGTGGGAGAGTAGGGATCGGGGGGGTGGGGTGGGGTAGGGTGGGTTTGGTACCGAGGCGATGGTACGTTGAAGCGACGTGGGATTATTACTGTGACACCAGTGGCAAGGTGTGAATGAAAATTGTTCAATTGCCTCGCAAATTTTACAGCCGTGTTTTGTGAAATACATTCTTCCAACAGAAAAAAAGTAATTCATTTACCCCACCACTCCTAATAAATAGGGAAGGTGGAAAGGCCAGTGTGCACTAGTGAATCCACGGAGTGGGGTGGGCCAACCGGGAAGCTGCCCCCAAACCCCAATGTTTGCCGAATTTCTTAAACAAGTTTCTCACGATTTCCCCCTCTCCACCCCCCCCAAACTTTCCGTCTGGATCCGACCCTGGCGGCGTGAATGTGTACGCATTGAACAGAGGGGGGACACAGTAAAGATGAGCTTTGTGGACAATGGGTGCATGTGAAAGGCTCTTGATATGTGAGCGTATCTGCTCTTTTTGCTTGTTCGTTTTGTTCATTTTTTCGTCAAGAAATCCGCCGGTGAAAGTCATAGGGATCTCGATTACTGATTTTTCATTATTAAATTCAATAATGCAGTTAGCTAATCAAAATTTTGGAAAGTCATGACCGAAATACAATTTAATATTTTTATGCTATTTTTTCTTGTATTTTTTTAAACAATTTATTGGAAAAGGAAGGGTATTTAATCTTTTTGAAACAAAAATATGAAATCGGAATTAGATAGTTTTGTAAAAGAGAAAATCAGCAGTAATTTGGGTTTCATACAAACAAAATTGCATGCGATTCAGTTGTTAGACCCCTTTATTGGTCAAAGATACTCTGATGGGGTGATGCTTGATATGAAGTTGAAAATATCTATTATATTGAATATATACATATGAGTTTTTATCATGAATATTTATTGTATATTGAATATATACATATTATGTTTGTCTTACGCAGAAGCACCAACAGTGCGTTGTGACACTGGGTGCATGACCGCAGACATGTTTTATATCTGTCAATCTGGGTGCTCGACCACAGGCATGTTTAATATCTGTTAAACATCTGCCACACAATGACATGGTTTGGGCCTTTTTAAGTGATGATGAGGTGAGAGTGACTAAAGATGAGCATGATATCCTCTTTCCGTTGCCCGGTCAGACCAGCGAACGAGGTGGGACCTGCTGCTCACCAGACCTCACGGGCAACAACAAGAGGAAGGTTACCTTGTCGTGAATGTTGCTGATCCATAGGTCTCGTCATATTGTCGTGCCAAGGTCAAGTCCGGAGAAGAGAGTCTGGTCTGCGCTGAGTTTTTTTCTAGTAAGACTTAATTGATTCCTGTGCCCTCCCCGAAAAGAATAGTGAAACTAGTAACATTCGGAGAGAGCACAGGTACTGCACATTATGGTGCAGCCTACATACATACACAGATGCATTCACCACAGTTCAAGTGTTAGTGCACGCACACGCACGCACACGCACACACACACACACACACACGCACACACACACACACACACACACAAACACACACACACGCACACGCGCACACGTATATTGAATATAATGATGATCAAGTTTGCACATAGTCAGAGTTCTATCACCATTTAGCACCACTACTGGACAGAATCAGATTCAGACAGTAAGGCAGCACCTCCTGTCCTGCTAATGTGGATAATCTGATCCACGTCAGTTGAACCCATCCAGTGTGGTATGCGTGTTTGAAGTGTAATTCGTGTTGTTCGGTTCCCCGAGCCATGTTTGATATGATTCCCCGAAGCCACTCCCAACACTGATCGACGAGCAGATATGTAAATCGAAGCCTGAGTGCTTCATTCACCTCGGTGTTTGAAGCTTAGCTTTTTTGCGTGTTTAACACCTGCACTGGAGAGGGGTCTGGCACTAACGCGCACTGGAGGAGAACTGGTAGGCCCCGCATAAGATCTCGGAAACTACGAGATATAGAACAAGACCAGTTAAGGGGTGGGTTTAGGCTACAATGATCAGAGAGTTAGTTGGGGCTATGGTAATCTACATCATGACCAATTTTCATGGACCTTGGTCGATATCTTGAGGATCAAACGAGGTCATAAATATCAAATCCTGGCCATGCTGGAGACCTGTTGGGAAATGCTGTTATTTTGCGGGAAAAGGACGGGAATAAGCTAAAGACGGATCAGGGTCATAGAGCGAGGGTCCCAAATAATATTTCCTATAATTTTCAGGTCAAGGTCATTCAAGGTCACTGACCAAGGAGGTCACAATATGGTATACTACCTACGATGTATGTAGACTATGACTAGTACTATAGCCCCTGTTTGACGGGAAATTTGGAATGACCTGTACCAATGACCTTTGATCTTGAACTTTGACCTTGACCTTTACATTGAGGTACCTTAACTGTGACGTCATAGCATAATATACGTCGACTGGGTGACGTCACTTGACTGGAAGCGCTGGGGTCAATGACCTTGAAAATGCAGATATGACCTGGACCTGTGATCTTTGAACTTGACCTTGACCGTCATGTGAGGTGACCTTGACTTGTCATCCCGGTTATATGGCGTTATGACGTCACCACTCGGTCTCCAATGCAAGTGAACTGGTCCAACCGCGTGATTTCGGCGATCTCAAAGTGCAGGTCTGACTTTGAAATCCTATAAGTTAAAACAATTTTGACCGATTTTCAAAATTCCATTGTTAAATGTGGCTAAGTATCTTCTTTTTACTACGAGCGGTTCTCCGGCTGCCTCGGAAAACAGGTGGGGGAGGGGGCTCTGAGCCCCCCTCCAGCGCGCGTGTCTCGAGGGACCCCTACACTATTTTTTAGAGGTGGCACCTACATTGGAGGCAGGGTGGTAACTTCGTGGCGCTATATATGTAATATCACTGATATGCCAAGGTCACCTCAAATGAAGGTTAAGGAAGAGGTGAAATGTGACAGATTAAGACCATACCAGAATTTTCGGGGTCATCAATTCCAGTGTTCCCCCTCAAATAGTGTTGTCAAGTACGAAGTACATTTCTTATTTGTTTATTTTGTTTCTTTGTTTATTGAAAACAATCAGCAACAGGCATGCACCCAATTATAGCTGAATTCGAAGTCAAAACATCGGATGAATGAAAGTAAACATGAGACACGGTAGATAATAAGACGGTAAAATTGTAAAGGTGAAAATTTTAAAATGAACAGGAAAACCACTGCACTTCACCTCATGGAAAACAATAAATCTACCGCCCTTTAAACATTAAAAGTGGATGGCTTCGTATATTTTCCTGACAATGGATTTAAAAGCTGCCAATGTTGGGCTGAAAGGGTCGGCTTTCGGATATCGCATAACATGACTGTAAAAACAGAGCGTTGCCCGCGAAAACAAACCACGCCTTATTGTTTCCACGCGTGCCACCGGAACATGGAGCAATTGCTCTCTCACAGCCCTGGTTCACCGCTGAGGTACATGTAAGGGGAACACTCCGAGCAGGGGGTAATCATGGTAGGGTTAACTATGAAATTATGGTGGGATTTCATAGTTAACCCTTCACCGCCTGCGGGTGGAGCATTCCACAACAAATTGACCAAGCGATAACACCCTAAATCTCAGATTTGGAAGAAAATTTGCCGCAGGGGCTGTCCAGCACGTGTGTGTGTCCCTCCAGTCCCTCCAGTGCGTATGTGCCAGACCCCTCTCCGGTGCGGGTGTTTCCAACAACTCCACAACTCCTCCCTCCAATAACTGCCATTTGTGTACTTTCTGCTACGGTGGGCTGGTTCCGCCCTCCACCGCCAAGATCTGGAAATCTGTCCTTCCTATTCGGAAAATTTACAGTGCGACCGGTTTTTCTCAAGTTGGACTCCATTTATGAAAAGCAAATTTAAAAACCTTGAAAAATTTAAGCAGGGACACGCAAGCTATATAACAAATTTTTAGATTTTTCATTGCTCTTGGCCCTGTTGTTTTATTTCCTCAAACGTTTTCAGTATTGGAAAATAATTGACGCATGATTATTATATATTTTCGTTAGATTAAGATTAAACATTCAATGGCCGTTCTCTGGTCAGAGCTATATAGGAAAATATAAACATTTTACCATCATTATTTTGCATAGATAAGCAGACGTCAGACACTGCAAGACATTCTTGAGATTGAGATAAATGTTATAATGCCCAAAAACCATCAGATGTGGATATAAGAAACGAAAATAGTGGGACAAAATGTTTATTGCACAGTATGAATACTTCAGCTATTTATACTTCTCATCTCGTCCCGCCTTTAAAATATCAGTCAGCCTATGCCGAACCTTGGGGGACTCTAAATGATCTTACCTCCTTGATCCGCCTATGGATGATTGTTTTTTCTTGGCAGTCTTGGAACCAAATGCATGCCTAAGATACTTATCACATCCATTGCACTTAGTAGGTATGGTAAAATACGCTTTCATATGCTTGAACCCCTCCCCCTTAATAATTTTTCCTGAGCACGCCTATGACATATTGATAGCTTATAATATAGAACTGGGAGTATGATGTGGCTACTTTTATTCTTCCCGACTCTCCTGTCAGTAGTCTACTGACTTCTCACTAATACAATTCAATCATATTAATAAAATACTATTTTGAGCTGCTGTAACCACCTCTGTTAAAAAAATCAAATGCAGATTTAAAGTAACAGTCACTTGACATCTCCTTCATAATATTAAAGTATTCTAAGAGCTCTCAATATTCTTACAGACGGCTTTGTTGTGAGGGGAGCGGGCCGTGTACACGATAATACCCGGTTTGCAAATAAATCCTTCCTAAATAACGAGCCATAGCCCCACCCCTGTTGGAAATATAACCTCCAAACTTTGTGAGAAACTGCCAAATTTAGTTTTAAAAACTCCAGAAAGTTCCAAAGGCTTATTATGAACTGTTTCGGAGATACCTTAAGAAAACATGCGGGATGAGCGGAATTTGGCCCTCCCTTGATAGGAATATTATTTAACATTTCCCAAAGGGTACCTTCACAGATATGTATCTGATATTGTTGTTCCGGGCGCTAGCACAGCGCCATAGAGGCTCGGAAGCGGATGATTGGGGCTATAGTAGCTACCAGCTGTCGTCCTCATTGACACTTGTGACCTTCACATGAAGCAGCCACAGCAGCTGGGCTCGTCGGTGGCTTGCTGGTGGCCTGCAGACAGGACATCGAGCTAAATAACATCGAGAAACGTACTTCCAGTTTCATAGCGAACAACACATTTGGGAAATGTAGTCCCGCTTCCGGTCTTGAAGCTCATGAGGAAGTTCCGGTCTGGATGGCTGTGAAGCTCATGAGGCAGCTCCTTAACCATCGCTCAAGTGAGGAGGTGTTAGAACAATCTCCTCGGTTTTCGACGGCGTCATTGAACGGAGACGTGGAGCGCCGTCTTAATTAGCATACCTTATTCTTGAGTGATGGTGCAGCATTTTCTTATGTTTTAACCTTGAATAATCTTGGGGCTGGACACCAGGCCAGTGACTTCACCCCAAAAACTGTTTCAAGTTGCAGGAGTGAAAATCGGTTTAATCTAGGTAGACATGATAACTATGTCTACCTAAGTATAGCGAGGAACACCACATGTGGTAACGGGATTTTCATATAGATGACCTTAGTGAGGTGTGGGTCATAACCTATCTATTAGAAATGCATGGGGAAAATATCAACCTCAACCTTCTGATGGCAGCCTTGAATTCACGTTAGGTCAGGTCATCTCTACATTTTCACCTAGTATGATCATGCTATACATCATCCGATTCTACTTTACAAAAGCAATCGAATGGTGCCTTAAAATTTTTTCAGACCCCCCCCCCCAAACCCAAAAAACCAAAAAAAAAATTAACCAAACCTACACCTCTTCCCCCCTCCTTTCCCCCAATAATGGCCTAGACAAAAAAGTGATTGATACTGTTTTGTAATCACTTTGTATGCAGTACCGACTACCGTTCCCCTTTAGTTTGCTATCTTGCATAGGAGCCGATCTGGAGGGGTTAGCGTCGACCCTCCCCCTGTGGTGGAGGTGGGTCGCAAGCTCACTGAGACGGCGCTTAAAAATACGCTGAGCTAACATCTACTTCATGTAACCTGGTAAGTGGACCTAAATATTACGGGTTGTACGGATAAAATGAAAAACAATAGACAGTGTTTCTTGACCAATTCTCGCAGTATAGCATGTTCCACGACTTACTCAACTGTGAGATGATTATTTATGCGGTGCTATCGTATATATGTGAAATTCTTTACCGGCATGTTCCCGTGATACAACGTGTTATCGTCTAATTATTTCAAATTTATTCAAAAGTACGGTGAGAAAATGTTATGATTCGGTGAAGAAACTCTCACCATACCATTCTCACGGTGCTCTGCATGGGCTCCTCAGTATCATTACAGGAGGTGATTACAATGGTCACGCCGCTTAGAACTGAGTGTAGCTTACGATTTTGTAAATATGGATACCTGATTACTACGTAAAAAGGAGCAGCGTCTCCCATATTTTTTCTCTGGAAGAGAAACCTCAAGTGCTGTTCAGAAACACAGCTTAAGCTAACCTTCACAAATAGAAACTAATGAATATATCAGATAGCTGTCTAAAAATACAATAACTAATACCAGGAAAAGAGGCTAAGTATGATTATATCATTTTGATTTAAGAACAACTGTAAGATGTGCGATACAAACTTATATACAGCTATAAAGTATCATATAAGCGGAAACAAGATACTGCAACCCCCACCACAGGAATTACCTTCCTAACCTGGCTGATACTCATCAAAATTCCTAAATTTAAGCGTTGACAAATACAAACCACAAATATCCCACAAAGTGAAGGAATTATAGCATACAGGAGACTGCAAGCTTAAAATGTGAAACTGGGTAACGAATACCTTTTCAGCAGGATGGGGCTGGCGACACGTATAACGCTGGCAGTTAGTGTGTCGTTGGACCCCAACATTTACTGGCCTGCCTAAAAATGTGCCATTGAGAGGGATTTGCGTACATTATTCCCAAAGATGCACACTCAGGGAAAGAGAGAGGGAGAGAGAGAGAGAGAGAGAGAGAGAGAGAGAGTCAGATACTGTATTTATGGTTTAATTGCTTGAGGCTTGAAACTGATTCTCGTAAGTACAGCATAGATAATATGCATAACTTCCGAACCCAATGTGCAAACCTAAGCTATCCCTTTAAGGTCATTCCATATATGCCGTGGCCCAATATCCGATGCCTGTCCATCATTCATTCTACGAGGAAAACTTGGGTACGGGACTAACTTAATAAAGATAACGATACCTCCACCTTCAGCAAATTTTGTGTTGTTTGCCTTCTAAAGTGGCAAACTTTAGATGGGATTAGTCACGGTGTCGGACGCTCGGTGGTATCGCTGCAGCCTCTCTCACCGTCGACTGCCGTCGCGTCTCTCCTCCTCTCTCTCTCTCTCTCTCTCTCTCTCTCTCTCTCTCTCTCTCTCTCTGGCCGGAAGGTAGCTGCCAGCAGCTACATCCCCACCTGCAAAGGCTGCCTCTCAGCGAGCCTAACAGCGATATCTCATCGAACAACCATTTCTCACCACATCGGCGCCACCGGACATAAAAAGACTGGTGCTTCTGGTAAAAGTGGCGTTCCAAGAACGCACTTCCCGGGATATAGGAAGGTGGGAATGCTGCTTTCGTGGTCAGGTTACTACATGACGCATCAGTATTGCGGAAAGAATGAACGGTGCATAATTGATTGAAGTTATAGAATGCATTATCATCAGCATATTTCAAGTTGCGTTGCACCATGAATTTTAAGCTCCAGGCAAGCTAAAAGTGTTTGAGAGCTTTTCGTCAATTCCGTATTGGATAGGACATGTCTCATGTTCTTCGTATTTTTTATTTGAAATGTATCTCAAAGTTAGTTACTAAGATGTTCCCTGGCCTCTCCCCTCGAATCCGGAAATGTAAAAAACACTGAAGATTATATATTCGGGCACAGCCCTTCATCAGAATCCTGGAGTAAATATCAATAATTCTCAGTCCTAGTATAGCCAGACCTCGAATTGAGCTTCACACAAAAATGCCTTTCAGAATGAATCGTTAAAAATAAGATTGGATGTCGTGACAACAACCATATTGGTACCTCTAACCTAAAAGTAATGCCGACAATACGACAAACCTAGAGCAGTATTTGTGACAGTCTTTTCTATTATTTCAGCCATACACTAGCTTTTGATTAACAGTGAAAAACTCGCTGAAGTACCTTAATCGGTTATTTGAATATTTCTGTTCTTCTTATTTACTATTTTTCCGTCGACTGCAGCTAAAATGCTAACCAAAAACTACCTATTAAGCACTAGTAGACGTGATACTAGATCGGTGTAAAGACTGCATACTTTCCCCTTTAAGATGATGCTATATTTTTACAATAAAAGCCTCCCTCGAATTATTTAGTTAAGACTGTACCTAGTGGTCAAGGTCAACTTTTTTTTGTAATTGATAAACCCATTTTCCACAGCCTGCTCCTCTGGCCCAACGTTAAGCGTCGAAAGAGTATACGTGTGGCTGTAAAAAAACATTATAAATTTTACATTAGACTTATTCAACAACCCTTGCCCTTAGTATGTACCTCTTAAACAAATGCAGCTTTTAAATTTAAAACAAATGCAACTTTGTCTACTAGTGCTTAATAGGTAGTTTTTGGTTAGCATTTTAGCTGCAGTCGACGGAAAAATAGTAAATAAGAAGAACAGAAATATTCAAATAACCGATTAAGGTACTTCAGCGAGTTTTTCACTGTTAATCAAAAGCTAGTGTTTGGCTGAAATAATAGAAAAGACTGTCACAAATACTGCTCTAGGTTTGTCGTATTGTTGGCATTACTTTTAGGTTAGAGGTACCAATATGGTTGTTGTCACGACATCCAATCTTATTTTTAACGATTCATTCTAAAAGGCATTTTTGTGTGAAGCTCAGTTCGAGGTCTGGCTATACTAGGACTGAGAATTATTGATATTTACTCCACGATCCTGATGAAGAGCTGTGCCCGAATATATAATCTTCAGTGTTTTTTACATTTCCGGATTCGAGGGGAGAGGCCAGGGAACATCTTAACAACTCATCATCATGCTCCTCGCCGCAGCACTTCAAAACTTATCAACGTTTGAATCCAACATTGGCCGTCAAAGAGTGCTGGCAGAAAGTTTGAAAAACCCCGAAAAACTAGCCAAGACCATTCTTCGTATTGAGTTCCTTACTGCTTGCCGAAGAGAATGCTTGGTTCCTCGTTTCATCCAAGATTCGTTAAGACCAGTGACAGCAATTTTTAACAACAATGATCGTATTCAAGCTCGTTCTACTTACTTTGCAAAGACACTTTTGAATGAAGCTATCTCGGAGTCCTTTAGGACGAAGGCTTTTTTAGAGCGTGAACGTTCACGGAATTTTGAACTCCTTCGCACATTTTTAGATCAGAATCGTTTTGATTATGTATTCCGAAAGTGCCATCAAGTCGAGATGTTTTGATTTTAGGGGTACGTACTGGGGTTGGGGTTTTTGAAATGTGCAACTAATTATTGATAATACTTTTCTGCAGCTAGACGTATAACCATTCGACACTTAACGTTGGGCTAGAGGTACAGGCTGAGGAAAAGTATTTACCAATGATTGTTCACATTAACTAGCTATAAAAGTTGCATTTGTTTAAGAGGTACATACTAAGGGTAAGGGTTGTTGAATAAGTATAATGTAAAATTTATAATGTTTGTTTTTTTTACAGCCACACGTATACTCTTTCGACGCTTAACGTTGGGCCAGAGGAGCAGGCTGTGGAAAATGGGTTTATCAATTACAAAAAAGTTGACCTTGACCACTAGGTACAATCTTAACTAAATAATTCGAGGGAGGCTTTTATTGTAAAAATATAGCATCATCTTAAAGGGGGAAAGTATGCAGTCTTTACACCGATCTAGTATCACGTCTACTAGTGCTTAATAGGTAGTTTTTGGTTAGCATTTTAGCTGCAGTCGATGGAAAAATAGTAAATAAGAAGAACAGAAATATTCAAATAACCGATTAAGGTACTTCAGCGAGTTTTTCACTGTTAATCAAAAGCTAGTGTTTGGCTGAAATAATAGAAAAGACTGTCACAAATACTGCTCTAGGTTTGTCGTATTGTTGGCATTACTTTTAGGTTAGAGGTACCAATATGGTTGTTGTCACGACATCCAATCTTATTTTTAACGATTCATTCTAAAAGGCATTTTTGTGTGAAGCTCAGTTCGAGGTCTGGCTATACTAGGACTGAGAATTATTGATATTTACTCCACGATCCTGATGAAGAGCTGTGCCCGAATATATAATCTTCAGTGTTTTTTACATTTCCGGATTCGAGGGGAGAGGCCAGGGAACATCTTAACAACTCATCATCATGCTCCTCGCCGCAGCACTTCAAAACTTATCAACGTTTGAATCCAACATTGGCCGTCAAAGAGTGCTGGCAGAAAGTTTGAAAAACCCCGAAAAACTAGCCAAGACCATTCTTCGTATTGAGTTCCTTACTGCTTGCCGAAGAGAATGCTTGGTTCCTCGTTTCATCCAAGATTCGTTAAGACCAGTGACAGCAATTTTTAACAACAATGATCGTATTCAAGCTCGTTCTACTTACTTTGCAAAGACACTTTTGAATGAAGCTATCTCGGAGTCCTTTAGGACGAAGGCTTTTTTAGAGCGTGAACGTTCACGGAATTTTGAACTCCTTCGCACATTTTTAGATCAGAATCGTTTTGATTATGTATTCCGAAAGTGCCATCAAGTCGAGATGTTTTGATTTTAGGGGTACGTACTGGGGTTGGGGTTTTTGAAATGTGCAACTAATTATTGATAATACTTTTCTGCAGCTAGACGTATAACCATTCGACACTTAACGTTGGGCTAGAGGTACAGGCTGAGGAAAAGTATTTACCAATGATTGTTCACATTAACTAGCTATAAAAGTTGCATTTGTTTAAGAGGTACATACTAAGGGTAAGGGTTGTTGAATAAGTATAATGTAAAATTTATAATGTTTGTTTTTTTACAGCCACACGTATACTCTTTCGACGCTTAACGTTGGGCCAGAGGAGCAGGCTGTGGAAAATGGGTTTATCAATTACAAAAAAAGTTGACCTTGACCACTAGGTACAATCTTAACTAAATAATTCGAGGGAGGCTTTTATTGTAAAAATATAGCATCATCTTAAAGGGGAAAGTATGCAGTCTTTACACCGATCTAGTATCACGTCTACTAGTGCTTAATAGGTAGTTTTTGGTTAGCATTTTAGCTGCAGTCGATGGAAAAATAGTAAATAAGAAGAACAGAAATATTCAAATAACCGATTAAGGTACTTCAGCGAGTTTTTCACTGTTAATCAAAAGCTAGTGTTTGGCTGAAATAATAGAAAAGACTGTCACAAATACTGCTCTAGGTTTGTCGTATTGTTGGCATTACTTTTAGGTTAGAGGTACCAATATGGTTGTTGTCACGACATCCAATCTTATTTTTAACGATTCATTCTAAAAGCCATTTTTGTGTGAAGCTCAGTTCGAGGTCTGGCTATACTAGGACTGAGAATTATTGATATTTACTCCACGATCCTGATGAAGAGCTGTGCCCGAATATATAATCTTCAGTGTTTTTTACATTTCCGGATTCGAGGGGAGAGGCCAGGGAACATCTTAACAACTCATCATCATGCTCCTCGCCGCAGCACTTCAAAACTTATCAACGTTTGAATCCAACATTGGCCGTCAAAGAGTGCTGGCAGAAAGTTTGAAAAACCCCGAAAAACTAGCCAAGACCATTCTTCGTATTGAGTTCCTTACTGCTTGCCGAAGAGAATGCTTGGTTCCTCGTTTCATCCAAGATTCGTTAAGACCAGTGACAGCAATTTTTAACAACAACGATCGTATTCAAGCTCGTTCTACTTACTTTGCAAAGACACTTTTGAATGAAGCTATCTCGGAGTCCTTTAGGACGAAGGCTTTTTTAGAGCGTGAACGTTCACGGAATTTTGAACTCCTTCGCACATTTTTAGATCAGAATCGTTTTGATTATGTATTCCGAAAGTGCCATCAAGTCGAGATGTTTTGATTTTAGGGGTACGTACTGGGGTTGGGGTTTTTGAAATATGCAACTAATTATTGATAATACTTTTCTGCAGCTAGACGTATAACCATTCGACACTTAACGTTGGGCTAGAGGTACAGGCTGAGGAAAAGTATTTACCAATGATTGTTCACATTAACTAGCTATAAAAGTTGCATTTGTTTAAGAGGTACATACTAAGGGTAAGGGTTGTTGAATAAGTATAATGTAAAATTTATAATGTTTGTTTTTTACAGCCACACGTATACTCTTTCGACGCTTAACGTTGGGCCAGAGGAGCAGGCTGTGGAAAATGGGTTTATCAATTACAAAAAAGTTGACCTTGACCACTAGGTACAATCTTAACTAAATAATTCGAGGGAGGCTTTTATTGTAAAAATATAGCATCATCTTAAAGGGGAAAGTATGCAGTCTTTACACCGATCTAGTATCACGTCTACTAGTGCTTAATAGGTAGTTTTTGGTTAGCATTTTAGCTGCAGTCGATGGAAAAATAGTAAATAAGAAGAACAGAAATATTCAAATAACCGATTAAGGTACTTCAGCGAGTTTTTCACTGTTCATCAAAAGCTAGTGTTTGGCTGAAATAATAGAAAAGACTGTCACAAATACTGCTCTAGGTTTGTCGTATTGTCGGCATTACTTTTAGGTTAGAGGTACCAATATGGTTGTTGTCACGACATCCAATCTTATTTTTAACGATTCATTCTAAAAGGCATTTTTGTGTGAAGCTCAATTCGAGGTCTGGCTATACTAGGACTGAGAATTATTGATATTTACTCCAGGATTCTGATGAAGGGCTGTGCCCGAATATATAATCTTCAGTGTTTTTTACATTTCCGGATTCGAGGGGAGAGGCCAGGGAACATCTTAACAACTCATCATCATGCTCCTCGCCGCAGCACTTCAAAACTTATCAACGTCAAAGTTAGTTACTGTAAATCAACACCATTTCGCGCTTCCAATGTCAGCATAATTGTTACCCACAATTTGCCCTTGCATTCCAGCCTAGGAAAGGCTAAATCTATCTTGTTGAGCTTCCTGAATTAGTAAAAGATATAAGCAAATGAGCTGTTAAAATCTATTACACTTTCACTTAACCAAAGCCTTCCATCCAAAATCAATTTACAAGACATACCTCATAGCCACAGACTCATACATTTCCACTAAAATACATAAAAATGTTTGACAAACAAGTTATGACGAATTTCGGTGGCACAGCACCAAGCATGGTTGAACCACAAACAGCGAAACAGAATTTGAAATTTAAAATCATATTAGACGTTATTTATTAAACCTAACATAGTTAAATGTGTTAAGGCCAGATCCTCTTCTCCAGGGGCTAAAAGAATAACGCAAGTCATTTTGACAAAAATGAAATAAAACACCTAAAAATTCCATAAACAAATGAAGAAAACACATTATTAACAATTGCAATTCTGTTTTGGAATTTTGAGTCAGAATTGCGATTGTTAATAGACCTTTGACCTTAAACGCAGCAAAGAGAAATCACTCGGATTAAGAATCGAAGATAAATAAGAATATAAATTTGCCTCTCAGAAAACCATTTACTCTTTGAGGAAAATTGACGAAATACTTTGACATGTATGTTCTTACTTACTTGTGCGTGCGAACATATGTCACCTTGACAGCAATGGAATTAACCTGCGAAAACTTCTACATTGGACTTCTGTAGGTTTGTTTTGCTTTGCTTATATTTTCGTAGATCTTAAGCCATTTGAAAGGCATATGGCAACGTAAACGTGTTCTGAGATCTTACCTTTACACCTCCCTGTTCACAATTTAAATGTATTTAGAGAGCCTCATTACGTTTGAAACAACAGTGCAAACTCCCAGCCACCTTTGCAGGGAATGAGTGAAGAAATTCAAACCAGGCTCTACTTGCCAATCCCAAATGACATTTGCTTACGCTGTCCTTTCCTGGACCATTCGGAACTGGCAGCGTTCTTCATCACTCATTTCGGTCGGCTTCAGTGGTCTTAGTCTGCAAATTTGGTGAAAAAGTTACACAGGCCAGCGTCATAAAAGAAAATTGGCTGCACGTTAATTTTCTCTGGAGTGCTGTAACTCGCCTGCCGCCGGCCTTACGGCGACGTCATCTCATTCCCGTGAGGCCTGCAACAGATGTCTACCGACGCCGCTCTCACCCGCTCTCCTTCTCTCTCCCTCTCGCCATCTCGCTGTCTCTCACTCGCGAACTGGCTCACACAATGGCAAAGTCCTAGCATCGGTGCGGCGTAATTGTGATTCTTATGATTTAACTTTGAAGGTGTTTAAGTTTATAGAATTGGTAGACTGACCAAAAAATATTGCGTTGACCACTAAAACCTGTCATTGCGAATATAATCTGCCAACCTGAATAGGGAAATTTCTCATGTGACTCCCTGTTTTTTTGTTTTTTTTTACGTTTAGTATGAGTAAGTATTTGATATATTTAATATCTTAACTCGTGATATAGAAAGTTAATGGGAATGAATCCCTTTCGATTTCTAATTTCTTTTTATGCAGCTTAGAACGTTTTCAAATATATTGCTAACAAGGCACCAAAAAAGAAAGCATAGTGGTTTTAAACGTATAACAAGGCAACTGATCCACGCTCCAGACAACTGAGCAACGAGAAACAGCCAGAAAGCTTATAAACTGCAGTGGAAGTAAAAACCGAAGGCAGAGGGAATCTTAGAAAGCGGAGCCATTGGCCAATTTTAGATTCATACCCGAGGCAGAAAATGGCTGACTTTTTGCTCCTTGTGTAAGCCAGCGGCATCACCATCGTTTTTCATGCTATAGGGAAAAGTTGTTAGCTGTACGTGCTATTTTAAGTAAATTTTAACGTTCATTTTCAAGAGCGTTTTAATGTTAACTTTCGTCACTATGTGTGATATTTTTCCTGCTTATAGAACTGTTCATCATAGTGTTACTTGGTCAAGAAGGTACAAATAGACTTGGTACACATTTTCTCTCTCTCTAAAGAGAGAGAGAGAGAGAGAGAGAGAGAGAGAGAGAGAGAGAGAGAGAGAGAGAGAGAGAGAGAGGAAAGCTGAGAGTCTAATCTGGGACGCATAGAGAGACCTCCTCAACAAACACACCGTCCATTGTGTGACTCCCCGTTTGAGGCTTAAAGAGACACCGAAAGGAGGCCTGATTAGGGAGCTTTTCAGCTATACTTACTGAATACGGAAGAGTCGGTTGTAATGTTTGCGCAGACATTTGGCCGGATCGGTCTCAAGCTTTACGAAAGCGGATTAGGACATAAGAAGGCTATTCCTCGAAGTAGAAGAATTAAATCCTGTTGAATATATGGGAAGGAAATATGATAGTATAACCATCTAGAGCCTGTCCATAAACTAAGCGCATGCGCGGCTGGGAGGAGTCGGCCTTAGCGTTAGCAAGCGTTACATTGGCGAGAAGGGCTTAGTCGCAGCGTCGCGTACCGATGGCTGCTTGAAATAAACGCGCTGCTGTCAATGACAAATGGTAGATATAGGCGGAGGTGGAGATTGCTGGACACTGAGTCATTTGCAATAACGATTTGAGCACGTTATCCATGTAAAATGTGTCACAGAGTACCAATGATGATCTTTCCAGGCTCAGAGAATGTGACCGAGGCAACACCAGATGCCCAAATTCCAGTTGAACACCTCTGGGTTTGCTGGGTGTGCACTGCCAATACTGCGTGAACAGCGTGCCAAACATTTATCTATTCATTTATTTAACCGTCACGGGTGGGGGGGACTACGATTTGCGTCAAAACATATCACGAAAGAGCAGAGCACAGAAAGCAACAATGGAAAAAACGTATGAGAACAAGTCAGGTAAAATGAGCACTCACATCTCGCATGAGTGTGATAACACAAAATGAGCACGCATAAGGCTGTCGGTGGACTCCGGCTGCTCTCAGCTGGTCCCGACATGCGTGGATGTTCACTGCTGATCTGACAGCTTCAGGGACAGCATTCCACTCCGATATGGCCCAGTAGATAAAAAACCTTCTTACCCTTCCCGTGCACACACGCGGTAGCTGGAGCAGGCCTCTATCCACGGCTCGTGTGCTGTGGAGAGACGCGTCACCACGGCATTTGAGAAGACACTTCAGGTTTTCGGGCGCATTGCACGGATGTAGAAGTTTGTACGCTGTGATAATATCTCGCTCAAGGATAAGGCTGCCCAGCTTTTGCCACATCAGTTCGATAAACTGGTTGCAAAACGGTTAAACTGGTTCAGTATCTGGTAAAGAAGCAAGAGTTGATGAATTTGTCAACACACTAAAATGGCCGAGACCTTCCAGATGCATGGTACCAGTCAGGGGCGTCGCCATCATGGGGGCGATGGGGGCCATGACCCCCATTTTTTGGAGATCCCCCACCTGACTTAGGAGCTCCCCTTTGATGCTCTGAGTCTGTAATATGCCTTTGAGTATGAGAAAGTCTGGCCTCCTTGCTTATAAGGAAGACCTCCCAATTTGACTATGCAGGAGAAGACAAGACGTTTATTTTATCAACCATGCGTAACGAATTTTCAGTGTTAGACCATTGATGCATTAGCGCACAGTGCTTAATTTGAAGTACCTCTCGTGTCGTACAAAAGTTGACGTCACAAGCCACAAATCCCGCAACACATGGGTCCGCCTCTCGTGCACCCATTCAAAATGTGATGCCACTTCGCCGCGCCGCCCAAATAAGACCCGTCAAGGTGTTAGGCAGTCAAAACCTTTTTGTGTCGCGTATAAACCTAAATACACACTGTGCTACTGCAAAAGCTTATAATTGTCTCAATCCACCCATGATGAAAAATTTGGAGTTTTTCGCCACTGCTCATAATAGGTGTATGCCGATCGATTAGCTGGATGAGAACGTCTAACATGTTTCCTCGCTCACGGTGATACCTCGGACAGTGGAGTATGTATTGGGCAGTCAAGATACCTTTACTTAAAGGTACGTACGTCCAAGAGGGATTCCTCCACGCAATGCGGAGGAATTATATTCCAAAGTATCAGACATTTAGATTCCGAAGTATGGCTGGGTATAGCCATTGATTTCTAGTAATTTTATAACACAAAGTGGGAGATTTAACAAATTTCTGAAAATTTTGATGCGATAGCACGGTGTGAGAATAGCAACTATAGCCGCAGTCGGGCGGCGACCTCCCAGGCCGCTGGTCTGCAGGACCTCTGGTCTGCAGCGGCGGCAGCAGGTGGTACGTCAGCACAGTGGGGCATCTGCAAGCGGATGGCCGGGCACCTCGGCCCTTCGGTGCGGGAGGCCTCATCAGCTTTAAAGGAGGTCCCATAATGGCCTACCTAGGAGATCCTTTTTACTAAAAAAGGAGGCTCCCTAAGCGTTCCACATAGGTGACCCCCTTGCTTATAAAGCAAGTTCCCCAAACAGCCTCTCCAGAAGGCCCCCTTACTTATAAAGGAGGCCCAGCAAATTGTATAAGTGCAGGTGCCTTTATTTATAAAGGAAGCCCTTAACCTGCCAACAAAAGCAGCCCTTTACTTATAAAGAAAGCCTCTTACTGAAGAACAAAATGGAGGCCCCCAAAAGCTATGAGGCCCCTTCAGGACCAGGGAAAGGAGGCCCCCTACGATTCTGGCCCCCATGGAAGGAAATCCGAGGCGTCGGCCCTGCTACCAGTGCAAAGCTGTGCTGCTTGTTAAAGGGGATTTCGATCGAGCAATACATAATACCTATGGATGTCTGCACAAATTTTGGGCAGCGTCAAATAGAGGGGATCTAGATCACTCAAATGTATGTTACCTGGGTTACGAATGACCGCTTAAAGAATACGTATGTAGCAAACTGAGTAAAGTTATATTTAGGCTGTAACATGAATGTATGGGAAAACGTTTAGGCAGGATTATCTGAACGCAGTGCATCTAATTTTCTCAACATTTTTTCTTCCTCATATCTATTGAATTTCGTCTTAGCTTCATTTAGCTCATTGAAGAGAGGCAAATGTAAATTCGAAATTATCTATATTTTTATTGGTATTTTACTTATTTATATTCCATTTCATCATATGCATTTACTTAGATCGCCAACAGAGCCGCCTTCATTTGCGGACAAAGAGTTGTTTTCATGACGAAACAGCCAGAACAAATGTCAGGCTTGCCTACCGGGCCAGAGCCAGCCGGTGAGACTGTGGTAAATGGAGCCCGAGCTTCCGAGTGCTGTCTTGGAGCCGTATGTACTTGCAGGCCAGCCCTTCATTCTCATTCTCGCCACTTCCGGCTCGCAGCGGGCGTGTGTAAAACCACTCTGGAGAATTGATAGCCTAATCATGCAGCGCGCACGCGCCGGTTCGGCCGGTTTGGCGCGGCCGCCGTCACACTGCGTGAGCACCTGACAAATGAATCCCGCCGCCACCTACCCCGCCGGGCCGCACACTGAGACCGGCAATGCCGAAATACCGACCTCGCCCACTCCTGGAGTAAGGCAAGCTACAATGACGGACTGGCTGAACACGCAAATTGAGCCCAACAAATTGTCAGGGGAAATAAGTCGGTTATGAGCGGTGCGCTATTTTCGTGTCATTGCAGGCTGCATTGCGGTGCTGCTCAGATCACTGCTAAAGATAACGATATCCGCCCGCTGGTGTGGAGAGAACAGGTATCTCATTGCATTGTATCATTCTTAAGTGCTTAAGAATGATACAATAGGTGTACTATGTACGATGTGTAATACGATGTGCTCACATCCAAATAAATTTGGTTTTTCACGGCTCGTTTCATAAATGGATATATTAAAATGAAGGGGGTAAAGATGCATACCAATCACTCGCATATTAACGCATATAATTATTAGCAAACGCAGTCGAATTTCAGAGGCTACGCCTGTTTGCCCGTAGTCGTCGTTTGAATGACGCCGCGGGGGCTATCCAGCACATGTTTGTGATAGACTTTTTTCAACAAAATGTGTTCAAAATTTTTCTTAAACTTCTTAGTTTCTTTTCTACCTGAGAGGAAAAATTTAGAATGGAAAACACTTCATCCAACGGGTAAATTCTTTGTGCTTGAATATTTGTTAAGCTTTTTTTCATATGGAACATCCGCAGACCAAACTATGACACTGAATGGTTTGATGCGAATATGTTTGTACCAACTAACAAACCGACAGATGCGTCCGTGTGGTCGGGTATATCGATTTGACAGTATGCTGGGACTCGCCCCCTGTGGCCCCGTGCTCCGAACAGCGATTGGCCGGCGGCGCTCCCCGCCGTCTCCCGTGCCCTGGCCCGTAATGGCGCATGCTCAGCCCCAGGTGGGCGCCCTCTCGTTACCGATCCCCGGGAGGCTCTGTCCACCTCGCTTACAGCGGGCAGGGTAACGGGCCGACAGCACGGGATGGTGCTATGGCTTGGTGCCTCTCCAAGCGTTCCGACGACAGCCCCAGCGAAGGCGTCTGGTATTCAAGCTCTCCGACAGGTCCAGTCCTCTGATTCATCAAACTTACACAGTTTGAAATTTGATGCAAATTCAATGTTTTCAATTTGTTAGGCTGTGCGTGGAATTCATAACATATTGAAATATTATGACTTAATTTGTTTTATACTAAAGGTGAAATCGGGAGACCCTCGCAGAACAAATAAAACCAGCTTAAAAACTGGTCCTGATTCTCGCTTGCGTGCAGCTATGAATGATGCATAAGCCGAAATTGTATTGGGCCAAAATAATCTCGTCCAAGGAGCGATAAGTCTTCACTTTAATTAATTTTGTGATGAATTGGTGCTTGCGGACTCATAAATTTACATCGGGAAACCAGTTAATTAACCCCAATCTATGCAAGAGGCATCGAGTATCCCAGTATGAACCAAGAGGGCGCGGGTCTTTCTTCAAAGAGAAGCCTTCGACGAGGCAAGAACTTCTTAGCCATTGCTTGACTGGATATTTTAAAGAACATTAATTACAGTTCAATGAGGCATATGATTCGCTTAATCGTACATTTATTCAAGGCCCAGTATTTCCTAGTAAAAGCTATTACTTTTAGGATGTAAGGAGGACATTAAAGTTTTCTTTAAAAAATAGTTGTTTTTATTCCCGACGCAGCCATAGATCGTCGGAGGGTGACAAAGCAAACCATATTTTGGTAACATTCAAACGTGCACCTTTCCTGTTAATTATCTTTGTAGAATATTATATCTGAACGTGAGCATAGAACAACGAGGGGGAGGCCGTGGGCTCCACTATCGGGAAGTAGTGTGGCCCCTACTTTTAGCCAAGAGCCAGACACGGATTCAGGGGAAGGGGGCAAAGGGGGTCAGGTGCCCTCCCTCCTCCCGAAAGCTCTCGGCGCCCCCTGAAAGGCCGATGGCGCCCCTCTGACTTTTTACTTTCCACCCCACCCCTCCCCACCCCACCTCAGGATGCAACAATCGGCGCCCACCGATAAGATTTTCGCCCACCTGCTACGTCTTTCCGGTCAAAAGTGGCGCCCTCCTAGTCCGGATGGTCCCCTGGGAAGGTGCCCCCATCCCGATCAACAATCCTGGATCCGCCTATGCCAAGAGCATGTTTCTCAAAAGGAGTATTACCTCAAAATCCTTCAGAACGTAAATCTCCCCGGAGCGAAAATGTATTATATGCTGATTATACAGGCCGCACGCCGGTGGGTTTGATAGCAGCAAAACATGGTTCTAACCTATTTAGCAGAGTGAAAATGGGTAAAATTGAGCATAAGTTTAAATCACTAGTGTGGGTCCCCTCGCTCGAAAATTTATGAAGACACTCTTGACTCTAGCTAGATAAATGTTGAAGGTCTTCCCTCTAGAAAAAAGTAAAATGATTCGGAGCTTTCAGCTATATTTGGCAGCCCTCCTCAGCGTTAAGTTCGAATGGGATGAGAAAATGCCGTTAAACAGCCAGATGAATCAAAAATAAAAGTAAGCAAGTGAGCAAATTCACAGCAAAAACTTTACTTCTAACTTCCGGCTAATGAAGGTTGTCAAATATAGTCGAAGGCTCCGATATTTTGTAATATTGGAGTCCTACATCCCCCTCCCGTTAGTCCTACACCCCTCCCCCGATCATCGGAAATTCTGGATCCGCCTATGACGAGAAATTGCTGAGACGAGACAAGAGTGCCTGAAATCATGTCACCGCACAGTTGGGCTAATCGCGAATGTGCCGAATGCGGTGTTTTGCGGAAAGGGCTAGAAATAAATGGTGTATGGCCATAGGTGGCGGAACTAGGGGCGCACTAGGCACCCTGCTCCCCCTCTTAAATAATGAATTTTAACACCAACCTTATGGCCTTGATAGGAAAGAAATGGCTTGAAAAGCCAATGCTGCCCTCGGCTTTAAATCTAAACCCTCCGCTGTCACTGTGAATGGCTTATCGTTTATGTCGATATCGTGAGAAGAGACAAAATACTGTAATTCCGAATGATATTTGGAAATATGTTTCATTCAGGAAACAATCGCCGGTGACATACACAAAACATACCTACAAGTAGCCCACATTGTTGCAGAAAGGTCCGAGTGTCTATAGTTAACCCGCGCCCCGGTGGGCCTCCAAACCATTTTCCCCATGTTGGGGTGTGTTTGAACACCCCCTCGAACTCGGCCCCTATGTAGGATATCGAAAAGACGCGAACGCTGGTGGATAGCTCATACAAATTCGTGATGAAACTATGTCACTCACGTTTGGGCTCAGGTCAATCTTGAGGTCATGACAGGTCAAAGAAACTCAAATAAGACAGCCAAGGCTCCATTCGCTTCCTCTCGTCACGGTAAATCGAATGATGTATAATATGACCATACCAGGTCAAAACACAAAAATGACCCGACCTCAGGTCAGGTCAAGGTCACTTTTCAACCTAGCATAGTCAATATGCATATCAATCGACTCGCAATAGCAATCCAAACGCAATGATGTCAAAAATAAAAGTTGTATCATCATTTCATGAAAGTTATTGACCAAAGTCTGAAAACTGCTTAAGTAGCCCCAGATGACCTCTCAGCTGTCACAGGTGAAAAATTTCAACATGAACCTGGAAAGGGGCCCAGGATACTACGGTTTGGAAAATCTGAAGGTATTCCCAACTGTATCTACACAAAAACAGCCCAATTTCTGTTTTTTCCCATGTATTTCCAATGGAGAGACCATGGTCCGTACTTGACCTTAAGATATCGATATGAAAAAGCCCGGAAAACATTTTGTAGCAATCAGTGGGCCCATTATGTGGTATATGTTTCAATCCGATAGATTCACACATTTCTTACTTATGCCACCTTAAAAATATTTGGAGGCGAGGTCACTTGACCTGCACTGGTAACCTGACCTGAGATGACCCACCCTTTAAATTTTGAGGGAAGTTGCGAACTTGATCAAGTATAAGGCGTGCCAAGTACGGCGGCGTTTCGCGCCGCAGTTTTTTTAACTCCGCCGGAAAAAACCGAGGGGTATTCAAACACACCCTACCGGGGCGAGCGTTAGGACATAGGCGGAGGCTGATCCGAGGCAATGGCAGGGAGGTTTGGGCTCCCTAGCCCCCTCGAAATGAAGTCCTGGATCCGCCACTGCCCTGTATGCTGAAATTGGGCTTTACATAAAGCTGATCAAACACTTTCCACTATTTCAATTGAATACCACGGTTCAAACTGCGATCTTTGGTCTTCAAGGGCAGATCATACTCCGAATTTCGAATGACCTCCCAGCCGCCTGAAAAGTCTAGCGTCCATTTTTAGCACACACCGCGGCAATGGCAGCATTGAAAACAAATTACCTCTAAATAAAACATGAGTAGAGGAGTCGATTGCCGTTGAGGCGAGCTGCACGGCAATCGACGCGGTCGGGGCGTCGTCGTTAGCTGCCACGTCACGCGGGGCGCCGACGCCCGCCGGCGACTTAGTGTCAGCCTTCAGGGACGACGCCGCGTCGCCCGCGACGCGTCGGCAAACGAACCCCGCGGCGAGGTGTGCTGGAGATGAGGAGAGGTGCACGACCTGTGAAGAAGAAACGGCTGTCTGTTTTTTTTAGGGGGGGGTAGTCTCCGTTCTTGGATTGAGCACCTACGTCGCCAGACAAAGCGAAAATGAGATAACCGGGAATAAGCACCAGTACGCAATGTTCATCAGTTGACGAGTTCAAAACAGCATACTGCCAAAAATCGCGATATCCTTCAATGAAAACCAATCGATAAAGCACTTTCACCAGGGAGATAATCAAATCAGGTGCGTGGATTGAGGCTCGTGCGCTTCCTAAGCTGTCGTCGAAGAGCGTGCCACCTGCAGTGGAGGTGGTTCGGTCCTTCAACATCGCGCCCTGCCGTGGCGAACTGCCCGCCAGTTTTACGGCGACAATTTCAGTCCAACGGCCGCCTTAAAGTCTTCAATATCGCGTGTAATAGAAACTGTGGTTATCCCCTGGGAGGGGCGAGAGCGGGAGCCGTAATGCTGTCCCTCGTAAACCAACGGGAGCGGCGCGTTAGCGGGCGCGTCGCACCGGCAGCGAGGGCCCATGCTATCCAGGAAGCCCACGCAGGACTCCAGGATGAGAACACGCTGACAGTGGGAAAACTCAGCCATAGAGCGACGCCTGGGACTAACGCTTCCAGCCTACTTCCGATTCGGCGAGAGTAGCTAAAGGCGTGTTAACACCCGCACTGGAGAGGGGTTTGGGACTAACGCACACTGGAGGGGGTCTAGTAGGCCCCCTAAAATCTCGAAAACTGAAAAGCGTAGAAAAACGCTGGTTGGGGGGCGGATGGGGCTATGGTGATCTACATCATAGCCAATTTTCATTGACGTAGGTCAATATCTTCAAGGTCAAACGAGGTCCTAAATGTTAGATATTCGACGTGCTGGGGACCTATTGGAAAATGCCGTGATTATGCGGGCAAATTGACGGGAATTAAGTAAAGTTGAATCAGAGTCATGCAGGGAAGGTCAAAAATAATATTTTGTACAATTTTGGGGTCAAGGTTATTCAAGATCATTGACCTATGAGGTCACAATATGGTATACAACCTATAATGTACACTATAACCAGCACTATAGCCATTGCTTGGTGGGAAATGAGGACTGATCTTTACCCATGGCCTTTGGATTTGACCTTTGACTTTTACCTTGACCTTGAGGTACATTATCTATAATTTCAAAGCATAATACACGTCAGACCGGGTACCACCATTTGACCAGAAGCACTGAGGTTAATGACCTTGAAAGTGGTGATATGACCTTGACTAGTGATCTTTGACCTTGAATTTGACCTTCATTTGAGAAGACTTTGACATATCATCCCGGTTATGTGGCGTTATGATGTCTTTACTCGGTCTCTAATGCAAGCGAACTGGTCCGACCGCGCCATTGTGACGATCTCAAAATTCAGATATGGCTTTGAATCCTGTAAGTCTAAGTTTTTTCCACCAATTTTCACAATTTTTCACCAATCAAAGTGCTGTTAAATTCTCTCAAATGTGGCCAAGTATCGTCATTCGGCTACAAGTGGTTCTTCGGCCACCTTGAAAAATAGGTGGGGCCTCCGAGCCCCTCCAGTCGCGTTAAAGGGAACTTTTTTTTTTTTCAGAAATGTGTCAGTATTCATGGCGCTGGAGGCATACGGGCAGAGGACAGAGGCAGGCCCAATGATTCTGGCCTGAGTTACACTTTGAGGCCTGGTAGGCACGAACTAGCTCCCGGTTACTAGCAGTTACTGGATCTCAGCTATTAACTGTTACTAGCTCCCAATTACTCGCAACTACCAGCTCCCGGTTACTAGCAGCTACTAACTCCCAGCTGATAATAGTTACTAGCTCCCAATTACGAACAGTTTCTAACAGGATAGAGCTACTAACAGTTACTAGCTCCAATTACGAACAGTTTCTAACAGGATAGAGCTACTAACAGTTACTAGCTCCAATTACGAACAGTTTCTAACAGGATAGAGCTACTAACAGTCACTAGCTTCCAATGACGAACAGTTTCTAACAGGATAGAGCTACTAACAGTCACTAGCTCCAATTACGAACATTTTCTAACAGGATAGAGCTACTAACAGTTACTAGCTCCAATTACGAACAGTTTCTAACAGGATAGAGCTACTAACAGTTACTAGCTCCAATTACGAACAGTTTCTAACAGGATAGAGCTACTAACAGTTACTAGCTCCAATTACGAACAGTTTCTAACAGGATAGAGCTACTAACAGTTACTAGCTCCAATTACGAACAGTTTCTAACAGGATAGAGCTACTAACAGTTACTAGCTCCAATTACGAACAGTTTCTAACAGGATAGAGCTACTAACAGTCACTAGCTTCCAATGACGAACAGTTTCTAACAGGATAGAGCTACTAACAGTCACTAGCTCCAGAAGTGGAGGAATCACATCTGCTTACCTCAGATTCGCGGTCACATTAAAGGGAATAGACCACTTTGTCTAAATTCTAAAAAGAATAAGTTAAGAACAAGAGAAGTCTGAAAATCAGGAAACCATATTTGTATCCACTTCCATACGCTAAAAACAGAAATATCTCATTTTTTAACAATATTGTGACGTCATCAAGATAAAACTTTTAATTGTCAGTGAAATTCCAAACCTTGATCATAGATTTGCTATAAAGGCCCATTCAATTCCGTGACCATTCAATTTAATGCCCATTCCGCATAGAAAAATTACGTGCAGATTTTATTCAAATACATGGTGAAATAATCGTAGGCCCCGCAACTGATTTTTCGCTGAGGATGCCTGCTCTAATCATCAGTATCTTTTTTCACTTGCCACAGCAATCGTACCCTCGGTCCCCCTGTCCATTCTCGGTCTTGTTAACCCTCGCCCCGGTAGGGAAGGAGGGCGTTTGAACACACCCTCGGGTTTTTGGGGCGGTACGAACAAACAACGGCACAAAGCCCCGCCGTACTTGGCATACCTTATCATTGATCAATTCCGCAACTTTTCCCAAAATTTTAAGGTTGGTTCATCTCAGATCAGGTCACCAGTGCAGGTCAAGTGACGTCACCTAAAAAAATATGTAAGGTGGCAGGTGGCATATGTAAAAAGAGTAAACCCTATCGAATTGAAACCTGTACCACATAATGGACCCACTGAGTGCTACAACATATCTTCCGGGATTTTTCATATCGATGACCTAAGGTCAAGTACGGAACATGACTTCTCCATTGGAAATACATGGGAAAGCCGGAATTGGGCTGTTTTTATGTAGATACAGCTGAGAATACTTCATATTCTCCAAATCGTAGTATCCGGGCCCCTTTCCCGGTTCATGTTGCAATTTTTGACTTGTGACCTATGAGAGGTCATCTGGGCTACTAAGCAGATTTTCAGACTTGTGTCAATAAATTTGCAGGAAATGACGATAGTTTTTAGTTCAATACAATTACGTTTAGGTCGCTATTGTGAGTCGATTGATGTGTATATTGACAATATTAGATAACAAAAACCTTGACCTGACTTCAGGTCAGGTCATTTTTGTGTTTCGTCCCAGTATAGTTTGTTATACACCATTCGATTGACCGTAACGAGAGGAAGTGAAGATGCCTAAAAATGATTCTAACTCAACTCTTTCAGACGCTAGGGCCCCGAAACTCTTCTCTAACATGCCACCTTCTTTGACTTGTCATGACCTCAATATTGGCCGGATGACCTCAGATGTCGGTGCGCCCTGAAACACCGCGCCGCGACCTCAATATTGACTTGTTGAGCCATAGAGTGATAAGTACAGTCTCTTCGTGAATATGTACGAGCTCTCCACTGGCCTTCGCGTTTTTCGCGATCTTGTATGGCAGCCGAGTTCGGGGGGGGTATTTGAACACCTCCCCGCACCATGGCGAAGCTGGCTCGGAAGCCCACTCGGGTGTTAGGCACTGGTGCAAAAACTGAACAACAGATGGCGTTATGGTGGCCGTGTATATGCAATGGTGGAAATATGATGCATAGGCCTGATATAAAGAAACAATTTAGAGTTTGAATTAAAAAAAACGGATGCTTGTTTGTGCAAGAACGGGAGAGGGATGATGTGATGTGTTGTGATGTGATGTGATGTGATGTGTGTTGCTGCTGCGAACGGGGATGTGTGATTTGCCTCAGAACGAGATAATCCCTCAGAACGGGGAGGGATGATGTGATGGTGGATGATGTGATGTGTGTTGCTGCCACTGGACGCATTTTGGCCCAATGGCGCTCTGCAATAAGTGACTACTCACCCGAAGTTTTCGGTGGGCAGATGTGTTGTATGCTGGTTCACTCGTTAGCATGGTAATTTCAGCGAGTAATTGCAGGCTTAGGGCTTACGACTAATCAGATTACTGCAACCGTATGGAAGGTACTCGCGCAGGGTGTGAATTAAGACAATGAGACCCTTTGTTTTGAACTTTAAAGCTGGCGGAAATTTTTATACCAAGAGTTTTGGGTGAAATTGGATATGCCAATATTGGTTTCTCAACAAGCTCTACAAGACTGCTATCTCAGTTTAAAACCCATTATAAAAGTAGGACACTCCCTTTCAAGGTAGGTATTGACGCTGAGGGTAAAAGCTGTTCTGCAGAGAATGTTTGTGGGTATCAAACACGTTATATTATAAATTTGATACAGGCTAATTTTTCCAGCGTTACGGTTTCATAACAGATCCACCGGACACAGTGCCTCGGCACTTTTTTCTTAATTTGAGTGACATCGATATGACTGGTTCATTTGGCTGAACTTTCCAATAGGAATATCTACTAGAAAAAGACGTTTAATGAAATTCAGCCAGCCTCGAAATTAGTATTAAACTCATTTAGGCAGATGTTTTAGGCATGTATCAATTCACTACTCAAGAATTGAAATAAAACTTGATCAGCTTTAATGTAGCTGTATATTATACTCGAGGAACTCTGCTAAATATTTTGTAATATGTTCGTTGCATCTAAGAAATATTTATCCTTTCCACACACCAGCGATGAGCAGCGTCTGCAGGGAAACGTGCCTTTTATATAATAATTTTTTGGGGGCTTATCGACGCACCAACTGACTGGGGCTTATCATTCCACCATAAATCGACCAGGCATAAGTCCTACTATTTTTAATTTCCTTCAAAGTTGCTATATGGGGACTTTCAAGGACGTAGAATCCACCCATAGCACCCAAAAATTATTTGAAAATTGGTTTGAGAGAAATAGCCTCCGGAAATTTTCGAAGGTCATTATGCAGGCATTGATTAGAATAGAATGTCTATAGCTCAAAAAGTTTTCAAGTGATTTCTAAAAAATTTGTAGTCTTCGGATTTAAATTTTACTGGTAAAATTTTTGCTATCTTCAATTTTGAAATTCAAGCAGCAAATTGTTAGTGACCTCATGTCCTAGTTTTATAACGGTGACCTTGACCGGCAGTACAGTGAAATTAAAAAAATGTCTTGAAAGCGTTTTGACATATGACAGTAGTCTTTCAAATCAAACAATGAAAAAATGACTTTCGAAATGCATATACTACTTTTAGCTTCATATATATAACACTAGGTGGGTCAGTCCACCATAAATCGACCAAAACATCGTAAAATAAACCCTTCTATTTTTATTCTCTCTAAAATTAGTGCCAAGGGGGTTTCAAAGATGTAGAATCTAGCCATGGCGTAAAAAAAATTATTTAAAAAATTGGTATGACAGATATAGGCTTCGGCATTTTTCGGGGGTCACCATATAGGCATTGTTTTGAAAGCCTATGGTTCTGCCATTTGTTTAATGATTGTAACAATATTTTATCTTTTTGTTCACCATTTACCAAATTTTAATTTAACTATCTTCTATTTCTATTTTTCTGAAAATTTGACCTCATGACCTCGTGACCTAGTTCTTGAACGGTGACCTTGACCCGCAGTACAATGAAATTTATAAATTCGTCTGATAGGCTTTTTACATTTGGCAATTCTCTTTCAGGTAAAACAATAAAAATATGGCTTTTGCACAAAGTATACTACTTTTTACTTCAAAAACATGACACTAGGTGTCATTATGGAGCTGTGCCGTCGTGACTCAAGGTATGGTTAATGCTAGTGACGACGGAACGTCCGACTTTAAGGGAGCACCATGGACTTTTCAACCCATTTTTTAGTCAACGCAACAGGGTGTGATAACCCTTGCACGTAGAGGGGGGGTGTTGCAGCCCCGCGCAAGTTTTTCAAGAATTGAAAACAAGCTTCTTAAGGTAGAGTCTTGAAATGTTGTATAGCCTCTGGGGCATTCATTGTGCACATTTTGCGAGAAAAAAATTGTTCCTGCCTTTCAATGTCACGGAGTTATGACCTCAAGAGCGGAGGCATGTTGGGATCATTTGGGCGCCTATACCCGTTTTCACGTGAATGCTCCTGTCTCTCATTGTTCTGTTGCAACATTTGTTCATGAACTAGCCCAGAATATTTTCTTCCAACCTTTGAGGATCACTTTTATCAGGTTAGACCTTTCATGACCTTTTTATGTCCAATGACCTTGATTTGACCTTGCGTGACCGCAGTGATAACTCTGTGTCGAATAACGACTACAGATGTGTGTTTCAATTCGGTATTTTTAATAAGATGAACACCGAATTATTTGAGTTGCGTCCGATACGGACTTGACTTTTTCGATCTGTGACCTTATTTTACATTGAAAAAATTGTTCCTACCTTTCAATGTCACGGAGTTATGACCTCAAGTGGAGGCATGTTGGGATCAATTGGGCGCCTGTACCGTTCATGACAAAAATACCGTAAGGCTCCCTAATAGCGGGCATCCCTGCACCTAGCCATGCGATGTGAGATGGCAGCGTAAACCGAATGAAGCTATAGCAATATGAAATAGCAGATGAAGCAAACTTACTTGGCGTAAGTAATGAAGAATGGTTTATGAATAGTCGATTTGAATAATATGGACACTAAACTAGTTGGTTTTCATATTATATGGACGTGACCTTTTTCGAAATTTAACCTTATTTGACCGGGAAGGGGGTATAAGCAATAACAGATGATGAAGTAGGCACTTGGCGTAAATGATGCAAAATTTCTTACGAATAGTCAATTTGCATGAAAAGGACACTAAAAAAACGTTTTTCTTCCAATGCGGTTTTGACTTTTCGACCTTTGAACTAATTTGACCTTGAAGAGGGTGTAAGCAGTGACAGATACTTAGAAATTCCTTAAATTGGCGTAAATGATTCAGAATGGCTCATGAATAGTCCATTTAAATGATGTGGACACCTGCAAGAGTCACTTTTACTTCTAAGGAGTACTTTTGAACTCTGAACCAGTCCCATGCATTGCAATGCACCACTAAAACTCACCACTGATATGTTTTTAGTGCCTAAAACTTCTTCATCATAAAAGAGCTAAAATAATGAGTACGCTGAACGAACATTCACTTAGAGATTACCATAGGTCAAGCTTAAACAGGTTTGAACTGCTACAAGAGATTACCAAAGGCTATAGAAGCCGAACTGAGGTCATACCATGTTTTAACACGCGCATTGACGGAAGGGCGGGTACCCGCCCCCCTCGGGTTTTTCGGAGACAGCAGAAAAACGGCGGCGCGCAGCGCCACCGTACTTGGTATACCTTTTCCCTCATTATTTTTGCAACTTCTGTGAAAATTTTAAGGATAGGTCATCTCAGGTCAGGTCACCAGTACAGGTCAAGTGACCCGACCTAAAAAAGTTTAAGATAGCATAAGTCGGAGCATGGTGAACTTATCCAATTGAAACTTATATCACATAATGGGCTCACCGAGTTCTCTAAAATATGTTCTGGTATTTTTGATATCGATGACCTAAGGTCAGGTACGAAGCATGACCTCTCCATTGGTAATACATGGGAAATATGGTTTTTACTGAATAACTCAGTAACAGATGGTGATAGAGCGTTGATTTTAGCTTCATTAGACTCGCCTTGGCTTTGCGGTTCTAATGATATGCATTTTATGTAATTTGACCCTGACCTGACCTCAGGTCAGGTCAAATCTTTGATTTGACCTAGCAAGGTCAAATCATATATCATTCGATTTGGCTTGCTGCGAGGATTCATAAAGTTTAAGTCGTTTTCCTCTATCTTTACTTGTTCAGATGTAATGGCCGAAAAACTTAATTTACATGTTATCCCTATGACGGCATGTGACGGCATGTTTTTGACCTCTGGTGACCTTAAATGTGACCTGACAAAAATGGTTCAAATATTTTCGATGGAGAAGCAGATGGGCTACCCAACGCCGTTTACCGTTTTTTGCTACCTACCGTGGTTCTCGAGATCTTAGGGGGGCGGGCACCCGCCCCCTCGTCAATCCGAAGGTGGCTCAGACCCCCGTCAATGCGCGTGTTAACTTCAAGCTACGTCGAGGAAACGCGGCACAAAACCTTAAAAGCCAAAAATATTCCTTAACCCTCGCCCCACCTAGAATAATGAAATCGATGGCCCCCTAAGGCTTTTTTCAGGACAACAGCAAATCAACGAGGGACAGCACCACGGTTGAGGGTTTTACTTTTCCTCTTACCCCATTATTTTCCCATCAGCACTGAAATTTATTACCCCGGTTCACCCTAGGTCAGGTCACCAGGCCAGGTCAACCAAGGTAACCTCACTTTAACTTTTGAGCTCTACCATAGCTACATTTCTAAGCCGATCGATTTAACCTTCGCCCGGGTAGGGGTCTTTTTAGACCCACCCCTCGGGTTTTTCCGCAGTGACCAAAAAACGGCGGCGCACAACGCCGCTAAACTTGGTCTAGCTGTTCTTTCATCATTTTTACATCTTTCCTGAAAATTTTGGCTCAAGGTCATATCAGGTCAGGTCACCAGGTCAGGTGAAGTGACCTCACCTAAAAAATACTTAGGACGGCATAACTAAAAGAAGGGTTAATCGATCAAGTTGAAACTCACACCACATCTTGGGCCCACCAGGAGCTACAACATTTGTTCCGGGATTTTTGACATTGGTGACCTAAGGTCATGTGCAGAGCATGACCTCCCCATTGACAATGCATGGGGAAAATCACGAAATGAGCTTTTCTCAGTAAGTATGGATGGAATCAACTTCAAACATCGGTTGCGACTTGCTCTTAGCCCATTTCTGAAGCTGATACCAAAATTTTTGACTTGTGACCTTTAAAAGGTCACCTTAGGTCAAATAAGCATTTTTTGTGTTTTTCTCTATAAATTTTGAATAAACTAAGATAGAGCTTTTATTTTGTCACCAAAGTGTTTGTATAGTCACTGGAAGTCAAATGATATACATCATGACTATACCAGGTCAAGTTGGGTCAGACCGTTGACCTGGGTCAGGTCAAATTCTTAAATTTGACCTGGCATAGCAATATCATATATCATTCGATTTGTATTGACGAGAGGATTGCAATGGTGCATAAATTATGGCTGTATCTTGTTTGGTTTGGAAGCTATTAGCGAAAAAGTAAACGCCCTTATGCATGGGTGGCTATGGACATTCCCAAGAATATGCCCAATATTTAGTGACCTGTAGCTCCCTAGGCTTTGACCTGACACGAAAATGAATGCCACTGTAATGAAAGTGCATCTCAAGAGCTTTTGAATGGTGTTAGAAAAATGTTTCTAGCTATCATAGTTTCTGAGATATAGGAGGTTTTCTTAGTACACCTCATATTAGCGATTTTGACCTATTTTGACCTCTGGTGACCTTGATATTGACCGGACAAGAAAAATGACCGAAGTATTTTCGATATCATTTTCGAAGAGCTTTCGATTGCCGTTTTGCGCTTTTTTCTAGCTCTCTTAGTTTTTGAGATCGTGGGGGGTCTTTTTTAGCCCCCACCAGGGCGAAGGTGGCTCGTACCCGCCACCGGGGCAAGGGTTAAAACTTTCTACAGTTCATGACCTTTCCGGAATCTACAAAACGTATATTCGGGATTTTTCCATTTGGTGATGTGAGGTCAGGTCATCAGGTAACCTCTTCCATAGAAAATGCATGGGAAAAGCTGTCTTATGAGCTAAAAGTCACAAAATAATCTTAAATGCTCAGATTGCTCAGGAAAGCGTTCTTGGACACCCTTTCATAGATCCCAGGGGCGATATTGCCTTTGACCTATCTGAGGTCACCAGAGGTCAAAAACAGTATTTTGACCATAAATTTTGACCTAATTAAGCTAGAGCACTGAATTAAAGGTCATCGTGTATGTCTCGTCACTGTTTTTCATTTGGTATACAACAAAGTTAATTTCTTACCTTCCGTGACCTCGGGTCATATTAAGTCATGAGGTACCCTCTGGAGGTCAAACCACGGGCGGAGGGCCATTATGTTCCACATATTGGAGAAAGTCCTGGCATTTTCCTATCAAATAATTTTTGCCAGATCTCAATAGCTTTAATGGCGTCATCAGAGTTATGCTCAGGTTTCTCAAGGATTGCATACTTTACTGGAAATAGCCTATCGTGACATAACTTGACCTCTGGAGGTCAAAAATAGACCTGAGCGCTCAAACATGCTAAATAAAATCTTACTGAATTTACATGAGCTTTCTAATGCACTTTGCAGCTTTGCGCTAAGACCCTGGTCATATGGCGTCGCCAACCATTTCCCTGTTGGAAGGGTTTCTCGGGAGCCAGCTTGCTCCTTGTTCAGGGAAGCCGCCGGGCCTTGAACCCGGGTCGACTGAGTCGAAGCCAGATAGGCTGACCATTCCATTACGGCGCCCCCGGAAACGTGCCTTTCAGGAGCTACATATGCGGTATGCAACTGCAGCTGTACTCAAGTTTTGCACGTCTTCAAAATCGATCGGAAAGCTAAAAATCGTGATCGATTTGAAAAGTTCACAATTTTAAAGTGATGGAACTGCAACATCAGTCAGATAAATCCCTTCCTGTTCTAGAAATGATGTAGGCACTGATATCTGGTTTCAAGCTCCGGCGTCACCTATCCTGCTTTCAGCCATTTGAGTCTGCACGCAAATCACTCAGAAGAAAGAGAACACATCTCGCTCCGCTGAAATGGGCCACCAAACCATTAACGCCCACCTACCAATCATTTTCATGAATGCTGTTGTACAACCAAGTGATTGGAAGTGGGAATATATCGGCCGTTCTGTCAGGCAGCTGATGTTGCGGCCAATCCCGCTGTTGATGCATGTTCTGCAAGCTGAGACCACTTCAGGCCAGCAGCCATGCTTTTGAAGATGAACGAGAGCGTATGCATGGATACGGCGCGAGCGTGCCTGGATAATTCGAGCGCCGGGCTGTGCTGATTAATATTTGTAATGGGCTGAATCCCTCGGGCTATTTCACATTCCATGTTCCCGCCGCCGCTTGGCAGGCACGCTTGTAAAGTACTAACTTTGGTGGTACTTTTAGGGACCAGGGCACTGCAGGTATCGTGTGGTAGATTTAGCATCCTCCCCAGTGCAGAGTGGGTAACACATATGAAGTGACTGACAAATGGGACATATGTTTTCTGTTTTTACTTTATGTTATTTCGGGTCAACTGCTTGTCATATCAATATGTTTCAAGCAGCTCCTCTCTTAAATTTTCATCGAAATCTGAATTTTGCTCAATATCCACTTGAGAAGGCTTAATATTTCTCACCATAATTACCAATGGAAATGGAAGGTTGAATCAAATTTTGGAAAGCCTTATCAATTTGGAAATTCCAACTCTATATCACGTGAGAAAACGGCTTTGTCGCCGTTAGGGAACTGCTATCTTTTAAGATTAGGAACAAAGGGGCCGATTTATTTTAGCACAAAAACAACTTTCCCTTACATTACATTGAACTAAGAAAAAATATTCGACCCAGAAATATGTTTCTGTATATTAGACCAGTCTATAATATAATGGTGATTTTCAAAAGTTGATGAATTCTTCTTCATCAGTGCTATTTTTGTTCATCTATCCCAACCAAATATATATATATATATATATATATATATATATATATATATATATATATATATATATGCATATATGCAAAATTCTATGCAATTCCATACGTCATAACTGTCCACGTTCTCTCTGACTAATTTGTCTCCTTTTCCCCAGAATAAATCTACGAAGTGATCCGAAGTGGTGGCTGATTGGAGGTTGCCTGGATAGCTTCTCCACCTCACGTCTCCGCGCACGTGGAGAGGCTTTCAGATACCTGTAAGCCCTCCGTGATCTGTCAAATGCTGCGTCGCGGCAGGCCTCCAAGCAGACCACCGAGGCTGCCATGGAGATCAGGATCAGAGCCCGGATTCCGACGCAGCGGATCGATAACTAAGTCTCTTCACTCAAAAAGCTAAGCCTGGAGTACCAAGCACGGAAGAAAAGCCGGAGACTTCCGAGCACGCTCTTCGAGGTCTTCGACATTAGAACCATAGACGCCCACACCATTATGAATAATGAAGAGGACCGGGAGTTCTACCGGAAACAGCTCTGGAATGCCTCTTCCTGCAGCATGGCAGGTAAGGATAAGGTTGCGGCAGGAAAGGAAGCCCGGAAACGGAGCCGAAGGAGAAAAGTAAGCAGCAACGCCGACGATACGAGGAAAAGGAGGCCTAGTTTTTTCAGTTGGTAGCTGCTGCTCTTTCCTCAGCCACTCCATCCTCGTCTCAAGAGTCATTAGAAGAGTATCACCCGACCCCAGACGTTTCAAAGAGTGCAGCACCAAAACCAAAAAGGGCGAAGAACATCTTCACAGATCCGGCAGTTGCAGGTGCTCTGGATCGCGTGAACCTCACTGACCGGAAGGGTGTCTTCGTCGTTGGAGCCGTCGCATCGGCCCTTGCTCTTGATCTGTCAGACCTGACGCTTTCTCGCAGTTCTGTTCGGCAGTCTCGCCGGGTTGGGGTTGGTCTGTAGTTCTTTCGCAGCATTACGCAGTCATTTTCGGTATTATGTAGATTACTTTTAACACTGCCTCTACATTTGGTGCTTTCTACCAATACATGTTATTGGTTTTCCGGGTTGACCAGTATTTTATATTTGCTTTCATAATCGCAGATTTTCTGGTAGAGTACTCCCAATTCTGCTTTCTTTTCTAGATGATTCTGCTTCGGGTACGTACGACACTTCATGTCCAGGTTCAGGAGCTCCTTTTGTTCTTCGATTATTCCGCATGTTGAGAGATTGATGAAGCCATTTTGATGCTTATGAACACTGCTTGGGCCGCCGTAGAGATTCGAGAGCTTCCTCTAGATCCGGTCCTTGACGAGTCGCTCGTATTATGTAAAGATATTGCGCACTGCATCCTCGGCTCTGTTCTTCAAGCGTTCCGGTATCGGTAGTGCTAGCAAGCGCTTAGTGGCATCTGAGAGTTTGGTTGTTACATCTTCAAGAATTGCTTTCTTGGTGTTCAGTTCTTGTTTTACCAGATTTTTCCTCAAGTTCAGAGTCAACTCACCGTTCCCTAGTGCTCTGTATGTTTTGATGTGTAATATATGTTTTCATATTAGCAAAGGAAGGGAGCAGATTTTCGCGAATACAAGTTTCATTTAACATGTCGGAATATCCACAGTTTGTTCTCTTGGTGAGGTATTCAACTTTGCGGAGTAGTTTTTCCCTTGCTTATCCAAAACTGAGAGAATAGTGCTTATATTTTCAACATATTCAGGTAAAGTTTCATCAATACAATTCAGATATTCAGACAGAATGAGAGACATAATACGCAAAGTAAAGAACTATATAATATATAGGCACGTTAAAAATTCGAAAGTAATCGCAGTTCGGCAGAGGTCAAGAACATCTCAGGTTGGCTACCCACATATCCTTGATGCGACCCAAGATACCTTTACTGATGCGACCAGCATGGCTACCAGAAGTGAAATAAACTTTTCCGCGTGGACTGAGGCTTTAAATTACTCCCAATAGATATGCCTTAGTGAATAAAAATTTACTCTCAATTACTAACAATATAAAAGGAATTAAATTCGCAGTGGTTTGGAATCAAGCCCCCCCCACCCTGTGTGGATGGGGGCTTGATGCTGGGAATTTGGTGATGATGTCGAGGCGATTGATATCATGTGAGGCTGTAAATGTTGACCTAAATCAGAATATGCGGTTTTGTTACCAGTGGTTAACCCACTACCAATTCCTATTTATTATGCCGCAGCCAGAGAAACGTAGGACAAAGTGAAGGCTGCCAGGTCTGAAAAGCCCAGGAGAGTTGTGTGGTTTTGAATGGGTCAATTGGAGCACACATTTCAATCAAGTGCATGTGAGATATCCAAACCTTAGACCTGCGGATATGAGAGTTACAAGAAGAAAAATATATGCACCTAGAAAAATATATGCTATTTGGAGTGTCCATGAAGTCAGGTAAATTTCAGGTACCTTCTTTGGTGCCCACCTAAGTCAATTTTATTAAATCAAGCTTAACACAATTTTGATGGTTCTACAAACGTTTCCATTGAGAAGGTGAATGCGGTGATGCTCATTGATCCGCTTTAATCTTTCTAGGATTTGCTGCATGTTGGTTGTGGTTTTAGTAGGTACTTGTCCTCTGGTTGAGTGCTTATATTTGGCGGTGAACTTTATGTATGTTTAAAGTAAATTTATTCTTAAAAAAGGGTAAACAAATTAAGTGTATTCTTCAAGTAGCTTAAATCTCAGTATGGTGTCTGCTACAGTCAAATGGTGGTTGTCTGGTATATTAGCAATGTATATGTGTATATTATCAATCGCCTCGACATCATCACCGAATTCCCAGCATCAGGCCCCTACCCACACAGCAGCTTCAACACGTATTTCTGACTGTTCTCTTCTCGCCACTCACGGGCTAGAAACGCAAAACTTTGTGGTTACCCAAGTGGTGACCTGGTGGTCCCCAAACGTAATTTTCGTTGCCGGCACGGCGACCAGACCATCTCTGATTCCATGAATTGAGTCCTCAAGTACAAAGTAAGCAGTAGAGTTGCTATCTTATGCAGAGTAATTTCACTATAAAGTCTTATAGATAAGGTTAATAATTGATATTTGAATAGGTATATTAAATAGTAGTTGATAAAATGAGTAGTTAATTAACAGTTGATGAGGTTAATAATTGATAAGGTTAATATATAATCTTCAGTGTTTTTTACATTTCCGGATTCGAGGGGACAGGCCACCTTATCAACTTATCATCATGCTCCTCGCCGCAGCACTTCAAAACCTATAAATTATTTTATTGAATTTAAAATTTTCTCATTTTGTTCAAAATAAATCCTCAAATTCATAGAGGAGAATGACTGTGACCGTAGGGTCGTAGAAAACACACGTTTTTCCTTTTCAGACTCGAACTCACTTTTCCCCGTTACGAGACCCGTACCCACTTTTTCGTATATATTCAATTTTGATCTCAAAGAGCCACATTCCAAGCGTCTACGACAACGGCAAAGATCGCCTCAAAACGGTTAAAGATTTCATGTTTAATGCGCCAGATTGGCCACCCGGCGTTGCAGTCTCCCATTGTTTATTGGGATGAAAGGGGTGCATTATCAACCAGTAAAGACAGCGCGGCATGTACATCTGTGCGTATTTGAACGATAGATGGCACTTTAAAATGCATCCATTTACTTGTCATATCTATGTTACGCTCCAACTAGATCTGACAAGTAAATGGATGCATTTTAAAGTCGATCTATCGTTTAAATACGCACGTATGTACATACATGCCGCGCTGTTTTTACTGGTTGATGTATGTTGTTGACGTATGTTACGCTCCAAATAGATCTGTGCTATTCCACATGAGATCTGGAATTACATGGTCCACCAGCCTAGTACTCTAAATCCCCACTGAACAGGAATGCCTTCCGGAGGCGAACCTTTCTCTAGTAACTATCGCTGGACAACGTCGTTGAGGCAGGTGCTTCTCCCTATTTTCCTGCGAACTATTTAAGGGCTCTGGTATTGATAAAAGAATATCCTGTTGCATATTTTTATCCTTTAGATGGCTCACAAAATATTCCACCAGCTTCACAACACGTTCTGTGGGACCGTTCACGACACTAAGTTCTAGTTTTAAGATACTAACACTAAGTTCTGGAATACATTGAAACAGGGGAAGCTATACCAGTCACCAGCTTCTCAACAGGGCCATTTCATGTCAGAATCTTTCAAATTCAGGCGCTGAAATACCAGCCAGCATTCAGGAATGACAAATTGGCAGAGGCTTGGTACCGAGCCGAGCCCTTCATAAGCCTCTCTCGGAAACTTTAGCCTACCCAACTGAAAGGTGGAGGGTTTTGCTGTTTAGGCCAGGTACTGTCTCACTGCCTTCTTACCTCCAACATTGCGATTCTTATTTGCGAGGCAGATTATAACTTTCTGGTCACAGATAACAGTTGCGTTTACACATTGACTTCAGCGCCTCTACACGATACCGGAGTATTTTTATTGGAATACTTATCAGGGAATGTTCCTGGATCATCAGGCCCGGATAGTGCTTGGGTTCTGGAGGACATGCCAGCTCTGTTTTCCTTGAGAAGATAATCACGAATTGCACAAGCTGGTTTAAGTGTGGCTGTCAGGAGAGGTTGTCTCCAACAAATATCTGTTTAAAATCCCGGAACCCACCAGCGAGCCATATTTATGGAATATATGATATTTATGGCATGAAGTGCGCGGTACTACTGTGTCAGATTCCCTCCATTATTCCAAAAGATACTTAAAGACTGAATATTATGATTTTTGGAGTTTAACGACGCAGCATCTGCTCAGGTCATATGGCATCAGAGGCGAGAGGGAAAGAATTAGCTTGGGCTAGAGCATGGCGCCAGATTCTGCCTCTGGGTGGGCTCGAGCTCACGACACCCAGCGCATACAGAATGCCATTGGCTGAGCCGAGTGCAAGTTCTAACAGACTAAGCCACTCAGACCCTGAAAGAGTCAGCAGCTTTCCTTGTAAGTGGTTCTAAACCGTACATTTGGGCTCCTTCGTCGCGGATAGTCAGCTTTGGAGCCTTCTATGAGCCTCAAAGCTATCCATAAAATGCAGTGCAGTGCTTCATTAAGTTAATGTTGAAATTGCCCTGGATTTGCTGAAGTCAATTTGCCATCCGCTGTGGTATCTGTGCACATTAAGTTATATTATTTCCTGCTAGTGAGAACCACCATCTTGGAGGTAAGGAGCCAGTCGCACAACAATTGGCCAACACAGCGAACAATTCACATTTGACTAGGGCAGGCTTAAGTTTCCGTTAGAGGCTATGAAGAGCTCGGTGAATGCTCGGTACCTAGCATCAGCCAGCTTGCCACTCCTGGCGGCTGGCTGGTATTCGATTGCCAGAATCCGAAATATTCTGACCAGAAATGGCTCCGTTAAGAAACTGGTGACTGGTATGGATCCCCCTGTTTTAAGGTATTCCAGAACTTAATGTGGTGAACAATCCCACGGCGTGGTGTGAAGCTGGTGGAAGATTTTGTGAGCCATTTAAAGGGTAAAAATATGCAACAGGGTCTTCTTCTAGCAGTATCAGAGCTCTTAGATAGTTCGCAGGAGAATAGGGAGAAGCACCTGCCCCAACGACGTTCTTCAACGAATGTTACCAGAGAAAGGTTCGCATCCGGAAAGCATTCCTGTTCAGTGGGGATTTAGAGTACTAGGATGCTGAACTATTTAATTGCAGGTCTTTTGTGGAACAACATATCTTTATATTGCGCTTCAAATACATCTGACAAGTAAATGCCTGCATGCTAAGTCCCATCTACCGCTCTTATACGCACGCACATGCCAGGCTGTCTTTACTGGTGGGTTATGCACCCCTTTCATCACAATTTAACAAGGGGAGCGGAGGTCGAGAAAAGCTGGTACTCTGGTACGAGCGTCGGAGACAGAAATCAACCGGACAAAGTTCCAAGGGAGACACTCACGACGTTTCCCCCAATTTGTGTCCGAACCCGTCCCGCCGCCTCATTATTGTCTCCTTTCGAGAAGAAACAGTGGATTAAACACTCAATGAACGTTTTGCAATTACCTGTATAAAACTCTTCATTAAATGTAATCACCTTCAGAAATACTAGAGGTTTTATGCCCGATTCCCTCAGCCTTCCTCCATAATGTCTCTAGCTGTCTCTAGATAGAGCCGGATACAGCCGAATGCTGGTACACGAGTCGATTTTGAGACACTGATGAGACAGCTTAATATTTCTTGAGTCAGCAAATTTTTTTCAAAAATATTTCAATTCCCTATTCAGAAAAATTAATAATTTTTTAAGTAGCTTTGTCTCGTATACTATATGTATAAACTTCCTGTAAAAAAACATTAGAAAACTCGAACGACTCACGCAGATTCATTTTAATAGTTATTCCTCCCTAAATCAGATTGCCCGCGCTTCCTTTCGAAGCCAAGAACGGATGGGGTGCGAGCGTGTCTGTGGCCGTTCCTTGTGGTTTTTTGGTTTGGAGTGCTAAGAAGGCGAGATTAAGTGTATATAAATTTTATTTGAGTGTATATCAAGCTCGATTAAATGTGAATACGAAACTGGCTGGACAAAATGCCTTTCCCATCGCGTATGAAAGTGACGTGTGGGCATCTTCATAATGGTAGGCCATGCACGTTCAATGGTGAGGCCCGCAACTATTCGAGGCACCTCAAGATAGCTCATCCTGGTCTACCATCTAGGATGCTGAGACAAGATTCAGTTGCGTCATGGGCGAATGGATTCGTGAACATGGTAAGTTTCATAATTTCAACTTCAACAATCCAGCACATGGTTCTGTCTGTAGTAGGCTTACAGGTGCTCACACATTCAGGGACGTAGGAGCCAGGGAAGCAGGGGGCAGCTGCCCCCCAATTTTCATGATTCTTAACCATTAACCCTATGGCGTTGACTGGAAAGAAATGACTTAAAAATTCCCGCTGCCCCCCCAACTTTGAACATAGTTCCGACGCTCCTGCACACATTGCTATTTATTTAGCTGAATTGCAAAATGATAGATTGCTCAAAGTGATCTATACCTTGCTGGGATCCCCTGTATCCTGCTGTATAACTGAACGATTTTGAGGGCAGTTTGTCTGTTCACATAAGCGTAGGAATGCCCAGAATATTGGGGAGGTCAAGGCGCATTTTGAAGTCATTTCTTTCCAGTCAATGCCATATGGTTAATGTTAAGAATCACAAATATTGGGGGTATGCCCCCTGGCCCCCTTGTTCCTATGCCTATGTTTGCTCATTTTAATCATACACTTGAGTAGGTACCTGACATGGACACTTGGGAGAAATTTGTATGCTAGCTGTTGCTTCCTCTTCAATATCATAGCTTAAATGTTGATTAACAGTGCTTGTGCCACCACTGGCCTACTGGAAATTGGAATACATATTTTTGTATTCAGACATTTTATAGTGTGGACCCCAAGTCCTCGATATATCAACAGGCATTGTCAATTGCCAATTGACCTGCCTTCAATCCTAGATGACAAATTGGCAAACTGATAATTCTCTCAGTATCCTAATGCAACTCATTTTGTAATGAAGAGCCTGTTTCCACAGAGTTAAAAATATTTTGTTTTTTTGTTTGCATTGTTTTGCATTGCTCCCAACAATGTCATGTACAGCCTGTGTTTGCAAATGCAACTGTTAATGATTGGTAGGTACCTACAACCTAAAATTTATGATTGCTAGTATTGGGTAACATGGGATGTGTGCTTCTCTTGGTAAAACTGCATACAAATTACCATTCATTTTGTTTTTCAAATAGATGAATTTTCAAAGTATGCTTCTTGAACCTGGAAGCAGTCATTTTGTTGGTATATTAGGTATTACAATTCATATTTCCCTTTAAGGTAGATAGGTAATTTGCAGGCTTGGATGATGTTGGCTTACTTTGGTGTCCTGATATTTTCTAAATTACTGTTTATCCGTTTTGCGTCTACCTATTTTCATCTTCTATGCTTTCTTTTGCAATTTCAAATATAGTTATAATTATGCTGAGATATGATTGGTCAAACTATGAATGATAGGCAAATTGGTAGTTCTTTAAAAAATTCTTGAGTTACTCTCATAGAGCTGGATGTTTTTGTCTGAATTGAAAGTGTGCTATTTACCTATGGGGGCATATCTGACAATACCCATTCAAGTTTGGCTAAGAATCAGATAATATTTCAAAATAACATGACACTACTTGCTCACATTATGTTTATGCTGTATGCATCTTGATCTCCAAAAGCCAGTATGGTGATAAAAACACAGAACATTGATTAAAAGATAGTACTTACTTACAAACAAATCAGGCGAACAGGGTAGGTTTGGATGAGACCTTGTTGGCGCAGCGTGGAGGCAGGCCTATCAGTTCGGGGTAGCTTTTACTCGTGTTTTGGGGCATAGTGGAGCAGAAACTGGGCGGCAGCTACTGACCCACTGGGGCATGTAATTGAACACAGATAATTAAAAAAATTGTTACAGATGAAAATGTGTACCCAGAGGTAAAAAGTCTGCCCAGGTGACCAAATTTCTGCCCCAATTGGGCCAGAATTTGAGGTGCATCAAACCCCTCATTTTATCACTTGTTACATTCTGCAGAGTAGTCCACAACATAGCAATTGAAAACCTAATTTCATGTACCCAGGTGATCTTGCACAGGGGAAAGTCAAAGCCCAATTATTGAGCAAGGGAAGACATTGCAAATTGGAGGATTGAGAGCAGATATGCATCTGTCCTCTTTCCTAAATTAAGCATTGGAGTGTATCAAAAATCAATATCTCAGCAGTGAGTGGAGGATGAAACTTGCCAGGACATTGCTGTCCATTCGAAACGGACATTAAGGATTACCTGAACAAGGATCTCAAAATCTCAATGTTCTTTTTTGTAATCGTGAAAAATGTGGAGAGAACATGCTTAAAATATTTCCCATACTGATGGACGTTTTTGAAAAGCATGCAGTATGACAAAAATTAATTCGAGTCATGAAATTGGCAAATTAGAATTATTTGTCCTTTCACTTTTACAGAGGACTTTTGTTGTGTGAATTGTCTTAAGCCCATATATGCTCTAAGTACAATGTGTTTACTTTGCAGGTTTCCAAGGCGGGTTCAGTGGCTGGCGCGAGTGCCACTACCAGCGTAGACGCCTCGTCTGCACCTGCAGTAGATTCTCTCGCTACAACTTTGTCAACTGGAGTAGCGACTGCAACATCGGAGAATCATTCTGCTAGTGCTTCCAACGCAGAGATCACGTCTGCAGTGCCCTGTGGCATAAATGATGTAAATACGGTCGGTGAACATCTGGGAGATGGGTCTGCAACTATCCGAAAATCAGCAACACTGGCCTCCAGTCTTACAGAAAGATCGGTTGATGATAAGGGAATGTCGGTCACCAGCCTTCTGCAGGAAATCATAGCTCGGCTGCAAGCTGTGGAGAAGAAACAGGACATACTGGTTCAACAGTCCACAGTAAGCAGGCGCAAAAACAAAACAAATGAGAGTGTAAGTACTCGCGACATTCTGCTGCGCTCCTGTCGTAGTATTGACAGCCTGCAGAGTGCCACAGAAGAACAGCTCGTTGCTGTACCGGAATGCAACGCGCTATACTGTGAGATATGCGTTCCTGGCTTCAAACCCTCTGAACACATCCATGAAGGAGTGAAAGTCTTGGGCGTTTTTAAGTATGACTTCAGCTATGGCAGTAGCTTCCTCTTCAAGGATCGCCTTCCCCAAGAGTTCCGGAAACTGAAACAATCAGTTGGATGCCATTTCAGAGGACTTCACCACGAGAAGAACGCGAAGAGAGCTGCGACTGTGGCAGCACAAGAAAAGGCACGCGCAGAGAAAGATCGCAACTCTGCTCTGCATGTGGTTCGGACGGGCTACTTTTGCCTAAAGAAGTCGCTGCCCCACCAGACATTTGAAGAGCTGATCACTCTGCAACACATGAATGGGGCAAGAATGGGCACTATCAACCATTCAAGCGGCTTGATGCCGCGACTGAGGGTTCAGTTCTGCGATGCCATGCGAATCATGCTGGCACAACACATCGCCCAGCAAGCATGTGTGTCAGTTTGTGCGGACAAGGTGACGGTGGTAGGGCGCACCGTAAATGTGATTGCTGTTGTGTGTGCAGTTCCTCAAGCTCATCCGCAAGATGCCCTTTCAGGCATATGTGCTCGGGGCACCAGTGGTTAAAGCGCAAAGCTCTGGCGCAGGAGATCGTTGACTCTCTCTCCCAGATTGGAATAACTCATCCGGACCAACTGGCGGCGGTTTGCATGGACGGCCAGTACCATAAAAACCATGTTCCAGAACACATGATGAGGCTCATGTCATCTGCAGACCCACATAGGAGTTGGCAGCCCACCGTCGTGTGGCTGTGGGACGGAGCTCACCTCCTTAATCTAGCTGACCAGGACGCGCGACGATCGCCCGGATGTGAGTGGGTGGGAGCTACCATCGACGACATGACCAGGATCACCAAGCGCTTCTACCACGGGAAAGGACTTGAGGGGCTGCTGGATGCTGGTGAAGCGATCGGGACACCTGCTCTACGGCCGAAACTGTGGTCAGATACGCGGTTCGCTCCGTATGCAGCTAGAACATTCACGGTGTTCCAGCGGAACGCCGGCGCCATGATCCACGCTCTGTCCGAGGAAGTGACCGCTGGAGAGGCTCATGCATCGACGAGAGAAGATCTGAAGCTTCTCAAAGGTGGGAATTTTTTAGCTTGTAAATTTAATCTCTTGATGTGAATGAAAATGTTTATTAAACAGGTGTCGTGTGACGCAGGACATGAACGTACAAAATTAAAATTTGATCCCTCATATTTTATTTATATTCAAGATTGGGAAATTCCTACTTCACTTGCGTTTCACAACTGCGTTTCATTTTTACCATTTGAAATACCAGTATATTTGTGTTTGTGTTTTCCAGCATACAGTGACGGATCCAAGGGGGCCCAGGGGGCCTGGGCCCCCCTTAGCTCCGAAGCGCCTCAGCATAGCTTAGCTCATATCGGGCGCCGAAGGCGCCCGATATGGAAGGCGCCCGATATGAGCGGCGCGCCTGTACCCATTTCGTGCGCCAAGGTGGTAGATACCACTTATTCCACTTGAATTAACACATAGTCCTTAAAACCATGGCAAAGCGCCCCTGCCCAAACACTAGACGCCTTTACTGGTCTTTTGCGCCCCAGTAAAATGTTGAAGATGAAATTTAGAAAGCTAACAAAAGCGCCCCGGCAAAGAAAAGGCGTCACTAGATAGCAGGATTGCGCCATGGGGAACTAATGCACCCCTGAGTAGCCTAGGCGCCCCCTGGATGAAGCGCCCCTGGGTAGCCTAGGCGCCCCCTGGTGAAACGCCCTACGGATATCATATGCGCCCTTGGCTAGGAAAGGCGCCCCTGGGCAGCAAAGGCAAATCTTGGTAACATAGGTGCCCTGGACAGCATAAGCGCCCCTTAGATAGAAATAGGCGCTTTAGGAAAATAAAATGCTCACCTTGGTTAGAAAAAGGCGCCCTTTGATAGCCTAGGCGCCCACTGGAAAAAGCGCCCTACGGATGTCATATGCACCCTTGGATAGCAAAGGCACCCCTGGACAGCAAAGACAACCCTGTATAACACAAGTGCTGTGGACAGCTAAGGCGTCCCTGGGTAGCAAAGGCGCCCCTAGGAATGCAACCCTTCGATTGAAAAGCCGCCTTTGGATAGCTTAGGCGCCCCCTGGATGAAGCGCCCTACGGATATCATATGCGCCCTTAGCTAGGAAAGGCGCCCCTGGGCAGCAAAGGCAAATCTTGGTAACATAGGTGCCCTGGATAGCATAAGCGCCCCTTAGATAGAAAGTAGGCGCTTTAGGAAAATAAAATGCTCACCTTGGGTAGAAAAAGGCGCCCTTTGATAGCCTAGGCGCCCACTGGAAAAAGCGCCCTACGGATGTCATATGCACCCTTGAATAGCAAAGGCACCCCTGGACAGCAAAGACAACCCTGGATAACACAAGTGCTGTGGACAGCAAAGGCGCCCCTGGGTAGCAAAGGCGCCCCTAGGAAGGCAAAACCTTCGATAGAAAAGCCGCCTTTGGATAGCCTAGGCGCACCCTGGATGAAGTGTCCTACGGACACAATATGCGCCCTTGGCTAGGAAAGGCGCCCCTGGGCAGCAAAGGCAAATCTTGGTAACATAGGTGCCCTGGACAGCATAAGCGCCCCTTAGATAGAAATATGCGCTTTAGGAAAATAAAATGCTCACCTTGGGTAGAAAAAGGCGCCCTTTGATAGCCTAGGCGCCCACTGGAAAAAGCGCCCTACGGATGTCATATGCACCCTTGAATAGCAAAGGCGCCCCTGGACAGCAAAGACAACCCTGGATAACACAAGTGCAGTGGACAGCAAAGGCGCCCCTGGGTAGCAAAGGCGCCCCTAGGAAGGCACCCCTTCGATAGAAAAGCCGCCTTTGGATAGCCTAGGCGCCCCCTGGATGAAGCGCCCTACGGATATCATATGCGCCCTTGGCTAGGAAAGGCGCCCCTGGGCAGCAAAGGCAAATCTTGTTGCATAGGTGCCCTGGACAGCATAAGCGCCCCTTAGATAGAAATAGGCGCTTTAGGAAAATAAAATGCTCACCTTGGGTAGAAAAAAGGCGCCCTTTTATAGCCTAGGCGCCCACTGGAAAAAGCGCCCTACGGATGTCATGTGCACCCTTGGATAGCAAAGGCACCCCTGGACAGCAAAGACAACCCTGTATAACACAAGTGCTGTGGACAGCTAAGGCGTCCCTGGGTAGCACAGGCGCCCCTAGGAATGCACCCCTTCGATTGAAAAGCCGCTTGCTTGATAGCTTTAAGGCGCCCCCTGGATGAAGCCCCCTACAGGATATCATATGTTCGCCGGTAGGAAATAGGAATGGCTAGAAAGGCCAATTTGCATTAGGCAAGGCAAATATTGGTAAATGATAGAGGTAAGCCTGAACAAATGGAAAGAAAATTAACATCTATATGTTTAGACGCCCTGGGAGCGATAAATATTGGTAACATAGGTGCCCTAGAACAGCATAAGCGCCCCTTAGATAGAAGTAGGCGCTTTAGGAAAATAAAATGTTCACCTTGGGTAGAAAAAGGCGCCCTTTGATAGCCTAGGCGCCCACTGGAAAAAGCGCCCTACGGATGTCATATGCACCCTTGGATAGCAAAGGCGCCCCTGGACAGCAAAGACAACCCTGGATAACACAAGTGCTGTGGACAGCAAAGGCGCCCCTGGGTAGCAAAGGCGCCCCTAGGAAGGCAAACCTTCGATAGAAAAGCCGCCTTTGGATAGCCTAGGCGCCCCCTGGATGAAGTGCCCTACGGATACAATATGCGCCCTTGGCTAGGAAAGGCGCCCTGGGCAGCAAAGTTAACTCTTCTTGAAATAGATGATCTGGACAGCATAGGCGGCCATGGATAAACTAGGCGCCTGGGGAAGAAAACAAGCGCCTCACCTGAGAGTACAGGCGCCCCCAGGATATCACAGGTGTCCCTTTCCATCTTCAGCTGCCCTACTGTCCATGGTTTGGCACACCTGTCTGACAGTCGCACGCTCTGTTACAGGGCTCGAGCGCTCAATTTGAGCATGGACTGCTTTTAACCACATTTCATTAACCTATAACTGAAGGCTTAGTGCTCCATCGCTGCAACCGGGTGCCTTTTTCAGTATGTGCGCCTCACTTCCGAGAACGTTGCCCTCACCAACCAGCAGTCCTCCCCGTTCAGCAGATGAGCGCCTCTTTCTGATAATTAGGCACTTTATTTCAGTGTTCGAGCGCCTTATTTCAGAATTGTTATTCTCCATCTATTTTGGGCTCCTCCTGGATTGCAGAGGCACCCGCTCAAGTGCAAAGGCGCCCCTGGATAGAAAAGTGCGCCCCATGTTTGCAAAGGCGCTCCAAGATAGCATATGCGCCCCTTAGATGGAAATAGGCAATCCAGGAAAGTAAAAAGCTCCCTTTGGGTAGCAAAGGTGCCCCTTAACAGCGAAGGCAGCCCTAGATAACAAAGTTTCTCTGGACAGCATAGGTGCCCTTGGATAAACTGGTGCCCGGAAGAGACAAATAGCGCCTTACCGGAGACAAAAAGCACCCCAGGATAACGTAGGGGCATGTATTTCAATCATGTCTGTGATTGAAAAATACACCTAGAGAGCATATGCGCCCCTGGATAGAAAGACACCCCTGGGCAGTAACGGTCCCCCTGGAAAGCAATAGTGCGCCCCTGTGGAGAAAAAAACCGCCTCCTGAATAACCTAGGCACCGCCCCCGAAATATCAGATGCCCGTGGATAGAACAGACTGCCTTGAATAAAACAGAGGCCCTGGATAGCAAAGGCGCCCTTTGATACCATAAGCGTTCCTTAGCAACAATATGGGCGCTACATGAGCTCAAGGTTCACGCGCACCTAAGCCCAATAATAGAGCAATCAATCGATGCCAAAGCACTCCTTAAAGCATGGGCGCCAAACTTCCTAAGAAGTAAAGGCGCCTCTGGGTAGCAAAGGCGACCCTCGACAGTGGTGTAGGTATTCCTGAATAACAGCAGCGTCCCTTGATAAGAATAGCCCCAAGATGGCACAGGTACCCTGCTGATAGGAAAAGCGCCCCTGAATATCAGAGGCACCCTCTGAATGAGGTGCCCATGGAGAGCATAAGGGCGCCCTATGTATAGCAAATTGCCGCCCCCTGGATAGCCTAAGCGCCCCTTGCATAGGGTAGGCGCCACTGGGTAGTATAGGTTACCTTGAATAAAAATACGCCCCTCAAAACCAAGGTGAACCTGGATAAGAAAAAGCTCCCCTTGGGCACTGGGTATCAAAGGCACCCCCAGAACAGCAAAGATGCCCCTGGATAGCTAGGTCGCGTCCATTGGGGAGCGAAGGCGCCCCTGGGTGGCACAGGTGCCTCATCGAAGCAAAGGCCCCTCCAGAGAGCATAGGTGTCCCTGATGAGCACAGTTACTCCTGGACAGCCCCTAAATGACGTTGCATAACGTTACGAAACCTATTATAACGTATGCTATTACATCAAAGTTAAGGTTATTCAGTGTTTAGGTCAAGGTCACAGGTCAATTTTAAAGGTGACTGGCCTTGATGATCAAGGCTTGATCAAAAGTCATTGGTAAGCTTGGGCGCAGCGTTAGTTATAGCGTAAATTAGGCATAATATGTTGGGTTGTGCCGTGATAGGTCAATGACCTTGAAGGACCTTGATCCCACAATTTCAGACATTGTTTAGAGCCTTCCCTTTTGGCCTCAGCCCTGTTCTAGAGTATTCGCGCCCCATTCCGGCCCGTTGGGGTGTGCTTGAACACCCCCTCGAGGTCTCCCAGTGGCAAGAAAAGGCGTCGGCGCGAAGCGACTCAGTACTTGTCACACCTTATCATTGATCACTTCCGCAACTTTCCCTCAAAGTTTAAGGTTGTGTCATCTCAGGTCAGGTCACCAGTGCAGGTCAAAGGACCTCACCCCAAAAAATGTTTGTTGGCGTAAGGAAGAAAAGGGTGAATCTATCGAATTCAAACTTGTACCATATAATGGGCCCAAAAAGTACTAATAAATTTATTCCGGGATTTTTTTCCATCGATGACCTAGGGACAGGTACGAATCATGACCTCTCCATTGAAAATGCATGGGATAAAACGGAAATTTGCCGAACAATTGCTCTATGTCTGCAGACGCCGCTTGAAATACCTTCGGATTCCCCAAATCATAGTAACCTAGGCCTCTTTATCGGTTCATGTTGCAAGTTTAGACATGTTACCTCTGAGAGTTCATCTGGGGCTTCCTAAGCAGGTTTTAAGACTTGGGTCAATGGCCTGGCAGGAAATATTGATAAAACCCGTATTTTGATACCATTTTTTATTGTTGTTGTGAGTTGATTGATATGCATATTGACAATGCTAGGCTAGATGGTGGCCTTGAACTAACCTTAGGTCAGGTCATTTTTATGTTTTAACCTAGTATAGTCATATTATACATTATTTGATGATTCGCCGTAACGAGAGGAAGCGAATTGTGCCTAAAATGATTCTAGCTCAACTCTGGCAGACGCTAGAGTATAGAGACAGAGACATGTTGTAAGCTTTGTCTCGGGGAGGGACCCCAGCGCTGATCGCGGGAAAAATCCCCAATGGCCCCCAGGGTCCCTCAGGGAGTCAGGAAATCTGGCGTGGGTGGAATCCGGTAGGAGGGATTTTGGGTCTCCAAAATCAGCTGAGGGGCCCATGCCAGTTAAGGGGGGCCCAGATAATGGCCCCCAACAAGCTCATTTGACCTCAGTGCCAACACAGGATTCTCAAGACCAGCGTGGGGTGCCTACCTCTTTAAACGGTTTCTAAATAAGCTCAGGGACTCAAAATTGACCCAGGGATCCAATTTTTAACTCATGGGGCCCAGACACTCTGAGGGGACCCTGCAGCAGCTCAGAAGGCCCATAAAACTAATAGGGCCAGACTAGCTGGGTGCCTCGACGAACTATTGCCCAGATACGCACAACGGGCCCCAAACAAGCTGAAGGGATCTATATCAGTTAAACGAAAACGGTACCAACCCAGGGGACCCTGACCAGCTTAAGGGACACTAATCCAGCTTGGGGCTCAGAGCTCAGAGCTCCAACTTTTAGCTCAGAGGGCCCAGGATCTGTTGAGAGGGCCCTATATCAATAAAAGGGCCCCGAAAAGCTTAATAGGCTTCAGCGGCGACACATAGGTTTCAAGTTCAGTGTGAGGGCCTGGTTAACTAAAGCGGTCCCAGATTAGCTGAGGGGACTCGATATAAACTCAGAGAAGTCACCAAAAATTCAGGGGCCCAGGCCCGCAGAGGTTCTGCGGCCTATGAGGCTCAGGTTAGCGTCAATCGGCTATTTCAGTATGGAGCAGTTGGCCAGGACAACTGTGATAAGTGGAGGTGGTGGATACGACACCTCAGTTTTCGCCATGACCGAATATAACTGTATTATTTGCTCATCGTGCTTCAGTTAGTGTCAGTGGGTGCCTTCAGCATTTTCTACCAAGGTGCCAGTCGTTAGCTGACCCGAAAATGTTTGATGGTAAACGTGAGCATGTCCTCACTAAGAGTAAGCTTTCATGAAAATAAGCATTTACAAATCCTTTTTTAAACTCGTTTTACATTGACACTGGTCGCCTTTTGGGTGGTAAATTGGCCAGTGGCGGATCCAAGGGGGGCAAAAAAGGCATTCCCCTAAACGGAAAAGCTCGGGGCAACACTATGTTTTTGACACCCAAAGCGATCGACCTCCTTTTTTCCCTACTCCTTTTTAGTTTATAAGCAAGATTTTGGTGTTTCAACTCTCAACTTCAAACAAAACATAAGTTGATAAGATGTTCCCTGGCCTGTCCCCTCGAATCCGGAAATGTAAAAAAACACTGAAGATTATTTATTCGGGCACAGCCCTTCATCAGAATCATGGAGTAAATATCAATAATTCTCAGTTATAATATAGCCAGTCATAGTATAGCCAGCCTTGGATAGGGAGAAGTATCTCGAGCCCATAGTTTTTTTTTCACCCCGTGACGTTTTTTTAGCTTTTCGCCTCAAACCCAAAATTCTACCGGCAAGTGATATTGGTAGCGCAGCTTTTTACTGCGTGCCGTTTTTTTTTTGCTTTTCGACTTTGGTCTGCCCCTCCCAAACCGACCGGCTAGATCCGCCACTGAAATTGGCGCCCCTCAGGTTCGGCGCCCCCCAGGTTCGGCGCCCTCCGAGCCTGCCCCCCCCTTAACGAAATCCTAGATCCGTCACTGCCAGCATATTCACTTTCCTTTTAGGTGCAAGCAAGTTAGTTCATCATGTGATTAAATCTGATATAGGTGGCTCGTCTGAGAAACGCCAGTTTTGTATGTACTTAGTGTAGGTATCGAATTAAACTGCAACGTCTTGAATTCATCCATTGATCCTCACGAGACAGTCAGCCCATGCCTGGTTTTTATGGCTTTACCATACGGCTCAAACTGTCCAAACACACTACTCGTTTTTAAAGCACGTGTTTTCGTTTTTTTGTTTCTGAACTGCCCAATTGCGTTTGTGCACTGCAGTGTAGCACACCCAACACATTTTAATTGAGTAAACTTGACCTGTGAGGAAAGACGTAGTTAAAAAGAAAAAAGGAAATCGTCTTTTAAAAATGGATTTGTGTGTTGTCCTTAAAAAGTGCCCAATATGCTGAAGTGAAGATCCTTAGCATTGTGTAGGTAGTTTTCCGTGCTTAGTTTTCATAGATGTGAAGGAACTGACTACTTATTTGAACAAACGGTTTCTCGCCAGGCCGAGTCTTCCCAGCACGAGTTGCAGCCCTCAATGACGTGTACACCGTCGTGGCTGAGGGCAGCAAAGCTTTGCAAGATCTGAGCTTGCTGCCCTGGGAGCGCGAGGGCAAACTAGACGGCATGAGGTCGCGGCTCTACAACATCGCGGAGGACCTGGCTATCGACGAGGTCACACTGGAACTCTGGCCTCAGCTGGCCAAAGCTGAAGGTGCTCCATGCGTGGTAAGTGTTCCCTGGCCCTGCTAGTATTCAAGCAGATGTAATGTTGAAGCGTGTATTTTAACAATATTTGCATTCGTGCTGTGCAAATATTTGAAGAAAAATTGTTTTAGAAAGGATGAGATGGTCCCATAGAATAACAAGAGCTTTAGATTAATGTTTGATAAAACATTTCATTCGGAAGGACGATTTTAGTGTAGTTACGTTGTCAAACGTTTGCTCAAACTAAAATAGTTAGTTCCAAACAAACTTACAAGGAACCCAACTTGTACCTGTTTTCCATTCATAATAAAGGGGTTATCCGAAATGTTGACAGAGCAAAATATAACTGAGTGTACAAACCAAAACTGAAGGAAGATAACGTGATATCAGAGTAAAACCTGGCAGTTTTTGAAACATAATATAATACCTTACATTGCAAACCTTCTATAGAAGTGTTTGGGTAAAAAAGTGTACTCATGCAGTGTTCATCTTTTTTCTATGACGTGATTCACTTAATATTCGATTGTTCTAAATGATATGAACGCTGTTCAATCTGCTTGACAGGCGGATGACGTGGAGAAGTTCGTGTGCACGATGGACACCCGCTGCGGTGTACGGCATGGGGGAGTGGATGTGCGTGGACGCGCCCATGGTGCAATGAACACTGAGCTAAGTCGTCACATGCAAAACCTGAAGCAGGTAGGAGATCTCAAGGGCATCCAGAATGTGATGCATGTTGACTGCCTACGCTGCGTGCAGCGCAGTACAGATGCTCTCATCTGTGCGAAACTTTTGCCTCCATCTTGTGCTATCACGATGAGTGAAATCGAGGCAGCGTGGCAGGTACTCAGAAAGGAGCGTCAGGGTGCGAGTAATCAGGAACTTATGAAAGTCCTCTCCAGTGCAGCTCAGTCGAGTGCGCCCATACATAGGTTCTGTATGCTGGTGACCCGAATGTGGTTGATGAGCCCGCCGGAGTCTGTCGTTGAGTCCATGGCGAGCGTTGTGGACGATGTGTTCGGCACACATCGGCAGCTCGACCATTCAAACGCAGCTCTCGAGCTGTAAGTCAGATGGAATGGCCCGTTCAAAGTTTTCAAAGCGAATCGCATTGTTGAGTCAGTGCTGGCAAGGAACCCACATCGCTTTGTCAGAACAAGCGTGGACGTGACTAGCTTTCTCGAGGGCACTGTGATTCGAAAACATTTAGAGGGTAGGGCTGATCGTGTGACATGTTTTTCGCAAAGAGTGTTTTCGTTGGTAGCCTGCTTGGTTTTGTTTTGTTGCCAGGTTTTGTTGCCGCGCCTGGCCTACTTTAATCGTTGGAGACGTAACATCTGAATCGGGTATGTAAATGAGGGATCAAAAAACATTTGCATGGCCGTTCACACCAGCTAAAAATGAGGCGTCAACCAATCTTCCTGGATGCTGACTAAAAACTTTCCACAGTACGACAAATAATTCTTCGGATTTGAGCCCTCTTTGCTTCCGTACAGCATGTGCTGGTTTCCTGCCAACTGGGCTCAGACAATATTTTTACAGAAAGGGGAGGGGGCCTGGCTCCCTTTCCGACGCAGATGAGCATTGGGATGCGTGAAAGAACTATGTTCGAATTATTAAAAACGTTTTACGGTGGTTTCCTGAAGCTTTAGCAGAAGATCTCACATGTTGCGCCGGCTATTGCTAAACTGAATTTCGCTGTTAGAAGTCCAGGCCAAACTTATATATGTTAGGTCAATTTGGTGTGATATAGTTTTAGGCGTTATTTTGAAGTATAATTTTCACTTTTTGGACCTGGGGAATTCGAAGGATTTTTCGTGCATTCCTTCTGGGGTTACGGTTGTTGGTCTTATTACAAAATGGTTGAAATCAAGAGTGACTTATTGTTGGCTGAGTGTGCCAAAAATGAAACTGATGCCAGCTCGGGCGTGTTTATGTGGCTGCACATGCTTCGCCTGCAGTAGATACGGACATTTTGATGACTTGAGTGATGGTCATTCTTCTCCCAATTTCAGAAAAAAAACTTGTTTTGCCATGTTCTTGCTGTTGAATTAGACGCCCGTTTACCCTCCGATCGCATTTATGTAAAATCCCACTTTAAGCCCTTGCAATGGGAAGCTATTTCATGTACAATGTTCTATTTCTTCAAAAGTTTAGAATTTTTTGGGTTACAACTTTTTGCCTTCCAACATCAGAATTAACCTATGGAAATTGCAACGGAAGTATCGCTACTGGAGGACTGTGTCAGCTCTCTTACATGACTTGCATGACTTACCATGGTGAACTAAGGATGCGGGTGAACTGTGGCAATTGATGGGCGAAATGCACTAACAATTCGTAAAAAAATATGGCTAACAATCTGCCCACTTGGAAGTTATCGATTTTCACCACTAGGATTGCTTACACTCATTGGATCATTGCTTAAACTTCAGTCTCACTTTTGAATAAGGGGTACCGTTCCGCACGTTTCGTCCAGTTTTACTGTTCGAAACGTGCGGACCAACTCATTCGTCTTGGTCGCTGACAGGGGGAAGACGTGTTTTCGATGCTTAAGAAATTAACGAAATGTATCCTGTTTTAACCTAAACTCGGAGTCGATACTACGATGGTGTATTGTTGCTTTTCTCGGCTATATTATGATTTAATTTTTCATTCTCGTCAAACACTTGTGGGAGAAGATACAGCAAGATAAAATATGACATCTTTCCTGACTTTTGGTCGTCCATCATTATTTAGCAGACTAAACTTTAATACAACATTCAAGATGCATACAACTTGAAGGCAAGCTTGGATGGTGGCTGTTGCCGTTTCAGCCACCGTCGTTCGCCTCTAAGTATCACCCCAAACCCTCACAGGGGAGTTCACGCCGTTCCCTGGTTGTCGTTAAACCCAATTTTTTTTGAAGGCAAGCTTAACACAGGAACACAGAAAAAAGTGATGTATAACTTGAAGACAACATTTTAAAGGAAAACAGAAATACCCAAGGAGCACACATTTTGGAACAACTGCAGTTTGAGAGCACCTACACGATTTGCATGTGGAGTGGCCTTTAAGAATATGTATCAACCAAACATTCAACATCATCTTTTAAGACGTGAGAAACGAAAATGAGGAATCACGAAGACAAAAGCGAAGAATGAAAAGAGAGACCAGTCGACAAATAACGAGAATAATTCATCATCACCGTCATCGTCACGCCTTGTTTGTTTGTTGTTTTCCATATTTTTTTCACCGGATCCCTTCAAGTCCCACTACCTCACTCCATGGGTTGAGCGCGGCGCCTGTGGCGACCCTCCCCGTGGATAATCCTTGTCCTTCCCCATCAACTATCCTATCCTTATCCTTATCCTACAGTGTGTTTTTGCTTTAGTTTGTCATTTTCGTGTCCCTTATCTTCATTACGACCGGCGTCAGAATAGCCACATGGATAGTGGAGATGCTGTGTATGTCAAATATACAAAATATACAAATATACTGTGGCTGAGTTTTAAGGAGTGTATTGGTGAATAGAGTGGTAATAAGTCTGTATTTTAACCGTATTTTTCTTGTCTGATATTCTGATCATTAACTGGAGCTGATAAATAAAATGTGCGAAGTGGGTGAAGGGAAAGGAGGAGTGCTGGGGAGGGAAGATCCATGAACCATTAAGCGGGAAAAAAACTGAAAAAAATTAGAGCTTTTCATCAGCCAGATTATGTCTCTGAATGTTGCAAGTGGTGTTTCATCAGCACTTGCGTCGGCACTGGGGGAGGGGGCTCTAGGAAAGTCGGGGTGTGGAAGCTCCTCACTTTTGACTGGTAATAGCATTGAATATGCTGAACATGAGTTTCATCATTGGGTGCGGTCACCCGCCTTGGCTCTGATCACTCACTCGAAATATGTGGCGACGCCTTTGGTTTTACGATTCTCTGTCCGTAAGAATGCATAAAATGACCTGAAATGTGCAATACATGAGCAGTTCTTGCAACGGGTATGATGTAATTTATTATTGAATTACTTGCTATTATGAAATGAATCGCCAGGAACAATGCGGGATATGAAAGTACGATGGCTAGATTTTAGTAGAAAGCAATTTTGAGAAAGTAGGATAATGACCCTCGCGGTATGAAATGGAACAGTCAGGTAAATATCGGCGCTGGAATCGTGTGACATTTTTTGGCATAGTTATTCACTCAACCGACCTACTCTTCCTAAGGAGACACTTTCAAGAATTCTTTATCTGTGAAGGAGACAGTCCAGACATTTTTCAGACCTCTGAAGGGGAGACTGCAACGCCGGGAGGCCAATCTGGCGCCTGAAACATGAAATATTTAACCGTTTTGAGGCGATCTTTCCCGTTGTCGTAGGTGCTTGGAATATGTCTCATTGAAATTAGAATTGGATATATAATGGGGAAAAAGTGGGTTCGAGTCTGAAAAGTAAAAAATATGTTTTTTTGAAGGACCCTAATGTGACCGTTCTCATGTCATTGCAATTTAGAGTACCTTTTTCCAATGGCTTTTTATGGGACAATTTCGTTGCCAATGTGGCTACCTACCCATCTCTAACTTATCTGTGAATTAACGCGAGAGAGTAAGGATATATTATTTGCCACCAATTTGTATTGTGTCACTAATAGATATAATGGTACCTGGAATCAGTCAAGATAGCATTGCTATGTTGTTGTGATCGGCATGTAACGTGCCTTCTTCTTTTCAGATCGCATGTGGATAATGATAATGTCAATGTGATAAGCAGTAATGCAAAGCCACTGCATGGTGTAAATTGCATCCCATTGACTGACTTGTCTAGCATGCCCGGAAAGAGTAAGCATGCCTGGAGATGTGGCTTGTTTTCTTCTCTTTCTCTGTTAACCGCCACGCTTCAAACGCACGTGATAACATGTTTTTGTAATGATTGTCCCGCTGCATTTCGTATTGCAATCAACATTGAATACCCCGTGCTCAGTTCGTGCTAACATTTTGTTACGCATTTTCTTGGGCACGTAAGTATTACTTTGTGTGTGTGTGTGTGTGTGTGTGTGTGTGTGTGTGTGTGTGTGTGTGTGTGTGTGTGTGTGTGTGTGTGTGTGTGTGTGTGTGTGTGTGTGTGTGTGTGTGTGTGTGTGTGTGTGTGTGTGTGTGTGTGTGTGTGTGTGTGTGTGTGTGTGTGTGTGTGTGTGTGTGTGTGTGTGTGTGTGTGTGTGTGTGTGTGTGTGTGTGTGTGTGTGTGTGTGTGTGTGTGTGTGTGTGTGTGTGTGTGTGTGTGTGTGTGTGTGTGTGTGTGTGTGTGTGTGTGTGTGTGTGTGTGTGTGTGAGAATTGTGAATTTTCCAGCCCGTATTTTTGCGTTCATTTTCTAACACACTTTTTTCCGTCCACACACAGGTTTATACGTTACCTCACATACAGTATAGATAATAGAAAACCCACACTGTTCTCCCGCTGCAGTGACTATCCTGTAGATAGTATCATATGTTATGGATAGTTCTTTTTACGTGGCAGTAAGATCATGGAAACACTTGGTTTGTGCTAGTAAGTGCAAATCTTGATCTCTGCCAATTTTCCGTGATTGGCTACTGTACTGTTCGGTCCTTGAATTCCACCTGACTCACGAGCGCGACCGCCGATTAACAAACCACCATGGTGTTCCACCAAGAACTGTATTTGCGCCAAAATCCAGGTATGAAAACATTTAGCCAATCACCAAAAAGACAAACAAGTACTTGCTCACTTAGTGTAAACAAGTACCAAAGTGAGGTAACCGAAAGTGACGTCATCAACACTACATACTCCCACACAATCCTGAAGGTCGGCAATGGAAAAGCAAAGCATTGCGGGAAACAGGATTAACAAATCGTATATCCTGAAACAAACACATCACAGGCTGAGACGAGCCGGTCGGAAGCGACGTCGTCCAAACGAGGACGGTGGCAACTCCCGCAGGGCACTTGTCGTCGAAAGGTCCGAGGTTGGCTCCGATGGTTTCGGTATGTCAGCAGTCGGTTGGTCGCCAGAAGATGGCGTCGGCTGCTCAGACGATGTTCCTGAGGGCGACGCAGGGTCCGGCGACGCCGGCGGCGATGCAGAGGTCGGCGTACCGATAGCCTCGGTGGTTGGCGAATGGCTCCAGTCTGGATGATCGGCGCGACCGTGCCGGACCTGGGCCAGATGAGCCGCGTTCCACTTGGAGCCGTCGGAGAGCAGATATGTCGCCTCTCCGATGCGACGGACAACCGTCAGCATCTTACCGAATGGGAGTTCGTTCTTGGGGATGTGGCCTTGACGACGCACCCGTACTGTATCCCCGGACGCAGAGAAGACGGTCGCACTCCTCTTCTTCGGTTGTAGTTTTTGGCGTTACGTTGCTGTTGTGTCGCAACTCGCTTGCTGATGTCGGTGCTTGCTGTCTCTGACGTCATCACCGGCAGACTAAGGCGCATACGACGCCCATGCAGAACCTCCGATGGAGACATTCCAGTTGAACAGTGTGGCGTCGCTCGGTAGTGCGCTAGACGAAACCGCACGTGCGCCACAAAGGAGACAGAAGGCTTCCTGCACGCTTCCCCCAGCCACGTCTTCAGCACCCGGTTGAAGCGTTCAACCGCGGCGTTTCCACGAGGCCAGTATAGTGATGACCGTCCATGCTTGATATCCCGGGCCTTGAGGTAATCTTCGAATTTGGCGCTGATAAACTGACGGCCGTTGTCCGTGATGAGCTCGTCTGGGAATCCCTCCCTGGCGAATACGATGCTCAAGGCTCGGATGACGTCGTCGGACTCGACAGATGGTGTCAACGCTACCTCAGGCCACTTGCTGTGGTAATCAGTGATGGTAATGGCGAAACGGCAACTCGGAGGGGCGCCTGTGATAGGGCCGACGATGTCGACGCCTAGCTTTGACCAGACGCGATCCGGTAGTGGCACTGGCTGCAGCGGTGCTGGGCGGGCGCTGTGGGACAGAACTTCGCTCTTCCCCTGGCATTCAGCACAAGCCTGGACTAGCTCGGTGACAGCGCGGTCCATTCCGGGCCACCACGCCAAGCTCCTCAGCAGCTGCTTGGTACGCACGATCCCTTCATGCGTCTTGTGGGCCACTCGTAGGTACTTATCCCTGAGAGCAGATGGAACGACGACGCGGTCCATTCCACGAAGAATGATGTCGTCGTCACGAAGCTGAAGCTCGTTTCTGGTCGCGAAGAAGTTGCGCAAGGTGTCCGAGCACTTGCGCAGTGATTCCGGCCAACCGTTGCGGATGGCCTCTCGAAGTTCGACGAGTACAGGGTCTTGAGATGACAACGCACGCAGATCCTCTTCAGAGATGATCCCATCGGCATCTTCGGAGATCAGGGCGATGATCTCGTCGCTGTCAGTCTCCGGTGGACCCGTGTCCGGCAGGGGCAACCGCGACAAAGCATCGGCCATCGGGATCGAATGGCCTGGTTTGTACTCAACTGAGTACGAGTAGGGTAGTAGACGACACTGCCATCTTGCGATGCGAGCTCCTGCTCGGTTTGAGGACTTCGGTGATAGGAGAGTTGTGAGTGCACTGTGGTCCGTCCTCAAGACAAAGGAGCGACCCCACAAGTACATCTTCCAGTGCTCTACTGCTCCAACTGCGCTGAGGGCCTCCTTCTCAGATACGGAGTAACGAGACTCGGGACCGGTGAACGAGCGCGACCAGTACGCCACCGGTCTCTCTTCACCATCCCGCTGGATCTGGGTGAGCACGGCTCCTGCACCGCGGTCGCTTGCGTCCGTAGTGACGATGGTCTTGAGATCAGCGTTGAACGGTCTCAACACGGGACTCGTAGAGATGAGGCGCTTGACTTGCTGGAACGCAGTCTCCACCTTTGACGTCCACTCGAACGGGGTATCCTTCTTCAGAAGATCAGCCATTGGTCGGACCACCGTGGCGTAAGAAGGAACGAAACGGCTGAACCAGCCCGTAGTCCCCAGGAAGCTTCGTAGCTCCTTGACGTTGGTAGGTGATGGCGCGTCGAGAACCGCCTCCACTGAAGAGATGAGCGGGACCACTCCATCCCTTGACAGCTTGTGTCCGCAGAACTCCACTTCGGTCAGTCCATATGAAGACTTCTCTTCGTTGATGGTCACGTTGGCCTTCCGCAGTCGCTCCTTGACCTGACGAAGACGCTGATCGTGCTCTTGACGATCTCTACCAGACACCAGGATGTCGTCGAGGTAGTGACCGCATCCTTCGATGCCTTGAAGGAGACTGGTCAGCAGCTTCTGGAAAGCGCTACCACTGGATACAAGGCCGAAGGGGACTCTAGTGAAGCGCCATAATCCATCGTGGGTGAGGAAGGCGGTGATGTCTCTTGAAGACTCATGAAGCAGCAGCTGATGATATGCTGACTTGAGATCTATGCGGCTGTAGATGGATCCGAACAACTTCGTTTCCAACTCCTGGATGGTGGGAAGGGGGTGGGTCTCTGCAACTATCTGCGAGTTGGGACCTCTCAGATCCACGCAAAGGCGAATCTTGCCATCCTTCTTCCGCGCAACGATGATTGGGCTGACCCACTCCTGAAGCATCGATGCGCTCGATGATGCCTGCCCGCTCCAGTCTTGACAACTCTGTTGAGACCTCTTGTCGCACTGAGAAAGGTAGGCGTCTAAGACGATAGGCAGTTGGGGCGGCGTCTTCCTTCAGCTGGATCTTATGTTGATAGCCTTTGATGACCGAAAGCTCATCCTCAGCCTCGACTTGAAACACCGAGTTAGAAGCCGGATGAAGAGTTATATCCAACGCCTGGAGTAGGTCCAGGCCCATGATGGCTTCTTCAGCTTCGGTTTCAACCAGTTGGAAGTACACAGAGGCTTCCTTACCCTGAAAAGCAACAACGGCTTTTAGGGTTCCTCGCACGTTGAGAGGGTTCTTGCCAAAACCAAACAGTTGCGCACTGCTGGCAGCAAACTGCACCCCTTGGAACAGCTTCTTGGCTAGGTAGAAGCTCAAGATGGAGCAGGACGCCCCGGTGTCTATCTGGAGCTTGACAGCTTGTTGGACACCTCCTGCAGTGATGCTGACATCACACGAAATCTTCTTGTGGCTGCTGGTCTGAATGCACGTCAGCACCTGAAGTTCTTCGCTGACCTCCTTGCAGTAGGCTTTCTTCTGCGGCTTGTGTCGCTCTCCACCAGATGGATGCCATTGGTCACTGCCACGACTGCTGTCACCACTGGTGCTGGCACGACTACCATCACCACTGCGGCTGCGACACCAAGCTGCGAAGTGACCAATTTGCGAACAGCTGTGGCATCTGACGTTCTGAGCTGGACAGCTGTCAGATGGCTGATGACCTCTTCCACAGTTTCTGCATTTGACCTTGTTGGGCTTCCGACTTGATTGATGGGGATGTGGCTTGTATATCTTGGACACAGAATCAGGTACCATGGCAGCCGCTTCCTGGCGTGAACGCTCAAAGGCCTCAGCAACGCTTAGAACCTTGGCCAAAGTGAGGTCCCTGTCTTGCAGGAATTTCTCTCTTAGTGAAGGATGCAGTGTCTTCTCCACTACTGCGTCTCTGATCAGTTCATCAGTCATGTTGCCATAAGCGCATGACTTTGCCAAATCACGAAGAGCCACCACAAAGTCTGCTGTAGTTTCGGCAGGCTGCTGGTTCCTCTGTCGAAACTTGTAGCGTTCTACAATAACATTCACTTGCGGCGTGTAGAACTCCCTGAATTGTCTAAGTGCCAAGTCTGCGTCGGTTTCATTTTCCCGCTTTACTCCTGCTGGAAGGCTCTCGAAGACTCGATGTGCTTCTTCTCCCACGCAGTGTAGTAAGATCGCCCTCTGGCGCGCTGCGGTGAAACCCTCAGCTCCGATGGCGGTGACGTAGTTCAAAAATCTTCGTTCCCAAACCGGCCATTCCACCGTTGGTCTGCCAGGCACTGCCAAAAATGGCGCCGGAGGCTGGACACCCTCCATGCCTCAAAACAACGATGAAAAGAAAACGCGCGGCACAAGACTGTGAAGGGAACTCAAAAAGATTTAAGTTTTCAGAGGACTAATCTCATCCTGAACGCCATAATGTACTGTTCGGTCCTTGAATTCCACCTGACTCACGAGCGCGACCGCCGATCAACAAACCACCATGGTGTTCCACCAAGAACTGTATTTGCGCCAAAATCCAGGTATGAAAACATTTAGCCAATCACCAGAAAGACAAACAAGTACTTGCTCACTTAGTGTAAACAAGTACCAAAGTGAGGTAACCGAAAGTGACGTCATCAACACTACAGCTACCTAAGTTCTGTTCTTTGAACCTTATTTGGCTACCCACGAGCGTGGACGAGTTGGCAAGATTCTTGACCTCTGCGGATCGGTTAAAAGCTTCTGCGCACAGAAATAGTTCTAAAGCCAGGTCAGCTTCATTTTTCAAACTATCACTGACCGAAACGATCCGTGTTTTTTATTTATAACGTATATTTTCGGCAACAGACGTGTTTCTTAAATCTTCATCAGTGTGCACAGCAAGTATAAACTATACATCACACGTATTGTAGGCATTAGTCATGCTTGAGTTTTTCTAACCTTGCATGCAAAACTTTATCTGCACCCCTTTCTATAAAAAATATCTGCACATCAAAGTATCATCCACTTGTAAAAATACCGAACTAGTTCTGCTTATGACGATTATTCTCAGATTTTATCATGACCGCTACGGGGGTGCTAATATCTATAAAAACCTGTTCTTTGCCTCATACAGTTGCGTGCCGAAATTAACGCTGCCTCTATAGTTTCCTCTTCGTCTTGTTCAAACAGCTTGCAATGGTTTTGGTCCCTCTCCAATCCGGTAAATGGTTCCATTCCTTCCTGTGAGTGACGAAAGCATTACATTTCCGATAATATCTCAATCCCCTTTTATTTTCTTCCAGCCTAGTTTTTAACCCCTCGTGTGTTTCCCTACAATATGACTTATGACACCCATTGCATGGAATGTATACATGGGTATATATAGAAAGTGACAGCGACAAAGAGAAATCTAGAAAACATATTTTTGAAAATGATATATTTGCTGGCGCAGACGGGTTTCGGTAATCTTCCTCAGTGTGCACAGCAGATACAAACTAAAAGTGTTTATTTTGTGTTTGAATTTGCTGCATTATTTTTTTTAAAAATTTTTTCTAGACTTATCGTTGTCACTCTCACTTTCTACATGACTGTTATTGTGTGTGTGTGTGTGTGTGTGTGTGTGTGTGTGTGTCTTCGCATATATATATATATATATATATATAAATTTATATGTATATGTACATTATTTTCAACAAATATTAGCAAATTTGTTCAGCTAATTTATTATTTCGTAATTAATGCTTATGTAGAAGTTGGTATCAAAGGAGGGTCTGATCAAATATTTTTTCTCAGACACATACAAACAATATAAAACACACAAACATTCAAAGTTGAAAGTCTGGCCAATAATCTTCTTTTGTGGAAGGCAGGCGCCGGGAATTAAGCCCTCTTTGCATGATTAATTTTCCCCAGCTGTCGCCTCCATCTTCTCACGAGCGGCCGCCGGGTACCGGTGTTAATTAATGGCGGGTTCTGGTGCGTCATCGCGGCCCTCGTCGGCGGCAGTGCAGTCATGGATAACCCAACCGAGAAGCGGGTGGATCCGGGTCTACCTAAAGAACAAACACCACTATGATAAGGCGTGTATTTATCGTCATTCAGAGAGCTTCCGTTCGGACGGCTCGCTCTTGAACAATCCCGTCGTGGGACAGCTTCAGGGCCGACGATAATTCTGTCGTTCCATGCCTGGCTCAGCCTGCGGTAAGGCTTGAACCGCGGTCGTTGGCCCGGCTACTATCCAACCACCGGTAGGCGGCAGTCCGACCACACCACCCTATCACCAGATACATGCCAATTTATTGTCGTCCGGTCTTATCTGGCATATTCTGCATTTCAATATGACTGCTGTAATGTTGGTATGATAGCGCGGCGTGGAGCGCGCCAGCCAATTTTGTGCAAATGGCCGCGCCGGATACGGTCGTTGCGGCGAGCGGCGGCGGCAGAGCGGGCCCGGTGAGGCTGCGTCGACGCCGACGGTCATCGGCGACAGGCGAGACGCCGCCGCCAGATGAGGACTAGATGCGAGTTAGATGGTGCCACCGGCCTGCCAGACGAGACGCAGCACCACGGTATCGGTCCCAGCTGAGATACATTTCTGGTATGAAACGGATGCGTGGACTTTTTTGGGGTCATAGACTGAAAAACGCGGCAAAATACCTGGTATATTTTTGAAAGCATATAATAACAGAGTACATGACCGGTCAGTTCGTCTTGTCCAGCCTTACATAAGCTCCACACGTTTTTTGCGGTTCAATAAAGGCTTTGTGTCAACTATTTCTGCCTAGATGATGCAAGCTTACGAGAACTAGACATCTTCACAAAATTTTCACAACACAACATTTTCTGCATTCACTTAAACTACGCCTATTTACACAACCGAAAGCGCTGGCTTCCAGACCATCGCCGGGCGCGAACATGGCAGTCCCGGTGCGGAAGTTCAGCTGCGATGGCCCATTTCACCCCAGCACGGAAACGTGCGACCCGAAGCTCGTTACTTGAATGGATCGCAATGGAGAATCGTCTGCAGTTGGCTGTCTGCCGCGCTCCGCGGCTATGCGGATGGTACGCCAAGAGGCTAGAATGGCCGATGTGCAGAGGATCTGGCTACCAATGCACCGCTGGTGATCGCAGGGCGAGTGCTGAGCTCCAGACCTCTTTGTGGTTGTGTCTGACGCTGCTGCCTTGAAACCTGTGTCGGAAATGAGAAATGGAGCGCCGGGATAGGAAATCGATGTTCTCTGGAGACTGGTGGCACGTTAAAACTAGTTTCTCAAATATGTTACGTATATTGAAACTGTTCCTTCGTTTGTTCCACCTCATGATGGAGCTAATTTACCCATTCACTTGTATAGATATGTATGGGGTCTGGGCCTGGGCCTAAGATTCTACATTTGTTATACAAAAGAGCAGATCACGTCATGTGAGCAGTGGATCTAAGTATTTTCCAGTACCTACTCCCAAAAAGTAGGAATTCAAGAGTGTTTGGAGCATGTGTGAAACTCCGCGTCCGCAGAAACCGCTCGGAGAGGGCTGGAGGAGGTATCAACTCTTTACGACGGATTAACGTCGGCCTCTCTTGTGCAAGGAAACTACGCTGAAACATCGGAATTCAACCAAAGGTTTCCATACACATTTCTTTATTGCATCCAGAATACCATTTGAAAAAGTCACTTAAATCGTGATCACAAAACACCCACCACATATGTTTCTTATCGTGAACTGTTCTTGGTTTATCTTACAGAATTCATAAGCCAGGATTGATATTAATCCTCCTCCAAATTCCTCCCAAAAAACATTTATTGTTTGAGAAGAGATTGAATGACATTTCGGAGGAGAGTGGAGGAGTTTGGAGTACCGGAGGGGGGCGATTCAAGACATATCTTAAGGAATTGGGACTGGTGGGCATTCGGCTGAAAAGGGCACGAATTCCCACCAAAAGGGTACTTATAGGTCTGGGCATCAAATGACTAGTGACTGGTGGGCACCGGGCCGTCCAGGGCCGTTTACTGGTGGACATAGCATGGGAGACAGGTGGAGGAAAAATGCCCATTACTCTGTAGCTTAAAATATGCTCTGAGGCGATTGGAACCACTTAGAGCTATATGAGGCATAACGGTGGAGTTGGGTCTATAAGTAATAGGCTCATAATAACAATTTTGGGTAACAATGCTTAATATGTATTCACATTCATTTGTGGCACAAATAAATGGAACCGAGCTGGAGCAGCTCGTAATCAGATGATGAGGACGTGCGAGTTAGGAGTTTTTCTCTAGCAAAATAAAATCCTCAGTTTGGAAGTGTGCAAAGGTGCAAAATTTCCATTAACTTTGTTTTATAATCATAGGTGGCTAGAAAAAAACCTGCCAACATAAATGGATAATTTTCAGAGAACCCAGAAAATCGATAATTTTCAAAACTCAGACTTCTGCACATTGAAGTGCAAAAATCCTCCAAAATAGTGTTGTAAACTGCTATACTTTTCCTACTCATTCCCAACTATTGGGAGTAATAATTTTCTCTCTGGTAAGATTCAAGAGCTCATTTGAGCGTCGAAATGTATTTATTTTAGAGCAGAATTGGTCTCCCTCAGGGAAAAGCGATGCTGTTTCTGAGCTCAGGTTATAGGTACAGTTTACTGTGACCAAAATCTAAGGGGGTGGGTCCGGGAAGCCTGGTAGATATAGTTCTGGGTTCGAAATCTGGAGGTCTGAGCCCGAACCCACCTCAGGGGTGAGCATACTCATCCCTTAATTGAAACCTGGAACAATTTTCAAGGTCATGAAACTAGACCACACAGATGTTTAGGCTAACGTCACTTCTTCACAAATACTTTGGTTGCCTAGATCCAATAGGTAATACAAAACGAATAAATCATATCATGGGGTTTTTTCCTATGTCATGACTTCATCTGCCGTCAGGCATGAATAACTATGTACGCTGTGCATGCACAAGCTTCCCTGGAACCCGAAAGCTAGAGGAATACAACTGAACCCCGGAGAGCCTCCCTGGAATGGTGGATCTTATCTGAGCCCAGCCCACTACTTCTCATCTGTCTGCTGTTACAGAATGGAACGGTCATCGGTGCAACTTTCCCAATACGACAGCATCTGGCTATTCGTCTGGTTTGCATCTTTCGGCTTCTTTTCGCATGTGCTTTTAATAGTACTTAATCACTCTTTTACCAAGAAAACAAGGGGCGTTTCATTCTTTCTTGTTCTTTCCTCTGGTGGAACACTTAAACATGATCTAATGCTTATTGCCCAGCCACATGCGTTTGTTTTCTCCATACATCTCTGGGTCTAACCATTAGTGAGGCAAAACTTCCCAGATGTATTCGTATCGCAGTGTGGTGTGTTGTGGATGAGAGTAGCTCAATACGACTTAAAGCAAGTGGCACCGTCTCTACTAACGCTTCATGCATAATTATCCTCTTCTTTTCCAGGTGCAGAGTACTGAAACAAGGGAATGTGGATCCACAAATTGTTTCAAAGATGTTTAGGCTACGAAAGTTTTCAGAGAATAAAAAGAAGAGTTGTTATAGGGAGCGTTCCACTTTAATAATGGGTTTTGAGCTGAGGTAACAGTTTGGTATTGAATATCGAACAAATCACCAGAATATTTTTTTCGCCGAAAGCTCTCTGTATTAAATTTCAGTACAAATAAAAAGATAAAGGGCATCAAGACCATAACCCAAAACATGAAGAAATGTTTGGATCCGGTTGCAACAATTTGATTTGTCAAAGTCCTAAGTCCTTCTCACTTGTTGAACATATCATGCTAGCAAGTAAGCCATCATTGATATATGCCTGCTTTGCTTTTTTAATTTACTAGCTTCAAATCTGGATTGACCTCAAGGAGATTGAGGAGATTCTACGCTGAAAAGGGTTGCAATAACTCGTCCTGCAAACACTCGCCTAGTACAACATTTTCATGTTCCTTTAGCAACAACGAACTACAGATCATTTTCAATATCATGTTCAGCTCCAACAGCGTGGAACCAGATAATATGTCCGATTTTTCCAAATCTTGATGTTGTTCCATTGCAGAAATATACATTAAAGAAAATTATCAGAAAACATTTTAGGAACCAATATCGATCCCAGGAGGGGAATCAATAGTAAATGGATTCAGGTAAAAAATCAAGCTATCAAGTACTTTCTTTTTGTGATTCTTTTTCATCTCGCTGCCTAGTTTTCTCATAGCCATTGACTGACCCATTCTTTTCTTTTTGTGAGTTTCTTATTTAACCCTGAAAAACTTTAATCCACTAATACCAACTTTAGAGTACCCAAGTTTCTCTCGAATGTTACTAGTTCTACTATTCTTTTCGGGAGAGACTTGGGGAAATACTCAGTAAACAACTTTAGAATAAATGGAGCGGGGAGTGGTGCGACCTTCAATTAAGATATTAACATACATGTCCAAAATTTACAACTGGAAAATTTGTAGTTTGGTCGCATGGGTACGGAAGGGCACTCCTGCCTACCTTTTAAATGGGTAGTGGGTTAAAATAAAAAATAATAATAATAATAAAAAAATTCATGCTATCTTTTCCCTTGCTCTTTGCATTTTGAAAGAAAAACTGGGAATGAACATGGAATATAGGTGATAGCTCCAGGTCAAAAGTGAATCTATTATGTGGCTGTGATCATGGTCATTATTTTGCAGACGCCGGAGACATGCTGCTCGGATGACACCACAAGTTTTAATAACAAAGGCTATTGTTTTGCTCTGAGTGATTTCAGGTCGAAACAGCGTGTGATTGTCTTATTTTCTGATTATTTTGTCCATAAGCAATCGCTTTTAGAATTCGGAAAATTTGCACATTCCTATTGAAGAAGTTAGAAGCAATGATAATGATTTGTATCGTATATGTCTCTTCTTTATGCCTCCGGTTATATATATATATATATATATATATATATATATATATATATATATATATATATCCATTTCATATATATATATTATATATATGTTATATGTCTCCGGCGGAAGCACTAATCTATTTCCGCGCACGCTTACGCAAATATTTTCAAAGTAAGCCTTTCACAATACGGAAACAGTGCCAGCAGAGATATCTGCTCGTGGAGCTTCATGAATATCACTGCGTATTTATTTCGGGGAATCAGACTACTAAAACGACGTCACATCGGTGAATAGGAAAAAATATGAATGGGACCCTTCAAACTGACTTAAAGCCAATTTTTAAAGAAAACTGAAGTTTTACCCTGCAATTTAAACTGGAAGCTTATGCACAATTGGTTTACGTTAGAAAATGAAAGAGCAGGTAAAAACCCGTCTAGTCTAAAAAGCACTCGTGGGAAAAAAACTCGCTCCTTGCTCGCAGATGAGGTACGAGACAACGCCTTTGCGTTCATGTCCCGAGCCGGCTCTTTACAGGAGTCGTATAACAAGCACCCTGGATTTGGAGGAGATTCATGTGTGTCATTTATCTGTTAACCATAGCAGCGGAATTGACCTATCGAGCTGAAGCTCGGACCAGGGCGGCTGCCTTTCTTAAAAAAGTTATAAAACAAGCATACACTTGGTCCTTTGATTTGTGCAAGCGTTTGTATTTCAGTTAATTCTTCAAACATATAATATCTATTTTGCATTGATTCGCTGTTTATCCTGGACCTGTAACAAATTTCTCTTCCTGAAATTTGTATTTTGGTTCTTAGATAAGAGTCTTTAAAAATTCTGAAACGTCGTCTGGTTCTGGTAAATTACTCGGTCAAACTACTGCCTTTTCAAAATTGTTGACACTTAGAAAAAATAGGTACACATACCTCCTAGTATGGACAAAAGCAGTTAAAACACGCTGACCTATGCAGTTAAAAAAACATTAAAACTTACCTATGAATTGTGTCATGTTCTCTCTCTCACCCTCTCTCTCTCTCTCTTTCTCTCTCTCTCTCTCTCCTCTCTCTCTCTCTCTCTCTCTCTCTCTCTCTCTCTCTCTCTCTCTCTCTCTCTCTCTCTCTCCTGTTCAAAACCCAGCGCTGTGACATCTGGGCGCACTGATAAAGGAGAGCCGTACATTGGCCTCTGATACCAGTCGTTTTTGCTCAGCTGGCGTGGCAGAAGTGAGCTATCGACGTCAGCGAGCAGGCATCATCGGATATCGCGCAACACTGAATGGACCTGGAGTACTCGGCGACACACGCAGAGCCAGGCAGCCACAAAGAAGATGGGGAAATAAAGTGATGGGGAGGAAGAAAGTGGTGCAGGAGGCAAAGTAGGCTGGGAATGTAGGAGAAAATGGCAGGAGCAAGATGCAAAGAATAGTAAATTGCAATAAATAATTTGAAATCATTTCAACAGCTCCTTCCGAATTGCACCAAAAATAGCGGGAGCTTTTGCAAGCAAGGATAGATACTTCAAGTTAACACTGAGATTATAGATGGATGGGCTCTCTCAAACACACACTGCGCCCAAAAATTGGTGAACAGAATAGACGTGGTGTCTGGTGGGGAAGCCGAGTTAGAGCTGGTGGTGAGCAGCCGGGCAGGCCGGAGTACTGCAGGGCGGCGGTGCGTGCTGCAGTCAGCTGGGTGACTCGGCGCGACGGTGCGCCGCAAGCCGCCGCCGCAGACACGTCGGCGCCGACGCACGTGACGTCACGGCACGCCGCTCTCCGTGTCACCGTGGCAACGCCGCAGAGGATTAGGGGTTGCCATGACAACAGAGCTATCTGCGGCGCTGCTATATAAGCGGTGGCGCCGAGATCGAACAGACATTTGACCGCGCCTCTGTTCCAATACAGTGTCACGTGACCTGCCGGCTGGCCGTGCACACGGAGGTCAGTGACCTGACCGGGTCAATGGTCACGTGCACGTGTGAAGGTGCCGTCCAGACGACAGACCTCTTCCAAGGTAAGCCGGCCTGTTTGGGGTGACATGTTGGTAATACTTATGTGTTCGTACTTCATGGAGAGATTTCTTGTTTCAGTGATAGTCATAGAGATAAAACAAAAGTTTCGTCCTGATTAGATGGCTGATTCCTGTCTTTAAAATTGTACCTGCCTTCACTCACATAATGAGTGATTTATATCGCAAGCCAAAAGTAACGGATAATTATGCCAATGTTCTGCAACACACCGGATATCTCCCATGGAATTCTGACCTCATCAGTTGTACCTGAGGTAACAATTAGAAACAAACTCTGCAATAGTTCTTCCTAGCTGACTACGTCATTTGAAATAAAACCAAAGTGCTTCTGCTGCTTGAATATCCCTGTTATTTGTATTTTTCACTCTAGGCTACAATGCAGTAGAATTTATCTTGCCCACCCGCAGAGTGCGTTCTGGAAGCAAGCAATTTTTACGGGAAAAATGTGGTAAGCATCACTTTATCAAGCCTCATGGCATCTATGTAAATAAACATTTTCTTAGAAGTGTTGAGAAATAAACATAGAGACAATTATCATTCTAATATTTGGTGTCTACATTAACCAGTGTTGAGTAGAAACGCAATTTTTTTCCTTTACCGGCATGTATGTTAAATTTATTTCCGATAATAATTCATTTTAAACACATTTCTTAGGAACTCTTGCTCTGCTCTACACAGGTGAAGTAGTTCTGAGTCTCCCTGGAATTATGAGCTACTGCAGCTGCATTTTTCTTACTCAACACTCAGAAAACTCAGAAAACAGATCACCTCAGGATACAGGTTTTTTTGGTGCCCCAGTTATTTACAGCTCTAGCCCGTTCGAGAGGAAGCTTTTAAAACGTGACACATTCTGAACATTTAAATCATGTTTGAAACCTAGACCAGATTGTTCGTGCATCAGCTCTTGGAGGCCATAGAAAATTATTGATAAGGCCTTTAATTCCTTCAAAAAATTTGTACGGTCCGTGTTCGACCCAAACTCATTCATGAACCTATATTAAGACTTTTCGGAATTGGGGTTATATCTTAAGCTGAATTTCGGTGATGAAGCGATCCTTGAGTAATTGGATGATCCCACAATGTGTTTGTCACGGCGAAAAGTAAGCAAACATGCTTCCCGGCTCCGGCTAGGTGTACCTCGGTACCACAAATTTCCTGAAAACTCAAATCAAGTCGCCGCTGGAGACAATATATAGGCAAATTCAGCCTCAGGTGGAGACGTCAAAATGTTTCATAAAAACATTTCAACGGCCCTGCTTGCATCTCTCCGTGAATATCCAAGAGTTCACAAGGCCATCTTTGTCTGATACAAATTCAAACATTGTTCAATGTGTTGCAAGGTTTTTCGGAATTTTATCGGAACATTTTGGGATAAGTTTAAATCTATCAAAGCATTTTGTGAATGTTTCTTCGGAGACTTCGACGTCGCAGGTACCGCAGCCACCAGTGTCTCCCGGTACGACGCGTCTGAACACACAGCGGGGCTCTTGCGGCTTATCCTGGATGGATCTAAAAGCAATTATGGTTTAGAAAAAACTTCATCCGATACAAAGTGTTTGTAGTTTTTTTAGAAAGCTCATCATTTCATGTCTCGAATGACAAGTGCCTACATATACATTCAAAGTCGGCGTTTGTGGAGGTATCGTAAGTTCGCACAGAACCCACAGCAAATACCTGTACATTAAACGCCATTATTTCGGGGGCATGCTGTATTTAACTGTAAAATAACTCCTTAATTACACTGAAAACTTCATTAAGAGTTCTCACTGCATAGATTTTATGTCTAAAATGGGTAATTTTCAAACATCATCGATATTTTAAGATGGCTTAATGAGGGCTTGGTTGGCTGGAACACAAACAGCCAAACGTAATGTAAAGTTTAAATTTATATGAATCATTATAGATAAAGTGTCGTATATCATGTGATTATGTTCAGGTGCCCATGTCAATTTAACTTGCTTTTCGTTGCGCCACTGTAGAAGAGGTTCTGCCCTTGAAACGTCTGGCTCTTTTATCTTCTCTAGAATGATACGTATTAAATTTAAACTATATATTATGTTTGATTCTTTGTGGTCCAACCCTGTTGTTTGAATCCTCACAAGCCCTTGATTCCTTAGCCATGTATTTAGAACATTGAAATATCAAAGGCTTTCCACACCCAGTCACTAAAAAAACATGGATCATTTTATTATCCGAGTCCTTTTATGCTCCACACCATTGAGGTTGGCTGTTTTTACCTGTTTTTTTACAATTGCGTGTTTGCGTGTGCTGTTTTACCAGGGGCATTGCCAGGAATTTTTTGTGAGAGCAGGGGCGGATCCAGAAACTGCTTAAGGGGGGCAACCCAGACAGGGGGCGCCCGGCCTCCTCGAGCGGGGACCGGAATAGCTTTGGGGGCCCGGCCGTGCAAGGTATACATTTTCATAAAAAATGTGAGAACATAAAAATGGCCAGCAAAAATTGTTCAACGCCGTTTTGGGGGCAAACATTCCGAGAACCCCAAAAGTCAACAAAACTATGAACTGGCCCTAAAGCCCCTGAGGTCCGTTCAACATTTGATTGAATCTCCACAAATCCAGGCAGTGGACACATTTCAGCTATTATACCTCAGGAGGCCCAGCCTCAGGAGGCCCAGGTAAACCACGGGGGGGGCATGAATGCTAGAAGTAGGGGACTGGCTTCGGCCACAATCTATCTGAGATTATGATGAGTTTTGGACACAAAGGTTCAAAGTGAACCACAGGGGCCCCGGAAAAATTTCATGGGGCCTCGATAGCCACAGGAGGTCCTGCTGAACCGCAGGAGACCCGGCTGGGGTTACAGAGGGCCCGGGTGGATTACAGGGAAATTCTCTGTTGTGGCTGGAAATAGGGGCTCGGCCTCGGCAGCAGTGGGCCCGGGAAAGTTCTGAAGAGCCCGGTCGCAGACTTAGCGGTTTCAAGTAGACTACAATGGACCCGGAAGAATGACAGTGTGCCCGGATGGCCACAGGAGGCCCAGGTGAACCGCAGGGGGTCCGGCTGTAGCCATAGGGGACCCGGGTGGAATACCGGGAACCTACAAAGGCTGAAAATAGGGAGCTGGCTGGGACAGCAGTGGGCCCCAAAGACGATTTTTAGGGGCCCGATCGCGGGGCTCGTGGGACCTCCGAGACAGGGGCCCGCGAACAACTCTGGGGGCGAGTGGAACCATATTATTGTGAACTCCCAGAACAGCTCTTTGGGGGCCCGAGGCCAACTCTTTGGGCCTCAGAAATTAATTTCAGGGGCCCCGAGGTACATTATAAGGGGCCCTTAGACCTACCTTCGGGTGTCATTTGGAATACAACTTGCGGGGCCGGCGTACAGCCTGCAGCTGCCGGGCCCTCCTGCTGGGGGCCCGGCGGCTGCGGCTGGTCACGTTTCTTTCTAGTGCTTGAGGTCGGCCCATAGTGCGGGGGCAATCACCCCATCGCCGCTCCCCTAGATCTGCCCCCTGTCTGGGAGGGGGACGTACCCTGGACCGGTAATGACCAGGGAGGTGTGGGGGGGATGGGAGGCGAATTCGGAGCATATTAACTACCCCTGATAACGGCTGCTTATGGGGAGAAACAGCAAAAAACCTAAGCCGAGTATCACGACTTTGTCGGGGAAGGGGGGCATCTCTCCTGATTCGTGAGTTGGGGGTCGCGTCCCCCATCCCTCCCCTTTTGATGCCCTTGTGTCTTACCTAGATAGCACAGCGTCAGGTGCAGCTCGGACAAGGCGGCTAATGTGCGTGTGACAGTGCAAACAGGATTTTATTCGTATTTGCTCCAATCAGCGTCTTATATGTTATAAGGGTATTCATGCTAAATGGTAACACAGCCCACTGTGCAATGGAGCTCCCAGTGAGATGACCGTTTCCCATGAGGCCTCAGCTAGTTTTAAATGCGTCTGAATTTGTGTGCTGATTGAAAATTCTTACCATAGCATAAGCTAGCCAGATAAGCTCTGTGTAAAATATGAAACATGTTAACATCAGGTGCGGATTTGAAATAGTTCAATAGAGCAAACGATTAAGAACAGGTGTGAATATCAGAGCTCGATGGGCCGGCGTGATGACTTTTTCAGCTTGCAAATATGCCTGAGAAAATAACGTGTGTTAAACTTCATAGAACATCAGCATAAGCCTTACTAATATACCAATACTTGCTTTGCGTCTTTATCTGGTAGATATGCTTAAAATCATGCCTTACGGTTCAAAGCAAGCAATTTGAGCTTTCAGCTGTACTTACTACCAGAAAATATTTGAAAGAAACATGAAATCAATATATTTCGAGGGAAAACTAAAAACTGTTGTTTTCAAGATTACATGTATTGTGTGTGTGATATACTTCAAAAACATAATTCACTCTCCTTAATTATCACTCCATCAATTAGTGTCTAAACAGGAGACTCCTTAAAATAATACCGGCGGCTTATAAGGTACAGATTATTCACGATTAATAGCTAGAAATTAATTGTTTCATAATATATATCATATTTTTAATAAAGCCACTAATTTTCCCAAATAAAAACAATCCAATCATTCCTGCAAGAACCACATATATTGCGCCTTATTGTGCTTAACATGTCTTATGAGGTGAGAGCTGAGATGAGTTTGAAATTATATTTGGAAAAAAAATTTTACTTGTCAATTGTTTTTGCCGCTCTTTACAAGCATGACTGCTTTCTCTGTGCCATTATTTTGCGGAAAAGAGAAAAATTTGGAGCGGCGAATCCAGAAATTCGTCCAACAGGAATCACAGCATGCACCACCCAGACTGGAAGCCGAAATCTCGCATATCTATGGATGGGAGAGATGGACCAAAGAATGGGTAGATCTTTCCACAATTCTCAAAATTAGAAATACCTCAATTTTTCCCTGGACTGATTATACAAAGAAGGCATTGGCTGATTTAATGTCGATTAGGGCTGCCTCAAACAGTGCTTTAGGCAAGTATTATGTATTATATAATGTTTTATGTGTATTTGACTGATGAAATCTGATATGCACGTGTACTGATATGTGAGGTGTATGTGAATGCATGTGTGATATACACCATGAGTGTGAAATAAACATTATTATTATTATTATACGACAGATCAACGAAGATATCCTGGAATAATATTCTGATTAGATTTTGACGAAATTTTGTCTAGGGGCTGCCTGCTAAGTAGGGCCATGTTGTACCAGTAAAATGTCATGTCCCAAACGGTATTCGAGATATTTCGGGAAGTGGTCTCGAGGTTTTACAAAAAACGCATATTTTAATGAAAAATAACACCCTCGTGGAAGGTATTACCGTTGGAATAAAGAATTCTGCTGTTGAATAAGGAAGCGAAAGCCAATCTTTGAAGGTTATAACAGTCAAATATTTGTGAAAGAGGTGATTAAAAATCATTCCACAGAAAAGCTATTGATATGATTACAATTTGGCTGTTATTATTTAAGCCTGATAAGCTCACATCTAATGTGAATTTTGTTGTCTTGAAATTATTCCTTAATCTATTGTTCTGATGCAATCGATTGCATTGATTTCATCTATTTTTGGCTCTGATTGCAACTTGCAGCCCACAATTATGGACCAAATAGAGATAGAGAGCTCAGAACACCAACATTTCATTTGCTTTGCCGGGTCAGTTTCATTTTCGCAATTTTTTCTAGCATATCATTATCATATTATTTGGGTTTGACACGGTGCGATCACTCGAACGATGTCTTGATAGCCTCTTTAATTCTCCCAGTACGAATCTATCGATTAAAATCTGCAATATCCTGTGTGAATCCTCTGCTGACCTCAAGATTAAACTGGCATTAGAATCAAATAACCTAACTTTGTGTCGACCGGGGTTGCGCCCGGTTTTTAGATAGGCCAAAAATGGCAACCGAAATCTGGCATTAGGCACGGCGATGCGTCGCAATCGCCTGAAATGTTAGACGCATTGCCGCTGTGTATGGAAGAAGACGGGGCTCGCGATGTTTGCGTGTTAGGGGCAATAATACTGTTTTTGTGAACGTGGGGTATGAATCCTGGGTCTGCCCTGCCAGATGCATGTTGAAACCGTACAAGATCCACGATCCGTGCGTTTCTCAATGAATGGGCGGCTCCACCTCAGCAATCGCTGACGTCACAAACGTAAAGTCTCTAAAAAGAGGTTGCATTTTTGAGAGCGGACGTTCTACCTCTATTTAAAGGCCTTGGTGTCGACCAAAGCTTTTACATGTTGCCAGAAACTTTACTCCAGCTTTGATATAACTTTAGACAGGGATGAAGGCTAAGTACATCTTCCTCGGCAGGGTGCGTCACACCAGCACGCCGAGATATCTGGAGGTCATGGACTGCTCATGTTACTTATCTGAACATAAACGCCTTGAGTTGGAAGGTGATAGCCGGATTTTACCCCAACGTAGCTCATTTGATAGCAAATTGAACACACTCTGTTCTATCGACGTGAAACTTGAGATTCAAGCAAAAATGTTTCTGCAGTGGAAGAAAAATGGGTGGGGATTTGGAAATCAAACAAAATGTCTTAACTTTTTAATCGTTGGTTAAATATCATTAGATATGTATTAGATATGTTTCTTAGTCTATGAAATTCATATAAACTTAAAGGCATACAAATTAGGAAATTGTAACCTCTAAACTTTTATTTTACAGTTTCATTTCACAGCTAATGAGGATTCCAGAAATATTACGTAGAATCTTATCTTGCGATTCAGATTATATCGTAATCGTATCTGCATCGTACATGAGGATGATATTTTCATTTAAATATGCAGGTTTTCGGAAACCCTTGCGGTTGACTCGGGAAATAACACAATTTGTTGTGTGATATAGATTTATGTGTACTCTCAGGGTGTGATGCTACGCCCCAGGCAGCCCCACCTGACAAAATATCATTGAAATCGGATGCTTAGGGTGCTATAGCTAGGTCATCAGGACCTGTGCCTCTATCCTTGCCATAGGAATTGAGTGACAATTATGTTTTTATTCTTTCGGATAAAAACAAAATTGAAACATCGACTCATTCGGAATGGCTAACGCGCAGCTTCTGTCCGGTTCTTGACGTCAACTTACCATGTTATTGTATCACTTTAAAGGGAATGTGGCTACTTCATAATGGATTTTTAATTGAGATAGTCATGTGATCAAGCATACGGGAAACCCCCAGGTTTGCTCCATTATGTGTCCCAGAACTCGCCGTTTGTGGAAAACAACGCTCGTTTAAAGCGAGTATCGACCTCATAAATCCCCAGCTCCCAGTTCCCGCAGACTTCGCATCTGCCGTCAATCGTTAGCACCATGGAAAGGGCCTATCTTAGTGGCATATATCAATGGGGTCCAAAAGTAGCACACTTAAGAAACACATTTTTCCATGAAAGATGAGTTTTGAGAGAAATGAAATATGAAGTCAAGACTTTTTCGACACCCTCTATGTGAATTATAGCTGAGCTCAAACCGCCCAGGGATAAAACAAGTTGCCAGTGTGTAACCGTTGAAAACTTAGAACCATAGATGTAACATAAGATCGATCTGCAGAATGAGGTGCATTTTGCTCTAGCGGGGGACCAATGAACACTCCTGGGCCATCCTATTTCTTGACGAACATCGCAAGTTAGAGAAGACAATTTATGTGATTTGTTGTTGCATTTGTATAAATACAAAATGTGGACTAATTTTACCACGTTTCCGGCCTAGGACTGTACCCATTTAGAATAGTTAAATGACATTTTTTACTCTTGTTTAAAGCTTATGAGGGGAATATTATCTTTATATCGGGCAAAAGAACCCGTTTATTTTTGCTTCATCTGACCGTATGTATAATGCCCATCCACTTTATGTACTTATTTTAGTGGCGTTTTCGCAAGAGACTAAATATGGCCTAAATTTGAATTTTGCTGGTCGATTTTTTCCATATTTTTTCAAATATAATTTCTATAACGCTCAAAAAGTCACATACGTTTCAGACATCTTCGTACGGCGCATTAGTCCCTAGCATGGAGATATGATAGCACTAGTTTCCCCACGTAGCAATTCCATCCGTAACACCAGCGGGTTAACCCGCGCCCTACCAGGGGTTCGGTGCCACCTTCGCCCCACCGGGGCCATTGATTTCCCCTCTAAATCCGAAGATATGGAGGTAAGCGCAAATCTGTAAAGTACATTGAACAGTTCGTGTGAATTCAGCATGATTTTACTTTTCATGCTTAAGCGCTCAGGTCAATAGTTTGACCTCCACACATCAAGTTGGGTCACGATAGGCTATTTCCACTAAAAATATGCAAAGCTTGAGAAACCTGGGCATAACTCTCATGCCATTAGCGATATTGAGATCTGGTAAATTACATTTTATAGGAAAATATGTTTCCGTTATGTGGAACATAACAAGCTAACCTCACTCCAGCACCTCTTCACCTAGCAGGATCTTAGGTCACAAATGGTCAGAAAGTGACCTTGCTGTATATCAAATGAAAGTCAGTAACAAGACATACACGATGACGTTTAATTCAGCGCTCTAGCTTGATTAGGCCAAAATTTATCGTCAAAATATGTTTTACCCCTGGTGACCTGTGTTCACCTCAAATAGGTCAAAGGGCAAATCTGAGCATTTGAAATCATTTGTGTGACTTTTAGATCCAAAGACAGTTTTTCCCTGTTTTTTTCTATGGGAAAGGTCGCCTCGTAACCTGGCCTCAGGTCACCAAATAGAAAAATTCCGGAAGTTTCACCAAGTGTAGAAAGTTTCAAAACTATCGGCACATAAATGTAGCTATGGTAGAGCTGAAAAGTTTAAGTGAGGCGACCTTGGCTGACCTCGCCTGATAACCTGACCTGGAGTGGCTCGGGGTAAAAAATTTCAGGCATGGTGGGAAAATTATGGGGTGAGAGTTAGGCTCCTCAACTGTGGTTTTGCGCCTCATCGTTTTTCCATTATTCGAAAAAATCTTAGGAGGGGCCATCTATTCCCCGGTGGGGCGAGGGTCAACTCATCCCCACCTGGGGGCCCGACTGTACTTTGCTTAGTTTTTTTTCAAATGATTCTGAGCCGGTTCGGATGAGACCCGCGCTGCTTTGCGGGTCTCTAGGGTGATCAATTATTATGTATTATTATGATCAATTATTATATAATATTATGACCAAAAATTGGCATCAGGTCAGCTCAGTTCAACGTGTTATGACGTCATTTTGAAATCCATATAAGGTGATTCTGTTCGAAAATGGAGCTGCCAAAGCCACGGTCTAACTCGGCTTCCTAAAGACCTAGACCAAGTTTCTAAACATCATTCGAAAGTGCTTAAGGGTGTAAGTCTGCAAGCTGTCATCCATTTCGAGTTCAGGTCAATACCAAAATCACCAGAGGTCACCAAACGTCACGGTTTTTATTTTTTTGTGCCTATAAATATTTTCAACGAAACAAGATAGTCTTCAATTTGGCATCGTGATAATGAGCATGACTGAATAAGCTGAATGGTATGCAGCATAGCCTTGAAAGACCATTGCTTGAATTTTCGCTAAAGTCGAAGTCATAATGTGACCTTGCAAAGTCATGTTGCATATCAATTGACATCTTGGGTCAAAAAGAACGCATCACTATTTTTTGTTTCAGGTCTTATGGTTGTTGAGTTAAAAAAGTAGTTATAAATGGGTCCAAGTTTGACTATTTTTGTCCACTGTGACATCACAAATCAGCAGGTATGGTTCCAACTTGGCCTCAGAATAGAACATGGTAAGGCACTTCCAGCGCCATTCCATTTTTTTCCCGATCACTTCCAATTCCCGAGATCGTAGGGGGTTCCGATTGAGCCCATCCCCCAGGCAGTGGTGTGTATGATAAGAGTTCAGGCGGTGCTAGGGGAAAGCTTAAGCAGATTCAAGAGAATTATAAACAACGTTACAGAACTAAAAAAATATGTATCTTTGAACGATTACAAATATAAATATCTTGATGACGGTGCGTATGTGTGTGGGTGCACGCCAGTGTGTGTAACGAATACCTCAGAAGCGTCCCGAACATTATCCATAAGGCCTTAAAACTCTGCGCAGGATGCTAGTTTTTTACCAGCTGTGGAAGCCTGATGTTTTCATCGCTGAGCACAAATCGCTTAGGTGGCCAAACTATGATTATGGCCTTATGCTAATTAGTCTTTCGTGTTTTTTTTCAGCCTTGTTTCCACACACCATCGCCCATTTCCTGAAATGTCTTATTATATTATTAACAGGGAAAGCTGCGGTTGAGTTTAATTCCAGGTTCTACATAAATTCCATGACCCACAAAGTGAGCTATTTTCGACCCCAACGCGGCGCCATGAGCCAGAGCCATAACTTTAACTCCGCTATCCATATCCGGATGCCCGTTGGCAGACCTCCGGGTTGACCGGAGAATCGTCAACGCTGTCAGATGAGTGGTATTTCACAGACTGTGTCGTTTTCCCTCCAACCGCTCGCAGAATGAGCTCTGCAACCTGACGAGCTCGCGTCGGTTTCCGATTTCATTTCCTGTTGAAGGCAAGTTCCTAATTGTTTGCTTGCTCCTCTATAGCCCCAGGCGTCCATGCTCAATCTGGCGCTGTACCTATTTGGGGTTGCGCGGTAGCTATGTCGAGTGAGTAAAACCCCGACCTGTGAGGAAGATCACGGAAAGGTCAGATTGGACATTACATTTCGGAGTTTGAATACCATGGGTGAAAAGGAGGCATTAGCGTACTTTCTTTGTTACAAAGTAACAAAAATGCAGCCTAATTGTCTCCATCTTCAGCCACAGCATATCTGGCCGCGACTCATCTATTTTCTCCAATATGTAAACTCGTTTCTCATGTGCTTGTTGTTAGTTTTGTTGGGTAGTCAAAAATGCGCGATTTGAAATGTACTCAACACTTTATAAAAAGACAAATTGAACAGGAAGGAACTGGAAGGAGACGTATTCATGAGACTCATAGTAGATGCAAAATTCAGCCTGAAATAGCCTAAAAGCCAACCCATGTGTGCTCTGACTTCTTACTTTTAAAGAAACTGGTTTCATGATGTTATTTATACAGGGATTAATGTCGAAATTATTTCTAACTAGTGCAAAGCCTTGCTAATTGACAGACCCCAACTCATGTTCTTTCATATCCGTACAAGGATATAGCACAAAAATATTTGTGAAAGGAAGAAGAGCAAAAGTTAGGGAACAATTTTAACATGCCCGGTAAATTTGAGCAGGCACTTTTATGCATGCATTGCAGTGAACCTCCGTTTACAATCAAGGATCTGCTGGTGTTTTTATTGCTACTCTGCCAGCCAACCAAAAGTGTACGGTTTTTATATTTAGCTCGGCCTACGAAACCACTAATTGACGAATATGCTGCTCCTTCCGACATGTTTACAATCTTAAGTTACACGCTCTCTATTGGTTTTACTTTTTTAATGAACAAAATTTTTAGGTACATTGCATTGAATTTTCAAATGATAGCCTGTTGTTATTACGGAGTTGTTATTTTCTTTATTTAAACGTAAAACACTGATAAAGAAAGCCAAGGGCACTGAATATTGAGAGATGTCAAAGCCCTCTTATCAGTTTGCAAAACAAGTAATCTCTTCTACCAACAGACTCGCCGTGAAATGTTTCATTTTCTATGTGATGTCTGAAGGCCAAATGTCTGTTACTAAAAAATACAATATTTTGCCAATTATAGCGTACATATAATACAAATTCCACACCTTTGTTTTTCTGACACCGCTATGCCTACTACCAGCCTAACTCCTCTGTCGCTCAGAAATACCTCAAACACTCCGAGCACTAACGCTGCTATCCCTGCTCGGTCAATATTGTGTTTTACCGCTGCTTAAAGTTTTCTGCCACAAAAGAAATGCAAATCGAAAGCGAAAAAATACCTCGTTTAGTGACTTACCCAATCCCAAATTGACTCACCTGCACTATATCTAGAGTTTCGCTTTTTAACGCAAGAGCTATGCATTGCAGCATCTGGGGATTGTCGCTGCTGACAGCGTCCGTACCCAGCTACGAGCCGTCACAGACAGCGTCTGGCTCCTCTTACGCGGACACCGCCACGTGACTATCCCGTTAGCATTGATCTGCCAGCAATTACATTGTTTGGGTAATGGGATTTGGTTGAGCTCGTTAGTTGCCGCCGGGTGGCAGGGCGGGCTCGGCCCTCTGCGGCCACGTTCCCTATTGGGTTAGGCTGCCTCCACAGGCGGTTCCAAGCCAAATGTTTGGCACACCAAGCCGAGTAAAATCGTAGAAAGAACGGTGCTTTCTTTAAATCGACCGAAATGAACCAAAAGTGAGTAATCCTTTTCGTTTAGGGTTTACTCCCTTTTGAGCCACATCTCACGGGACGCATTTGTGGGACTCGGGCCCACTGGTGACGGGTACTCGCCACCTCTGCCTCACAGGACGACGTGTGGGACTCGGGCCCCTTGGTAACGGGGACTTGCCACCTCTGCCTCATGGGAAGCACGTGTGGGACTCGGGCCCCTTGGTGACGGGGACCCGCCGCCTATGCCTCATGGGACGCACGTGTGGGACTCGGGCCCCTTGGTGACGGGGACTTGCCACCTCTGCCTCATGGGAAGCACGTGTGGGACTCGGGCCCCTTGGTGACGGGGACCCGCCGCCTATGCCTCATGGGACGCACGTGTGGGACTCGGGCCCCTTGGTGACGGGGACTTGCTTGTTCGAGAGGGATGACTCACTACTTCACTAAGAAATCGAACATGAGAACAAAAACTCAACTCCTGTAAATCAAATGGTTATTGAATTAGTAAACATGCGAAACAAATACCATGGCTCAGTCTTCAGTTTTCACAAGCGCCATACACAGAGGTGCTAAGTACACGCATATGACGGATTTAAGACCAGGTGCTCGCAGAGCCGTGATGGTAGGAATGTCTTGCGAGGATTTCAATATCACGAATCAATTTATGTAGGATTTCACCTGAGTTTCATTGATTCCTGACGAACCAGAACCCTTTTATTGTAGGGGCTGAAATATTTCACATTCCTCATCGGAATGTGAGTGAAGAACGACATTGATAATATAAATAACAGCTTTGGTGACGCCGTCACAGCTGTACATAGGTAATATTTTGACTGTATCCAACAGTTTGAGAGAGGTATTTAAAGTACAATACCGTATAATTGTTTTCCTTTAGATATTTGATTCCGCCGAGACTCGGTCGTTACGGTTTTTACTTTGATCTCTGTGCATCATTATCGGGATTCGTCTATGGACCCGTATTTGTGATTGGTCTGGGGGATGAGGCATTCGCTAGTCGGCAGAAATGGCCACCCTTTATAGGACTGAAATGGATGGGCAATGTTTTCATTAGCTCGCTCCGTGTTCGTCCCATCCGCCGGCTTCTGTTTCCACTTACCTCTGCAGAACGCGACACGAGCATCCTATCGCAGTTCTGCGAAATGGAACAGACCGACGTTGAAACGGCTTTTGGCAAGACAAGTCGACCTTTGTTTTACCTGAAGCCAGAACAGGAAGCGTTTGCAGTTTACAGCGTGCGACAGTGTGCAGTGTTGCCAAGGCAGGTTGGGGACGACGAACCAGACTTTGCACATCTGTCAAGCGGAGCACTCCCCATTAAGTAGATGAGCGCTTGTAGTTTAGGCACAGACGTATAAATGTAAGCCCCTGAAGGCAATGCAGAGCCGTAGGTCCTTGACAACAGATAACGTCTCGTTAAAAATAATGTTGAAATCATGCCCGTATTCACGACTTGTCTTGGCTCCATGCCCTCCGGATGAAATTGGCTTCCACGCGATTTCAGATAGACATCTCACTTACGAATATGGGAACTCGTTGGGAAAGACATCGATAAACAGATTGTTTTGCCAGTTTACACCTCCGTTCACTAGCATTTCGTCGTTTAACGGTACCCACCGACGGGCAGAGATACCCGGGACCCTCTCCGCTCACGCCGCCCAAAACGGTCGTGCACCCCTCAGTCGGCAGATTTTAACCCACTGTCTTCAAAGACACTATGCTTTTGTGCTAACCCCCTGCCCCCTACATCTGTTGGTCCAGATTCACCGCTGTAAAAAGTAAGCTTTTGGTACTCGTAACATACTAAAATTATGTTCAGTACCGCTCGAAAACTGATTTCAAGTCTCCAGGCAAGCCGTTTATGCAGCTAAAATTCCTCCTTCCTTGAGCGGTCTCTTTAGTCCGCGTTTCATCATTATCATCAGTGTATTCACAATTGTCCCCGATCAGCCATACTTGTTCATGCTTTCTGTAGCTGTTTCTTTTCACGCAGTGCCTGTTTGATTCGAGCAACAAAATAAAGGAGGGGGGTGATCCTGCATCGCAGTACCAGAGTTGGAATTTCACGCCGGATTGTGGCACCTGGCACACCCCCGCGTATCTGGCAACCGGACCCTCAGCATGCTGGGCACATCATCCGCATGGGCCACCCTCGGAGAAAAGTATACTTTATCAGATGGAAAAAAAACTTGTTAAATATTGGTTTACACCGACTTTTGAACATATTTGGCCACAGGCAAATCCAAACTGAGCACTGGAAAGAGGAGGAAATTTAGCCAACATTGTAACAAAAAGACACGTTGTTGACGACATTTTTTCAAAATATATTTAAAGTGGTCAGAACACTACTGCTAACTGGCATAGATTTAAAGCAAATTCAGCTGACCGATAGAGGCAACTACATTATCAATAAATATCAGGCTGTGGTACTTGCCAATTTGTGCGAGGTAGGACAAACTGGGGCAAAAAGAAATGACATTCCTACCTACCGCTTATTCTGCAGCGGGTTTCATACGAGCACAAGGAGCCGATAGCTGATATATGGGAGTGCCAGCTATCTTCAAAAGTTTAACCTGTCGTCCTTATTCTGGGAATCGAGGCTGGCTGCAAGGAGCACGTGATTTGTTCTGTGAGAAAAACCACAGTCTGGATGTCTCCTTTCTATTGAAGAGTACTGGCCGGGACAAGGTATGTTGTCCGTTGTAGGTGACTTGGTCTGAAGTCAACTGCGTTTTCCACTATCGAAATTAAAACTTCCCACACCCTTCAGAGGCTTGGGTTTGTAAAGAAGTATATCGGCTGACCGTGAGAAGCACAGAACTACCGTAGCAAGAACCGCACCTATCTCAAGACCAGATTTCACCGCCCCAGGTAAAGTGTTCTTAACTTGTCCCTGGCTCAGGTTTTAACTGTAACATACCAGGCACAAGGGAGCTTTGTGTAGTCCAACCCCAAGGGCGTAGCCAAGGGGGCGGCAGGGACAGCCGCCCCCCTCCTGAGGGCCCGAAGGGCCCCTCTGAGGACACGGGCCGCGCGAAGCGCGGCTCGCCCGCACTATGCTCTGTGGCCAAATTTAAAATTGCATACCTGACAGGGCCCTCTTAAGCCCTCTTCAGCACTCTGTTTTGTAACAAGCAGGGCCCTTTTTACCCATCAGGGTCCTTTTGGCGCTGTCGCAGGGGCCCTTTTGGTGCGCCGCCCTCCCCTGAGCGAAATCCTGGCTACGCCCCTAGTCCACCCCCTCCTAACTCGAGAACTACCCAATCGATCTCTTTCATCTGAAGTCTAATCGATAGCCCCACCCAAAACGACCCAAAACATTTTTTTGCCTTAACATGGTCAAAATCGGATTTCCAAGGACAACATGAGCCCATAGTATAACTAAATAACTTGAAATAATGAGGATTGTCATATTTCTTGACGTTACTATGACTTCATCAAATCTGATAAATGAAGGAGTTATGCGAAAAATATATTTATTCGTAGCTCTATGGACGTGTAGCACGCATATGGCTCCTCAAAACACAATTACAGATATACTTTTGGTTTCTGATTCCGATAGTGTGGTATATTTTATGCTAACAGGGCAAACAAATTCTCAAAACGTAGGCTCATAGGAAAAAGTGAATTTCTGGAATAGATGTATCACAAACTTTTTGAAAATGTCACTCTCTGTTGCCCAAAAAGATTACCAAGATGACAAAGTCTTACTTTTCGAGAGCTTTAATTTTAAAACACCACTCTGACGTAATGCAAGGAACGGTTTTTGTCTGGTTGCCTTTAAGGTACGTAAAAGTCATTTCTGGACAGTTGTAGAAAGTTTCGTTTCTTTACCTATGATGACCAAAGAGATATGTTCAAAAGCGTGAAGAGATATTCTCCTCGCCTGTTCCAGGTGTGGGTTAAATCCTCCAGACCCTGGCTGAAGAGAAAGTGCCCCGAATTTCCGCATTGAACATACTGTTGTCAGAGTGGGGACCGCAGTTACCACCAGATTCCAACTCCATGCACGGGCTAAATTGACCTTACCATTTATCTGAGGGTATCAAAGCCGCCGAAAGGGGGACGTGTCGTCCCCACCTTTCATCAAAAGGTTATCCGATTTCAGCCAAATTAAGAATATGTCAAATATTTTAGACGCGAGCAGGTGCAAAACACTACAAGGAATACAATACCAAACTGTTGCCTTTTTCTATTTGTGACGTTAGTTTTCTACCAGAGATGAGATATAGCTTCACTCGCAGCACACGCGCCCCTCTGGTTTGACCGGTGGTGGCACTTCTGCCATTGCCATACAAAACCACCAGGCTACTTGGAGAGGGAACAATAACATGATGGTCAACCAGTTTATATGCAGCCGGTCATATTGCAGTTATCAATACAATAATCGACACACAAAAATACTTGGATTTGTTTAGTTAACACAAGGCTCAGAAATACATGTAGGCATTGTTAAGTAAGGAATGCCTTCATACGCGGATCCAGGATTGCCGATCGGGGGGGGATACCTTCCCGGGGGAGGTGGCTATCCGAACCAGGGGGGCGCCACTTTTGACCGGCAAAACCTATTAGGTAGGCGCCAAATCCTATCGGTGGGCGCCGATTTTCGCATCCTGGGGGGGGGTGGGAAGTGACATTTCAGGGGGCAACTTTCAGGGGCGCCGTGACCATTGCAGGGAGCGCCGAGGGTCGACCGGGGGGTGGGGGCACGTGCTCCCCTTTGCCCCCTCTGGGTCCGCCTATGAATGCCTTATTCAGTATCAGCGATGCCAAATGTTTTCTTGTTTTTTTTTAACGCCAGTAATCGGTTTGCAAAGTAATCGTGATCCCACTGTTGTCGCTGGTGCAACGGCACCAGTTGGGCGTAAAATGATAAGCCATTAAGATGTTAAATGACACATCTTAAGTTTTGTGCAATAAAGGATGATATTTCTGTTGATAGAACATGTTTTGCTGTGTGATAGGTATTTTGTAATTTTTTGTCGAATTATCTGGTCAGTCACTGCTTGATTTTTTTGTCTTATTATTATATTTTAGAGGTTTGTTTGAGGACGTCTGCCTGTTGCGAAGTTAAGGGAGTTTCGAAGAAGAATTCACAGCGTGCTGAAGTGTTGTAGATGCCGCGCCGTTGAAGCCTGTTGCTTTCTGGTATCACCCACGATTTCCGCTCCCTCGAATTCACCCTCACTCTCCTCCAACAGCCGCTCAACAATACTGATTGAGGCCACAAAGCCTGGCGATTTTTTGCCATCAGAGGGACGGTGCCTCTATTAGGCCTCGAAAGCTTTTCGAGGAGTGTAAATATCGAGCTTTCCTATTGGTTTCTTACACCAACCATACTTTGTGCGACCTAGTGGAAATCTGAAAAACATAAAGGGAAATTGATTATTTTCAGTCGATTATAATTTGTGCGCAAGTACTGCACACTGGCAGGTAGTTGGTACTTGTACCTCACATGTAGCACACAGTAACTTACATGCTTCTATATCTTCGTTCAGCTATATTTACATATGGGTTCATTTAGAAACATGGAAAACGTCGGCATCGGGGAGCACCTTTGTTAGAACCAAGAGAAAATAAATGAGTCTTAGGCGGCGCGCTAGAGCTAGGAATTCAGATGGAGCCGACCGCAGTGCACCGTTGGTGCAGGCCATTTTCCCTTACTCAGGTGAATGTGCACGTGCCGGTTTCACACTGGACCCTGATTGGCTGCCCGCTGTCGTAGCTGGCTGCTGGTTGGTCGATAGTCGATGACGCTGTCCAATAAAGCCAACCAGGTATTTGCGACAATGGCCTGCGCCGTCTATACGGGAAATTAACGGTGGCTTGGACGACAGCTGGTAGCAAATTACCAGCCAGTCGACAGAAGTGAGTCTGCTCTCACTGGAGAACGTTGGCAGAACTTGTACAGAGCGCCGCACTGGAACCCTTACTAAGAGGCTGTTTGTAACTTGGTCCGGGGATACCCGATCTCCTTCCCACGCGTCTCTCACATCCACCGCATATCTATTTACCTCTTCAACTTTAAGCGCAGGAAGGGTATCTTCTCCGCCTTTGTTGCATTGAACATAGTGTTCTTTTCTTTCAAAAGCGGAGAGGAAGCGATTTATCCCACTCTCGCTTTTAAAGCATTACAAGCACACTGCGTGGCACAAATGCAGTGATTTTGTTTTGCTCGGGGTCCTAGCTGGTTCAATGATCTTAGAAACAATTTGTATGATAGTTCATAAACAGTTTTTTGTGACAGAAAATACCCAAATGGGAAAATCCCACCTTGGGGCAGGATGCCGAAACGGAGCCAGTCTTTAGATATCGATACTTAGCTGGAAGAGATCAAGAGCTTCTTAGATAAAGAACTGGTCTATTTATATCGACATTTCGACGTATCGGCATAGGTTGAGATCTAAAGCTATCTGTTTTATAAGCGCTTTGATAGGAGATAAATATATCCTTCATGTTTGCCTTGGCAAACAAAGGGCTGTACAAATAGTGTATGTGTTCCACCAATACAAATGCCCAAGTTAACTTCAGAATTTAAGGGTAATACCCGACGAGATTGTGAAAGACCTCAATACGCCCACATACTTGAACCTTCGACCAAGATGCAGTATGATGTTTTAATTGGAGACAGTGCCTTGCCATTTGATCTGGTATGGTGTATGTGACGCAGGGCGTGACGGCGGCCTCAGACTGCAGTGGTGGGGCGGGTCGGCCGCAGCCAGCGGCGACTGAGAAATCTAGCCTGGGCCGTGCTGTAATCTTGACGAAGCACGCTCTTTGTTTTCTCGAACACAGAGAAGGCAGATTTGCGGGGACGCCTCGCTGCATTAGTCTTCAGTGGCAGGGAATTAATGTGACTAATTGTTAACAAGGCGGCTCGTTTAACGAAAGAGCGCTCTTGAGAGCCGATGCCGCAGTTTAGAGCTCAGTGTAGGCCAGCCAAGGCCTACTCGCCAATGGTAATAGATGTAAGTAACGCTAGAATAGCCGACATTAGTTACCGTACAACAATGAAAATTCCCTTTAGCTTTCTACTATACGACCTACAATTGAATTAAGCTCGGTCGCTGGGCCTGGCTGGTGGTGCACGAATTGATTATCTCGCAGAGAATGTGACACCTTTATAATGAGATTTGAATAGATAGTGCAGTCTTCTTGAGCATGCCTAAACACATTGTTCTCAGGCAGAGTTCCCAGGCACAGGTCACTAAAATACTTTAAAATGTCCATGGGTGGGTACAAAGTCTACTGCGTTCAGCAATAAGTACGTGGCGTACAGAAATCTGTACCTAATTCTTAGCCAGGTTGTCCTTGAGGTGCCAGCCGCAGAATTAGTTAATTTGTGATAGGTGTGTGGTCGGTGAATTTCTAAACAGACGAATGGGAGGTCAACCACCCAAGAGTGGCTTTATTTTATATGCAAATGTATGTACCACTGGTTGGAAGCCTTTTTTCCTTATTCCTGCAAGTTCCCCCCATGTCAAATCCACGCTTATCCATAATTACATTTAGTAAGTAGGCGGAGCGAAGTTGGCAGCAGCATTATTATTATGAGTTGTAAAGAGGTGTTGAAAATAACCATTATCTGCCAAGTTTTTTATTTTAGACCTAAATTAATATTAAAATCATCAACACAATAATAGGAGCTTTCGACGTCAAGTCATCCTCAGCTGAGGATGGCTTGACGTCGAATGCTCCTATTATTGTGTTGATGCTTTTAATATTAATTGAGGTCTAAAATAAAAGAAATAACTTGGCAGATAATGGTCATTTTCAACACCACTTTAAAACTCATCATTATCTGTGTTTTAAAACAATCGTTAAGCCCTAAAGAATTAAGCCTTGTTTGCCGGTCTTTACTGCTGACTATCTGAGCGCGACAACTCGGTGCTCTAATGCAGTCGACAGGCCTGCTAAAATAGCTATGGGTATTTTTAGTGTTTTTTTTAATATGGTCAATGGATACCTTATCGTTCTAGAAAATGAGGCTAGTCTGACAGGGGATATTTCATTTTCCGCCTCTGAACGCTAGTGGGGTGCCTCCAGGAAACAAAAGTCGACTTTAAATATCCGCGATGATTACTCCGAAGATGCGAAATACTTAAAACTGCTAACTATTCAACGCTTTTGGAACACGTTTTGCCACATTGCCAAATTTTTTATAGTCCCATTATGAATGCCTGACAGATGCATGGCAGTTGCTACAGAGACCATCGCTAGCAATAACCATCGTGAGTCGCCCGTTGAAGTAGATGATGGAATTTCACGGGCTGGAACATACCTTTACACTGAAGGATTAAAGAACTTGTTGATTTGGTGTAACATTTGGTATTATCTTTTACCCTGCAGAATTTGATGCTAATAAGTATGGCGCTTGAGTTGTGAATTCATACTTTCTTCGAGTAACGATACCGCCCTGGTCGTTATTACTCCGTCCAAAACCGTAGCCTGGTCCTTGACCCTCAGAGGCACAAGATCGGCGGCGGCGACTCCAGACCGGCGACGTCACAGTAAGCCGACTGTGTGCGGCCCCGGTCGATACTGTTGACTGAACCATTTCTAGGAACCGCTGCCAGTCATGGTGGGCTGGAATCAACTTATTTACATGGTGCCCACCGCACATATTTGAAGAGGTGAAAGAGGCCCCAGGTGACTACCGAGCGTAAATTAAAACCTAGGTGGGGATATGTGGGGGCAAAACGTTTGAAGTCAGGTTTGAGGATTTCAGAAAAATACGTGTCGAAACATGATATTGGCATGTGACTTAAAAATGTAAGTCATACCATGCGATTGTGGAGTTAATAAGATTGTCGTTTCACTAGATTTTTTATGTTATTTTTATGAAAAAAAACACGTAGGTACAGTTAAAAGTACGATTGTACCTATTTATCTCGGCTAGTTCCCAGAAAATAAGAAAACTACAATGTGGGGAATATTTCTGTGGCGTGTAATATGTTTCCAATGGTTTTTAACTAAATCCAATGTCGCAATTGTGTTATTTATCATAACTGCACCTTATCTGATCAAGTGCACCCTGGCGTAGAAAGTTCAGTGATTTTTTCTTAGGATGATTCCAATATGCGTAAGCCATTGCGATCTTGGCAAATTCAGTAATAATTTTGATGTTATATATATTTTCCAGAAAAAAATAATTTCCAATACAAAGCAAGGTAAATGATCTCTAGATGGATATTTCCAGGGGAAATTGAAACTGGATGAAACAGTACGGAACGCAGAAGCTCCCCCTGGTATGAGCTCTCATAATACCATCAGAGGTGCAGAAACTTGCCAACTCGGCTAGCGGAGTTTGTGACACATTTACGAAAATTGAGGTGCATAATTGTGACAAAATAGCGATCCTGACTGTATGGCTCAAAATCAAACCACATATTTTCGAAATAGAGAATGAAGCGTGTAGGGAGCAGCTCTGTTAGCAGCTCTGTTCTTCAATTGCACAGCGTACCATTAGTGATACAATATTGGTACTGTGTTCAGTTTCTACTAAAACGAGGGACCCCGCTACAGAAAACCCGCAAACCGCTGTCACAGTTGCCAGATTTTAACATGCAGCCCAATGGTGCGGATTGTTAGTAGTTTGCAGAAAGTTGTCGCCTAGATACCGGAAATGTGACAGTCACTTTTTTCGAGATATATACGATTGTGGGCATATTTAACCCTCGCCCCACCGGGGGGCCATCGATGGCCCCCTAAGGTTTTTCCGGGATAGCAGAAAACGACGAGGCGCAGCACCGCGGTTGAGGGCTCTACCTCTCACTGCATCATTTTCCATCATCCCTGAAATTTTTACCCCGGGTCACCCACGGTCAGGTCACCAGACGAGGTCAACAGGTCACCTACTTCACCTTTAGAGCTCTGTAAGAGCTACATTTCAAGTCGATCAATTTGAAACTTCCTACACTTCATGACCCCTCCGGGTCTCAGGTGTATATCCGGGATTTTTCGATTTCGTGCCCTGAGGTCGGTCACGAGGCGACCTCTCCCATTGGAAAGCATGGGGAAAAGCTATTTCATGATATAAAGCCCAAAATGATTGCAAATACTCAGACTGCTCGAACAACGTTTTTGGACACCCTTTCACGGATCCCAGGGGTCATATTTGCCCTTTGACTTTTCCAGGTCATCAGGTCACCGGAGGTCAAAACAGTATTTTGACCATAACTTTTGACCTAATTGAGCTAGAGCGGTGAAACAAACACCATCGTGTTTGTCTTGTCACTGGCTTTCATTTGATATACGGGGTCCTTTTGACCTTCGTGACCTCGGTCATATTAGGTCACGGTGACCTCTGGCGGTCAAACCACTGGCGGGAGGTCTTTACGTTCCCATAGCGGAAAGTACTGGCATTTGTATCAATGTACTTTACCGGCCTCATAGCTCTAATGACATAAGAGTTATGCCCGTTTGCTTAATCATTGCATATTTGATGAATAGCCGATCTTGACCTAATTTGACCTCTGGAGGTCAAACCATGACCTGAGCACTAAACTGCAGTTACTAATTCACGAGTTTCATTGCACTTTTGGCTACGCCCTATTTTGAGTTGAGGGGGCCATCGATGGCCCGGTGGGAGGTGGCGTTAAGGCATTAAAGATAACGCAGATACTTTATCAAGTACTTCTCTGTGCCTTTTTTCAGGTTAAGTCAGATTTACAGTTTGGGTCTCTTCGATTTAGCGGTCCCTATTTCTTCGAATTTAGTATTAAGTACGCCTAAAAGCTACTAATAAAAGTACTAAGTGAGTGAAGAAATAAACATAGCTGGGCAGCAATTCTACTTAAACTGCGCAACAGCGACAAGACAAGTTAGAAATGTTTAGTGATGTAGAGCCTGCCAAAAATTTTAACAGGCCGGAAGCCACTTATTTTGAGGACATATTTATTAGGCATATTTGAGATAAGTGCAGGCTAAAACTAGCTAGAATAAATATTGCTGCCCATGGCTTATCTAAGATGAATGTAGGCTATTGCAAGACTGATGCACTTTCCCATATCAAACTTGGGTTTTCATTCCTTAGCCTGCTTGTGCCTCAGCTTATTTGTGCCCTAGATTGGTTAGATATATTTGGAGCTGGAGGAATTTGGGGGAGTTGGCGCCAGCAACAGGCTGGCAACAACAGTGATTCAGGTGAGTTTTCATGATCAAATTATCATATCAATATTGTACAGATAGCAAATGTGTGCTAATGCAGTCCTCCACAAAGTGTTAACACTGGAGAGGGGCCTGGAACTAACGTGCACTGGAGGGGGCCGAGTAGACCCCCTTCTTATCTCAGAAAATCACAGCAAATCTCAGAAAGCAGACTTCGAAGATAGACTTCACATACAGCAAAAATAGACTTCGAAAAACGCTGGTTGGGGGTGTGTTGCTTACTAGCAGTGGTGGTAAGCAACGCACAGGACCTGAACTGCATGGAGTTAAAGCAGGATTTTGACTACACTGGATCTTTCTTTGGTATGTGAATTCCAATACCTCTGTACCTATTAGGCCAATAGACATAATTTTACATCTATGCAGGCTAGTTGCCTCAAAGTTTTTACTGCAAAAAGGAATGACCAGGCAGGAGATGATCGTCAGTGGGATGCAAATTTTAAGCATTTGATGTGTTTATAAAAATGCTACCTAAGGTCCACTTTACCAACACATTTTAGGTAGATCCAAATACTATGTTGATATTGACATTTTTTCCCCTTTTGTTGATATGTGAGATAGAAGTTTAGTGGGGGGGGGAAGCTGTGGTCAGGGTTCCCAATTGTGTGTGCATATATGCTCCCATTCAGAGATAGGTATGTTCCCAATAATGACTATTTTCATGATAATTGCTACATTTAATCATGTGGAAAAGTACCATAATTGGAAAAACTCCTTCCAAAAATGGAAACTTCTTCAAAAAGGGAAATGCATGTCATTGGGGGAAACTGCGGACAGAGTTTCCAATAATAGTTATGACCCCAATACGGGAAAAAATGACCCATAATTGGAAATTTTCCTTCCAAAAACAAAAACATGATCTATAAATGAAAACTCAGTTTACTACTTTCATGCTGTAATGGTTTGGTGCTAGAACCTTGTCTGCTGCAAAAAGTAAGGGACAGGTAGAGGACATTCAGCATATTGGAAATAGTATTCAAGTATACAATTATTATTTCCAGCTCTGTGTGACAGAGGAGGCATACGTCGCATTGAGTTTGTGACAGCCAGCATACTTTCTGCACCTCTGAATACCATTTGGAGAATTGGAATCCTCTGTAGTAACTAAAAACATTTATAGCCGCAACTATGGCCCTCTCCTACCCCATCGAAGCTTTCTATGAATAGAAAAGGGATCTAGGTGGACAGTCTGGAGCAAGATTTGGCACCTTAGTCAACAATAGAATCCCAACTTCTACAATTCTGGTACATTGTGACACGGAAAGGCTCGCCATCCAGAAAATGGTGAATCGTATTGTTTAATAATAGAATCATAATGCGCATACACCTCATAATGAGCATATCGATTAACAATATTGTTAGATGAGGCATACTCAAAATGATGTGCAGGGCAGAGAACCTTATAGAATATGAGGTGCAGGCACTAGAATTAGCCCGCGTCCCACCGGGGTCCGGCGCCACTTTCGCCCCACCGAGGGCCATCGATGCGCCCCTTCTAACTCTGAAAATATGAGGGTTAGCGCAAATCTGCAAAGCTCATTAGAAGGCTCACGTAAATTCAGTAAGAAGTTAATTCACATGTTTAAGCACTCAAGTCAATGGTTTGACCACCAGAGGTCAAGTTAGGTCACGATAGGCTATTGTCACTCAAATATGCAATGCTTAAGAAAATTGGGCATAAGATATGCCATTAAAACTATTGAGATCTGGTAAAGTACATTTGATAGAAAAACGCCAAACCCTTTTCCGCTATGTGGAACATAATGACCTCCCGCCAGTGGTTTGACCTCCAGAGGTCACCTCGTGACCTAATATGACCTGAGGTCACGAAAGGACAGAAAGTGACCTCCTTGCTGTATATCAAATTACAGCTAGTGACGAGACATACGAGATATACACGATGGTGTTTGATTCAGCGCTCTAGCTTAATTAGGTCAAAGGTTATTGTAAAAATACTTCTTTTGACCCCTGGTGACCTTGGATGACCTCAGATAGGTCAAACAGAAACTATCGCTCCTGAGATCCGTGAAAGGGTATCCAAGAACGCTTTTTGGAGCAATCTTGGCATTTTCAATCATTTTTTGTGACTTTTAGATCATAAGACAGCTTTTCCCCCACGCCTTTTCAATGGGAGAGGTCATCTTGCGACCCGAACTCAGGTCACGAAATCGAAAAATCCCGGATATAGATTTTGTAGGCCCTAGAGGGATGCTGAAGTGTAGGAAGTTTCAAATCAGTCGGCTTAGTAATGTAGCTCTGGTAAAACTCAAAATTTGAAGTGAGGTGACCTTGGTTGACCTCGCCTGGGGACCTGACTTTGTGTAACCCAGAATAAAAAATTTCACGGATGGTGGGAAAATGATGGGGTGAGAGGTAAAACCCTCAACTACGGAGATGCGCCTCGTCGTTTTTCTGTTATTCTGTAAAATCTTAGGGGGGCCATCTATTGCCCCCGGTGGGGCGAGGGTTAAAACCTTGAAACACAATTTCTTTAGATATCTTTATAAGGTCATATTGAAAAAATAATAAAAATGAGGCTATTTTTTCTTAGAGAAGGGATGAACGTTTCTACGTCAAAGTTTACACTAACAATATCCATGCGAGAGAGCCTGGGTGAGGCGTGGTTTTATTCCATCGGTGGGATTCGCTTTTAACCGGACCTTGAGAAGTTTAGTTTAGTGAACTTCCGGACCGGACCTTGAGAAGTGAAATTTCCAAGAAGTCTTTGTCCTTACACCTCGCAATTTTGGTAAACGTCTCTGGTCTAGGGGCCGTTTTGAGTTTTTCGCAGCCTGATACTCTCAGTTGACGTCATAAGTGAATGGCTCATTATGGGATTTATGTACTATATGGTTGTATTATAAACAAATATTCATATTTACGCCTGTCAGTGAGCCTGTCCGTACTAAACGGCGAAAACATTGCAGAATACAAACATATATTGATAATTTGGGCTTCAGGATGTTCCAACTTGCGTGGTCATATAGCACTGAAGAAGATAGGAAAGGAAAGTGGAGAAGGGTGCAAAATGTCTCTCAAAATTGTCCATCTAAACTCCTGTTATTCATGGGAAGCTGTGACACAGGGACTCTGGAAGTCCCCATGCAGAGGTGCAGAAAGTATGCTGGCTGTCACAAACTCAATGCGACGTGTGCCTCCTCTGTCACACACAGCTGGAAATAATAATTGTATACTTGAATACTATTTCCAATAAGCTGAATGTCCTCTACCTGTCCCTTACTTTTTGCAGCAGACAAGGTTCTAGCACCAAACCATTACAGCATGAAAGTAGTAAACTGAGTTTTCATTTATAGATCATGTTTTTGTTTTTGGAAGGAAAATTTCCAATTATGGGTCATTTTTCCCGTATTGGGGTCATAACTATTATTGGAAACTCTGGCCGCAGTTTCCCCCAATGACATGCATTTCCCTTTTTGAAGAAGTTGCCATTTTTGGAAGGAGTGTTTCCAATTATGGTACTTTTCCACATGATTAAATGTAGCAATTATCATGAAAATAGTCATTATTGGGAACATACCTATCTATGAATGGGAGCATATATGCACACACAATTGGGAACCCTGACCACAGCTTCCCCCCCACTAAACTTCTATCTCACATATCAACAAAAGGGGAAAAAATGTCAATATCAACATAGTATTTGGATCTACCTAAAATGTGTTGGTAAAGTGGACCTTAGGTAGCATTTTTGTAAACACATCAAATGCTTAAAATTTGCATCCCACTCACGATCATCACCTGCCTGGTCATTTCTTTTTGCAGTAAAAGCTCTGAAGCAAATAGCATGCATTGATGTAAAATTATGTCTATTGGCCTAATAGGTACAGAGGTATTGGAATTCACATACCAAAGAAAGATCCAGTGTAGTCACAATCCTGCTTTAACTCCATGCAGTTCAGGTCCTGTGCGTTGCTTACCACCACTTGTAGTAAGCAACACACCCCCAACCAGCGTTTTTCAAAGTCTATTTCTTTCTGTGATTTGCTGTGATTTGCTGAGATAAGAAGGGGGTCTACTCGGCCCCCTCCAGTGCACGTTAGTTCCAGGCCCCTCTCCAGTGTGGGTGTTAACACTTTGTGGAGGACTGCATTAGCACACATTTGCTATCTGTACAATATTGATATGATAATTTGATCATGAAAACTCACCTGAATCACTGTTGTTGCGAGCCTGTTGCTGGCGCCAACTCTCCCAACTTCCTCCAGCTCCAAATATATCTAACCAATCTAGGGCACAAATAAACTAAGGCACAAGCAGGCCAAGGAATGAAAACCCAAGTTTGATATGGGAAAGTGCATCAGTCTTGCAATAGCCTACATTCATCTTAGATAAGCCATGGGCAGCAATATTTATTCTAGCTAGTTTTAGCCTGCACTTATCTCAAATATACCTAATAAATATGCCCTCAAAATAAGTGGCTTCCGGCCTGTTAAAATTTTTGGCAGGCTCTACATCACATAGACAATTCTAACTTGTGTTGTCGCTGTTGCGCAGTTTAAGTAGAATTGCTGCCCAGCTATGTTTATTTCTTCACTCACTTAGTACTTTTATTAGTAGCTTTTAGGCGTACTTAATACTAAATTCGAAGAAATAGGGACCGCTAAATCGAAGAGACCCAAACTGTAAATCTGACTTAACCTGAAAAAAGGCACAGAGAAGTACTTGATAAAGTATCTGCGTTATCGTTAATGCCTTAAATATGCCCACAATCATGTTTTTCTCGAAAAAATTGTCTGTCACATTTCCGGTATCTAGGCGACAACTTTCTGCAAACTACTAACAATCAGCACCATTGGGCTGCATGTTAAAATCTGGCAACTGTGACAGCGGTTTGCGGGTTTTCTGCAGCGGGGGTCCCTCGTTTTAGTAGAAACTGAACACAGTACCAATATTGTATCACTAATGGTACGCTGTGCAATTGAAGAACCGAGCTGCTAAGTTAAAATGTTCCCTACACGCTTCATTCTCTATTTCGAAAATATGTGGTTTGATTTTGAGCCATACAGTCAGGAACGCTATTTTGTCACAATTATGCACCTCAATTTTCGTAAATGTGTCACAAACTCCGGTAGCCGAGTTGGCAAGTTTCTGCACCTCTGTCCCCATGTCAGTTTTTTTTAATGCCTTCCTGGTTATCACATGTTCCAACTGACCTTATGGGGAGCTCAGATTGTCTAAAAATTGTTGTCAGAGCTTCTACATTTCGCATTTCTTTCACCAGAGTTAAAGTTTGGCCGCATTAAGATATCGATCTATGCGCTCTATATCGGTCTATTCGTGCGCATGTCTCCTGCTCGCTGTCGGTGATGGGTTTTGTGCCTACCAGAGGAATCACTAGCTTCGAAATTGATGCTGCCCTGGATTTGGGACTAATTTGCTATACCTATTGAATGTACTCCCCGAAACGCTGCAGAATTGCTAAACTGCGTAAGCCTCTGCCAAAATAACCCGTCTTGTACGAACAAGATGTCACATTTGATAAGCTCTTCCGCGAAACTCCCTGTCTTGGACCACTGATATCGGCCATAACCCTCACCTCAGTATCCTGGAGCCGCCTTGGGTAATGTGTGGTGTATATATCTAAAATGTCATCTCAAAAGTAACTGGAGCAAAAAACGGATGAAAGTTCCCAATCAAGAGTATGAGTGATGCGGGTTAAAACATCTTACTCAGGAAGAACGCAGCTGCTGAGGCGTGCCATAAGTTGACAATAATGTCTTAGAGTCTGAACCAGCACTGTGTTATGGGCTGCACCTCTCAGAACCAGTCTAGAGTTCAGTTGTCTGTTTATGCCCTGAGACCCCCAATGAAGCGACATTTTTCTCGGGGCTGCCATGAAATGTGCAGCTGCGGTATGAATTTCCCATAACGCCGGCCACAAATACCTCTATCGTGGTGCCACTTGCCTTGGACCAAGTTATTAACCCAGCTATATTTTCGTAACCGCTGAATCCAAATTGAAAAGTCTGCCGTAAAATATGAAGGGCCAACAATGAACTGAAGTAATATATTTGAGACCACAGTTGGACCGGCTATGTGGCTGGTGCCTCTTGCCAAAGAATTGTCGGTTCTACCCAGAATAACTGAACCAATCATTGACTTCACTGTTATCTGGACTTCAATATAGCGAACACCTTCTGAGAAACTAATTTAGAAGGACACGTGCCTAAAATGCATGCATGTGCGCAAAAATCTCTATTTTAGTCTAATAATTTCCGCATCATGGCTTCCGCAGGAAGTTCGGCTAAAATTTGTGATTTAGTTTAAAAACCTTAAGATGTTTGTGTATGTGTTTTCTCTCACTTTTTTAAGATATCGACATAGAACCACCGATCCACACACAAATAACTAATCTCCAGCGGGTGAAGGAAAAAGGAGAACGTCTTGCTCCACCTGTGGGCCATAAAACAGAGCTGCTCATATCATAAGCGGACGTGAAGTGCGACTCTGTCAGATTCCCTCGGGGAGGAGAGGGGGTGTTTCCTGGCGACAGCCGGTGGCGGCAGCTGCTGGGCTGCCGACAACAGCCGCGACCTCGTTCTGCACTCCAGAAGGGCTGGCGCACGGCAGAAATACGAGGGGGTTGATAGCTGGAGGCCATGTCGCAGCTCGGCGGCGGCAGATAATGGATGCGATGGCTGGAGTTGTGAGAGCTTTAGGGCGGGCTCAGCCGGCTCGGCAGCGAGTCGAGTGGAAGTGTTTGCTGCAGGTCCTGATCAGGTCACAGCTGGCTTTGACAGCAGGAAGAAAGATGTCGTATCGGGATGAAGAGGGTGGGAGATAAATGATAACGCTTAGCCTACGGTTTGATCGAGGAAGCGCTTAGATGTGGGACGGAAAAGGAATATTTCTGGCGAGGAAGTGTTATCGTGTAGTAAAGGATATGCTGGCAAGGATTATTTATTTGATTTATTTGGATATTTCAAGGGAAGGGCATGCATTAATTAGCCTGTGCCAATTCCATACTTACCCGTTAGCTGCTATGTTTGGGGCTGTCAAGGAAAAGACTGCAGCTGTCTCTCACTTTCCAAGTAAGTGCATGCCCTGCCCCTCCAATGAATGTCCCTGCTGCACTGCCAGATGCAGCAGAATCAGCTAATGTACCATGTCCAACGTGGACCTCCTCAAAACGCTTCTGTCTGCGCTCAATAAAACCGAGTCAAAATGGACCATTGAATTGGGCGACGCTCCCGAAAATTGCCACCACAGTCAAGCCGCGGAACCATCGGATTTTAAGCGTCGCGTTTTAAAGTCATTCAGTGGGGTACACTTGGTAAAGAGTTGAATAGCGGCCAGCGAGACGGATCGCTCGGAATCGCCGCTCCGGGCGGAGCGTGCCATTAACCGGTCCCGTGTAATGGCCTGCTATCGATTTTCGGCTACTCTGGCTCGGTTCTCCCTCCTCTCTCTCTCTCAGGGCAGAGGAATAGTGCGGAACCAAGACTCGGAGCCCGTGTTTGTTCCGCTCTAACGGGAGTAGTGGGAATGCGGCATGCTGTATTGCACTCCTCTATAAAGGAGTGAGACCACGCTAGTTTCTAACTCAGTGCCAGTTTTTGTTTAGCACTAGTATTCCTATAATAATAATATTCATTTAGCGGCACACCAACTGTCAATTTAACGCGGTTTTACCAACTTACCAATTTGGCAACGCACATACGCATAAAATGCAGCTTACGAACTGCAGGTTATAGGGCGCCACCAGCTCTCACCCTGGTGGGAGAGATATGGGGATCAGATAAACTTATTCAGTGGCTCCGTCGGGGCTTGAACCCGGGGCTGGTGGCTTCGGAGACAGGAACGCCATCCAATAAGCCGTCTATCCCCCAGCGCTAGGTTCTTGTAGAAGAAATATATTACTTGAGGACTTCATTTAGCCATTTATTCTGTAGAAGCAAGCATACATACGCAACACGCGCAGGTGTTTTGTTGACAGGAATTAGAGCAATCATTTGCTTCTAATTTTATGTTTTGTGCTTGGAAAGCAATAGGAATGCTCACAGAATGTTTGTTTGTCCTAATTTCCATAGAAAATGGTATTTCTAGTCTCGGTAACACATGTTTGATTTCGGTTGATAAGCGGTCACAACGTTGAAAATGAAAATCTACCGCAAATTTTCAAACTTGTATCGGGCTATTCGTCCAAGTCTGCGAGTTTGACCTTTTCAGAAGGCAGTGTCAGACTTAGCTGCGTAGAGAAATAGCTACCATCAGTTTTTTAACGTTTGATTTAGGCTCGTTCATAAACAACAGCCTTTTATACTCTAAATCATACAACCACTTGATTATTAGCGTTGAATTGGGGAAGAATAGCCATCATGTACTGATAATGCATTTTGGCATCTTATTATTATGAATCCTCTGTGCTACCAAAACCAAACCTATCTATCTTTGCGAACTATACAATATCGGTGTTGTTCTGGTGAAACATAACACAGCAATATCACCTGGCCACCTAAAAAACAAGCAAATGAGTCCTGGTTACGAGTGTTTCCTGTCATGTTTGATCCTTGCAGAAGCACACAGAAACGCATCGGGCAAATAACTGATATTCGAAGACGAAAAAGTATTCGTATCGAACCAGCGTTCGAGGTCTTAGCGCAATCTGCAATCAAGCCAGTTCCAAAGATGGCAAAGTTTGTGATTTGCAGGGTTTTATTTCATTCTACACCGGCGGATCCAATGGGGGGCAAAGGGGCCGGGGACCCCACCAAAGCCTAAAGTAGTCCTTTTGCCCCACAAGCACCAAATTTTGGCCGTTTTTTTAATGCTTTGTTTTCCTATTTATGGATTTAGCCCCCCAAAACATTGCTTTGGCCCCCTCTAAAAGTTACTCCTGGATCTGCCAGCGTTACTGTATAATAAATCACGCATAAGAACAAGTAAATAGGGAACGGAGCGCGGTCAGAGGTAAAAAATGTCTCCCACAGAAGCGGAAGCGGTCGGTTTTGTCTCTTACAAATTTACGCTTCCTACTAAGGGCAGCCAAGTTTATTCCTGGTGCCAGGCCTATCATTTTAAGCACAGCCAATTCTGGCCCAGCACCTCCTCAGAAAAAAATGATGAGATTCGCTAAGAGGACATCAGAGCAGATGCAAAAACTGGTGTCCACTTGAACAGACTGGGAGGGGATTTCAGCTGTTTCCAACTATTAGCGCCAAGCGGTAGCCGTTGCAAGGCTAAGGTATTATCAAAATTTAATCAAGACCTATGCTCATTTTGTATTTTTCCAGAAATGTCACAGAGAAAAACAGTAGATGCAATCAAATCCACAAAAAAATGTGTTTCATCATAAAACCCTTTGTCTAACCTTCTTAATTAAAATTTGCATGTTAGAATTTTGTTCCTCTTATCTCCTCTAAAAAAAACACATTTTTTAACACAGATTGGTGGAGGTTTGAGATCAGCTTGAAACTTTGAGGAAGCTTGATAAGATGCTAGAGAAATTGGGAGGTCAAGTTGGAGGAGGAACATTTCTAGGATTTCAGGCACGATAATTATTTTTCATACCTTTTATTTCCGAGTTGATATCATTATTGCTTGTACATTCCTTCTGCATTTTTCTCTCCCCAGAAAACCCAAACAGAAAGTAAAACTCCTACTGCATTCTGGGATACAAATAAATATACACTGATCTGTACGGAGGATTGCCCAAGGGCTAAGTGTGACAAGCTTCCAGACGCAGGTTCTGAAAACCACCCTACATTGTTGTACAAATAGCAACTGGTTACTTAGCTGGACATATATCCCGGAACTTTCCACCGACCCCAGGGCCTGTGTTCTTCAAAATGGACGCCCAGGATGCAGTTGCCTCTTCAAATATGCATTTGCCTCTTCAAATTCCGGTATTCACCGGCAAATGAGCATCCTCCATATTCACACGAGACTTTAGTTCTTCTCGAAGTCGGTCGGTTCATGGCAAGGTACTCTTTACCCTCTGAATCCTAAAACTATTACACAACTGAACACTGAAATAGATAATAAAGCCCAGCCTCACACAATCACCAAGAAACAATGAGAGACACACGATTTTAAAAGAGCGTCACTGCGCGTACCGTTAGGTATTAGGAGAAATCGAAGGAAAAACTTGACTCTTACTTGATTTCCAATAAATGACGTCATGTCTTATTTTTATGAATTTTTAGGGATGTATTGTCCTGGTATCATCTATTCTTAATATTTTATATAATTTAAAACACGTTATGTTGCAATCTCTAGAAGAATTAGGGATTTGGGAGGAGAAAATGCAGCATATTACTGTGACGCAATTTAATTCATTCCTTTCACAACCACCAGACCATTTTTCCGGTCAATTTTTCGATCGAACGTTGGCTGCTCAATAAGGCCTAGAACAACCTTTCTTAATAGAAGAAAGTGATCTCTAAGTGTCCCAAGAACCGTCAACGAGCCGCCTGCAGTTGTCGCTTGCAGCGGAAGTTGCCGCTTGCTGAGTCCAGCATTGGTCTCGGGCTGAGGTCATATGACCCACTGATCAAAACGTCCACGAATAACAAAACCCGATTATTAAAAAGGCATTAACGGTATTTTTGTCTCCCCGGCAGCCATGCGGTTTAGGAGGGCTTGTCTCCCACGCACGGTGGCGTGTTGGAGTATTTCTTGACCTCTGGGCGCGGTAGTGGAGTGGTCAGCAGAGCTGGCTTCCACACAGCCGACCCGGGTTCATGGCCCGGCGGCTTCCCAGAACAAGGAGCAAGCTGGCTCCCGAAAAGTTCTTCCAACAGGGAAAGAGTTGGCGACGCCATATGACACAGGCAGTTGGTGCGTCGATAAGTCCCTAAAAAATAAACAAAAGAAAATAGGGAACGATGACGTTATGAAATTGACCTCACAGTGTCACCCACCCTGGTGCCACACTCCATGCGCTTCTCTCTCTCTCTCTCTCTCTCTCTCTCTCTCTCTCTCTCTCTTCAGCCGACGCTGTTCCTCACTGGACCACTCTATCGTGCTCAATCTCTGCCCTCGCCTCAGACCGGTGCAGTGACTCGCTGCCGACAGCCGACGCCTTTCATTCGCTTGAGTGCCGCCTCAGTAGCCCCGGGCGCTTCTGCTGTCCGCCGCCGACCAATCAGCTGATGGAGCTCAAATGACCCCGCTGCCGGACGCTGCGGACTAAACAAGTCGCCGCTCTGCTGCTCCATACCTGGACCATGCCGGATGCAGGGACGGACTCAGGGGCTAAGGGAGCGGTCACCTCACCTCTCTTAGGTCCATGCAGCCGCTCTTGTGGACGAAGGGCACCCATGTAGGAAACCGAAAGCGACCAGAAAATCAGAAAGCCGTGCGGTAAAGGCACCTTAAGGTTGTCTGTAGGTATAAGGTGGCTTAAAAAACCCTGTTTTCTGGGGTCTTCCGTTCTTTGCCACCAGTCCAGCACCAGCTGAACACTTCCGTTCGACTATTCGACAATTCTTCTCAGCTCCTCTCATCTGGCAGGCGAATTTTTACAAGAGTTGCCAACACATCGTTCTTTAATTTGTTTAATGATTGTAACTTTTAGCACGTTATCTATTTGCAGTTAGTTTCTATTCTTGACAGGTGCTGCAGCACGGTTTTTGGAAAAAGGGTAGAAGTGTTGGCTGCATTATTTACACTGCCTTTCAGGATGCACTGAGACGAGCAACGGGCAGAAAGTGCACCAATGCAACGTCCTCAGTGAATGATGACACGAATAGTGTTAAAGCACGGGAGCTGGGTTCACATGCCTATTGAACCCAACAGATGAGGATCAAGGGGCATGGGAGCACGCTAGGGTGCCACTTATTTTGGTGCCACTCCTGTAGAATTTGGTCTGGGACGGGTGACCGAATTGTTCTGTTCTGACCAAAAACGGCGTGTGTAAATTATCTAAAAAGAAGGTCACGTAATAGGATCAAATTTCGCATAAGATGTGCATAAGTCTGACATCGCGTTCCACCCTGACCCCACCGGGATCTGGCTATCGACGCCCCGGCAGTATAATTTGGTGTCCCCTGATAGCTCACACCGTTCAAAAGTGGCACCCCTTTGGTCTGAGTGGCGCTACTATGAGCTGACTATGAGCTGTCCCCCCTCGGAAATCATGGTTCCTGAAATCCATGGAATTGAGTTTTATGATTATGTGCATTAACCCGCGCCCCACCGGGGTCCGGCGCCACCTTGCCCCACCGGGGGCATCGATGCCCCTCTATCTCCGAAATATGGGCGTTAGCGCATCTGCGAAGTGCAATGAAGCTCGCGTGAATTCGTGAATTACTTCGCATGTTTTGTGTCGGTATGGTTTGACCTCGGGTAATTAGGTCAGATCGGCTATTTTACTCCATATGCATGATTAGTCACTGGGCTATTATGTCATTGAGCTATTGAGGCCTGATAAATACATTTGTGAATTGCCGTCTTTTCCGCTATGTGAACGTAGACCTCCCGCCGTGGTTTGGCCGGGTCCTCGTGACCTAATATGACCTGGGTCACGAGGTAAAGTGACTGCCGTATATAATGAAAGACGTGCAGACAAACGATGGTGTTTGTTTCCGTCTAGCTCATTAGGTAAAGTTATTGTAAATACTGTTTTTGCCTCTGGTTGGAAGACCTTGAAAATAGGGCAATATGCCCCTGGGATCCGTGAGGGTGTCCAAAACGTTGTTCTGGCAGTTGGTATTTGATCATTTTTGTGGTTTTATATTGAATAGCTTTTCCCATGTTTTCATGGGGGGTCGCCTCGTGACCTGACCTGGGCACGAAATCGAAAATCCCGGTATACCTTGTGCCTGGGGGTTCTGAGTGTGGAGTTTCAACGACGCTTTGAATGTGTCTTCGCTCTAAGGTGAAGTGGGTGACTTGGTTGACGTCGTCTGGTGCCTGACCTTGGGTGACCCGGGGAAATTTCGGGATGATGGGAAATGATGCGTGGTGGCCTCACGGGTGCTCGCCGTTTTTTCCAAAACCTTGGCCTGCCCGTTAACAGCTCCTGCATTATGCCAATGGCAGACTCTGCTTCTCTAAGCACACTGGGCCGTGTGACAGGCCGCCGACACAGGCTCCCGTCTCTAGTGCCGAACCCCTGAGGTCAGCAGGCCCGGAAACCACCGACCGTCGCCGGCTCTGCCGCAGAAATCTGACGGCAGCCGAGGCGCCCAGGCTCTCTCCCTCTGGCAGAGCTGTCTCAATTTATACCCAGCTGCTATGTGATCGTTATAGCACTTGTAATCTTCAAGCTGTTCCTCGCTATTTTTCACACAAATTCAGGAATTGTATATCTTTTAAGCGGTGAAAGATGTTGTCGTTTTCTCTGAGCCTGTCTGTTTCCGTGCGTGCACCTGCTCTGAGAGCAACAGCGGCTTAAAGTGACCTTATTTTGAAAGGTATTCCTAGATTTTGGCAGATCCCCGCTGTAGAAGCTGTCGTAATTGTCACGGCTGTCACCGGTTCAATGCCAGTGCGACAGAGGGTGGGCAGTGCTGCGCCGCAACCGTCACTTCAAACCGGCTCTTTGAGTACAGGCAAGCTCGCTGTGTCTCTGTGTCAGAATGTCGCGCCAGTCGTATAAGCATTCAACGCTGACTATTTTTATAACGGTATTTAACTGGGCTACATCTCGACCGAGCCTGTTTATGAAACATCAGCGCCCTCCTCCGTTTTCCAAGGGAAAATCCAGACCACCGAGCACGCCACATGGTGAAGTAACGAGGGCAATGGTTACCGGCGACGATGCAGGAAGAGGAGGATAGAAAGGGGCGTTTGGGAAGAGGGGCGTTTGGCAGCCATTTTTAGAGTGCTCTGGACTGTTCAACAATGAGTCTTCGGCGTAAAACAACGTGACATGACCCTGTGCAGGGTGCACCCTCTCCATGAATACGCCACTGCTGTGGTATGCCTGTAGCGGGCGGGGACCGGACACCACAAGCTTCTGCTGCAGGCAGGACTCAGGCCAGTTCAAGTCTTCGAGCAGCTGTGTTCCCGCCAATGCTTAGTTGCATAGGGCGGTGAAACAGTGCGGTCAGTGTTTCTACGCCTCTGACCTTTGCATCCTGAGCCTATGGCGAGTTACAGTGGCGGGTCCAGGATTTCATTTCGGGTGGGGGGCTAAGGGGCTTGAGCCTCCTCCGCCATAGACTCGAAGCAGCCCCCGGCTCTTCATTACGACCGCCGTCAGGATAGCTACATGGATAGTGGAGATGATGTGTATGTCACATAAATGAAAGAAATAAATATGCATTTACTGTAGGCACTCTGACATTGGGGGGGATTTAAGCCCCGTAGCCCCCCGCCCCGCTCATTTATCGGCCACTGACAAGTTAGGTGTCTTAAGCGAACGTAGAAGTAAAACTACATTTGATTTTCCTCAAAATTGCGTTTTTTAGGAGTTGTGATCCATTTAATACAGTACTGGTTCAGTTGCTTATCTCCAGAAGAGTTTACAATTCTCTAAAATTTAAGCCAGTCACGACTTGAACAGGATTGACATAGCCTGAAATATGCAGAACAGTGTTGGCAATGTATTTGACATCTCCTAAGATTAATTTTGTTTCTTTGATATGTACAGGCATGCACTGGGCTAAATTGATTGAGAAGTTGTATTTGTTCTAGACTACGCGTAGGTGCACTTATATCAATTGTTCATCTCTAATCGTACATGAAAAATCATGCAAGAATATATACATCATCTTGCCGCCCTGGTAGTTCAGTTGGTAGAGCGCTGGGCTCCGGCCACCAACTCAGCAACGTGCAGCGGAAGTGCATGCCCGGGCTTGGGATCGGTTCCCCTGAGACGCCCCGGCGCTCAATAGTTTACCCGACATATGTCTACTGGCAACTGACTGGTGAGAGGGTGACCTGAGCGGGGCGGCCGTCCCTGTGCTTTGTGGGACGTTAAGCTTTGGCTTCTAAATTGACCCTTCATCAGTTGCTCGTTCGGATGGTGGGGTCAGGGTTTCCGTGACAAGTCTATTGATGACTTTTGTGAGTTTCCGAATCCAACAACTGAACTTGCAACAACTTGGAAAAAAATTGTAATGAAAAAAATATACACAACCATTATGGTATTTTTAGAATTTTCCCTTCAGAGCCCAAAAGTTATTTACGGGGTTACGAACTAAAAGTGTTCTGTCTGTATCTAGGAGTGTAATCAATTCGCTATCACTATATTTTGACACCAACCGCGCTTTTATCTCTTGATTAGAAATGGAGTTATATAGATTTTAAGATAAAAATTTTTGTATAATCGCGTAATTTAAGGTGATCCCATCTCTGATCTCAGAGGTAATAGCCGACTAAAATATGATGAGTAATGGCACTTCTATAGATAGGGGAGACCAGGGCAAAACGGATACCCTAAGTGTTTTTCTAACATTGCAAGCTCAATAGCCGACCGAAAATTTTGAGATATACACCCTGACGTAGCCTAATGAATTGTGTCTCTGATGTAAGAGTATCAACTGAAAAAATTAATTTGGAAAAACATGACAGTAAAACATATAAGCTAATGTTTTTTGTCTGCTTTGGCCCAACCCTGGGGCATAATGGTTTTCAGGCAGAGGCAAAACGGACAGTGTGACCTGCTGTCATCGGACTTTGCCCGGGCACCACCAAAGATGTACAAATCCACATCCCTGGCAGCCAGCGTAATATGGCGAAAAACATCATATTTTCGTGAATGCGTCAACATCTATTACCTTAGTGAAAATTTTAACCTGCGTTCATTTCGACGCAAGACTGCCCTCCAAATTAGACCCACCCCTGCCTTGTTTTCTCGCAGTTTCTTTGACCTTACAACAATAACAAACTACATGGCACATTATCCTAAGTGATTGTGGTAAACCGGACCATCATACCAATGACCATTTTACACCATTAGTCCATTTTGCCCCTTCCGTCTTGCCCCACAGCTACTCCGATTCAAGTTTTTACGTGTCGGAAAAAATAGCAGGCTTTAAGATTTGAAATAACCATTACCCTAAGCCCACACTGCCACTTATTGAGACATGTCACCATAAGAACTGAACTCAGCTTGTCACTCAAAAAACGAAGATTTATAACTTTTAAATATCGTAATACTTACAAGAAAACCCTCTCCAGCCAGCTCGCGTCGAAATGATGCCGCGAACTGACGATATACACGCTATATTCTCACATCCTTTGTCTAAAGCAGTAGTTCATCTTCTAAAATATAGATGGAAACACTACTAACATACCGAAATAGCTAAAATCCGTTTTGCCCCAAAGTCCGTTTTTCCCCGGTCTCCCCTACTAGCTTTTCACCAAATTCTGTCAAAGTCGGAGACTATGCCTGCACTTTTGGAACGATTTGGCATGCATTGGCCCTCACATAATTGTACATCATGACATCATGAGTCATGTCATGATTCATGGCAATCACGAAGTGCAGCGTATTGTATGCGATAGGCTACGCTTATTGTTCTTTATCAATCGTCAATATGAAAGAGCTGCACATGTTAAAATAACTGGACGAATTTCACCCCAGATAAGTGCCGAATTCTGTGCTAAAACTGAACAGATTTTACACACCTGGAATGTCTATAAAACCCTGCAGTCTAGCACGGAAAGCAATTATTAAGCAGATGCCATGCTTAGACATTCCAAAGTAGGCGGTGCCGAGCAAACAAGTCAGCCGGTGTAACTAAGGTAGCTAGCATTTTTTCTGAAAGCCTTCTATGATTTCGAGTACTCCACAGCTGACCAGGACTTTGCGTGTCCAGTGCCGCGCCAGAGCCGCATCGACGTGAGAAAAGAATTGAGGGAATGAAAAGAACACGAGACAAATGAAAGAAATTGTCTTCCTCTCTTGCTCCCTGCTCTCCCCCTCTCTCATCAAGCTTCAACACCCAGAAGACGGCGCAGCAGGGAGAACCTTGCGCATCCTCTAAGCAGGTAGCGCCTGCCCGCTCCATCGCCGCGGGCATCAGTGGCCGGCGGCGATGGTGCCTACGGCCGACGCTCTAACTCAGTGCGGGCGGCTGGCGGTGGCGGCACCACTGTTTATGACGCTGCAGCTGCCGGCGACGGACGTGACACGGCTGCAGATGCGCTGCCTCCCTGCTGACCCCGCCGGGGGCGCTTTATGGCGGCGCCGGCCGGTGTGGCCGCCGCGCGTGACGCCTGATGGCAGCCAGCTGCCACCGTCGAGCTGACCGGATCAGCTCCCATGGCGCCCCCACTGAGCCGGCGCAGCCAGGAGAGGACCTGTGAAAATGTCTCCGGCTTTGATATAAAGAGATGTAGTAGGCATGCTCCTTGAATGGTAGATGATGCGCGCTACGATGTTTGCAATTCGGCCAAGGAAATCAACCTCCGTGTGATACAGAATTCGATGAGTTTCCAACTTGGAACAGCAAGGGTCTTCGGTTCTCCTTTATTGTTAAATCTTTCCAGACTCTGTTCAGATCGGAGATTTATGATTTGCGAACTATTTCAGAGTAGGAAGAAGGCAATCAGCGGCAAAACAGTGTTTGCCTATTTCATCCTGGAATCGCGAAACTGAGTTACCTTTTTGCAAGGGTGTGGATTTATATATCTTTGGCGGTGCGTCGGCACCCCAATTGATGTGCTGGGCACCCTCAATGGTGATTTGGGCACCCTCACCAAAAGGGGAAGCAAAGTCTTTATATAGTGCGTAAATAGAGAATATTATCAACAAATACCTGTTCCACAGCGCTATAGTGGCATTCTGCATTTGACCTACAACTTAAGATTTTATCAAACAACGGAAAGCCTCAGATTTAATGCACAATAAACGTCGATGATGTTTCGAGTCCCGGATTATATTTTGTGCCTTTTTCACCATACAACACGGAGAAAAGCAGCACATGTTCTTCTGGTAAATTATCTGGTTGTACTTCGGAACCACTCCCCATTAGTCCTCACTCTCTATAGTTCGTCCGACGGTTAAGTTTTAAGTTAAGTTAAGTCCGACGGTTAAGTATTGAAATAAACCCTGGACCGACAAGATGCGGAGGCTGCCAGGCCGTCGTAGAAACTAGCTCAATAAGATGCGAACAATGTGAACAGTGGTTTCACATGCAGTGTACTGAGCTCAGTCCAGCAGATTTCAACCGTCTGACTCGAAGAGGTGGGTCCTGGCTGTGTGTGGGGTGTAGAAGGAGAAACACTGGCGGCCCGCAGCGTGTAACTCCCCACCGGCCCCCACAGGGACAAGTATCCCAAGGCATCGGTACAATTTGCGAAATCGCCATGCAGGCATAGCTGCTCCTCCTTCACCGGGAGCGTCTGCAGCGACCGAGCCCCTAGTGCGCTCTCCAGATGACGTGGTGAGGCCACAGAGGCCCCAGGGAGAGCCTACTACAACGAGCCCACCATTATCAAGTGGATTGCCTTCCAACAGCTCAGGCCGACAATCGAATGCGTCAGCTCCTGGACCTTGCCGACCATCGAGACAAACTAGAATGAAAAGGGGCAGCCTTGGACTGCTTCAGTGGAATGCCGATGGTGTACTACCCAAGAAAATAGAGCTTGAACATTACCTACATCTTCACAAGCCAGATGTGGTGTGCATACAGGAAACCAAGTTAAGACAGGAGATTAACTTCACGATCCAAGGCTACAATGTCGTGCGCAAAGATCGCACTAGAGGACGCCGAGCTAACTCCGAGGCTGGCGGGGGCGTGGCGACTTTGATACGTGAGGGCATATCATTTAAGTGCTTAGAGCGCCCCTTCGTTGCGCCTGCTGACAAGACCACGGAATCAGTAGCAGTGGAGGTCCTGTCTGGCTCTCATTTAACCATTGTAAACGCTTATGTTCCCCTATACGAACAGGAGCAACTGGAGATGATCGTATACAACATTTTGACCCAGACTATTGGCCACACACTGAAAAACCTTTATCCTTGCTGACATCAACGGTCATAGCCCACTCTGGGACCACCAGTTGGGGGAAGATGAGATTGGACGAAGTGTTGATGACTGGTGTGTCACTCACAACTTCCTGGCTGCCAACTCCGGAGAGCCCACGCGCCAGAGCAGGGCGCCTCCCTACACTCGTTCAACCCCAGACGTCACGCTTCATCATGCACGCTGGGAGAACCGGGTTGAATGGAGTACATTTGCAGACCTCTCCTCTGACCACCAGCCAATATTCATCACGGTGCAAACAGAAAGGGTAGATATCAAAAGCCGCCCCAGGCCCCGCTACAGCTACGCCAAGGCGGACTGGAGGCGCTACGCCGCGATTGTCGACGAGGGACTTGCTGCTCTACCCCCTGGAACGTTAATAACACCAACGTAAAGGAGGCGGCACACCATTTCAGCCGGATCGTGACAAACGCAGCAAACACTGCGATTCCACGGGGCAGTCGCAGGACTCCCAAACCCTGGTGGACTGCTGAGGTAGATGCAGCGGTAAACCGAAGAAATCACCTCCGTACGATTTCAGAGCCGACCCAAGCCAGGGGTCAGCCTGGGTTCACGCCACTCGTGAGGTCAAGGCCCTCATAAACGCGCTCGCCAGGAACACTGGAAGAGTTTCACTGGGAGGCTGAATATGCGCACAGAACCTGAAAAGTTTGGCGCACGATCCGCTCTATCGACGGAAAGGAAAAGGCGGCCGCCAAGATGAAGCGCTTCAAGTGAGGGGGAAAACCATCGACACTGACAGTAAGAAGGCTGATGCGTTCATTAAGGAATATGCCAGAGTCAGTCACCTCCCGCCGCGAATTAAGAGGGATCGCCGATACAAACACTCTGTCACCCGCCACCTCCAAAACCATGTGACGGATGCAAAGGTGAGCGCACGGCTGCCTGCTGTGCTTTCAAAGGGAGCGAACTGGATGCCGCCCTCAAACGGCTCCCAGGCAAACGTGCTCCCGGGTTAGACGGTATCTCTAACGAGATGCTGGTACGCCTGTCTGACTCAAGCCGCAATAGGCTTCTGGACCTAATCAACCTGTCCTGGTTGCGGGGCGAGCTAACATCGTGCTGGAGGAAGGCAGTTATCATTCCAATACATAAGAAGGGAAAGCCGAAGGGTGAGATTGGCTCTTACCGCCCAATCAGCCTGTTAAGCTGCGTTTCGAAGCTCTTGGAACGGCTGGTACAGGCGCGACTCATCCACCTCCTGGGTCACGTGAGCTCCTCTCCCGAACCAGGCTGGATTCGAAAGCATCGCTCCACAGAGGACCAGGTGCTGCGGGTTCCCAGGCAGTAGCGGACAGTTTCCAACGCCGAGAAAGAACAGTCATGGTACTCGTCGACTTTTCGCGGGCCTTCGACAGGACCTGGAAGACAGGCATCATCTATAAGCTCGCTGCCATGGGCCTACCGCGCTGCTACACTGCCTGGTTCCGCGCCTTTCTTTCTGATCGCCAGGCGTGCGTCAAATACAACGGCAGTGTGGCCGTTTCCGCTGTCTAAGGGAGGGAACGCCGCGGGTGCGGTCACCTCGCCAACACTCTTCCTATCATCATCAACGATCTCCCACCCACATGCCCGGAGACGTCAAACTCTCTCTTCGCGGACGACCTGGCGATTTGGGCGTCTGACAAGTCGATCGTTAAAGCAGAAGAGAGGGTACAGCGAGCACTCAACAACCTCCTCGACTGGGCGGAGGAATGGAAGATGACGGTCAGCAGGGGAAGACGGTGGGCACTATCTTCACCCTGGACCCAGCGGACGCCCGTAGAGAGTGTGCCTTAACCCTCGGCACCTCCCAACTCCGACATGAGACTGCACCAACATTTCTGGGGATCAAGTATGATAGAACCCTGTCTTTCCACCAGCACACAGAACACCTGAAAGCCAAAATGAAGAGGAGGAATGCTACTCTGCGAGCTCTCAGCGGCAAAAGCTGGGGTGCAGGGCGTCGACCTTGCACTACCTTTTGGCTTTCGTCAGGTCATGTGCCGATTACGCAGCCGGAGGCTGGATGACAGGGGTAGCGCATCCAACTTGGGCAGCTGGAGGTGGCACAGCGGCAGGCCTGTCGCACTATCACGGGTTGTCTACGGTCACCCTGTTTCGCCTAGAACGAGAAGCCAATGTAATGCCCTTTCATCCGGCGGCATGAACTGGCAGCTGTTGCCGTACAGCGCCACATCAGGGGCCTTCCCGGGCCTCCAGCCGATTCTGCTCTCAGAACGCCCACGACAGCGACTCCGTCAGGATCGAGGTTGGGCCGACACCGGCCTGGCAACGTCCGTTGACGCAGGTCTGGCTGACCTCCTGTGGATCCATTACAGGTGATTCCACCGGCCGCACCATGGGAACCTCTCCTCAGGCATCGACATCCGTCCCACCCTGCTCCGGCCACCAGCAGGACAGACCCAGCAGAGACCCGCCTGGCGGCTGAGGGCAACTCTCGACCGACTGCCTCCCGCGGACGTGACAATCTACACCGACGGCTCCGCTACGGGTGGCACTGAGTTTGGGGAGGTGGAGCAGTAGTGATGCAAGGAGGTCGCCAAATGAACACCTTAAAGTACCTGCCGGTAGGTTCCCTCAAGCTACAGAGCAGAACTGGCGGCATTGGATGCCGCCCTTGAGTTTCTCCATACTGTTGTTGAAGACTGGAGACCTGCCGAGGTGGAGTGTGCACCGACTCCCAGTAGCTCTCCAAATTAGCTGAGGGCCCCGTTGCCCAGGCAGACACTCTCTCAAGCTCTGTGTGGCGGCACCTGAAACACTAGCACGCAGGGGACCACATCACCCTGCAGTGGGTGCCTGGACATGCCGGGCTACCGGGGAACGAACTGGCCGATAAGGTAGCACGGGACGCGGCGAACCTGGACCAAAGTCAGGCTCAGATAGATTTCCAATCGGCCAAAGGCTGCCTCCGTCGATACGTCCACAAAAATGGACGGAACACATAGCACCTACTCGTTATGCGCAAGAGTGCGGTACCAAACGCCCTACTCTGGAGACCACCAGGGTCTCTCACGAAGGGAAAGTGTTGAGGTGGCGCGGTTAAGCACCGGTCATTCTTTATTCTTCGCCACTACCGAAGCGGATTGGACTAGACCCTGAGGCTACCTGCCCGAGTGCAATGAGGAGGAGGAAACTCTACGACACTTGCTGACCCTGTGTCCTGCGCGCCATCCTACGTCGGGTATATTCGGCCGGGACGACCCAACCATTGGAGGCCCTGGCCGACCGGCCCCGGCTTTGATCTTCCTCCGGCGATTGGCGCCTATAACGGGCGCCCTCCATATGAATACCTCTATTCGACGGCCGGAAAAATCATCTCTCATCACGGTTAAGTTTTACATTTATAAACGTCTCTGACTGGGTCCCAATCCTCTCCACTCAGCAGAAACCCATCGCGACACTCCAGATTTCAGCAAACTCGCCCGCCGGCTAGCCTGTGCTAACTGCCGCCGTCTCGCCTGCCAATAGAGAGCAGGGTATGGCTAGAAATGTTTGAAAAACATAATGTTAATACATCTCCTGGTTCATAGTTTAAAGCTCTACCATTTTCATGGATAAATTTCCACTAAATTTCTCGCAATACAAGTGAACGCGTTTCCACCAATCAGCGGCTGCCATCCGCCGGCAGCCGTGATTGCCTGCAGGCACAGAGGTTACAGAGGTCACGCTGGGTGCCGCTGACGCCAAGTTCAAGCCTCGGTGGGGAGTGGTCGCGGGCCTACATGTGTGGTGTTGAAAATGGTGGTCGTTGTGCCTGGTGTCAGACTGAGGGAGGGGGACCGGTGTAATAGACATTCTGTGCACGTGGGTGGATATATGAGTTGGGCGTTTATACAAAGTATGTGCAATGCAAATATAGGCGGTTGTGCAATATACAGTGCCAGGAACACGGGAAAATATGAGTGCGAGTTCATGAAATGATTTCGGCATATGAGTATGCTTGGCGGACAAAACTGCAGGCTCCAATTTTGAGTCCATAATAGTTTTCGGTATCAGGGTAGATGATGCAGCTTTTCAAGACTTTTTTAGAATTGACACACTTATTAGTAATACAACACACACGGTGTACGTGACACACACGCCTTATTGACATTTCATTTGTATGCAACACTAGAAGTTTAAATGCGGGGATGAGGTGGCTTAGTGGATGGCACCCTTGTCTTCTAGGCAACCGGTCCCGGGTTCAAGTCCCGGCGGAGCCTCTGAATAAGTCGATCTGATCCCCAAAATCCCTTCCAACAGGGTGAGAGTTGGCGACGCCGTATGACCCTGGCAGTTGGTGCGTCGTTAAACCCCAACAATTGTTATTTAGAAGTTTAAATGCTAAAATGACAATTTGAGGCGGAGAGATCAGTAGTTCTGGTCGTGTAAACAAAGAAGGTCCAAGGCAAAGCACAAGATGCCCATAGGGAATTAACTGATAAGCATATGTATTTCAATGGCATGAATGTCACTGTATTCCTTTAGTATACGCCATTCCTCTATCAGTTACCACATCCTTTCGGTGTCACCGCCACTCGGCCTCCAGGCAGCCAGAAGCCACTGTACACGGCTGTCTTACCGTGATTGTCCGACCTTCTATCTTTAGGCCTATACAAATCGGTTTGTATGCTACAACACTCACCTATTAATCTCCTGGGTGACGTTGCCGTTACTAGTTATTGTTTATTATTATCATTATTTGTGAAAAGTTATGTACCGTAGTTAGATCAAGACGCTCAACTTTGAGCATTCGCATTATACCTAATTTGGTGGAATTGAGGCAGACTTTACAAGTAGTGTCAAGTATTGAAAGGGTGAATCTTAGCGAAATGAATTCTTTTGTTGGTAGATGTTGATTTTTTCAGCCCAAAATTTCCGTTCTGACCGAAACAATACAAATTACTAAAATTTTGATACGAGGATGGGAGACGACAATAGTGAAACATCAAGCAACGTTAATAAAGTACTTCGAGTGGCGACATTTTTTTAAAGGCTGTTTTTTATTATTTTCAAAATATTTAAAATCAAATAGAGAAATATCTATAGCACGGCACATGTCGGTGGAAACAGTAGCTGAACGGTCTCTAAATAAAGCAAAAGTGGGTTGTTGCGTGTATTTTAATGCGCGGTACCATGCCGGGCTGTAAACTTATATCTCTTTGGGGCTATCCGGGCACCCGGGATGAAATATCGAGTGTCTCAGTTCTCCAGGTTCAATCACTATACCCAATTGTGGCTATCATGCCCTGAAATCTTATTGTAAGTCGGGGCCAATGCGAAGAGCCATTTTTGCACTGCAAGAAAGCCGGACAAAGTGAGAGACGGCAGAGCTCAGAGAAGATGTGAGCTTTGTAACATTGTTGGGTAAAATTTCGAAGAGCCAGCACATCAGGTGCCGATCCAACTGCGTTTTTTAGGCATAAGAGTAAATTGAAACGTACCGTATTTCACACTAGCATATATGCTAATGTATATATACATCTCACGCTGGTGTGTTTATTCTGCGAATCAGTCATCCCGTCTTTGGTTAGCTTCCTGGTTCTTTTTCTTCTGGGGACACTTTTTTCATTTTGGAGACAGACTGTTCGACGTCGACGTGCGCTGCAGGCCGAGCATGTTGACTTACCTCTGGCCGCAGCCGGGGCCGCAGCCGGAGCCGGTGCCGGGACCAACGATTGTCAAAATATAATTCAGTGGCAACATCCGACCCGAGTTCCAGCGCTATGAAAACCTCTTGGTGCGGGGTATTTAAAATATTTGAGTATGATCCGCCAGTGGCGGATCTAACCGGTCGGTTTGGGGAGGGGTAAACCAAAGTCGAAATGCAAAATAACGTCCCGCAGTGAAAAATTGCGCTGCAGACTCGCCGGTAGAATTTTGGGTATTTGAGGTGAAAAGCAAGAAAAACAAGAAAAACGTCATGAGGTGAATAATATGGACTCAAGACACTTTTTACCTATCCAAGGCCCAATATTTACACTGAACTTAACTGGTTCTGTTTGAATGAAGTTGAGAGTTAAATCACCTAAGTCTTGCTTATAAACCAAAAAGGAGTCGGGGAAAAAGAAGGTCGATCGCTTTGGGGGGGCTAAAACATAGTTTTGCCCGAGCTTTTCCGTTTAGGGGGGACGAATGCCTTTCCCCTCCCCTGGATCCGCCACTGTGATCTGCTGCATGGCCCATTCGATGCCACCACCCTGGCGATAACTGTTGCTTGAGCTGTGCGAAGATTTGTTAGAAACGCCAAGAAAATACTAAAAATAATAATTTGTGACACCAGCACAATACCTTAACACTACCTCTTTTGGATTAAAACAATTCCACTAAAAACTGGGCATCGTTTGAAAGTTGTTCTCCCCGCACACTCTTCCTCTTTCAACGCATTCTTTGCTTTTCTCTCTCTCTCTCTCTCTCGGTGTTGGTAAGTGAAACATATTAGACAGTTAGACTTCAGTGAATATGTAAAACGGTCTTTCGGCAAAATACGATGATCACAAGTATTGTTTTTAACGGTAGATGAAGCAATAGATGGATCCAGGGATTATGAATAGTAAGATATTCTACCATAAGCTATGAGAGAAGTGGAAAACGAAGGGGCAGATTAGGAAATTTCGGATCATACATGGATAACCTGCCTCTTTTTGCCTTGGGGGCTGCTTTCCTGATTAGTGTTTTGCTTGCCTAGCCAGCCCTGGTCCATTTTTAATGCTCCTGCACGATGGTAATTTTCTTGGGCAAGCAACTTTTTGGATGTTCCTCAGGCTCAAGCAAAAAAGCAAGAAAGTCGGCCGATAAAGTCTGTTGTTGGCAGCTAAGCACAATATAGAGCAATGTAGAATTTCCTGAAATTTTCCAGATGGGTATTTTACGCCTTCTCCGTAAATTGCGCAGTGATATTCCGAAGTAAATACGAAGTCACCAGAAAAACCTGGTGATAAGAATAAATCGCAACTGTTTACAAATAGTTCTCTGATTTAGGACAAGTAGTTTTTTTTTAACGCAAGCGTGGAGGCTGGGTGCCATATGACCTACGTTTTCGGTGCGGCCTAAAGCCCCAAATTCAATGCAAGGGTGGAGGCTCAGGAGGTTATTTTCGTTTTTACCTCAAATTGGGCCGGCTTAGGATATCTAAAGATCAACTGTTGAAGTATTGGCATGTTCATACCTAATTAAAAAAGAAAAACGTAAATGCCACCACATTTTTCTGCTGTCATTAACCAAGAGCAGCAAGAAAACATTGGAGAAACTAGGTGATTGCCAAATTGGGACAATGCCACTGAAAATATGACCACAGGGAAGTTCCACTGTACCTAATTTTAGTAACGTGTTAATGCAGTGATTTTAAAAATGTATGCATTGTGTTTTAAACAGTTTTGTTGGAGATAGCCGTAAATGTAGGTATAAACACTGCGGCATAAGAATAAGTTATCTACGGCTCACCATTCGGTTTTCAAGACATGTGTGTGCGTGAAATCCAGCATTGTTATTAGCACTAGTATTTTCGCTTGAAAATGGAATCGTATCCTGGACCCTTAAAAAATATGATTGCTCGGAAATTTGTAGACAAGTAGTGTGAAGGCGACCGTCATATTTTTTAGAGATCAGGTTTTAAGCTGTGGAGTCTGAGTAAGATTGTTTCGATCGGCAGAGCACCAAAATATCACAAACCCACTTTTGTGCAGCTTTGTCTTCTGAAATTAAACGATAGACTGAAAAAGGCAAACTAGCATATTTCAGCATTTCTGAGCAAAAGAGGTATACCAAGTTTAGACGTACGGAACGAATTCGCCCCACTGTTGTTTGATTGAAAAATTGCCTGGGGTGGTCTTCGCTTTGAAATTCGGTAAGGCTAGGACTGAAATATGAAGGTCATCGACGTCCAAACCAAGAGGCATTGAATAGGAACATCCATTTCCTGGAGGATTTTGTTGTATATATAAACTATTCAAGTTGCCTTCCCGGGATCACCGTAGGGATCAGGGCGCAAACTTTATCTTTCATAAGGCGAGGAAAAATGCAGGAGGATCTGCAGACGAACTCATCTATGTTGGAGCCGGTTTAAAGGTCGCGTCTTCACACCGCCAGGACTCAGCTATTTATCGGTCACAAGGCGCACCGAATCTTCCTACTTCGACCGCAAGATGGCAGACTGGCGCCTGGATTCGGTCGGATGCACGCCCCTCCGAGCTCACTGGGGCTGAGGATTGCAACTTAAGGTGGGTTCATCTCTGTCTCAGAAAAAATATTGAATTTTCAATTGATTAAATTATTTTACATTCTTACAGAAGCCCAATGTTACCGAAAAGATGTATGATAAATCATAGGCGTAGGAACCGGGGGGGCCAGGGGGCCACTGGCCCCCCACTTTTCTGTGATGGGCCCCCTGCAACGGAGGTAAGAATATCAACAACTGTAATATCAAGCGAGAAACTCAAACTGGCCCGATAGCTTGCCCCGGAACCCCGTTAAACTTACCTGTGCCCCTAAACTAAGTTGAGGTCCAATGAGTTGATTTTAAGGTACCCTGAGCTTCTCGGGGCCCCTGAACTGGCCTCTGATACCATACGAGCTAATCTGGGCTCTTTGAGCTGAACTGAGCGCCCCTGAAATGGTTTGGGCAGCATGAACTTTCTAGGATGCCTAAACTGAGCTAGGAGCCGTAACCTTGAACAGGGCCCCGTGAGTTGGCCAGAGCCTATATACACCGACCTGGCGGGCCCCTGAGCTGAGCTGCGACCGTAAAGTTAATATTGTCCCTTGAGCTAATCTGGATCCCCTGTGATGCACACAAGACCCTAAACTTATCTGAGGCCCCTGCACAGGAATAGGGCCCTTGCTTTGAAATTGGGTTATAAGCTTTAATTGAAACCCTGGACTGTTCTGAAACCCCAAATATGCCGGCAAGGGGTCCTGGATGATCCAGGCCCTTAAGCTTATCTGGTCATCAGAGCTAATATGGGCCTCTGTGTTGAACTGAGGGCCCCTGAGATGGTCTGGGACCCCTATAAGGCTTTACAGCCACTGACCTGGCGGCCGTGAGCTTGAATGGGTCCCTTGAGATGTTCTGATGGTGGTGCACTAAAAACACAAAAATGATCTCGGCGGCCTCTGAGCTTGGTCTCGGTGGGGGGGGGCCTGCCGAGCTTGGTCTCAGGAGGCCCCCGATAATCGGTATCGAGGGCTCCAGAGTACCGAATATTGAACTTGGGGGACCCCTGTGCTCAGTCTCAGGGGGTCCCGAGCTTGGCCTCAGGGCCCCCGAGCTCAGTCTCAGGGCCCTTCCTCCCCGAGCTCGGTCTCACGGGCCTTTGGATTTTGGTCTCAGGGCCCCCGAGCTTGGTGTCTGGGGGCCCTCCGAGCTTGGTCTCAGGGGGCCTTTCGAGTTTGGTCTCAGGGCCCCCGAGCTTGGTCTCAGGGGCCCCCCGAGCTTTGTGTCAGGGAGCCCTCCGAGCTTGGTCTCAGATAACCCCCGAGCTTGGTCTCAGGGCCCCCGAGCTTGGTCTCAGGGGACCCCCGAGCTTGGTCTCAGGGATGTCCCCAAGCTTGGTCTCAGGCCCCCTCTCCCCGAGCTTAGTGTCAGGGGCCCTCGAGCTTGGTCTCAGGGCACCCCCGAGCTTGGTCTCAGGGATGTCCCCAAGCTTGGTCTCAGGCCCCCCTCTCCCCGAGCTTAGTGTCAGGGGCCCTCGAGCTTGGTCTCAGGGGGGCATCCGAGGGCATCTGATGCATAAGGCTGACCGTATGCACTGGAAAACACGAGCATTGGTCTCGGGGGCCCTGATCTTGGTCTCAGGGGGCCACCGAGCTTGGTCTCAGCGCCCCCCGAACTTTGTCTCAGGGGCCCCGAGCTCGGTGTCAGGGGCCCTCCGAGCTTGGTCTCAGGGAACGCCCGAGCTTGGTCTCAGGGGACCCCCGAGCTTGGTCTCAGGGGCCCCTGATCATCGGTATCGAGGGCTCCAGAGTACCGAACATTGAACTCGGGGGGCCCCTGAGCTCGGACTCACGAACCTTTCGATCTTGGTCTCACGGGCCTTTCGATTTTGGTCTCAGGGTGCCCCAGAGCTTGGTCTCAGGGCCCCCGAGCGTGGTCCCAGGGGACCCCTGAACTTGAACTCAGGGGTCCCGAGCTTGGTCTCACGGGTCTTCCGAGCTTGGTCTCAGGGGGCATCCGAGCTTGGTCTCAGCGCCCCCCGAACTTTGTCTCAGGGGCCCCGAGCTCGGTGTCAGGGGCCCTCCGAGCTTGGTCTCAGGGAACGCCCGAGCTTGTTCACAGGGGACCCCCGAGCTTGGTCTCAAGGGCCCCTGATCATCGGTATCGAGGGCTCCAGAGTACCGAACATTGATCTCGGGGGCCCCTGAGCTCGGACTCACGAACCTTTCGATTTTGGTCTCAGGGTGCCCCAGAGCTTGGTCTCAAGGCCCCCGAGCGTGGTCTCAGGGGGACCCCTGAACTTGGACTCAGGGGCCCCGAGCTTGGTCTCACGGGTCTTCCGAGCTTGGTCTCAGGGGGCCCCCGATCATCGGTATCGAGGGCTCTGGAATACCGAATATTGATCTCGGGGGCCCGTGAGCTTGGTCTCACGGGCCCCGAGCTTGGTCTCAGGGGACAACCGAGCTTGGTCTCAGGGGGGGCAAGCTTGGTCTCATGGGCCTTTCGATGTTAGGTCTCACGGGCCTTTCGATCTTGGTCTCACGGGGTCTCGAGCTTGGTCTCAAGGAACCCCCGAGCTTGGTGTCAGGAGGCCCTCGAGCTTGGTCTCAGGGGCCCCCGAGCTTAGTCTCAGGGGTTTAGGATCCCCCTCGGGGTGCCCCCGACTATTGATATCAAGGGACTCATGAGTGAAGTACGAGCATTGGCCTCATGAGACCCAGAGTTTGGTCCCAGGGGCCCCCAGACCTGGGTTCAGGACCCCTGAGCATCGGCATCGAGGGGCTCCAAAGTACCAAGCATTAGTCTCGGGGGGGCTCGAAATATTGATCTTGAGGGCCCCGGAACATCGGTGTCGAGTTACTCCTGAGAAAAGCGCGAGCATGAGTCTAAGGGTGCCCCTGAGCCTGATCTAAGTGGGACCCCGAGCTTGGTCTTAGGACCCCCGGGCATCAGTATCAAGGGGCTCCGGAGCAGGGGCGTAGGAACGGTTTGAAAAGTGGGGGGGCCAGCTTTAGAGGGGGCCCACCTCAAGGGGGGCCCCAGTCCACGGGGGCCTATAATTTTAAAAAATTTTAGATAGCTCGTTTAGTGTAATAAGGCATGCATGCACACAAGGATGTCAATATATGGAAAATTGAGAATTTAATTTTTCCCCTATGATTTCGAGTTGTACCTATTATGATGTAATAAATCTTAGTAAAACGCCAAAAAAACATTTTTTGGTTTTTACCTATACCCTTTTCAAATACGAAATACATTTTTAAGCTTTTATGGAGGATTTCAATCATTTTTTTACGACAAACGCGTTTTTTTATATTTACAGATGTTTAGGCCCTTTTCATTACATTTACAAAATTAAGAACTGCTTAGAAAACTACAGGCAATGCTTTGATACCAAATAGCCTCACTTCGCTATGCCTAATCAACTTGTATTTGCTTATTTAATGACAAAAATGGGGACATTGATGTAGGTTATTACGGATCTATTCTTTCCATCATTAGAGATTGATTTAGGTAAAGGCTGATCACAATAAATACGCCTAGCTATATTTCGACGCCTAAAATGCAGAGTTCCAGCATGACTGCAAGTGCAATGTTGGTACTTGATGGCCAGCTTTGTGATGCCGAGGTGTGGGCATGGTGTTATAGTGGTTAGCAACCCTGCTTTCCACGCGACCAACTCGGGTTTAAGGCACGGCAGATTCCTTGTGCAAGGAGCAATTTGGCTCCCAAGAAACCCCTCCAACGGGGAAAGATTTGGCGACGCCATATAACCCTGGCATCGAAAGACGTCGCGCCTTTCGATGGCTCAGGAACGACTGTTGCTCGGCATTTAGTGCAGGGACCGTGTCCGATTCGTATTTTGTGTTGGGATTGATATGGAATGGAGTTTGATTGGGCCCAGTTCTCGGAACTCATTTGGAAACACTCGGGTAGTAGGTTCCTTGGCTTTGTTTCGAAGCGCTCCTCCTCCAGGGGCTTGCAGGCAGCGTACTACCGAACTTGAACGTTCCCAGCGTCCCAGGGGGCAGTATCCCCTGACCCCGGTCGCTATGCCTATGCCGCCCAGGGGCCGCCAAATTATCTCGGAGGGTCCCAAAGTCCAGACCATGACTCAGGAACCCAGATCAGTCAGCTCAAGGGCCCAGACCAGTGCGTTAGCTTCGGGACCAGCTTATCAAGGGACCCTACATAAGCACAGCACCCCTAGAAGCTCATCACAGGGTAGCTCCAGATTCGCACAGGGTGCCAGATTAGCTTAGGGGCCCGAATCAGCTCGGAGGTCCCCAGGTCGACTTATGTAGGGTCTCAAAACAGCTCAAGGGACTTGTTCAAGCTCACGGATCCCAGCTTAGCTCAATGATGCTAGAACAGTTCAGAGGCCCCAGACCAGCTCAGGGCTCTTGTTCAGTACATGCCAGCTCAGCTCAGGGGCCCAGATCGGCTGATATAGCGTCCCCTCTCATACCAGCTCAGGGCTCCATTCAAGCTCACGGCCCCAGCTTAGCCCAGGGACCCTAGAAGAGTTCAGGGCCCCCATACCAGATCAGAGGCCCCAGTTAAGCACAGCTGTACCCAGATTAGCACAGGGCCCCAGCTAGGCTTAGGGGTCCCAGGATGGCTGATGTAGAGTCTCAGAACACAGTGGCGTAGCCAGGATTCAGCCAAGGAGGGATCCGACTACCGTCGGGGAGCACCAGGCCGGGGTTCCCTTAGTAACCGGGCCCATCTCCTATATTTTTTGTATAGTATTTTAACATTATAACATTCACACTAAGGACATTTTGTTATGACTTTTTAAGCATTCATTCTTATTTTGTTTGTAGCTTGGTTTTCGATCCGACCAAGTGTTGGTAAACTAAGGTCACCAAATATTAAGGATGGCCCATAACTTATATGCCAGCGTGGCTATAATAACAGCTTTGAGCCATATTTCGGGAAGTTCAATGTTGATGCGCGCATGATGTTAAACCTGAGTCTACCTCAATTCACTCGGGTAATCAGACATGAAGTTATTGGAGGTCAGTCGTTTTGAGTACGAAGAAATGATCTACGGGAAATGATTAGCAATTATTTTCCGGTGTCGAATCCATGAACTCTTTAATCAGGAAATTTTCAAAGAAACGAAAAAAACGAATAAAGATACAAGGGATAAGGGAGTGTGTCCTGAACGTTACATAACCTCTATTCCGTCGACAGATCCTGTTGAGATCCAGTTACTTTCTTACCCTTGCTATCTTGTAAACGAGCAAATTACCAAGACAAAAGGCGCCCAAGATATCTATCGCTTTGGCTCACTCTGTTACTGTTATTTTCAACCTTTCATACCTATTTTTCTTTTTGGGATTATGCTCATCAATTTCTGTCATTAACCTAGTTTGTCTGGTTTCCTACGGAAATGTTGGAAAGTTGTTGATTTCAGAATATTTAGGAATGTATTTATTGGTGTTTAGCTACTAGATTAAAAATTGACTAGCCCTGTTCGCTTTGCTCTTATGGTAAAATTAGATTAATTTTTGCCTTTCCTTTGATAATGGTTCCTGATCGGCATGTTTCAATTTGTTCTTTTTTAGGATGCAATAGGGGTAGGTACATTTTTTCCGAGGATTTTGAAAATTTTTATTTGAGCTCTGGAGCCACCTAAGACAAACACTTGGCGGCACTCACAAAGCTAATTTCGGCCGCTCTCCCGATTATATCTCAAGGGGTCTCTGAGACTGATTCACGGCGCCTCTTGATCAAAACTGGGGGCCCCTGAGAATCTCTCGGGGCTCCTGAGATTAGTTATCGGCAGCACCTCTGAGACTAATTATTGGGCCCCCCAGATTTGCTCTGGAGGGGGAGGGCTGAGACTGATTATCGTTGCCATCCAGATTAGCTATTGGGGTCCCCTGAGGCTGTCTTTGGGGTGGGGGGAGGGGGGCTGGGAATGACTTCCAACAGCCCTCTTAGACTTACTCTAGGGCGCCCCTGAGACAAACACCCGGGGGGGGGTGGAATCACCTCTGAGACTGAGTCTTTGGCGTTCCTGAGACTGACTCTCGGAGGCTCCAGATTAGCTCTCGCGGGCCTAAGGCTAACTCCGGGCCCGTGAGACCAAAAATCGGGAGCACCTCTGGAAATTACTCTCAGAACCCTGAGATTAACTCTCGGATGTCCTTGAGACTGACAACCGGGAGCCCTCTGAGACTAACTCTTGGGTGCTCAACTCGGGGGGGGGGCACAGCCTGAGGCTAAATCTCTAAGGGCTCCCAAAATTACCCCTCTGGGGCCCCCTGAAACCAGCACTCTGCGGATCAAATTAGACTAACTCTCGGACCCCCGGATTAACTCTCGGGGCCACCTGAAACTAAATATTGACTCCTGAGAGAGAAACCCGTGAGACTATGAGGGCCCCCTGAGACCGACTCTTGGGGTCCCCTAAGACAGACTCTTGGGGTTCTCTGAGACTGACTCTCAGGGGCCCCCTGAAATAGACTGTTGCAGGGCCCTGAGAACCACTCTCTGGGGGGGCCCTGAAACTAGCTCGGCCCCCTCCCCTGAGACAGACTCCCGGGGCCCCCTGATACCGACTTTTGGGGCCCCTGATACCAAACCTCAGGGGCCCCCGAAATCTACTTTCAGGGGGCCTTGAGACCGACTCTCAGGGCGGGGGCCGTGAGGCCGACTCGGGACGCCCTGAGAACGAATCTTCAGGGGCCCCTGAGACTAACTCTGGGGGCCACGTGATCAGAGAAACCTTTGCAGTGGTTCAGATTGGCCCAAGGGGTGGGGGTCTGCAGACGCCTAGGGCCCCCTTGGCTACACCACTGCATCCACACTTTCGGGGGCCCTCCGAAATCACCATTTGGAGGCCCCTAAAATAATTGCTCCCCCTAGACCAATACTCCGGAGCCCCTTGATACTGATGCCCGGGGGTCCTAAGACCAAGCTCGGGGTCCCACTTAGATCAGGCTCAGGGGCACCCTTAGACCCATGCTTGCGCTTTTCTCAGGAGTAACTCGACACCGATGTTCCGGGGCCCTCAAGATCAATATTTTGAGCCCCCCCGAGACTAATGCTTGGTACTCTGGAGCCCCTCGATGCCGATGCTCAGGGGATCCTGAACCCAGGTCTGGGGACCAAACTCTGGGTCTCATGAGGCCAATGCTCGTGCTTCACTTATGAGTCCCTCGATATCAATAGTCAGGGGCACCCCGAGGGGATCCTGAACCCTTGAGACCAAGCTCGGGGGCCCCTGAGACCAAGCTCGAGGGGACCCTGAGACCAAGTCCGGATGCTCCCTGAGACCAAGCTCGAGGGCCCCCTGACACCAAGCTCAGGGCCCCTGAGACCAAGCTCGAGGGGACCCTGAGACCAAGCTCGGATGCCCCCTGAGACCAAGCTCGGAAGACCCGTGAGACCAAGCTCGGGACCCCTGAGTTCAAGTTCAGGGGTCCCCTGGGACCACGCTCGGGGGGCCCTGAGACCAAGCTCTGGGGCACCCTGAGACCAAAATCGAAAGGCCCGTGAGACCAAGATCGAAAGGTTCGTGAGTCCGAGCTCAGGGGGCCCCCGAGTTCAATGTTCGGTACTCTGGAGCCCTCGATACCGATGATCAGGGGCCCCTGAGACCAAGCTCGGGGGTCCCCTGAGACCAAGCTCGGGCGTTCCCTGGGACCAAGCTCGGAGGGCCCCTGACACCGAGCTCAGGGCCCCTGAGACAAAGTTCGGGGGGCGCTGAGACCAAGCTCGGTGGCCCCCTGAGACCAAGATCAGGGCCCCCGAGACCAATGCTCGTGTTTTCCAGTGCATACGGTCAGCCTTATGCATCAGATGCCCTCGGATGCCCCCCTGAGACCAAGCTCGAGGGCCCCTGACACTAAGCTCGGGGAGAGGGGGGCCTGAGACCAAGCTTGGGGACATCCCTGAGACCAAGCTCGGGGGTGCCCTGAGACCAAGCTCGGGGGGCCTGAGACGAAGCTCGGGGGTTATCTGAGACCAAGCTCGGAGGGCTCCCTGACACCAAGCTCGGGGGCCCCTGAGACCAAGCTCGGGGGCCCTGAGACCAAACTCGAAAGGCCCCCTGAGACCAAGCTCGGGAGCTACCTGAGACCAAGCTCGGAGGGCCCCCAGACACCAAGCTCGGTGCCCCTGAGACCAAGCCCAAGCTCGGAGGCCCCTGAGACCAAAATCGAAAGGCCCGTGAGACCGAGCTCGGGGAGGAGGGGCCCTGAGACCAAGCTCAGGGGGCCCTGAAGCCAAGCTCGGGACCCCCTGAGACTGAGCACAGGGGTCGCCCAAGATCAATTTTCGGTACTCTTGAGCCCTCGATACCGATTATCGGGGGCCTCCTGAGACCAAGCTCGGGAGCCCCCCCCACCGAGACCAAGCTCAGGGGCCCCCGAGATCAATTTTTGTGTTTTTAGTCAATAAGGTCAGCCCAAGGGGGTCCGCGGACCCCAGGGACCCCCTCCCCTGGCTACACCACTGTCAGAACATCTCAAGGGACTGTCAGAACAAGGGACCCATTCAAGCTCACGGCCGCCAGGTCAGTGGCTGTAAAGCCTTATAGGGATCCCAGACCACCTCAGGGGCCCTCAGTTCAACACAGAGGCCCATATTAGCTCTGATGACCAGATAAGCTTCAGGGCCTGGATCAACCAGGGGCCCCTTGCCGGCATATTTGGGGTTTCAGAACAGTCCTGGGTTTCAATTAAAGCTTATAACCCAATTTCAAAGCAGGGGCCCTATTCCTGTGCAGGGGCCTTAGATAAGTTTAGGGCCTTCTGTGCATCACAGAGGATCCAGATTAGCTCAAGGGACAATATTAACTTTACGGTCGCAGCTCAGCTCAGGGGCCCGCCAGGTCGGTGGATATAGGTTCTGGCCAACTCACGGGGCCCTGTTCAAGGTTACGGCTCCTAGCTCAGTTTAGGCATCCTAGAACAGTTCATGCTGCGCAAACCATCTCAGGGGCGCTTAGTTCAGCTCAAAGAGCCCAGATTAGCTCGTATGGTATCAGAGGCCAGTTCAGGGGCCCCGGGAAGCTTAGGGGACCTTAAAATCAACTCATAGGACCTCAACTTAGTTTAGGGGCACAGGTAAGTTTAACGGGGTTCCGGGGCAAGCTATCGGGCCAGTTTGAGTTTCTCGCTTGATATTACAGTTGTTGATATTCTTACCTCCGTTGTGGGGGGCCCATCACAGAAAAGTGGGGGGGGGGCATGGCCCCCTTGGCCCCCCCCGGTTCCTACGCCTATGCTCCGGAGTATTGGTTTAGGGGGAGCAATTATTTTAGGGGCCTCCAAATGGTGATTTCTGAGGGACCCCGAAAGTGTGGATGCAGTGGTGTAGCCAAGGGGGCCCTAGGCGTCCGCAGACCCCCACCCCTTGGGCCAATCTGAACCACTGCAAAGGATTCTCTGATCACGTGGCCCCCAGAGTTAGTCTCAGGGGCCCCTAAAGATTCGTTCTCAGGGCGTCCCGAGTCGGCCTCACGGCCCCCGCCCTGAGAGTCGGTCTCAAGGTCCCCGAAAGTAGATTTCGGGGGCCCCTGAGGGTTGGTATCAGGGGCCCCGGGAGTCTGTCTCAGGGGAGGGGGCCGAGCTAGTCTCAGAGCCCCCCAGAGAGTGGTTCTCAGGGCCCATGAACAGTCTATTTCAGGGGGGCCCCTGAGAGTCAGTCTCAGAGAACCCCAAGACTCGGTCAAGGGGACCCCAAGAGTCTGTCTTAGGAGACCCCGAGATTTGGTCTCGGGGTCCCCCTGAGAGTCTGTCTCAGAGAACCACAAGAGTGAGTCTCAGAGCACCACAAGAGCCGGTCTCAGGGGGCCCTCATAGTCTCACGGGTTTCTCTCTCAGGAGTCAATATTTAGTTTCAGGTGGCCCCGAGAGTTAATCCGGGGGTCCGAGAGTTAGTCTAATTTGATCCGCAGAGTGCTGGTTTCAGGGGGCCCCAGAGGGGTAATTTTGGGAGCCCTCGAGATTTAGCCTCAGGCTGTGCCCCCCTGAGTTTTGGTATAAGCGGCCCCAAGAGTCAATCTCAGGGAGCACCCAAAAGTTAGTCTCAGAGGGCTCCCGGTTGTCAGTCTCAAGGACATCCGAGAGTTAATCTCAGGGTTCTGAGAGTAATTTCCAGAGGTGCTCCCTATTTTTGGTCTCACGGGCCCGGAGTTAGCCTTAGGCCCGCGAGAGCTAATCTGGAGCCTCCGAGAGTCAGTCTCAGGAACGCCAATGACTCAGTCTCAGAGGTGATTCCACCCTCCCTCCCCCGGGTGTTTGTCTCAAGGGCGCCCTAGAGTAAGTCTCAAAGGGCTGTCGGAAGTCATTCCCAGCCCCCCTCCCCCACCCCAAAGACAGCCTCAGGGGACCCCAATAGCTAATCTGGATGGCAACGATAATCAGTCTCAGCCCTCCCCTCCAGAGCAAATCTGGGGGGCCCAATAATTAGTCTCAGAGGTGCTGCCGATAACTAATCTCAGGAGCCCCGAGAGATTCTCAGGGGCCCCCAGTTTTGATCAAGAGGCGCCGTGAATCAGTCTCAGAGACCCCTTGAGATATAATCGGGAGAGCGGCCGAAATTAGCTTTGTGAGTACCGCCAAGTGTTTGTCTTAGGTGGCTCCAGAGCTCAAATAAAAATTTTCAAAATCCTCGGAAAAAATGTACCTACCCCTATTGCATCCTAAAAAGGACAAATTGAAACATGCCGATCAGGAACCATTATCAAAGGAAAGGCAAAAATTAATCTAATTTTACCATAAGAGCAAAGCGAACAGGGCTAGTCAATTTTTAATCTAGTAGCTAAACACCAATAAATACATTCCTAAATATTCTGAAATCAACAACTTTCCAACATTTCCGTAGGAAACCAGACAAACTAGGTTAATGACAGAAATTGATGAGCATAATCCCAAAAGAAAAATAGGTATGAAAGGTTGAAAATAACAATAACAGAGTGAGCCAAAGCGATAGATATCTTGGGCGCCTTTTGTCTTGGTAATTTGCTCGTTTACAAGATAGCAAGGGTAAGAAAGTAACTGGATCTCAACAGGATCTGTCGACGGAATAGAGGTTATGTAACGTTCAGGACACACTCCCATATCCCTTGTATCTTTATTCGTTTTTTTCGTTGCTTTGGAAATTTCCTGATTAAAGAGTTCATGGATTCGACACCGGGAAATAATTGCTAATCATTTCCCGTAGATCATTTCTTCGTACTCAAAACGACTGGACCTCCAATTACTTCATGTCTGCTTACCCGAGTGAATTGAGGTAGACTCAGGTTTAACATCATGCGCGCATCAACATTGAACTTCCCGAAATATGGCTCAAAGCCGTTATAATAGCCACGCTACCATATAAGTTATGGGCCATCCTTAATATTTGGTGACCTTAGTTTACCAACACTTGGTCGGATCGAAAAACCAAGCTATAAACAAAATAAGAATGAATGTTAAAAAAGCCATAACAAAATTTTCTTCGTGTGAATGTTATAATGTTAAAATACTATACAAAAGATATAGGAGATGGGCCCGGTTACTAAGGGAACCCCGGCCTGGGGCCCCCGACGGTAGTCGGACCCCTCCTTGGCCGAATCCTGGCTACGCCACTGTGTTCTGAGACTCTACATCAGCCACCCTGGGACCCCCTAAGCCTAGCTGGGGCCCTGAGCTAATCTGGGTACCCCTGTGCTTAACTGGGGTCTTTGATCTGGTATGGGGGCCCTGAACTCTTCTAGGGTCCCTGGGCTAAGCTGGAGGCCGTGAGCTTGAATGGAGCCCTGAGCTGGTATGAGAGGGGACGCTATATCAGCCGATCTGGGCCCCTGAGCTGAGCTGGCCTGTACTGAACAAGAGCCCTGAGCTGGTCTGGGGTGTCTGAACTGTTCTAGCATCATTGAGCTAAGCTGGGATTCGTGAGCTTGAACAAGTCCCTTGAGCTGTTTTGAGACCCTACATAAGTCGACATGGGGACCTCCGAGCTGAACCGGGCCCCTAAGCCAATCTGGCACCCTGTGCGAATTTGGAGCTCCCCTGTGATGAGCTTCTAGGGGTGCTGTGCTTATGTAGGGTCCCTTGATAAGCTGGTCCCGAAGCTAATGCACTGGTCTGGGCCCTTGAGCTGACTGATCTGGGTTCCTGAGCCATGGTCTGGACTTTGGGGCCCTCCAAGATAATTTGGCGGCCCCTGGGCGGCATAGGCATAGGAACCGGGGGTCAGGGGGATACTGCCCCCCCTTTGAGGTGGGTCCCCGCAACGAATATACAAATATCAGCAACTGTAATATAGAACAAGAAACCCAAACGGCCCCGATAGCTTGCCTGGGGAACGTTCAAGTTCGGTAGTACGCTGCCTGCAAGCCCCTGGAGGAGGAGCGCTTTGTAACATAGCCAAGGAACCTACTACCCGAGTGTTTCCAAATGAGTCCTGAGAACTGGGCCCAATCAAACCCCATTCCTTATCAATCCTAACACAAAATATGAATCGGACACGGACCCTGCACTAAATGCCGAGCAACAGTCGTCCCTGAGCCATCGAAAGGCGCGACGTCTTTCGATGCCAGGGTTATATGGCGTTGCCAGCTCTTTCCCTGTTGGAGGGGTTTCTTGGGAGTCAAATTGCTCCTTGCACAATGAATCTGCCGTGCCTTAACACGCGCATTGACGGGGGTCTGAGCCACCTTCGGATTGACGAGGGAGGGGCGGGTACCCGCCCCCCTAAGATCTCGAGAACCACGGTAGGTAGCGAAAAACGGTAAACGGCGTTGGGTAGCCCATCCGCTTCTCCATCGAAAATAATTGAACTGTTTTTTGTCAGGTCACATTTAAGGTCACGAGAGGTCAAAACATGTCGTCATAGGGATAACATGTAAATAAGATTTTTCGGGCATTACATCTGAACAAGTAAAGATAGAGCAAAACGACTTAAACTATATGAATCCTCGCAGCAGGCCGAATCGAATGATATATGGTTTGACCTTGCGAGGTCAAATCGAAGATTTGACCTGACCTGAGGTCAGTTCAGGGTCAAATTATATAAAATGCATATCATTAGAACTGCAAAGCTAAGGCGAGTCTAATACAGCTAAAATAAACGCTCTATCACCATCCGTTACTGAGTTATTCAGTAAAAACCATATTTCCCATGTATTACCAATGGAGAGGTCATACCTCGTACCTGACCTTAGGTCATCGATATCAAAAATACCGGAACATATTTTAGAGAACTCGGTGGGCCCATTATGTGATATGAGTTTCAATTGGATAAGTTCACCCTGCTCCTACTTATGCTCTCTTAAACTTTTTTTTAGGTCAGATCACTTGACCTGTACTGGTGACCTGACCTGAGATGACCTATCGTTAAATTTTCACAGAAGCTGCAAAAATGATGAGGGAAAAGGTATACCAAGTACGGCGGCGCTGTGCGCCGCCGTTTTTCTGCTGTCTCCGAAAAACCCGAGGGGGGCGGGTACCCGCCCCCGTCAATGCGCGTGTTAAACCCGAGTTGGTCGCGTGGAAAGCAGGGCTGCTAACCACTATAACACCATGCCCACTCCTCGGCATCACAAAGCTGGCCATCAAGTACCAACATTGCACTTGCAGTCATGCTGGAACTCTGCATTTTAGGCATCGAAATATAGCTAGGCGTATTTATTGCGATCAGCCTTTACCTAAATCAATCTCTAATGATGGAAAAAATAGATCCGTAATAACCTACATAAATGTCCCTATTTTCGTCATTATATAAGCAAATACAAGTTGATTAGGCATAGCGAAGTGAGGCAATTTGGTATCAAAGCATTGTCTGTAGTTTGCTAAGCAGTTCTTAATTTTTACATGTAATGAAAAGGGCCTAAACATCTGTAAATATAAAAAAACGCGCTCGTGGTAAAAAAAATGATTGAAATCCTCCAAAAAGGCTTAAAAATGTATTTCGTATTTGAAAAGGGTCTAGGTAAAAAACCAAAAAATGTTTTTTGGCGTTTTACTATGATTTATTACATCATAATAGGTAAACTCGAAATCATAGGGAAAAATTTAATTTCTCAATTTTTCCATATATTGACATTCTTGTGTGCATGCATGCCTTATTACACTAAACGAGCTACCTAAATTTTTTTTTAAATTATAGGCCCCCGTGGACTGGCCCCCCTTGAGGTGGGCCCCCTCTAAGGTTGCCCCCCACTTTTCAAACCGTTCCTACGCCCCTGTGATAAATCACTCAAACATGTTAAAGGTCTTGCATATTGTATTTTGTATCTTGTAATAATTGCCAACAGGTATTAATCAGTGTACCCCAATTACCGGCGAAGTCAGTATAGAAATAAGCCTAAAATGCATACAATACATGGTCACAATTAAAAGGTCACATGGTTAAAACAAAAACAAGAACAGATACACTTTCAGAGAGGCACCAATCGGGTCAGTGGATACATAACAATCTCTCTTTTAGTATGCCAATTGGTACCACTAGCATGTCACTCCTTCGTGAAAATGCGAGAAAATAATTAGCAGTGAGAAGAGCTCGCACGAACAGGCCAGACTTCAGTGTTTTCTCTGCCTAATGGTACGTGGAAGACAGCACCACTTCTGGTTAGCCTCGGTTGTACACGCAAGGAGAAACATTCTAGGAGGTACGGCGGTGAGATGAGACCTTTCAAAGTCCCAATTGATCATGCCTTGCCTTCAGTGATCGGATTTCGTAAAACATTACCAGCTGATCATATTCAAGAGGCGAGCAGGCTGGTCTAGTGTGGTTTGAAAGCCACATGAGAAACCTGTGCTGGACCCTCTGAATGCGAACGAGATGACACTTTTCCGTTCCCGTCCAGATGACGGAATAGTATTCTAATATGGACCGAACGTTGGCATTAAAGGTGAATATTACGGTATGTTTATCAATTCTATAACGCGGAGAAGCAAACTGCAATGATTGAATGAGTAACCCAAGTACCCTGTTGGCTCTGCAACCGAGGCTTTAATGTGATTTGAAAATGTGAGCTTTTGGACGAGAACTACTCTTAGATCACGGATTGTGATCATGTTTTCAACAATTTTGTCATGGAATTTATAGTTCGAGTCCATGTGGTTTCGTTTAAGTGTAATTTTGAAGCTTTTGCCCTTCGAGGCATTCAATTTCAATTTCTAGTCTGCCACACACCGGGTCGCTGAGTCGAGATATGTCTATAATGCCAGGATGTCCTGTTGAGATTTGATTTTTTGGAACAAGTTTAGGTCGTCGGCAAAAAATAGGCAGTTTGTCTTTACCAACATGGCAAATCATACACAAACAGAGAGGAAAGCAATGGGGACATATGTCCTCCCTCCGGTGTGCCAGAGACCAGTGGTTCCCATTCTGACACCTTCCTGTTTAAAGGGAATGTGGCACCTTGGTCGAATCCTGGAATTTTGTGAAATTAGGCGTAGTTTTAGCCAAAAATAATGAAACCACTCATTATTTCTCTGAAAAATGTTCGATAAGCTCAATATTTGGTTTTTAAAAATACTCCTCTAGGAAAAGAAATAAATATCAGCCTGTGGATGATGTCATGATCTGGCAACCACTACCATAATTGAAACGCTTCAAGGGCTTTGATTGGCTGATGCTCATCGTGACGTCAGCATATGTCGTCGCACCAGTAGCTCACAACAATGGCCGCCGGCGACGGGGGCTGAGGGGGGCTGGTGTCAGGTAGGTTTTAGCTTTTTTCTACGGAAATATCGAGTTCCAAGACAAATGAAATATGGAGTACCAGGTTTTCCGACCTGCTTTTCAACTTGGCTATCTCAGTTAAAATCACGTTGTGAAGGTGCCACATTCCCTTTAAAACTACTTTCTGCTTTTGCCTATCCAAATATGACGTCAACCAATTCAAGACTTGACCGCTGACATCATACATGCAGTACAGCTTATCAGGAGCGGATGCAGACCCGAGTTTTGGGGGGCAAACCCAAGTCTTCCTCTCCTCCTGAGGGGGGAGTGGGAGCGAAGATTTTTTTGCTCTACAGACCTAGTGTAAACACCTTTTTCAGTGCTCGACAGATCTACACGGAGAGAAAATTGAGTCCTTTTGGATAAACTGAGTCGGTGCTGAAAGCGAGTCTGGATTCTGGTGTCAAACTCGGTTGGAATCAGGTAGAATCAGGCTCATTGTATTCCCGTCGCAGACCCAATGTAATCTCTTGGACTGGATTGAGTCTAGCACGTAGTGTTTTCTGAAGCTCATAGAATCATCACCGTAAGCTCGGGAATACAATGTCTGATAACTGCGGTTTCAAATTATTCTTCGCTCGGTATAGAAAAACTCCACGGCATCAATGTATTCCATCAGCAAAATTGTCGTGGAATCATTATATTCCAGCTCTCCACGAGACATGGTTTAGAAAAATATGCCCCTCCACTATTACGACAACTGAATTCGATGCAAGCCTCAAATGAAACCGCCTTTTTTGAGTCTGCATTTGGCATAAAATTAGTCTAGTAACTACTGATATAAACTGATGCTGGCACAATTGTAGTCTGTGTGGCATACTTTGAGTTGTGCCTGGAGTTTCATTGTGTTCACTAGATGTTCCTCGTTAGTCTTCGTGTTTTTATTAGATTGAAACTTTCTGTAAAGATGTTACTTATCGTGCTGTTATGGCCTTGCTATTACATTAACTTTGTCTTATGATAATGAGGGTAATCCAATTTCTTTACAGTAGTCTACTTCAGCCTCAAGAAAAGATAACATAATCATAACTTTGTATTAGGACACAAACATTAAACAACAAGCCTCAAGAAAAGATAACATAATCATAACTTTGTATTAGGACACAAACATTAAACAACAATCACGTTCACCATTTTTCGGACACACATGAAATGCCTTTAATGAACAGTCCTCTCCCATATCGCCCAGGAGCGGTCCAGGCTTACACTTCAAGCACGTGCCGCTGTCGTCAGAGATAGCAGCCCTCGTTTACTTTGGATATATAGATATGATTGTAGACATATTTGCTTCAAAGTATCCCGTCATGACTGAAAAATATCATTCTGTGCACGATATTTTACAGAATGAGACTTACCTCTGTCCAGCGATGGACGTGCGTTCAGAGGCTCCTGTGAAAATCCTTCCAATCTTTTTTAAGCGCCCCTAATCTGTGCTCAAAGTGAGCTTAAAACGATCTTTAGAACACGTGGGTGACTGTATCCAACAGTAACAGATGCTTCTCACTACTTCATCAACTTTGCATAGCAAGGGCTGTTCTGCGCGGCCAAACTTGGGGCTTCAGTGCATGTGGCCGTCATGTAGCTGACACGCATGGACTCCTGGTTTTGGCCACCAGTACAATGAATGCCTGAACCTTCGCAGCCCCAGTATGCTTCTTCACTCTCGCTAGCTCTCAGCGGAGTCTGTCGGTCATCAGACTCAGCTTAGGCTTCTCCTCTTGGTCCGTTATCACCGCTAGGTCTGTCGATGTGGCTTCTCCCGTAAACCATGCCAAATGCAGCGTGGCTTCTTCAGGCCCCTCAGGTCAAAACCTGAGTTGGATCGATGTAGAAGCATGTGCCAATGTAAAGTGAAAAGGGTCAGCTATTCCCCTCAAATTTCGCTCGGATCACGACGCCAAAGCTTTAAGGCCAGCTCTGCGTGCAATGGCAGGAACACTCAGGGCGGCCAAATCACGTGACATCAAAACAATTTCAGGCCAGCTGATGAAAAATCCGCCGATTCAGGAGATACCCGAAATAGCGTGTGTTATAAAAACGACAGGGGCAACGGAGCCCAAAATCCTGAAAACATAGGGTTTTTTGAAAACAATCCAGCGGTAAAGCGGTAGCAATGGAGGGCTGGGGAAGGGGGAATTGCCCCGTTTTCCGCCGCGGGCCACCTTAGGGCAGGGGCGAATGCAGGCCGACGGTTTAGGGGGGCAACGGGAAAAGAATCGTAAAATATATGGTTTTTGAAGAAAATCGGTAAAAATCGGCAAAAATTGGGGGCTTTGGGTGGCGACTGCCCCATTGTCCCCCCCTCTGGATCCGCCACTGCCTTAGGGCAACAGAGGGGTAGGGGGCGGGGGCAATAGAGGGCGGGGGGCAAATGCTTTTTTCGTCCCCCTGGACAACGGGTCTAAGCAGTGGCGATACAAGGAAGCTAGGGAGGCTCAAGCCCCCTAGTTCCACGGGCGGATTCAGAACCGCCGATCGTGAGGGGGGCACCAGGGCCGGATCAAGCCCGAAGCTTGGGGGCAACGGAGCCCACAATCGTGGAAAATACGATTTTGAAGAAAATCGAGGGGCAAAAGCGGTGGCAACGGAGGGTGGGGGTGCCCAGTTTGTCTCCCCGGGGGAGCCACTTGGCCCTGGGGGCGCCAAATCCTTTCGCGGTTGCCGATTTTCGCATCCTGGGGGGGTGGGTAGGAAGCGAAAGTTTTGTCTTGGGTTCCGAAAAATCCTGGCATTTCTCGGGAGTTCTCCAACACGGCCAATATTTGATACCTGGATCCGCCACTGCCTTAGGGCAACAGAGGGGTAGGGGGCGGGGGCAACAGAGGGCGGGGGGCAAATGCTTTTTCGTCCCCCTGGACAACGGGTCTAAGCAGTGGCGATACAAGGAAGCTAGGGAGGCTCAAGCCCCCTAGTTCCACGGGCGGATTCAGAACCACCGATCGTGAGGGGGGGCACCAGGGCCGGATCAAGCCCAAAGCTTGGGGGGCAACGGAGCCCACAATCGTGGAAAATACGATTTTTGAAGAAAATCGAGGGGCAAAGCGGTGGCAACGGAGGGTGGGGGTGCCCCGTTTGTCTCCCCGGGGGAGCCACTTGGCCCTGGGGGCGCCAAATCCTTTCGCGGTTGCCGATTTTCGCATCCTGGGGGGGGTGGGTAGGAAGCGAAAGTTTTGTCTTGGGTTCCGAAAAATCCTGGCATTTCTCGCGAGGTCTCCAACACGGCCAATATTTGATATTTGTGACCTCGTTTGACCTTGAATATATTGACCAAGGTCAATGAAACTTAGTAAAAATGTAGGACAGCTCGGCCACCACTAACCCTTAAACGCACGTTTCTTTAACTTTCTTGGTTTCCGAGACCTTAGGGGGCCTACCAGCCCCCTCCAGTGCGCGTAAGTTTCAGACTCCCTCCAGTGCGCATGTTCAACGTTTCGCATACTTCTGTCACTGTTTCTGAGGACGAAGCGAATATCACGTGCCTTGAACGCCTTGAAATATGCGAACTGAGCCGTTCGGTACAGGCGCATTGAAATTCAATGAAAGAATACTTTTCAAAAACATTGTATTTACTGAGTGGAGGCTACGAGGAGTTCTCATTCAGCACGCAGCACAACATACGGCAAACCGCATACTCTACGTCATTCGTCAACAGTTTCTGATGCAAAACTAGCGATCCCTTGAACTGCAGCTACATGCCATCAAAACTATCCAAAAAATTAACACAACAATTCCGAGAACTTTAAAGACCGAAAAGACAAATAACAGAGCATCGTCCACGCAACTAAGCACATCGAATACAAGGAAGCAGACCACATTACCATTACGGGAGTACAAGACCCACGAACTCTTGAAGTCATGAGAAGTAATAACATCCGTAACATAATCACATAATTGGTCTTCATGAGCCATATCCCTTCTGTAAGCCCAATTCCACATACTAGTCATCCACAGAGTTAAGCAAGAATAAGTAACAGTTCGATCAGCACCAAGCACACGCCCAGATAATGAATTCATCCCTCTTTTCTCAGGCAAAACACCTGTACCACTCGTATTCTCTAGTGCCCAGTCAACCCCGGCACTCCGCAAACGCCTCTGCCTACATCACCGCTGAGGACATGAGGAAACCAGTGCCCAGTGAACTCCGGCAGTCCGCAAACACATATATGTACACCACAGCCGAAGACATGAGGAAACTAGTGCCCAGAGAACTCCGACACTCCACAAACACATATATGTACACTCCCGTTCAGCACCAGGCTGAAGGCTTCGGGCGTACAGCAACCTGCGCGGGTTCCCGGCGCCGCTCCTCTGGCTCACTGGAGTGTGCTGAACAGGAACATCCTCAGTCTTGACGCAGCCGACGAACTTATCCACTCACGCAGCTCCCAGTCTGGGACTGGACCTTAGAACCCCCATCTACCAGACCTGTCTCCGCCCGTGAGCCGGCTCCCTCCGGGTCGACTGCATCGGAGGCAGCCCCAGGCACCTCTACGGGCGAGGCAGCCAGTGAGGGCGCGTGCACCGGTGCGACATCTCCGAGCACTCCAGCAGGGGATTCAGCGGCCGGTCAGGCGGGGAGGTGGTGCGAGGCGGGAAGTGGTGCCAGACGCCGTGGCCCGCTCCGCTCCGACTCTGGCTCCGCCCCTGGCCCGGCTGCTGGGTCCACACCGGGCGGCCGCCCTGCACCTGACGTGACACACCAGTCGCGCCGGGGACGCGGCGGCGGGGGAGGCGGCAGGGGGAGAACGAAGTAAGGCTAATGTGAACCCTGTGAACTCGTGCTGAAGCGGACAGACTTACCTTATTTGTTTGTTGGTACCTTAACATACTGTTCGTTGATACATTTTGCCGACCCTTAGTTTGGCTTGCCATCGGTCTTGGTCAGCAGCACAATACCTCACCATGTGTCTCATGCCTTGCAGTGTTTACAATACCTTAAAACTAACCAGATGATAAACCCCGGATCAAATAGTAGAAATGTCTTTGCCAGAACAATCGTCGAGATAGAAAAATCATTGTTGTTGCATTACGCGTTTATTTGCAAGAACAACCTGGAGCGCCTTAGATGACGTGTTTGTTGCGATAATTTTCCTCAGTTTTGTTGCAAACATCTGTTCTAACGTGTATCCTAGTGCTTATCACGCGAGTCCAGTTACAAACACACTGCTGTTTGCAATACACAGAAGTAATTGTACCTATGCCCAGGTTCTAAGAGATTCGTGATTATTTACGGATCTTTGTATCGTTGTATTTAGCATAATCTCCAATGCACCTTACAGCAAAAACCTAGTTAATTTGATATAGCAAAAAGAGCAAGTAATCAACAGCACACACATTCTGTTTATTTCTAAGTAATTGCGTAAAACTATGCTAGTTAGCATTCGAAATTGCGCAGATTATCTTGGATATTAAGTGTACCTTATGCTCTGCTATCTTGCACTTTGATAACCTGTACTTTGTTAATTATATGATGATAACCAGGAGTCGCACATTGTTGTTACCTGTCATTTAGACACTTTTCAGGCATCTATCTTGAGAGCGTAAGATCGCCCTGTGGTGGACTGTGGTGGGTGCTCCGCCCCGTCCCGCTGCCGCCTGGCGGGTCTCGTCTCTAGTAAGGCCGAGGTACCGGTGGATTGTCGGTCGTTGTGTGCTGCCGGCCTGAGGCGTGAACAACTTGAGCTGCTGCGCGCTTCATGGATTTCGAATATTTTTCCAGACATTGAAAACAATTTATTAAGAGCCGGGATAGAAAGGAATCCAGGCCCTCGCGATTTTTCAGAGGATTTCAGGCTAGCACATGTTAATATCAATTCTATAACCGCAGGCCACAAGCGTGACGAGTTGGAAATTTTCACAGAATCTAATGGAATTAAAGTCCTTGCAATTTCCGAAACAAAACTCGACGATACTGTTCATTCTAGTCGTTTCATGCTTAAAAACTTTCAAACTCCCTTTTACGCCACAGAAATCGTTCCGGTGGAGGTGTTGCATTGTACTTTCACTCATCTCTAGCTGCCTCGCGACTCCCCGACCTGGAAATTGGAGAAGAAGAATGGATTTGGGCTAAAATAAAGTTTAAGAATATAACACTCGTAATATGTAGCGTTTATGTTCCACCAAATCTAAGCTCAATTCGTTTCGAAGAGTTTCTACTTAATTTAGCTGAAAGCACAAGCAACGCACAAAAGTTCAACCCCACCGCGATCATTGCAATAGGAGACTTTAACGCTGGAAATTGTTTTTGACTTATGTACTTATGGAATTAGTCAACACTTATGTAAAACACAGCCCGATTTCAAATTCAGAGTGGAAACTAAAAAAATTTGGCAGATTCATTGGCACTCTCGCAATTGGTCCAGGAGCCAACAAGACTGGAGGGAAGCACGCACAATCTGCGCGATTTAATTTTCATTTCCGAGTGTAGTTTGGTTGAGGAAAGCGGATTACTCCCTTCTTTTTCTACATTAGATCACTTTCCGATCTATTTATCATTAAAAGGAAAAATAATCAACACCCCAGCACACCAGAAGACAATATGGGACTACTCCAAGCTCGATCATCTCAGACTGACGCAACAACTGATGACAGCTAACTGGGACGACATTCTTGACAACGACATAGACAATGCCACCGCTGAATTCACATTAACTTTATGTCACGCTGCTGAAAATTGTATCCCAAGAAAACAAATATCATCTCGCCCAGCCAACAAGCCATGGGTGACAGGAGAAGTGAGAAGACTTATGAGAAAACGGGACAGGCTATTCAAAATTGCAAAAACAAAACAAGCAAAACTGGGTGCGGGCGAAAACAACTTAAGTGATTGGAACAAATGGCGACGATGTAGGAACGAAGTAACAAGCAAAATAAGATACCTCAAAGGCAAAAAACTGTCAAAAGACGCTGAAATACTTTTGGAAAAGAGACAAGAACCCCACAAATACCATCAAATACTCAAAAATATGACAGGCAGCTCTAAAACTCATGGAATCCCACCTCTCCTAGACAGCAACGGTGACCTTGTCACCAGCGATTTAGCTAAAGCCGAACTATTCAATGGGTACTTTGCGGCCCAAACACAGCTTCCAAACAGCGAGCAACACCAAATTCCTAACGTTGACAATCAAAACGTACCACAGATTACCATGACGAGAATAACAGATAGGGAAGTCTTAAACATCATAAATGGGCTAAATCAAAACAAGTCGACGGGACCAGACGGAATTCCAGTTAAATTCATCAAGCTTGTCGCTCTTATAATTGCGGAACCCCTTTCCCGGCTATTTAACAAATCTATTCAAGAAGGGCGATTCCCAAAATTCTGGAAGATAGCCACAGTTAAACCAATTTTCAAGAACAAAGGTAGCTCAGCTGAGGTATCTGGCTATAGGCCCATAAGCTTATTGTGCTGCCTCTCAAAAATTTTCGAGAAAATAATATTTCGTAGGGTTTATACACATCTGACTGAAAATGACCTCCTGACGGAAAGACAGAGTGGTTACAGACCTGGACACGGAACCGATCTTCAACTGTTTTACATGACTCACAACTTGTACGAATTGCTGGACAATGGATTTGATGTATCTGTGCTCTTCTTCGACATATCTCGCTATTTTGAGAAAATATGGCACAAAGGACTTCTAGAAAAATGCAGGCACGAGTTCGGACTGACTGACATTTTGCCCTGGTTACACTCATACTTGACTGACAGACAACAGACAGTTCAAATCAACAATGTTAAATCTTCCCTGCTTCCATTGAACGCCGGCTGTCCACAGGGATCTGTCCTGGGCCCTTTGCTTGCCTTACTGTACCTAAATGCCTTGTCTGGCAAAACTGAAAACGAAATGATGTTTTTCGCAGATGACGCTTGCCTTATTACAAGCCACAAGCCAGAAAATATCCAACATGTACAACAATCCCTCCAAGACGACATCACCCAAATTCAAAACTACGGAAAGGAGTGGCAAATTAAATTTAACGCATTAAAAACAATCCAGCAGACATTTTCATACCGAAGAAATAAAGTAGTTCCAAACCTTGTTTTTGACTCCCAGGCTATCCCTGTGGCCAGCCAGCACAAACACCTGGGACTAGTCCTTTCAACTGACCTAAGATTCCACGCCCACGTTAACCACATTGTCAAAAAAGTAATTACTACACTCGGTCCACTTTACCCGATAGCCCCATACCTACCCAGAGAAGTCCTTGCTCAAATTTACAAGAAATACGTGCTGCCCCACTTTGATTATGCCGACATAATATACGACGGACTCCTGACAGTGGACGACGCACAGCGACTCGAGCGACTTCAGAACCGGGCTGCCAGACTAGTGACATCGACACTACAAAGAACTTCTACAGACAATCTAAGACACGAGCTTGGGTGGTCCCCATTGAAAATTAGGCGTGAACAGCACAAATTGAAGTTTTTCCACCGACTTACCCATGGTACAACCCCCAACTATATCCAAAGAATCCTACCAGACATACGGGCAAACACAGTTTACCGTTCACTTCGAAACGCCAGAAGCAGGACGGAAATATCATTTAGAACATCACACTATAAGTCTTCATTCCTACCCAGCGCAATAAAACTTATCAACAAGCTACCTAGACACCTTTCAGAATTACAGTCCCACAACACATTCAAACAACAACTAGAAAAACACTACAAAAAATACGACCCACCTAAGTACTTCAATTTCGGCTCCAAAATCGAGAATTGTCTTTTAGCTCGGCTAAGAGTAGGCATGTCAAAATTAAACGGTCATTTGTACCAAGTCCAAATCGCTGAATCACCTTACTGCGACTGCGGTTATAGCTGGAAGGGAACGGAACATTTTTTTCTACAATGTCCAAAGTTTATTATACAGAGACAAATTATGATGAACAACATTAGCTCAATAATTAACAGACCATTTGAAAACCTACACCGTAAGCTTAAAATCGACGTTATTCTTTCTGGCTTTTCTCTTCACCCAGGCAATGATCGCGCAGTAGCTCGGGAGGTTTTCCGCTTTATAAGCAGCAGCCGGAGGTTTGCCTGAACTGGTAACTGGCAGTCGTGCGCGGCCGACCGTTCAGCCGGCCCGGCGTAGTGCGTGGCCCGTGCGGGGGGCGGGGCGTGGGCGGTGAGACCTACGGCGGCGCTACCGTGATTGTAGCTATGACACCCGAGCGGTGCCACGATCTAAGCGCTTCGGCGCTTTTGCACCAATTGGGGTTGCACATGTAATGATGTTCTGTAAAAGAAGAAATAAATGAGTATGAGTATGAGGTACCCTGCAATAGACATTGCTAAGTGAGAAATTAATCCTCTGGGAGGATCTCAGACGACGAAAGAACCACATTTATCCATCTTTTTACTTAGAAACAATGTATTTCAAGAATTGCTTAGTAAAACAACCCGAATGGATTGCTTCTATGAAACTATTAGCGTGTCAATGTTTTCCCGAAAAAGAACAAGAGGAATGATCCTTCCAGCCTCACAGTGTAACAAAGTTTCAGGACTTTAGAGAGACCACCACCCAGACATCTCAACTGACCTATAATTCTTGCGATTCAGAATACTAGGGAATTGGCATTATGGTTCCAAATTATGGAGGAGAGAATTTGAAGCCTCCGCTGAGGAGGGACAAACACAATATCCATTACAGGCTTTACTTTAACAGCCCCTTTTATTCGTAATAAGCCCTCATAATGTGAGGGGAATATTTTCAGGTAGGCTCTTTTCACTACTGCATCATTTTTTTGGCAACACAATTTCCTGGTGTATTTTTGCGACATTGCTTATCAGAAGTGCCTGTCCGGGCAGGAATTTTTTTATATGCCTGGAATTGATCAACTCAGCAAGCCTCTTGCATACCTTCACTAGACAATTAGCATACCTTGTACCTTGTATACGTACACTACAACATACATATACACATACATACACTAGATAATAAATATATCTAAAAAGAGCACATTTCCTTGACTGCATTTTCACAGACTAAATGATATACTAATAATCAGTGCTGTTCAGTTAGGCTAAGTTAAGGTAAGTTACAAAAGACAAAGACAAATACTTTATTCAGAGTCTTCCACGGTCATCCATGGCTACTACGACCCCACGTCAGTTGGAATGGTAAGAAGGAGACACACACACGACATTAAAATCATGTAAACATGGTTATATAAAAACATCGTTAAAAAGACAAAGCATACCACACAAATACCACTCGCTCACCCACCTTACGGCCCACATATGTTCCTCAGTTATATGTCCTACCTGATAGCGTTTCTGAGTTTGTTTTAGTTTTACACGGATTACACGGATTGCAGGGCTGTAGTCCGTGGACGGTGGTAAATCATGTTCTTTTCTGAGATATCTGAGCATTTGCAATTTATATATATATATATATATATATATATATATATATATATATAACTTCTACAACGCAACACAGATTTTCCCATGTTATTTCAATGGGTGAGGTCACCTCATGAACTGACTCCAGGTCACCAAATCGGGAAATCTCGGATGTACATTTTGTAAACCATAGAAGGGCCATCAAGTGTAGAAAGTTTCAAATCAATCGGCTCAGAATTGTAGGTAAGGTAGAGCTCAAGCGCTGAAGTTGCCTTGTTTGACCTCACCTGGTGACCTGACCTAGAGTGACCCGGGGTTAAACAATTTCGCTGATTTTGGGGAAAATGATTGGGTGTGAGGTATAGCCTTCAACCGCGGTGCTCCGCCTCAGCGTTTTCAGATATCCTGGAAAACCTTAAGGGGTGGGCATCGTTGCTCCCTCCCCCGGTGGGGCGAGAGATAATGACTGTGCGATTCGCTTCATGTTAAGTGGTTACGATTTCTAAATATCAGGGGGCATGGCCCACCTGGCCTCTGATCCTACACCTATGGTGATATTTATATCATCGGAATTGTCGTGATAACTGGTGTATGTTCTGAAGTGGTGTCTGAAGAATTGTTTCCGTAAGATTTTTTTTAAAGAAACTATGGTCTAAAAGCAAAATTCTTAAAGCCAAGTTCAATCGGAGACACTCAAACGCCTCCCCTCACCCACCCAGTCTCAGACTCAATTTCATCCCAATGGCTATCAGACTTCCAGTCAGTGGCAGAATTGTCTGTGGGCTAATTTTTACGGCTTGGAAGCAAAAGCTTAACCATCGATGGCCGATCACGGATATAAGAAATGACGGATTATTAATTCAGAATTAAATAAATATTCCGTGACTGCGGAATCGCGGTCGCGGACCATCCAATTTTCGATCGCGGAATAGCGATCACGGACCACTTATTTTTCGATCGCATGAACAGCACTGTTAATTATAAATATATTTATATATATTTTAGAAAATTGAATATTTCAGAAATGGGATTCAACTTGAAAAAGCACAGAACATAAACATGATATACAAAAAGGATGTTGAGTAATATTTTCAGTGGTTGACTTACTTCAAAATGTCCAGAAAGGTGGTTTTGATTGGAACAGCAGCCTTTCTCAGAATGGTGCGGCCGGACTTCCTGATGAGGTCGCTGGGCATGAAGTGCTGGGGGCACACTCTGGCCCGCTCATTTCCAATCGGCGCTTCTAGGCCTTGACATGCTGAGACCTATGCCTGCAACCTGCCAGAAGATGAAATATGCATGTACTAACCATAATAAGACAAATAATTTTCTGTATGACACATCCCAAAATATCTACCCAAGAACAATTTAGCAATCTTCTTGTTGCATCTCTAACTGCATTTCACATTTAACCTTTTCGGGATCTTAATCAATCTATGTAAGATCAATTCAATTAAAAACAAAAAGTTCCAGACACAATTAGATGAGGCCAAAAACGCAACATGCCAGCTACTCTCCTGCAGCATCAGAGTACACTTTTATGGGTGATCTCAATGAGCATTGATACTCCATATAAAAAGTTAATTAATCCTTTGCCCAAATTCAGTCCAACAAGTGCAAAAAGTAAATTTCTTACAAAGCACAGTAAATTTCATGTAGCGTACGTTTGCTAAAATGCTAAAATTTTGCTAGCAATTTATCCTAAGCATCAACTGGACGAGCCAGAGGACATTTGGCTTGAAACTACCAGCGCTTTTCATCACAGAATTTTAGTCCGCAGTTCCACAATACCACGTTCACAGACAACAGACAACTGGCGCGTCTTTTCACTAAGGTTCCCTCCATCTTTCCCCGCTTTTTCCCTCTACCCTGATGTTCACTCTGGCATCAGGGAACCTACCAGGTAAGTAATATTTGTGACTTCTACATCATTACACAGATTTCCCCCATGCTATTTCAATGGGAGAGGTCATCTCATGAGGTGACGCTAGGTCAGCAAATCGCTAGGTCAGCAAATCTGAAAATCCTGGATATACATTTTCTAAACCATAGAAGGGCCATCAAATGTAGGAATTGCGGTTGCAGACCATCCAATTTTCGATCGCGGAATAACGATCACAGACCACCTATTTATTGTGTGAACAACACTAGAAACTACTAGCCTCCTTACCTAGTACCCATTGGCCAAATTAGTGTCATTGAAAAAGTTGGAACTACTTATACCCTAATATTAAAAGTAAGAAAAATTCTTGAAAGCACTGCTTACCGAGCTGGTTCCTTGGGAATCCTGAAAAGCACTATATCGCTTCCCTCGTTTTTCCTGCTGCAGCACCCTGGTAGGCAGCAATTGACATATTTTTCCCAGGAAGACTTCATCATAGGATAGGAAAAACATAATTTAGGCACGAAATGAACAGTATACCACCACAAACACACGCATAAACTCACACATGAAGTCAAACGACATAGTAATCAAAGCAAAGATAAAGAGAGAAATTGAACTGCCTTCAATGCGCCACTTTTTTATAAATTTTGTTCAAGTTGTTCCTAGTACGACTGGTGGAGTCGGAGTCTCACTAAAGTCATCAAGGAACTTGTCACGGAGACCCCGACCCCACCACCCGAACGAGCAACTCCCTCAATGGAGGGTTAATTTAGAAGCCAAAGTTTAACGTCCCACAAAGCACAGGGACGGCCGCCCCGCTCAGATCACCCTCTCACCAGTCAGTTGCCAGCCGACCTGTACGTCGGGTAAACTATTGAGCGCCGGAGCGTCTCAGGGGAACCGATCCCAAGCCTGGGCATGCCCTGCCACTGCATGCCTCTGAGCAGCGGGCCGGAGCCCAACGCTCTACCAACAGAGCTACCGGGGCGGCAGCTCAGTTGGTAGCTTTTCGTACTTTGTATGCGAAAAAGCTCCTATTTCTTCAACACCTGAGCCAGCTTTGTGCCAGCTTCATAGACAAAGCACTATTGTGCCAGCACAAGATTTGACCTGGATTTAAGCTATATAAATTTTTCAAACTTGTTTTTTGTCTATCAAATATGACAATGTAATTCAAAAAAATATTATTTTCTACCTTTAATCTTGCAAAGATGTCTTTTTGTCCTAAGACGATCAGCAATCAGCTGTAAAAAATTAAACAGGCCTCCAAGCCTGAGCAACGGAGCTTTGGTTTACCTTCTTTCTATTACCTTGGGAACACTGAAGATGGCGCGAAACGGCGAGAAAGTTTTCTCAATTGCGGGTCGAGCACGCGCACGCAATCTCCGGATACGCTTTGACGTGGTATCAAAATACACTGGGGTTTCGAATGATTCTGCAGCTAATGCTCCCATATTCCTGGTTATTTCTGGTGACAGAATATACTGATTCCTAGTATAAAATGAAACTTTGATGAGGATATTAATAGCTCTTTGAATTTCGTGGCTAGAATAGGTCGAGCACCTATGGTAAAATGATGTTTTGTGGTGTAAAAAATATCCCACTTGTAATACCATATTTGTATCATATTAAGCTTCTTCCCACCATGTTTAGAAGCCGAGAATCATTTTAAGCTGTCAACAGTGGCGGATCCAGGGGATGGGGGCAAAAAAGGCAATTGCCCACCAAACGGAAAAGCTCGGGGCAAAACTATGTTTTTGCCCCCCCTCGACCTCCTTTTTCCCCCGACTCTTTTTTAGCTTGTAAGCAAGATTTTGATGCTTCAACTCTCAACTTCAAACAGAATTAGTGAAGTTCAGTGTAAATATTGAGGCTTGGATAGGAAAAAAGTATGTTGAGCCCATATTTTTCGCCCCGTGGCGTTTTTTCTTCTTTGTTTTTTTTTTTGCTTTTCGTCTCCAGTTCCGAAAATCCTATTGAAAAGGCAAATTGTAGCGCAACTTTTCACTGCGTGACGTTTTGCTTTTTGTTTTTTTGTTTTTGCTTTTCGTCTCCAGTTCCAAAAATCCTATCGAAAGGGCATATTGTAGCGCAATTTTTCACTGCGTGACGTTTTTTTTTTGCTTTTCGACTTTTGTTTGCCCCTCCCAAACCAACCGGCTAGATCCGCCACTGGCTGTCAAGGCCTACAAAAACACTTCCTGTGCTGGAATTATGCTGGGAAGAGGATCTCATGAGAGCAAGCATGCTCAAATGTTCCTTTAATAAGGTTTCATGGCATCATTTTATGCTCGAGTAGACCGTGATTCCGGATTAGATAGAGCACATAGGAATAAAAATTTCTCTCAGTGTATTATAAGCTACCTTTCCAAGTACATGATCGCTCTCCTGGGGGGGGGGTGGGAGCGAATATTTTTTTGCTCTACAGTCCTAGTGTAAACACCTTTTTTTCAAAATTTTCCGAAGTTTGGGGGGCCAAAAGGTAGTTTGCCCCCTCCAGCGCTTTGGGGGGGCGGGCCATGGCCGGAATTCCCCCACCCTGCGTCCGCCAAGGCAGCTTATACAACAAACGCCGATGGTTGACACTCGGGAAAGCGCTGGAAAAAGTACCTATGTGTTGACAGTGTCCGGTTGGCTGCCTTCTGAAATGGCCTTCCACCCATGCGATAGAAAGGATGCAAGATTGGTTTCACATCATCTTTTTTAATGAATCCGTGTTGATATTGGGGTAGATAGGGCCAAACGTGCTTGTAGATTTGAACGCAAGCAATGCTCTTAAATATTTAGGCACAAGGGGCGGCAGAGAAACAGACGATAATTTGCAGGATTGTTGCATGAGCCTTTTTTAAATGGGAACAACTTTTGCTTCTGCCCATTTCTCAGGAAAGACGCCACCAGCTAGGGACATCCTGAGTATCTTGCGCAGGGAGTTGGCCAGTTCTGAAGCACATTCTTGGTGTGCGAGAGCGTTAATTCCATCTGGACCGCAGGCCTTCCTTGTTGCCAAATCCTTTAACGCGCCACGTACAGACTCCTCTGTAACAGTAAGAGTTGTTAATTGATCATCGGTACAGAAAGGTATGTCCCGAAAATTCACAACATCGGGATAGGAAATTTTCCCGCATAAACGCGATTCAAAAAGTTGCCTCTGTACACGTCATCAAAAGCCTGTATACCATTGCATTCAAGTACACCAATATCCTTTGACTGTTTAAAACTCTTCAAAAATATCCAAAAACGTTTTGGATTGTCCCTAAAATCTCCAATAAGCCGTTGCAAATACTCGGAAAAGCCATGACTAGATGAGTGTTAAAACTCAGCTCGGGTTTGCACAAAATTTGTCTGTACACGTTCATCATCAGGATGACATTTCATCCGCCCTGAAGTTTTTTTAGACGCAAAGCCTGTCTGATTTCAGCGTTGAGCCGAGGTGGAAAAGCTTTTTAACGCTTGATTAAGTCATCAATGGTGACGAAGTCAACACTGAAGGTACTGAAAGTACAAAAGCGGTGAAAAATTATTAATGATTTGACGGCAGCAGCCAGGTTCAAGAAGAATGAAATAAAGCGTTTTAACATAAGTTTCTATTTTTTACAGAATTTTTGATGCATAATTGATATCAAAATAAAAACAAAACCAGAGAGATACATTTACCGGTAAATTTTTAAAATTCTGTCCGAGCCCTTTTCTTCTTGCACAGTTCCACCCAACTCAGTGCAAACGGTTTCAATGTGTGGCAAAATGTATTGCATTATACGAAGTTGTGTTGTGTGTTGGCGTGATTTTAAGCCCGCAAAATCACACCAACACACAACCTGAAACGAGGTATTCTCCGGTTTTTGTTTAAGTATAAATCAATGAAAGTGTAATAGGTTCGGTATTGTGTAAGTTCAACTTTTATAACGTATGAAATAGAGCTCTCAAAACTGTGATGTTTCTAGATAGTTAGCTACCAACGATGGATATATTAATAATCGTCTATGGCATCAAACCTACAGGCTACAAAGGTGTAGGAATTGTTTTAAGACCCGGCAAAAGTGTCTCGTTTAATATAATGCAGCGCATTTATGGGATTTCAACTGAGGCATCAGTCGTAAATAAAGGGAATGTGGCACATTGGTCGGATTCCGAAATTTAGTGTAATTATGGGTATTTTTAGCAGAAAATCATGAAAATATCCATGATATTTCTGACAAATTCAAAATAAGCTCAATATTTTGATATTTGAAATGCTCCTCTATGGCAAGAAGAAAACCTTTGACTGTGCATGACGCCATGATATAGCAACTACTACCACATTCAATAGACTTTAATAGGCTGATTTCTCACCGTGACATCCGTATGCCGTCTCGCCAACAGCTGACAGCTGTGGCCGGCTCTTTGGGTACATTTTGGGTACATTTCAAATAGGTTTTTAGTTTTTTTCTACGGAAATTTCGAGTTCCAAGACAAATGATATGTTGATTACTGGGTTTTCCGGCATGCTTCACAACTTGGCAATCTCAGTTAAAATCACGTTATAAAGGTGCCAGAAATACCCCTTGTGAGACGCTTTTTGTCCCAGAACTCGCCGTGTGTCAGAATCCCTTCTTCCTTGGTGAGAATTATCCTCTCGCGCGCCTCCACCCAGCTCCGACGGACTGCAGCTGTGTGTGGTCGGCCAAACGCTGAAACACATGATCGATAGTACGTACTGCTGAAGTCTGCTCCCTGGGCGGACTGCTCGTGTATCCGGGGCACATCAGTATACACAGGAGGACTTACCCCGAAGTATTTCTTTTCGGAGAGGACTGAGGCAGGGTGGTGAAAAGGAGAACGCACCAGACACCCAGCTACTTGAGTCGGTAAGTCCGTTCTTGCAGTCGGTGCGGTAATGGTACGCACTGAAACTGGTCACGTATCCGGGGAAAATATCTAAAAATCGCTCTAGGAGTGCTAATTATCGAGAGGGAGGGGAGACTGGGGCTGGTGGTGTGCCTTTTCTCTTTTCCCTCCGTAGTTGCTGAACCACGAGATCTATTGAAATTTGATACCACTTATCGAAAGGATTTTTATTTCTCCATCAAAAGACATTCAGTTTTTTTTCTCCAAAATAACTGCATTCTACCACAATAAGTTTTCAAAATAAGCTCTGCAGCGGATGCAAACTAGCTGGATGCCGGGGTAAGTTGCAACAGCCCCCGGGGCAGCTTGCATCGTGAGGAATGCATGCACAGACATATAACTGAAGCTCAGATTAGTCGTATCAGCAGATTGGTGGTCGCGTGCCCTATGTAGCTTATCGGATACCTTTCTGAGCTTACCTACTTGGAGTCAGAATCATGGTGGTGGTAGATATAGCACCTGCTTGCCCCACGGCACGCCTCGTGCGTCCGGTTCTCACGTCTCGCTGCCGCTGCCATACATCTTATCCAGTTCTCCTTGGGCTTGTTAGGCTTTGATGTTTCCGCACAAACAGAGCAGGTTGTTTATTCTTCTTCTTCTCCAAAATGTATATTCTTCCTAGACTTGCTTTTCTTCCCTCCTGAAGGCGCTGCATTTCTTCGTGATTGTATCGCTTTGCTCTTGCTCAAGCGCTTTCTTCACCAGCGTGTACAGCCGCGCGTCGCCGCCGTTTTCCTCCGCTCGTCTTTCGTGGCCCTGCTATAGGAAGAGCCAGTCGTTGTTCGGAGATTCAATAACTTTTTGATCCCTAGCTGATGACACAGGGACCACGTCCATTCCCTTCGAAGCTTCGAATCAGCTTCAGGCATTCTCAGCCCCAGTTGTTTGTGATTCTTCTCCATTTCCCAACCAACAATATTGATAATAATACCTAATTAGTTCGCCCATGAGCTAACATAGGCGCTGGGGAAGACTGCATCAATGTTTCAACCAGCCCTGCAAAAAATGACTCGCCTTGCCCGTCCCCACCCTGAATCAATCATGATGCCAGACATTAAACAAGCCATGTAGTCCCGCCAAAAGTATTTCCGCCTGTCAGGCCTATGAACTGCGTGTATGTTATCTTGTATTTAATTCAAAACTTAATGAGCAGGATTAAGAGCAGGATTAAAAAATTACTTTCACTCTGAAAAAAATGTATATTTGCCTCCTCAAGTCCGACCACCTCCCATCATTTCTTCACCGCAAAGGCATTGCGCGTGCGCGCTTCTCGTGCGCCCACTTGAGCTGCTGCCTGGTGAATAGTTTTTCTTAGTTCCAGTCACTGATGCCTTCAAGCCGTGATGGAACTAGCCCGGTCTCCCCTTATCATCATATCCTTCGTGAGACGAAGAAAATGATGATGAACCAGCAAACACGATTTTCCACTAGAACATATTTCCGAAACATACACAAAAAAATAAAAAACAAAAGGAAAATACACGGCCGCAGGTTTGTTTTATCAGGAAAAACACGCCCGCAGGGCCTGCCATAGGTTTTTGTTTGGATCGATTATATAAAATGGCGGTTCGTCTGGCGCAAGTGAGTTTTGCACGCCATTAACGACTGATGGAACTAATAATATTTTCTTCTTGTGTCATTTCACTTCAAACCCCATTATAAGGGTGTAGCATTACCCCAGGTAGCTCGCTGATACGTTTTGTTGTTTTTTTCATGCAGCATTACTTTGGATAGCTTGCTGATGTTTTATTCCATTTCTGTTGAGGTATAATTTCTGGAAAAACATGTGAGAAATGCAAACAAATGAAACTTTCTCATTTCCAGCGTACCTCCATATCTACGACCTGAGTAAGCGCTCATCTATTTTTTACAATGCGATAAGTGGACTATGTATCTGACGAGGTGCGTACAGTAGCGGGCACGTTCGCCTCGCGTCGCCAGCCGGACCGACTGCCCCGCCATTCGGCGTATCCACCGCCAGGCCTAATCCATTTATTTAGACAGCGAAACGGCGATCGACCGCCACCGACGATCGATGGGCCGCGCCGGCGGCACAAATTAACGCGTCATAACTCATCGACGTTCTCTCTCTCTCCCTTGTGAATTATACACGCCCGCTGACACGCTGGCCCCCGTCTCCCGTCCCACTGCCCCCCCCCAGCGGATATCATCCCTCCCCCAATCGCCCGGTGTCCCATAGGATAAAGTAATGCCGGGGGGCGATCGGATATTACCAGGTGTGTGCCTGAGAAGCGTGAACGCTCGCCGCTGATTAGGCCGTTTTCACGCCGTGTGACCGCCGGTTCGACGTGTGCGATGACCGTCCGCCGTCACCCGTGCCTCTCCCCGCCTCCAGCCGGAGGTATCCCATCGGGGGTAATGGAATAATTGCTGCCCAGTAATGAATCTCTTCCGGTACGAAGCCGGCCGGCGCGGCACCACCGCTCCCGATTTAAAAGGCCGTGTCGTCGGCCCGGCGTGAGTTTTAATAAACGCCGGCTGGTCACGTGCGGGTTTATTAAAGAGCACTGCGTCAGCAACTGGTGGGTGGGCGAGGTCCCTGCTGATGGGACGCAGCGCGCTGCATCGACTCACTGAGCCATACCAGCGGCTTCACTCAATTTGGGAACTTTGGAAGTACCGTGAGGCTGTGGAAGGTGGGAAATGGGAGTCGCGACTCTCCCCTCGCCAGCACGTTGGCAGCTTGCTCGGTAAATGGGCAGCACAACCTTAAAATTTGGCTTTGTTTTTTTCAGTTTTTGCTACACATTACATGGAAAGATAATTCAACTACATTCTCTGGCTTGCAGGCCCCTTCCCTCCCCCTCCCACCACACACACACTCCATATCATTCTATCTGCATGGATTCAGCTTATCAAACGCTTGGTGCTGTGACAATTTTGCAATGATCTGCGCGAAATTTAATTTTAGTCATAACATGGCGGCGATGTAGGTATTTTAAGGAAGCATAGTTGGCGTTTAATGAAGCATAGTTAACTTAATCGAGTGCCGTTTAGGCCATGATGTGTTGTATCTCGGCTGACTTCGCCTCCAATTGGGTTTGACCTGCTACTGATAAAATAAGGATACAAGATACAAGTTACGGGAACAAACTATTCAACCTCATCCCCCGTGTCCAATGACGAATAACATAATGACATTTATGCCTAGCTTGGTATTTGGGGTGCCCCTATATCCGAGGTCAGTTTATGCCGACTTTAACGTATGTGATAAGAATGCAATAAAATGTGTATTACTTTCCTTCAATTAGAAGTATATGCTTAGACTCTGAGTATTTTTTGCTCTAAACCGTCGGAAATGGATGGCTGAGCAGTAGCCTGGTCGGATTTAGGTTTATTTCTTCGAAAGTAACGGATCGTTGTTCATTAGATGCATTTTTGGTGCTGATTGCGATGCGCTCATCAGAAATACAATTTTCCAAAAACTTTTGGTGGCCCACTCGAGTTGAAGGTTTTGCATTTTGCCCAATTTTCCACTTTTTGGCTCACCATCAACCCATATTACCAACGAGGTGGAAAAATTGCACTGGGTTGGTAGTTTGGTTCATTGGTGTTCCATTCGCTTTGTTTTTGTTGTTATAACTTGCACACATAATGGTTATTTTTTGCTTATCATATCCGCTTTTAGTTGAGCTTGCACTGGCTCTCCATAGATGGCGCTAGCGGCGTGACATGGTAAGTGAATACTGATTTCCTCGGGGACCGGGAATGTGAACAGCAACGTGAAAGGTGAGAAACAATTGCGAATTGGATTGTATAAACGCACTTAAAGAGATGTTTTCAAGCAGCACTGAAGCTGTTAACGCTGTTTCTCAGGTATTTTAAGCATGCCATGTCCAAATATGCTGCTACTGCTGAAGTCCCGACCATAACCCTTTACCAATAGACGCAGGAACCGTGGGGGCTGTGGTGGTGGCTGTTGCACCCAACTTTCAGAGTGTGGCAGCAGCTCTAACCCTGCCCCCAGTTTGAGCCGAGTCTGGAACTTCTCTATTAACATTTAAGTGATATGCCTAATCACCCCCGGCCATACCAACGCGGAAGCCCCTTCCTCCAACTTACACCTTTCCTCCGACTAAAATAGTCTCTCTACCTATGCCTTCACCGACTGAATGCTTCCGTATTTGCGCCAAAAGACTCTGCAGCGACCCTACTTTGACTGAAGTGCGAGGGTATCAGTTTTGAGGCTAGCGACCTCTAGCCGAGTCTCCTCTGACATATTTAGAGGTCGTTGTGGCCCAGAGAAGAATTATAGGTTTTACGTATACGGATAGAATTGACAATTTTTAACGTTGCGGTCCAGCAGAAAAAATCGACTGGTTTGGCATTGTGCGAACATTTTTTTACAAACATGGCGTTGGTCACCAGGTTTTAAGGACTGAAGGAAATGTGTTTTATGAAATCACAAAATAAGCTTTCCAACGTTTCCGCACCTTGCACTAGCTGCATTGGATAATAATCTATAATCATATGATAATCGATTATCATCGCCATAATCTAAGTGTTTACGTTATCTTTTCCTTTCAGTTCTCTGATCGAAATTGAAAATGGAGGGACGGTTATATCTGCAAGAAATAAAGGAGTCTTGCCGTGAGTTTTGTATATCATAGGGCGCCTTCTTATGACAATAATTGAACTCATGGAGGAGCGGAGCAAAGATGAGTGTCATATTCCTATGGAAGAATGGAAGAACAGGGTAACAGCAGGGGTTATGGATGTGTGTGCCAGCGTATCACTCCATACACGTGTAAATCAGGCCATACTGAAGGAACTAAGAGGGCTTTGGAAAGAAAGAGTACAAAAAGAAGTATGCAAACAAGTTTGGCAAGTGAGCTACTATACCAACTGCTGCGATGGATTCGCTGTTTGATACCAGCAGCCGAGAACTTGGCCTGGACTAGCAGAAGACAGTGTTTCTTGCCGACCAGCCAAGTGCCAGACGCCTTCAGACAGACAGCCTCGGTCAGGAAACCACAGCGCGATGGCAGAGGAGAGCTCAGCGAGCGGGTCGAGCAGTCATGAGAGGAGCAGCCGTCACCTCCCCGAGTCAACAGGCGACGGCCGAGACAGCAAACACGCCTGTGGAAACTGGTGTTTCATTAATGCTATCATCTGCTAAGCTATAATGACTCGGTAATCCCGATCAAAGGGATATTATCTGTGTATGAGCAATGCTATTTTTCAAAACCAGTCTGCTCAACAATTCTAACAAAACACCCACAAGCTATATGTATATATATATTTTTCAAAACACTGTCCAAGTCGGTCACAGTCAATAGCTCATAAACCATAAGACATGTTACGCATTGCTTGTCGTTCTCCTATCCTTCCTTACGGTTCCATAACTCATAAAACATAAAAATGGTTGACATTACTTGTCGTTCTTCTACGGTCTATCCTTCCTTATGGTTTGTGAGTTATGGATTGAACGACTTGGACAATGTTTAAAAAATATATACATATATAGCTTGTGGGTGTTCTGATCGGATTTATGAGCAGACTGGTTTCTGAAATAACATTGTTCATACACAGATAATATCCTTTGATCAGGATTACCAAGTCATTATAGCTTAGCAGATGATAGCGCTACCTGAAACACCAGTTTCCACAGGCGTGTTTCTGTCTCGGCCGTCGCCTGTTGACTCGGGGAGGTGACGGCTGCTCCTCTTATGACTGCTCGACCCGCTCGCTGAGCTCCTCTGCCATCGCTCTGTGGTTTCCTGATCGAGGCTGCCTGTCTGAATACGTCTGGCACTTGGCTGGTCGGCCAGATACACTGTCTTCTACGGTTCAGGCTCACGTTCTCGGCTGCTGATATCAATCAGCGAATCCATTGCAGCAGTTGATGTAGCAGCTCGCTTGCCAAACCTGTTTACATGCTTCTTTTTGTCTCTCATCCTTTCTAAAGCACTCTTAGTTCCTTCAGCACGGCCTGTTTTGCACGTGTAGGCAGTGATACACTTGCACATACATCCATAATCTCAGCCGTTACCCTGTTATTGATACTTTCATAAGAATATGGCACTCATCTTTGCTCCGCTCCTCCACGAGTCCAATTCTTGTCATAACAAGGTGCCCTATGACATGCCAAACTCACGGTCAGGCTCTTTTGTTTTTTGCAAATATTACCGTCCGTCCATGTTGAATTTTGTTCAGAGGAAACATAAAACTGCAAAGAGAACATAACGTAAAACTTGGATTATGCCGGTATGTGAATTATTCAATGCAACTAGTGCAGGATGTCTAGTCGTTGGAAGTCGTTGGAAATTTTAGGATTTCATACAACATATTTTCTTCGGTCCTTAAAACCTGGTGACCAATGTCACGTTTGTATTAAAATGTTTGCATAATGCCAAACCGGTCGATTTTTTCTGCTGTACCACAACGTTGAAAATTATCAATCCTATCCGTCTACGTAAAACAAATAATTCTTCTCTGGGCCACAACGACCTCTAAATATGTCAGAAGAGACTGGGCTAGAGGTCACTAGCCTCAAAACTGATACCCTGCACTTCAGTCAAAGTAGGGTCGCTGCAGAGTCTTTTTGGCGCAAATACGGAAGCATTCAGTCGGTGAAGGCATAGGTGGAGAGACTATTTTAGTCGGAGTGTAGGCTGGAGGAAGGGGCTTCCGCGTTGGTATGGCCGGGGGTGATTAGGCATATCACTTAAATGTTAATGAGAAGTTCCAGAACCGGCTCAAACTGGGGGCGGGGTTAGAGCTGCTGCCACACTCTGAAAGTTGGGTGCAACAGCCACCACCACAGCCCCACGGTTCCTGCGTCTATTGGTAAAGGGTCATGGTCGGGACTTCAGCAGCAGCAGCATATTTGGACATGGCATGCTCAAAATACCTGAGAAACAGTGTTAACAGCTTCAGTGCTGCTTGAAAACAGCTCTTTAAGTGCGTTTATACAATCCAATTCGCAATTGTTTCTCACCTTTCACGTTGCTGTTCACATTCCCGGTCCCCGAGGAAATCAGTATTCACTTACCAAGACACGCCGCTAGCGCCATCTATGGAGAGCCAGTGCAAGCTCAACTAAAAGCGGATATGATAAGCAAAAACAACCGTTATGTGTGCAAGTTATAACAACAAAAACAAAGCGAATGGAACACCAATGAACCAAACTACCAACCCAGTGCAATTTTCTCCACCTCGTTGGTAATATGGGTTGATGGTGAGCCAAAAAGTGGAAAATTGGGCAAAATGCAAAACCTTCAACTCGAGTGGGCCACCAAAGTTTTTCGAAAATTGCATTTCTGATGAGCGCATCGTAATCAGCACCAAAAATGCATCTAATGAACAACGATCCGTTACTTTCTGAAGAAAAACCTAAATCCGACCAGGCTACTGAGCAGAGTGGCTGGCACAAGCAGAACCATAGGCGGATCCAGGGGGGCAAGAGGGGCACGTGCCTCCCCGATCGACCCTCGGCGCCCCCCTGAAAGGTCGATGGCGCCCCCTGAAATGTCGCTTCCCACCCCCTCCCCAGGATGCGAAAGTCGGCGCCCACCGATAGGATTTGGCGCCCACCTGATAGCTTTTGCCGGTCATAAGTGGCGCCCCCTGGTCCGGATGGCGCCCCCGGTCCGGATGGCGCCCCCCGGGAAGGTGCCCCCCCTGATCGGCAATCCTGGATCCGCCTATGAGCAGAACTAATTAAAACAAAAGTGTCTCGGCCAATGACTCGTTTAGGTGACGGAATTAGTAAACTTAAAACGCAGTCAAAACACATGCTGCATCAGGATCGCTTCAAACTGGATGGCTTAGAAGAAGAAGAAAAACAAACGGCGAAATGAAAACATTCTGATTTTCTAAGCGGTCACAAAATTGGGCTTGCCGGCAGTGCTGTTTGGTCCCCTGTACCTGTTCCGCGTTGCACTGTGAAGCTGGCCAACACCATGGGGACTGAGATCACGTACACGTACACGGAGCGGGAGGTGGCTGAAGATCGCGTGCTGGGGACCCACCAGCTAATTAACAGATGGACCTCCAGCCGTGTGCACCGGCGCAAAAACGGCATGAACACGTGATAGGCCCAACAGACTGATTTGAGTGCACTGTGCAAACATACAGCAAGGGGGTGTTCTGCATGACTCAAAGGATGCCACACCGCAAAATTCAATCATGGGTAATGAACAGAGATGGCTTGGGGTAAGGCTATCAGGGGCGCAGCCAGAGCTTTCGTATGGGGGGGCACACCAACTTTGAAGGGCACCCCGGGAAAAAGGGCACTTTTTAACGTATCCTAAAAACTTACTATATCTTTGTTTATACCATTTTTGGGCATCTTTGGTCCAATAAAAATGCAAAGAAATCATTGACGGAGAAGGAAAACTCGATAAGAACCGAAAAAAGGAACAAAATATCACCAAAATGCCATGGAAGTAGCCAGAACACTAATTTTTTGGATATATTTAAGGACAGCCAACTCATGCAAGTACTTAACATCAGAGAAATCAGCGGAGCATGTGATATCTGTTACAATGTGCAGGTTAAAGCATATTGGAGTCGAATTTTTTTTTGTTATGCCCACTGGTTTGGTCGTGACGAGTGAGCACTGGCTGAATGCGGATTAAGTTCCTTGCCTCCCACAATCGCCGTGGGACGAGGAGTAGCATAGTGTCTTTGGAAGAACACATTTTTGCTGCCGGAAAAATTTGGGAGATACCTTTTGAACGCGTTTATTAAGTTCCATATTCGCAAGGCTCGGTCCCAGTCAAAAGGTGAACAGGCCGGTGGTTTGGATGGTGATGGTGTGACAGGGCTGAAAATTGTGAAAACCATTTCTTCATCTAAATTAATTAGTAGAAATCTTGGTTTAGGGGACTGTGCTCTAAGCTCAGGGGCACATGCCTTTTTATCATCCCTTCCCAGAATCCACCAGTATAATAAGCAAGTTGTTAAGATGTTCCCTGGCCTCTCCCTCGAATCCGGAAATGTAAAAAACACTGAAGATTATATATTCGGGCACAGCCCTTCATCAGAATCGTGGAGTAAATATCAATAATTCTCAGTCCTAGTATAGCCAGACCTCGAATTGAGCTTCACACCAAAATGCCTTTTAGAATGATTCGTTAAAAATAAGATTGGATGTCGTGACAACAACCATATTGGTACCTCTAACCTAAAAGTAATGCCGACAATACGACAAACCTAGAGCAGTATTTGTGACAGTCTTTTCTATTGTTTCAGCAAAACACTAGCTTTTGATTAACAGTGAAAAACTCGCTGAAGTACCTTAATCTATCCTAGACCCGCATAATAGGCCAGGACGTACCTTGTACGTTAAGGCTGGGATGACGATCCTGAATGATTATGGATTCGGCTATCTTTCTATCTGGATGATCACGTGCCCGATGAACTACTTTTAGCTCAAGTGGTTCTGATATAGCCTGAGTGACCTGTGCTGCATGTTTCTCGAGGAAATGATCTCCTAGAGGTCTGTTCCTAGTTTTATTTTTCGCGTCCCGCAAATGTTCGTTAAATCGCAATCGGACGGTTTAAACTTATCAAAGTATAATAAGCAATTTATATAACCAGGGGTGCCTAGGTATCACAAGCCGTTTTAGAGATTCCTCATTCCTCGTTAGCTCCGTTTTACAAGGGGAGTTTCCATTGTGTTCTTATTCCCCATCTATTCAAGACCAGCTCTGGGGCCCCCAAGTGTGGATCAGAGGCCTCCAGAGCAACTTCCCCCATCCCCCCAGTTGTGCCTCCAGGGAATAGAATAGCTCAGTGACCCCGCCCCAAGATTATGGGAGTTGGCCTTGTGTTCTTATTATTTATCTATTCAAGATTACCTCAGGGGCCCCTGATGTATATCAGGGCCACAGAGCAACTCATGCTTCACCCAGGGACTAGACTAGCTCATTGGTCCCAGAGATGAGGTCATCAGACTAGCTCAATGGGCCACAGATAGGCTCATAGGGCCTTAAACCAGTTCAAGAAGCCCCAGAACAGTTTAAGGCGCCAGATCCCTTCAGGAGGCCTCAAGCCAACTTAAGGGGCTCTCACAAGCTCAGCGCCCAGACCAGCTCAGGGTACCACTCAGAACCTAGATCCGCTCTTGGGCCCCAGATCAGCTCTTGGGGCCACCAGATCAGTTCAGGGGCCTCAAGTCAGGTCAGGGGGCAGGAGCAAGTCAGGGCCACTAATTCAGCTCAGGGATCCCTCACCAGCTCGGGGCCCAAGCAGTTCAAAAGCCCCAGAGCTGCTCAGGGGACACCAGATCGGCCCATAGGGCACCAGATCAGCCTAGGGGACAAACAATCAGATCAGTGGTCCCCGACCAGCTCGGGGCCCAGATCAGCTCGGGAATACCAGATCAAGTCAGGAGGCACTTGATCAGCTCAGGAGCCCCATATCATCTCAGGGGCCCTCACCAACCCCTGTGGGCCCAGCTCAGCTCAGGGCCTGGGAGCTGCTCAGGAAATCACGTAGTTAACCCAGGAGGCCCGGGTCAGCTTAAAAGGCAGCATATTAGCCAAAGGGCACCAGACTAGCTCAGAGGGAATAAGATGGGCTCAGGAGACACACTGATGACTCAGCAGGCACCAGATCGACTCAGGAGGCATCAGTTAAGTTCAGGAGGCAGTATATCTGCTCAGGGTGCACCAGATCGATCAGCACAGGGGGCATGTTCAAGTCTGGGGCACTAAATCAGCTCAGGGATCCCTCACCAGCTCCGGGTCCAATCAGTTCAAAAGCCCCAGAGCTGCTCAGGGGACACCAGATGCCCATAGGGCACCAGATCAGCTCCGGGGACAATCAGATCAGTGGTCCCCGACCAGCTCGGGAATACCAGATCAAGTCAGGAGGCACTTGATCAGCTCAGGAGCCCCATACCATCTCAGGGGTCCTCATCACCCTCTGTGGGCCTAGCTCAGCTCAGGGCTTTAGATCTACTCATGAAATCACGTAAAGAGGCCCAGATCAGCTTAAAGGGCACCAGATTACTCAGGTGGGCATCATATGGGCTCAGGAGGCACCAGATCGACTAAGGGGCATTAGTGCAGCTCAGGTGGCACCAGATCGATCCGCTCGGGGTCCAGATCAGCTCCCAGCCCCCCCAGACTATGGCAGGAGCCTAAATCAGCTCAGGGAGCAACATAACAGCTCAGGGGACACAAAGTGGGCTCAGGGCCCACTAAACCAGCTCAGGGGGGGACCAGACCATCTAAGAAGACATTAATAATCACTTGAGGGGCCCCTAATCAGTTGAAGAGGCACCATATTGACTTAGGATACAGAATCATCTTGGGGAGGCAGCTCGGGGGCCTGAATCAGTTCAAGGGGCACTAAATCAACTATCAGGGCACCAAACAAGCTCAGAAGCATTAGTTTAACTCAGAGAGCATTATATAGGTTCAGGAGGCACAATTATTTGCTCAGTGGGGCACTTGATTGACTCAGGGGCACCAGATCAGCTTAGAGGGCAAGTAATCAGCTCAAGGGGCCAAGACCAGCTGAGAGGCCACGAGATGAGCTCAAGGAGCACCAGATTGGCTTCACCCATACGATTATTGGCGACGATGAGGCATTAGGTGGACACATACTAGGTGCCCATACTCTTCCCGGGTGCTTGGAAAGGCGACAGAATGCCCTAGCTGACCGAGAAAGGTATTAAGTTGTCCAACAATAGTTTCAATCGCTACATGCGGTCCAGTTACATCTAGGTTCAACGGCTAGGGCTCTAAATTTCGAGCGGTACGGCCCAAATTGGGTAAACCACCTGGCAATCAAAAGGGCACCCCGGCAGTGATGGGGGCACGTGCCCCCTGTGCCTTCCTGGCTGCACCCCTGGACAGTAGATCAACTCCGGGAGGCATTAAATAAGCTCAGGGGGCCCAGATCAGCTCAAGGGGCACTAAAACAGCTAAAAGGACACCAGACAAGCTCGGAGGCATCAAACTAACTCGAAGAGTTTTATATAAGTTCAGAAGGCACACTTATTTTCTCAGGGGGGCACCAGATCAGCTCAGATGGCACATGATCAGCTCCAGGGGGCACCAGATGAGCTCCGCCCGTACGATTATTGGCGACGATCAGGCATTATCTGGAAACGGATTACGTACTTATACTATTCCCGGGTGCTTGGAAAGGCGACAGAATTCCCCAACTGACCAAAAAGGCACTTAATTGTCAAACAATAGTTTAAATCGCTAAATACAGTCTAGTTCCATCTAGGCTCAGCGGCGTGGGGCACTAAATTTCGAGTGGCACCGCCCAAAGAGGGTACACCACCTGGCAAACAAAAGGGCACCCCGGTACCGATGGGGGGGCACGTGCCCCCTGTGCCCCCCCTCCTGGCTGTGCCCCTGCCTAAACGTTCATTTTCCTAGACCTCTTGGGTTTTGCACTGTCAATGTCACTGATGCCAAGTAGGCTTGCACATAGACGACACACAGGCATACTGTATCTAAAAATTCTGATCTGATACGGCATTTCTGGTGCCAGATTCGTGTTCAGCGCCACAAATCACTCTAGAAACGGACTATTTTTTATTGTATCCATGATTTAAGTTAAATTTTGTTGACCAGTGTAATCAATCAACAGTTAAAATCGCGTTATAAAAGTGTCACATTCCTCTTATCTCCTCTCTGGAAGTGGTCAATTTGTTTACTCTAATATAAGTACGTGTAACGTGTCGACGCAGTCTTTGCCTGTGGAGATGATTAGGTTACCCATTCCAACATTTTGACGTGCTCTCAAAAAATTACATAAGCACAACCAGGGATTAAGGCATGCGCTCAGTGAGTGGTGCAGTGTGTGTGTTTTGGTGTATGGCTGTATTTAACTCGACTTGCGTTGTTTTAACAACGTTCGTGCTCCTCCCTTAGTCATGTAATCGATGTGGAGTCGTAATAGCCACAACTGCCACATGTGGAGACTCTGAATAATGTCTTTGTATTTTCCCCTAATCCGCGCCAATTATGTAAAAGAATAGCATAGGCCTAATGCCTTTCCTATCCAACGCCAAGACTATAGAATGGATCTAGCTGTAAATGATCTATGCCCAACGGAAGATGGTTGAGCTTCCTGCAGGCAGTTTCCGCCGAGCGTTGTTGGGTTCAAAGTTCGTATTGGGGTCAGCTATCGCTCTTGTGACGTCATCACCCCTCTTGGCGGCGTGCTGTTGACCGATCGCGATTGTGCCCGCGCTCAGCTGCCGCGTGTCAATACGGCGACCCGGTGCGCAGCTGCGCGCCGGAAGATATGCGGTTATGACCCCTCCAGCCGAGAGCACAGCTGCTCATCCCCACGGTATTGTGCGCCATGGAGATGCCACTGCTCGGTTTTGAAAACCCCAGCTGACAGGCTACAGCAGTAAATGGAACTAAAATGAGTTGTTGAAATTATTTGTGCAGCTTCACAGAAGTGCGCAAGGACAAAGCAGTTCTTGAGGAGCCTCGCTGATTTGTGTTCGTGCTCACATCCGTAAATAAGAAACCGTGGATATCAGTACGGTGATAGGCTACTTTTGTTTTCGTGCTCTCATCTCAAGTGCCTGTTGGAAATAGTTTTCCTTAGAAAGTAGGCTTTATCTATTCAATCAGGATCGGATGCAGACCGGCGGCTTGAGGGGGAGGGCAACGGGGAGAAATTGTAATAAATATCGTGAAGAAAAAATTTGTAAAAAAATCGACAAAAATCTGGGGGATTCGAGGAAAATTCCCCGGCTACCCCGTCCTGGATCTTCCAGTGTATTCAATACCAATATCAGTCTATAAATAATATGTTTGCAGCACTGTCTTCTGCAACAATTGTACTAGCGTGTTGTAGTGCCTGAGGGGAGAGTATTCCTGAATCTCTCTCCCTCGGTTTTCGCTAATGGTTCTGAGCAACTTTGAATGAGTAACGCGTCGATTTTCGGATCTTCCAATACGAGGCTCAGTCAGGCCAATGGATCATGACGTCGCTTCTAGTCCCATGTGAAGAAGTTTTGAAAAGCTGATAGATTTCGCAGTGCTGAGCCGAGGAGCATCATTATAAGTTTATGAGAACAGGCATTCCACGACATTCACACGCGTTGGTGGATTTTACATCCTCAAGTCTCTAATTTTTTCCAAACATTGTTTATGGGAGTATCGGTAGCTCAGAACCCGCCACTGAACAAATTTTTATAGATTAAAAAAATTTAAGTAGCATTAAAAATATGTTCCTCAACTTCGATTTGAAAACTAAGGGTAGCACATAAAAAGCGGGGCACAAAGTGTAAGCATCTGACAGAGGTGAGTAAGAATCATTTTTAGGCACCATCTACTTCCTATCGTTACGGTGAATCGAATGATGCATTATATGATTACAACATAAAAATCACCAGGCCTTAGGTCAGTTCAAGGTCACCATGTGTGTGTGTGTGTATTGGGGTTTTAGGGCGCTTTCAGTGATTTGGCCATATAGCGCCTTTCATTACAAGAACTTCTCAGGTGTTAATACTATATGTGGTCAAGGTCACCATCTAACCTAGCATAGCCAATAAGCATATCAATCGATTTGCAATAACAATCCATATGTAATGGTATCAAAATTAAAGCTTTATCATAATTTTCTGCAAAGTTATTGACTCAAATCTGAAAACCTGCTTAGGTAGCCCCAGATGACCTCTCAGAGGTCACAGGTCCAAACGGGGAGCATGACCTACAAGTGGGCGTAAGATACTATGATTTGGAGAATGCGAAGGTATTTCAAGCGGTATCTAAGGAATTAGAGCAATGCTTTGGTCAATTTCAGTTTTCCCCATGCATTTCCAATGGAAAGGTCATAATCTGTACGGAGGTCGTAATCCGCATGATAAGGTAATGAACCTGTCCCTAGGTAATGGATATGAAAAATCCCGGAATGCATTATGCAGTACTCGAGGGGCCCGTTACACTGGTGGCGGTGAGGAGGGGGGGCACCAGGACACGGTGCCCCCTTAAATCACATATTCCAATACTAACCCTATGGCGTTGACTGGAAAGAAATGGGTTGAAAAGCTCATGGTGCCTTCCCCCTTAAATTCCAACGTTCCACCGTCTCTGGCCCACAATGTGGTATAAGCTTCAATTCGGTAGATTCACCCTTTTTACTTGCGCCATCTTAAATATTTTTGCAGTTGATGTCACTTGATCTGCACTGTTGACCTGACCTGAAATGACCCAACCTTAAAATTCTGGGGAGAGTTGCGGAATTGATCAAGGTAAAGTGTGCCAAGTATGGCGGCGCTTCGAGCCACCGTTTTTTGTACCACCGGAAAAACCCGAGGGGGGTGTTCCAACACCCCACCGGGGCGACGGTTAAGTCAATGACTGTCCGGTGTAGAATATAATATTAGAGACGCTAACATTAAACTGTTTCCAATTAAGACGACATTGAAACGGGTAAAGCAATGACCGTTTTTAGGGAAAAACATTAGTTTGGCCGTCAAAGAAGAGAGGCAAAGAACAGGCTGAAATGGGATTGCTGGGATGTGAGATCTCAGATCTTATACTTCCAAAGATGTTTCAATCCGTTCTCGTTCAAGTAGGTATAACTGCTGAATAATATCACCGTGAGCAGTCTTTTTTGCTGTTGCTAGAATAACGTTTCTTAAAAAAATACATTTCAATAATAATAACTTTTTGTGTTAACTTTTCCTCATTGTGAAAATGTTTCCCTTTTATTTTAAATTCCAGGAAACGATGTCATTGACGAGATTTCGAAACAAATATATATATATATATATATATATATATCTAGTAGATATTAAACCCTAATTCATATTTCGCTTATCCAAAGCAATGCAACATACAACAAAACAAACAAAACAAATACGCTTGCTTTCTGCAAGCGTATCGCGAACGGAGAGCCGCCCTTCCCGGGGCTTTCTGCTTTTCGTTGAGTGGTGTCTAAGCTGGGCGCGTAGTGGAGACGAAATCTGACTGAATTACGCCGTGAAAATGTTCACTCTTCCACAAACGACAAGTTTCGGATCTAGGGAGGTGGTAAATCAAAGATGTGCGGCACACTACAAGTCTAAATTTATTCATTATTTTTCCAGGCTTTGTACACGTTAACTTTAAGCGCTCCTTGATTCTAAGGTTTAGATATATGTCTTGCTCTTTGATAAAAGTGTCATCCTGATGGCTTTTTTTCCTTTTTCATCTATAACTTTTTTGTAGCGCGATTCCTTCCAGTTCTCTTATCATATGCAGATAGTGCGTTTGCTTTACCATTCCAATCCCAAATTTTGTAGCACTGGCCCATTTCAAGGGCAGAGACTCGGCACCAAAAATGTTGAGGCGTCGGAGGTACTGTAGAAGTTCGGGTAAAAAGAATTGGTACCTTTCAGGGCGGAGTTGACGCGGTGTTACTTTTTATCTTTCTGTTCACACACGCGGTTCGAGGCAAAGTGCAACAGCTAAAAAGTATGGCTTTACAAGCTCGCGAGTATTTCTTAACCTATATATCTGGATGTATATTTTCATAAACGTCGGGATGAGGAGGCCCGGTGACTAGGCGCAACAACTCAGGGAGCCAAAGCCCCGTTGAGGATTCTGTCCGTCCAGCGGTAGCAGCGCGGGGTGCAGAAAGTACGGAGTCACGCTCTGCAGATTGCGATTGGGACACGCCCACGCTACGCTCGCTTATATTTCCGCTAGTCGTGTCCAGAAAGAGTGCCCCGTTCTGGTGATAGACTCATCGGGAAACATGTCCTGGTGGAATGTTGGGACTTGAAATAATGGGGGTCTTGTTATCTACGAGGGTCTCCCACACTGGATTTGCTCCTTGGGAGCATCTGTCTGTGAGTTCATCATCATAATGTATCATCTGGAGAGTGTTGGACTTGGTTGTAATGTCGCCTACTCTCCGTCGTAGTCGTTTCAGTTACTTGTATAAAATATGCTGACCTGCCTGTGTGGGTGATGGCTGAATCCTAATTACTATTTTACACCCACCTGGTATTTTATGTGCCATGTTGGTGTTATAGATGACGGAGCCGGAGCTTGACCAGATTTTCGTCTTCTTTTTCACTATCATCTATGCCTTTCGGCGCGCCCTAAACACCACAGATGCTAATAGCAATAATGATAATGGAATAAGAAATAAACGGTGGGCCTCCCTCCACTTTCATGAAAATTCCCCCATTTTTGTCAAACTGGGGAAAAGCTTGACGATATCAAGCAGTCAGAATCCTACGAGCTTTGGATTCTAGAAGTGAGGTTTTCTTGTCAGCAGGAGATGGTTAATTACTTGGTAAATATCGTTGTTCTGCGTCAATTCGTTCTTACATTATTTAGGGAAACCAGGAGGGCTGGTGAATTTCGTTCCCTCCTTGGGGCATTGGGACATTGCGACAAATTTGGCCCTTCGCTGCTTGGGGATCCGATCGGACCTCCTCACCTTGGTGTTTTTCTTCAAATTTTATTTTATTTATTTATTTTATTTTTATTTATTAATATATATCACCAACAGGCGGTGCCCACTGACAGGTGAAGTCAAGCAGCTAAAACACAGCTAAAATAGTTCCAAGCCGATTCAAATGAGATGCACATCGCTTTGTAGGCCTCTAGGATAATCAATTTGGAAACTTATGACCAAAAATTGGCATCAGTTCAGGTCAGCTCAACGAGTTGTAAAGCCATTTCTAAACACATGTAAGGTGATTCTGTTCTTCTGAAATGAGGCCGATAAAACGATGCTATTTTACTGTCTTCTTCTCTATCAACTTTTTTAGGATCTTACGTTAGTCCCACGAGGCATCTGAACAGCCTAAGAAATACTCGGCGCATGAAACAAAAAAAAACAATGTGGATTAGCACTGCACACTTAAGATGAACGTTTGGACTGCGGCTAGCAAAAGTGGCACCACCGGCGTCGCCCGAGTCACACCAGCTCTCACAGCCCACCAACCATGAAAGCGATCGACCGCTGGCGCGTGCCACCCCCTCCCCCCACCCCCTACCCCTCAGCAGGCAAACACACACCTTTGTGGGCTGAGACCCCTGTATCACGGGCAGCGAGGTGCGTGAACCGGTCACTTCACCAGCCGACAGGCCGCGTAATGAGATTATCGGCTCACATGTCCTTATGACACGACCCAACTTTATTGATATATTAGCGAAGTGGATGAGTGCCAGTCTTGACAGGTTACTGTCAAATTTGGACAATCACGTTGGACTGAGTTATTTCGTGAAGATTAAAGAGGTGTACTCTTTAATAAAAGTCAAGATGATCTTCAGCGGAAGGCAATGCCTATCGGCTTCAGCTTGCTGCCGGTTTCCATCTATAATCAGCACTTTCAGGTCAGCCACCAGAGGCCATGAGCCGAGTCAGTTACAGCAGCTCCAAGCATCTGTTAATCAATTGATGAGCTCTGCCCAGTCTAATGGCAAACAGCGCTCGTTGTACGCTGTGCCGTAATCGGATTTTCACCCTTATTGCCCTCTCTTTTGTTCCCTGCGTCAAGCAATCGTGCGTGCGCACCATGACCTGCGGGTTAAAAACACGTGTTTTATGATTTGAGGATCGTCCTCTGTGACGAAGGCTTTTCTTGTTGTTCTCTATACGAATAAGAGCGTATGACTTGACAGAAACGCCGTTGCATCCATTTCGCAGGCTTTTTTATATTGAAACGTTTTAAGTTTAGGCGGACACCAGTGGCAGATCCAGGGGAGGCGGGCCTAAGCCCCCCCCCAATGTCCGAGCCCCTACAGGTGATATATAGGCGAGGGGCTGCCCAAGGTACTGGCGGGTGAGGCTCGAGCCATCTAGTCCCCCTAAATGAATTCTTGGATCTGCCGCTGGGGGACGCGCAAGGCATCTGTTTTGGTATGCATGGACCAGCTGAGAATCCGCTTCAGAGCGTAACGCCTCAAAAAGCTGGGACACAGGCGCCTGTGCTGATTAGCGACCAACTGCGCATGCAGCAGTGGTGTGGTTCTGGCTTCACTTCCACACTTCGTGTTCATTGGGACACGGGAAGTATCTTTCCCAGGATTTCCCAGGACCAACTTAGGATCTTCCCCGTGTCTGTGGACCCTGACAACAGCTGACTATGCAACAGCTGATTTTGGACCGATGGTGCTGCCATCTGTGTCAAAATTTAATGGTAACTATATAACCTCACAAAATCAGCGGTAGTTCTTAATCAACCATAGCCTTTGCAATAAAGTAATATGAAAATAGAAAGGAAATATCAATGTCACGCGTCAGTCAGAGAATATGTTAAGAAATAAACTTTGCACGGTTTCTATTATCGTTCAAGTGGACCAATTATTCAGATTCACCTTCGCTAGGACTCCGCTCTAAACATATTTTCCCCTGAAACGGCACCAGACACAGGGGCAGATCCAGGATTTCCTCACGGAGGGGGCGAATTCAAGACTCGGGGGCCCGTCGTTTGGGGGGGCGACGAAAAAAAGTTAAATGTGATGGAACTTAGCTTTTTACAACAACAAAAAATGGAGCCCCATGCCCAACCCGGGGTCATTTTACAGGTTACCACCAGACCTACACGCTCGCACGCACTATATAGTCAGTATTAGGGCTGATAATCCCGGGATCGGGATCCCGGGATCCTGGGATTGTGTTAATCCCGAATCCCGGGATTATATATTTCTGAATCCCGGGATCCCGATATTTTCCAACACTAAAAATAGCGTGGAAAGCGTCGTTGATAGTAATAAAAATCGTTATAGAATCCAAAAACGTGCTACAGCGTTGTTTTATGCTTAATATTTTACCTACCTGAAATGTTCAAACACAAGAAAACTGCATGTACGTAGATTATACCTGGCATCGCTTCACAGTTCACACCGTGTCAGTTTCTCTGTCAGAGCTCGAGCCTGAAAAGTAAAAAAAATGTTTTTTTAACGACCCTAACGAGACATGCATCGCGATCGAAAAGAACCAGACGCATGGCTTTAATATATTACAATTGACCCCTGGGGTGTCACAACTGACCCTTGATGGGGTCAGATGTAACATTTGAAGGAAGTATTTCAAAGCCAAGTTATGTAGCTATGTACTAGCCAAGCAAAGACCAATCAATGTTTTTATTTTGGTATAGTGCTACATCTGCCAGATAGCCAAAATGTCAAGGCTGCTGAAAATATAATGACAATATTTCTGGCACAAAGCATTGCCCTTCCTGAAGCAGAAAAGTAAGAATCGTTACAGTTGTCCCCGGTCTCCCCTATCAACTTTACAGAAAAAGTAATGCAACGATCTCACTCTAAATTTCACATATGCTAACAACACAATAATAATAAATGGGCTAAGCACTTCACACCGGCACACCAGTAACCAGTCTGACGCGCTTTGACTACACTGTGTCCCGCCTAATCCACGAACGAGCTCTGAGCGCTGACAACGTGCATCTGTTTTAAATTAGTTTTATGTGTGATCACCTTTGTTTTATTGCTTTTTAGGTTTTCTTGTGATTTTTACTCTTTTATCTTTTTATCTCCTGCTACACCCAATTGACGATGGAATATGAAAAGCCTCTCCTGTATGAGGATGTTCTGAAATATACATACATACATACATACATACAACCGACCACGTCTGAAATGAGAGCATCATGCAGTGCCACGGTTCTGGCTGGTGGGGGCTTCTGCTCGGATAGAAAACGATTTTTGATTGGTTTTAGGCTATTTCCTGCGTTGTGGCTAGTTAAATTGATGCTGAGGCTACTTAGCCGGGATTTCCCGCAACTACTTGCTTTGTTACGTTTTTGCACGATGGAGTAGACGACTACTGATGGTAGTTTTTGAATACAATTTTTGTGGATTGTCGGTTTGGGACGAGCAATAGAACAAACCTATTATTAACGGGTGGTATTCTGTTTTATTTTCGTTAGGTGAGTTTTTTATTAAGTTTTAAGCAAGACTTGTCTTTTTACTGGGGGGCCAATTTCCCGGCACTGGGGGGGCATTTCGGCCGACAGGGGGGCCAATTGGCCCCCAGTTAACATGTTAAAAATGACCTGGGACAGATTCATGCTTCCGAAGTAGTTGTAGATGCAGAAGCGATGGACGTTGATGATCCTCAGCCAGCACAGTCGCTTCAATCGATGCTTCAACAGGCTCTAGATAAGATAAGAGTTCCAGAGCCATATCACAGTTCAAGTGCATCCAGGCTAAGTCTCTCCAATCCTTCGCTTATGACCAAGGCCATTAGGAAAGAGTTGGAAAACCTGCCTGCCTCTGGAAGAACGGGTATGATAGCTCTGTCCTACAGTTGGCTCAAGGACATAGCCCCTACGAGTGTTGACTCGGAACGTGTGTTTTCAACTGTCGGGACTATCGTCACTAAAGAACGGTCGAGTCTCGGCGACGAAGCTGTTGATGCCCTTTGCTTCTTCAAGTGCTACTATCGTGGCAGGTGACTTGTGTGACCAGGACACAATAGGCCGGGTCACAATAGGTCAATACCTCTATTGTAATATGACTCGAAATATAACCAAGAAATATATTTTGTCAATATCATTTATATCTTTATTTGTTTTGGGGAGCAGAGCATTTTATTCTGTTTAGTGTCCATATGAAGTTTCATGTGCATTCCGCATGGTGTGAATAGTATGCTATAAGTTATCCTTAACGGGAAATATTTACTATGCTGTTAAAAATACGCCACATACGTTATCTAAAGCAGACACTAATTTTCGACATGTTTATTAAAAAAAATTGCCCAATCCCGGGATCCCGGGATATCCCGGGATTGAGGGTCGATGAATCCCGGGATCCCGGGATTGCAAAAATGTCCCGGGATTATCAGCCCTAGTCAGTATATACATATATCGACAGGGCTTTCCATTCATAGCACCCTTGGGGGGGCAGCTGTGGCGGAAGGCGTTTCTTTCCAGTGCTTAAGGTCGGCCCAAGGTGGGGGCGATCACCCCATCGCCCCCACCTTGGGTCCACCCCTGACCAGACAACTCTGGTCGGGGGCGATCAGCCTTGGAGGTCGATGAGCCTTGGAGGTCCACACATGATGTCAGGCTTACCGAAGGTCAGAAAAGATTCTCAAATTGGCCATCAACCCCACGTTTACGAAATCTAGGACTAACATCTTAAGCACGTTTTGATTGATTAAATTGACTATTTTGGTTTCGACTCCGGCTCCGACCAATCACAGCTATTTTGAGAAGTTGCGCTGCTATATGGAGAGTTTATCTCATGCTCTGAAACACAAGTTTCAAATACAGTCATGCGTCGTATTCTGTATTCTCTTATAAAAAACGAGCCAAACACTAAACAATACGCAGAGCCGAACAAGTTTCTCGCAAGGCTTAAAGGGAATGTGGCACCTTCACAACGTGATTTTAACTGAGGTAGCCAAGTTGTAAAGCAGGTCGGAAAACCCGGTACTCCATATTTCATTTGTCTTGGAACTCGATATTTCCGTAGAAAAAAAGCTAAAACCTACCTGACACCAGCCCCCCATCAGCCCGTCGCCGGGCGGCCATTGTTGTGAGCTGCTGGTGTGACGACATATGCTGACGTCACGATGAGCATCAGCCAATCGAAGCCCTTGAAGCGTTTCAAGTATGGTAGTGGTTGCCAGATCGTGACATCATCCACAGGCTGGTATTTATTTCTTTTTCTAGAGGAGTATTTTTAAAAACAAAATATTGAGCCTATTGTACATTTTTCAGAAAAAAACATGAGTGGTTTCATCATTCTTGGCTAAAAGTACGCCTAATTTCACTAAATTCCAGGATTCGACCAAGGTGCCACATTCCCTTTAAAGTAATTGATAGTTTCTGTCCCAAAAGATACATATTAGCTGGTTGCTGTGAGCGGGATATACTGATCTGATTCTGAACAAATGGCAGGTAGCGACACTGCTCACCGTGATCGGGTGTGCCTGACCGCTTGCTTGCTAGACAAATGCTTACTTGAGAAAATCAGTCACCTTTCAGAAAGAGAGTCAGGCAGTATTATGTCCTTCGACCACGACAAATAAACAGTGATGTCGAGTTCAGAACAAAGCTAAGAGCTAAGCTGGAATTCTTTAAGGAGACTGAAAATGTGGTTGATGGCCAATAGCCACAGTAGCGCCCAAGAACGAAAATGTCACACGACTTGCTTAACATTACACACAGAAGAGTCATCCAGGAGTCCTAAATACACAGATCAAGCAGACTGAGGACCACACAGGTGTCAATCCAGGCAGGATGAGAGCTCTCCAGTGCATTTCAGGGAACTCTTACCCACTGGCGGATTCAAGGGGGGAAATGGGTCGTGGCCCCCACCTAAGTCCAAAACAGCATCTTTTGTCCCTCCCCTTCTCATTAGGACCAAATGTTCGCCGTTTTCTTCAAAAGCACTATGGTTTTATATATGTATTTTTCAATTTAGCCCCATCCCCTACGTTGGTGTGGCCCCCCCACCCCTAAATTTGTTCCTGGATCCGCCAATGCCTCTACCTATGTATTCTCACCAGGCGCGCACCCAGGATTTTCGTAAGGGGTGGGCCCGGCTGACGAGGGGGCGCCAGGGGGCGCCGATATCCCCCAGGGGCGCATTTGCTATCCAGGGTTGCCTTTCTATCCAAGGTGCGCCTATGCTATCCACGGGCGCCTTTGCTCTTGGGGGGCGCCTTTTTCTGTCCAGGGGCGCCTGTGCTATCCAGGGGGCGCCTATGCTTTCCAGGGGGCGCCTTTGCCCATTAAAAGGGCGCCTTTATGCTATCCAGGGTCACCTTGGCTCTAGGGGCGCGTCTTTTTCTATCCAGGGGCTGGCCAAGTATTGTTAAAATCCATGTCGGGCGCCTTCGGCGCCCGACACGGGCGGGGGCGCCACTTTAGAGCCGAAGCGTAAGGGGGGCCCGGGCCCGCTGGCCCCCCTTGGGTGCGCCACTGATTCTCACGGTAGATTTTTACAGGTCTGCCGGGAAGCAGCGATCTGCCACGCCCGTATATTCGTCCTGTCCAGACTGCTGCCCGGATGTGCACGTGGGACACCGGTGAGCTGATCTTCATGTTATACTGTGCCGCCAAACTCGTCCAGGCGCGTGGCCTTGGAAAGATACTGTGCCGCATGACTACTTAGTTCTGCGGCACAGTACATCTCTCCGTACTTCTATAGAGAAAAACGCTGGTAAAAAGGTTCCACAAAGCTTCCACACTAGGCTCGGCTCGAATGGCAAGCTCACCCTCACTTGACTTGCTTGCACGTGCGACGAAGGCGTGGGTTACAGGGGACTTCCCTGGCAACTATTGAACCGACGACACGCCAACCCCACAACATTTCGACATCAACCCTGTTTTTTCATGTTTCCCTACTATCTGCAAGGATCCTACGTATATATTCCAAATTCAAGCGCTGACCAGGTGTAATGGCAGCGTTTTTAGCAACAGCCAGCATGTTGAAAAGTTACCTCTCCACCCTCCCCTTGATCATCACGAGCCCGAGTTTGCCTCCTAGTAAAAATTCCGTAGTGTAGGGGAAGTCCGTGCAAGAGTACGCACTTAACTTTCTAAAGGCTTTCACTTTTCTCCTATAAGTCTAACAGCTAAAATGTTTATGTGGTTGTTTAGCCTTTAGAATTGTCTATGCATGGTCCATGTTTCAACTCGATGTCTCTGAAAGGAACTCGCCACGAGCCAATCAAAAATAAAAAGTCACGTGCGTACTCTTGCCGGAGTGGGTCGGTAAGAGTACGCAAGAGAGGAGGCTGGAGTACGCATTGATGCCCCGCTGTGCTTTAGGTGCATATGCCATGTCGCGAATTTTTGTCGCCAAACTAGGCGATTGTATGATTTTATATCGTTCTGAATATACAATAAGTATGTTGTAACGTTTGGTTTTCCAAATATGAAGTACGGACTCTGTTCCGAGCGAAAATTAAATTTTCCTATCTCTTGAGCATGCGCACTCTTGCACAATGGTCTATGGTCGTGCTCTTGCCGGACATGCTCCCGTGGGAAGAAAGTCTTCATAAACATGTTGGCAAGCATTTTAGCATAAGCTCCGATCCTGGAGCACACTCCTAGCTTAGCTTTCTTACTGATGGGAGAACGTAATACAATACTTTTGATAACAGAAGCATGGTCTACAAGTTTACCCAGTTAAGAAATATTACTTCAAGGGTGCCCAGAAACTTATTTTGCTCTGTACTCCCGCGGAAAGAACAGGAGCGCGTTGAATTTTGGTGTGCAGCCTAGGCACTGACCTTACTTTTTATGCCAGGGTATCCACCATCTCAGTGGCTGCTAAGTAACCAAAACAGCTGCTGCGTACTCTTATCTCCTGCGTACTCTTACCCGCCCTTACCCTACCCCTGCTTACATGCAAGGAAATTTCTCAAAATGAGATTGATAGTTTGACAGTACACATAGCGAGGTTGCCCAGATGCCAAATTAGTAATAAGCAGGCTCCCAAACCCCTACTAATAGCGTTTTTTTAATAAAACACGCTTAATTTGTACTCGTACTCATTTGTGATGCAAATCAAAGAGGTTCAACCTGGCAGGGAGCACTACCAAAGTGTGATCCTATTTGACGTTACGCGATGTAGAGATTTATGCCTCGAGGAGAGGATAATTTGGTAACACGAATTATAATATATGCTGTTAATTCTAATAGCAGAGACGCAGTCATATCCATTATTTTTAATAAAGATTGCCCCTAAAGCGCTACAGTATGGAACTGCACCAAGATATCATATCCCCTGCACCGTGTGCACAGCGCAAGTTCAAAAGTAATCAGTCAAGGTAAAGCCCTCATTTTCCTCCCAACGGTTGCTATAGTGCCAGGTGGAGTGCACATTATTGGGAATATATATTATTGTGGCGTCCGAGGTCAATTACCTCGAATGATCTGGAACCTAAAATATCACAGAACATTGTGTGAGATCTTTCATCCATGACCTTTTTCCGTTTTCAGTGAATTCCCGATTTTTTTCGAAATTACGGCATTGATCAATGGGTCCCTAGCATGGTAAAGGTTTGGCACGTCTGCCCTCGTTTGACCTGAAAGATACTGACTCAGGTCAATAAAAATCGGCTACAATGTAGATAGCCGAGGCAAAAACCCCCAAAACGGATGTTTTTCTAGTCGTCTTGGTCAGGGGACCATTTTAACACGCGCATTGACGGGGGTCTGAGCCACCTTCGCATTGACGGGGGCGGGTACCCCCCCCCCTAAGATCTCGAGAACCACGGTAGGTAGCGAAAAACGGTAAACGGCGTTGGGCTGCCCATCCACTTCTCCATCGAAAACATTTGAATCATTTTTTTGTCAGGTCACATTTAAGGTCACGAGAGGTCAAAACATGCCCGTCATAGGGATAACATGTAAATTAAGTTTTTCGGCCATCAAATCTGAACAAGTAAAGATAGAGCAAAACGACTTGAACTATATGAATCCTCTTAGCAAGCCGAATCGAATGATATATAATTTGACCTTGCTAGGTCAAATCAAGGATTTGACCTGACCTGAGGTCAGGTCAGGGTCAAATTATATAAAATGCATATCATTAGAACCGCAAAGCCCAGGCGAGTCTAATGCAGCTAAAATAAATGCTCTATCACCATCCGTTACTGAGTTATTCCGTAAAAACCATTTTTCCCATGTATTTCCAATGGAGAGGTCATGCCTCGTACCTGACCTTAGGTCATCGATATCAAAATACCGGAACATATTTTAGAGAACTCGGTGGGGCCATTATGTGATATGAGTTTCAATCGGATAAGTTCACCCTGCTCCGACTTATGCTATCTTAAACTTTTTTTGAGGTCGGGTCACTTGATCTGTAATGGTGACCTGACCTGAGATGACCTAACCTTAAAATTTTCACAGAAGTTGTAAAAATGATGAGGGAAAAGGTATACCAAGTACGGCGGCACTACGCGCCGCCGTTTTTCTGCTATCTCCGAAAAACCCGAGGGGGCGGGTACCCGCCCCCCGTCAATGCGCGTGTTAAGACCCCCTCTACTGCGCGTTTACGCCAAATCCATCTCCCCGGCGCGTGTTAAAGTTCTAAACGGCGTTCGCCCGGAGTTGAAGTTGTCCGCGTCCTGCCGACCTCGAGACTCGTGCCGACGGCGCTCAGCTGACGCCGCGACTCCACCACGCCCCGTCAGCCAACTGTCGTCAGCTGAGCTGGCACCAGCTGAGCGCACACTTCTTCGTATACGGCGACCTAGATCTCAACGTCGTATACGCAGCGTCAGAGGCCCCAGATCTCAACGTGGTGGACGCAACATCAGAGGCCCCAGATTCCCACGTGGCAGACGCAGCGTCAGAGGCCCCAGATTTCCACGTGGCAGATGCAGGGTCAGAGGTCCCAACGTGGTAGACGCAGTGTCAGAGGTCCCAGATTCCCACGTGGCATACGCGGTGTCAGAGTCCCCAGATTCCCACGTTGCAGACGCCAGGGGCGTAGCCAAGGGGGGGCGGCAGGGACAGCCGCCCCTCCCTGAGGGCCCGAAGGGGCCCCTGAGGACACGAGCCGCGCTTCGCGCGGCTCGTCCGCACTATGCTCTGTGGCCAAATTTGGCATTTTATACCAGACAGGGCCCTTTTAAGCCCTCTTCATCACTCTATTCTGTAACAAGCAGGGCCCTTTTTATCCATCAGGGCCCTTTTTGCGCTGTCTCAGGGGCCCTTTTCGGGGCGCCGCCCCTCCCTGAGCGAAATCCTGGCTACGCCCCTGGCAGATGCAATGTCAGAGTCCCCAGATTCCCACGTGGCAGACGCAGTGTCAGAGTCCCCAGATTCACACGTGGCAGACGCAGTGTCAGAGTCCCCAGATTCACACGTGGCAGACGCTGTGTCAGAGTCCCCAGATTCACACGTGGCAGACGCTGTGTCAGAGTCCCCAGATTCACACGTGGCAGACGCAGGGTCAGTGGCGCTGAATGTTAACTTGACTGCAATTATACAACGCGTGTAAATATATAAGCATCGGCCATATCTGATCATTTCTATAGGCAATGTTTGGTATAGTGAGCATCGGCGTGGTGGGCCGCGCTCGGTCCGGTCCAGCCGCCAGCCGGAACTGCCGCTGCCAGCCGTTCCAGGCGCGACTCTGGGGCTCATGGTGAGGAGCGTCACCCCTCACCATCGCCAGATGTGCTGGCGCGACGCGGACGCCGGGCCGCATGTGCTTTGTGCGGGTCGGGCGCCGCTCGTCGCTCTGTATTGTGGCGGCGGGTTCGGCGCTGCGGGGGAGGGGGAGGGGCGCAGCTGGTGGCGGCGCGCCGGTTTCAGCCGCGCTGCTGGAGCAAATGTTTTTGTAAGTGCCGCCAGGTGGTGGCCAGATTCACGAGCGGTCTCGGCAGAAGTGTGCGGTGTACGCCCCTTGCTTTGCTCCCTCCACAGGGCTCGATGTAGGTCAACAGGAATAGAATAAAAATTTAGATTTTGTGTTTAAAATTTAAGTCAATCGACAGTTTTTGTTTGCTTGCGCTGATCTGGACTCGAAAACATTCTGGATATTTTTTACGTCAGTTGGAATGTTTGAAGTGCAGCTAGAAAGCATTGCTGCGGTTATGGTGCACATCTGGATAAGCCAATGTGATGTAGGAAGAGCGAGAGGGAAAACGGCTCCCCCTCTCTCTCTCTCTATCTCTCTCTCCCAGCTCTGCCTGATAGCATGAAACGCTGGCATGATATCTGAGTCCAACTTTGACGACCGTCCGAAAGACACTTGAAAATCCCACCGAAGAATCTTTATTCCTTCAGTTTTTGTAGTGCGGTCAAATATTTGGTGACGCTGTCATATTTCTCCTAATTTTTTTAGGAGAACAAAAAATAACTCAACGTTTGGATTGGATACGGCTTGAGTGAATTTGCTGCCGGCGCGAAAGTTTCGAAAACTTATTTTTGTGCTTGGAACGGCAGTCATCTTCCGCCAAACGCCGCCTTAACTTCAGTATCTTGTACCGCAGCCTCTCGCCGCACTGAATTATACAGCGTGCCTCGTTCGCGGAACACGAGGCGAGCAACGGTCAGAGTCCGCCAGCGGGCTGAAGTGCTGCGGTTACTCCTCCCCTCGCATAGGCGGATCCAGGATTGCCGATCGGGGGGGCACCTTCCGGGGGGCGCCATCCGGACCGGGGGGTGCCATCCAGACCAGGGGGCGCCACTTATGACCGGCAAAAGCTATCAGGTGGGCGCCAAATCCTATCGGTGGGCGCCGACTTTCGCATCCTAGGGGGTGGGAAGCGACATTTCAGGGGGGCGCCATCGACCTTTCAGGGGGGCGCTGAGGGTCGATCGGGGGCACGTGCCCCCTTGCCCCCTGGATCCGGCTATGTCCCCTCGGCTGCAGGGGGTTATCAGGCCACAGACACTGCCCCCGAGGCGCATCCGACACCGATAACGCAGCACTATCGCCAGCCTGGAGTGCAGCCCCCGGCTAATCTGGCCAAGGGCGGGATGGGCCCATCCCCACTGGGAGCGGGTCTGCGGCTGCCGAGGTCACCAGAACATGATCTGGCGGTTGGGCGCGGGCGTCACCCAAGCCAGGGCCAACCAACGACGGCCGCCCGCCAGGCTCGCCTCGCTGGCCGGAAGTGCCGGATTGAGCCGACCCTGCGGCACGTGGCGTGTGGCCACCCTCGCCAACTTAAACAGCCGCCAAGTACTAAACGAAGCGTTGGTTAACGCGGGGCGAGGCTGATGTTGCCATCCGGCGCCTCTTCTGCGCAGGCGCCGCCGCAAAACGCCTCAAGGGGCGTGCCGGTGGTGGCGAAAAGGCTGGATTTCTGGCTCCGAAAATATTACGTGACACAGCTCCTAAACACTGCTACAATGTTCCCAAGTCAGCTGGGCTGAGCAATAACTTTCCATTTTGTTTCTCTCGACAATGCATTCAAGAAGATGTGGTGAAGAGATGCCCCTGTTTTGCGCACTGAGTGCGCCTCTGCCCGCGGAGACTAGGGTCGGCCGCGTCGCCGACGATCCCAATGGAGCCAGAGCCGAGCATCAGTGGTGCGCGTGGGGGCGCGGGAGGGGTCAGCCTTGCCAGTGTCGGACCGTCCCTGTCGTCTATGAACACCTGCATCGCCACAGTGGTAACTCGTGTGAACGTTGTCATGGCATAGCCTGAGGTGATTTTCTGAAGAGCCCTGCAAATGCTGGGCAGTGTGAAAAACAACACCGAAACTTGAAGTAGGTAAGCAGGATTTGTGGTCAGTTTTTAAGGGCTGAAAACTCAGGCCCGGTATAAAAATAGCCGAATGAATGTTAAGGGAAAATGTCAGCATTGATAGACAGAATTTGATGCGAACATTTTTGGTTTAATTACAGAATAAGGGGAGCAATTGCGTACCACATTCTAATAGCCATTTTAAGACACAATCTTATGTGCTGAAAACGAATTTAGCAACAATTGCTTCCGCAAATAATTTTCTCCCATCGAATTTCCCTCCTATATTACCTCGACACTACCACAGAAATGTTCCGCACGACACCACCAACACATGTGTTAAGCTATAAGGTCTTTGGTACTCGCTTATCCTATAGAAGCTTCTATGTTTATTGGCTTGATATGTCTGAAATTTCCGTTTCACACCAAGCTATGATCAGGACTTCGGATTTCACTGATTAATAAAGATCCTATTTTGATGATATCACAAATTATCATAAAAGAGGACATATTTCCGGTTCTAGCGCATGGCAGTGGGGAGATGTAGTTTCCTGAATTCCAGACTGCTTTTATTAATTTATCATTCTTTCTAGGATTTCGAAAAAAGTTTCCATTCCCTTCAATCGTATTTGACACGTGGGCACCCATAAAATTGGTTTAAGCAAATTTCCTGAGTTTTGAGAAGTTTTCCCGGATCAATAAATTTATTTTTTGTTTATTTATTTCAATTTATTAGGGCCACTCTGACTCCTAACAGACACACTTGCCCAATTACTTACGTTTTGCCGTGGGTGTTTAAGGATCCTCTCCACCGGGTCAGTTCGGGCATGGAAGGCGGTTTCCCGCCGTGGGGATTGAACCCACTTTGATCCATGCTATTCGATCTGAATACGGGCCATAAAGCTACTAGGCTACCCGGCCCTGACTCATCTCCTAAATTGTCTGAAACCTGAAAAACCTAAATTGTTAAACCCTAAACCCAATTCATAACACAAAAAGCTAAAAACCCGATTCAAACAAAAAAAACGATTCAAACGAAACAAAAAGTGGCTGACAAAATATCGCAACTAACCCAAACTGCTAGTGCTCGGCAGGAAATGAAAATACCCTCACCCTTGACGAAAAGGGATTTGAACCGATGTTAGAGAATAAGTTCACTCCCGACCTAAATTAAGACTGCGAAGGGATAAAGAAGTGAGCTGGTAGAGAGCATTGCAAGTGCATGGAGCCAGTCCTTAGTTCAATAGGGGCAAAAGGCACGATGAGGGTTGCGCTACACGAGCCTATCAAATATATTTTATTTGGTATGGTTCTTGGAAATCAGGGAAGCTTAGCTCAAACTTCCGTGAATCATTCCATCTTTCGGATAAATCAATGCAACATGAGTTGATAACGAATATTTCCATATTTTACCTTTCACAATTTTGCCTTTTCTACTACTCAGCACGTTACCTATTTTCACTTGTTCTTGTCTTTTGCCTTGTGCCTCAAAAATGTGGTTAATTTACAGAATAAGGTGAGCAATCACTGACAACTAAGAAAGCTGTCTCACTCGAATGATTGCAACACGCCCTACAAAATTTCCAATAACATTTTTTTCCGCCGAGCTACCGTTTCCAAAGTATTCAATAATATTGCTTCCATAATGCACACCACACAACACTGCGGACCAAGCGCGAATAACTACTGGAAATGCGTCGCAATCTTTCTTTTGGGCCTTGCGTCGCAATCGTAGCACGAGAAGGGGCAGCCTGTAGTTATTCAAAAGTCGACCGATGACACTAGTTAATAAAACCTCTAGAAAACCTTCAAAAAGCTCTGTCACTGTCGTACAGAAGGAACGGAACAAAACGGAATGTACAAAACAAAGCCGGCACATCCACTCAGACCTGACCTGACCTGACCTGACCTAGCCTAGCCTAGCCTAGCCTAGCGTAGCCTAGCCTAGCCTAGCCTAGCCTAGCCTAGCCTAACCTAACGTAACCTAACCTAACCTAACCTAACCTAACTTAACCTAACCTAACTAAACCTTACCAAACTTAACCTAACCTGCTTCGCTCGCATCAGAAATCGCCTGATAATATTTTATTTCGCAACTATCACATCCATCCGCCATTGTACAAACTGACGAGCGTCGGTGCGTTACGTTGAGGTTTTTTATTTTGGAGTGTTTTATCCCTTTTATTCTGGCATGGTATCTGGCATCTTTAATAAACAGTAGCGTTGCTGTGCTGTGAGGTGTTGGTGGTGTCGTGCGGAACATTTCTGTGGTAGTGTCACGGTAATATAGGAGGGAAATTCGATGGGAGAAAATTATTTGCGGAAGCAATTGTTGCTAAATTCGTTTTCAGCACATAAGATTGTGTCTTAAAATGGCTATTAGAATGTGGTACGCAATTGCTCACCTTATTCTGTAATTAAACCGTGGGGCTGAGGGCTTTGAACCAATCAGATCACTGCAACCATGTGGAAGGTATTTGAAATAAGGGTATTAAGCCCCTTTACTTTGAACTTTAAAGGCAATGTGGCACCTTCACAACGTGATTTTAACTGAGATAGTCAAGTTGTAAAGCAAGTCGGAAAACCCGGTACTCCATATTTCATTTGTCTTGGAACTCGATATTTCCGTAGAAAAAAGCTAAAACCTACCTGACACCAGCCCCCATCAGCCCGTCGCCGGGCGGCCATTGTTGTGAGCTGCTGGTGTGACGACATATGCTGACGTCTCAATGAGCATCAGCCAATCGAAGCCCTTGCAGCGTTTCAAGTATGGTAGTGGTTGCCAGGTCGTGACATCATCCACAGGCTGATATTTATTTCTTTTTCTAGAGGAAAATTTTAAAAATCAAAATATTGAGCTTATTGTACATTTTTCAGAAAAATCATGAGTGGTTCCATTATTTTCGGCTAAAAGTACGCCTAGTTTCACTAAATTCCAGGATTCGCAAAGGTGCCACATTCCCTCTAAAGTTTGTGGAAGTTTTATACTGAGATCTTCGGGTGAAATTAAATATGCCAAAAGTGGTTTTTCACCACGCTCTACAAAACCGTTATCTAGTTTAAAACCCATGATAAAAGTTGGACACTGCCTTTGAAGGTTCTGCAAAAGTTGCAAGAATATTCAGATTCAAACTATTTGAAAAGTGGGATTTTTCCATTTTCTACAGATGCATGCCGGCTGCGTGCTGGCGGCAAAGTCAACCTAACCACAAGCTACCCACTTAAAAAGTCCCGTCTCCAGGAATCGGAATATCTTGCAACTGTATCGATTAAATGTATCTGGGCTGTCAAGTACAAGCAATTCGAATCCCTCCTCTGCGCTATGAACCATGGGCGGGTCACCGGGCGAGAGAGGGTAGGGTGGGGGGGGCGAACTGCTTCTTCCCCCAGGAAAGGAAAATGAGAAACATGATCATTAACAACTTTGTTGGCCCGGAGGAAATAAGTTGAAAAAGCCAGCCTAACCCTTTCTTTTTCCATTGGGCCGTCTTCGCTGTCAGGACCCTCGGTTTTTACGAAGTTTGTTAAATGTAATTGTATTCTCCTGGGAACATCAAGCTGTACCTGATTTCTATATTTGACAGTTTAACAACTTTTGTGAAGACACCCGTCGAGAGGTTAACCTACAAACAAAAAGCCTGTGACCCGCGCGTCAGAGAGACGCTTGGGGGAGTTCTACTCGAATGGGCGGTAGTCAGTACGGCGGCGCGTACACGTGGGTGTGATGGCGAGCGGTGCAGCTGTGCTGGCCACAGTCCCCAGGTGTGGGTTCAGGGTGGAGCACAAGCTTCTATTCAGAGCCACTGCCGTGATGTTATTTGCAGTTACGATTCAAGGGTCAAGAGGGCAGGGGTAAAGTAAGAAACTTGAGTCAAGCTTTCCACGAAATTGCCCGAGCATTCATGAATGGGACTACTAGCTCTATGAACCGGTTTTGCTCCGCCCCTGATTCGTCGAAATGTGTTTGCTCAGTGGACCTCTTTAAATATTTTGACTTCATAATGAGTATATCCCCCAAGGGTCTCATCGCATGTGGATATATCCATTGTAATGTTTTCCGCTCTATTGCTTTGGGAGGCAATATTCTGTATCTTATGTTTGTTTTATAATTTTACTTATGATGTAATCAGTTAACCCGCGCGGGGCTGGGGGGTAAAATTTACCCCCCTCGCGAATTTTTGCGATATTTCAAAAACGGCGGCGCGCAGCGCCGCAAAATTTTAAGTAATTTTTCTTACATAAATTTTACACATTTCTGCCAAATAAAAATAAAATCGGTTGAAAACATTTCGAGAAATAAGCAAAAATGTGACGTCACTACAGGCGATTTTTGTACCAAAATCGCGCAATGTTTAAAGAGCTGCTGAAGCTACAGTTCTGAACCGATTTCCAATTTTCTTGCATCAAACGATAGGCATTATTGTGGTCTTCAAAATGGCTATCTCGGATTTTCAAAATTCTGGTCTTGTAAAAAATTAAAAATGTTTTTTTTTGGAAAAAGTTACAATTTTTTTTTAATTTTCAAGATTTTTCAAAAACCGGAATTTATTTGGTAAAACACCATACAGTGCATATTAGGGTGTTTCAGCCCACTATAGTAAAGTTTTGTTTGTTTGGAACGAAGTCATATCGACTTTCCCCCAGCTCTATACGTAAAACTGAATCGATTGACTCCCTTAAAAGCAAAATAAAAGGACATTTAGAGGTCGCGCACTTTTATCACCAAAAACCATTACACTTGAAAGAGGCGCATTCTTTCTTGGTGCGCTTGGGTAGAGCCCTCCGATGGAGTTCCACCACCTGGAGCAGGTACTACTTCTGCTTATCGTCCTTGACGAATCCGTTGAATCTCTTGATGAGGGCGATCTCCCTTTCCCGCTGTTTTTGTCTTGAGTCGAAAGTTAAATTCGTTGTGGCGTCCCATGTGATATAATGATCCTTCCCATATGTAGAAGGAGTATCGCAACAGATTTGACGCATATGTTCTAAATTCAACGTAAGAACATATTTTAAGCCACATCAAACGATCAAACAATTACTGGTCAAACCAAAGGACAGGATAGACAACCGGAAAAACCAGGCCCAGTATACAAGATGGAATGTAATGACTGTCCAAAAATATACACTTGAGAAAGCAAAAGGATGATGGAAGTCCGACAAGACGAACACCGAAAATCTCGACAAAAACTAATCCGAGGGTCAATTGACGAGAGAGCAGCGGAGGCCATAGCGGAACATGCATTCAAGAAGGATCATTGTATCAAATGGGACGCCATAACAACTTTAACTTTGGACTCAAGACAAAAACAGCGGGGAATAAAAGGGACAATTTACATCCAAACCACCACGGAACCAAAAATGAATAGAAATATCGGCAAAGTTACCATCTTCTCTGGATTTTTGGACCTCTTAAAACGCCAGCCAAACAAGAGATTGAATTGAAAAATAACACGTGTTTAGAGCTAATAATTATACAATGATTCGTCATGTTCATAGCTAAGATTGTTCTTTCAAAGTGTACCCTGTCTTCGTGTTTTTCGCTTAGTTAGTTCATGTCATAGTGTTATATTCATCTCCCTTGAAAACGGGGCCGGGATGCTCCCGAAATCGGTCGGGTTTTATACTCAGGCTAGTCATTGTGCAGTAATAAATGTTTTACTTAATTTGAAGAATATTTCAGATGTGAAATAGAAAACCAAGCAAAAGAAAACCAGCACCAGTATCAGTGTGGAAATGTGTACATTCATAGGCGTAGGAACAGGGGGGCAGGGGGTCATAGCCCCCGCCCAATATTCTTGATTCTTAACCCTTAACCCTATGGCGCTGGCTGGAAAGAAATTACTTCCAAATGCAACCTTGGCCTCCCGAATATTCCGGACGTTCCTACGCTTATGTGTACATTTGAATACATTTGATAAAAAGCTACAAAAGTGCGCGACCTCTAAATATCATCGAAATACATGAAAATTTCGCACAGAAGCTTGTAAGCAGATGAGGTTTGAGGGGAACATCGATATGCGTCGAAATATTGCATTTTGGAACAATGAAACACCCTAGTGCATATGCATGACAAATTTTGAGTCTCTAGCTTTATAACTTTAGCCAGGAGAGCTGCGAAAGCTCAGCGACTCACGCTCTGATTTTTAGGGCTGATCAATACTGTCTTTATTTAGTGAATCATAGTGACCCAGGATGACCCAGGATGACCTCGTACACGCTTTTCACTACTTTTATAGTGTTCCTGAGACAAAACAGGTCCAAAATCATGTGTCATTTGGCAAAAAGTATGAACTTAAAAAAGTTGACCTCTGATGACCTACCTTGACCCCGGCTGTGCAAGTTGAGACCCGAGTATTTCAGATATGATTCTCTGAACATCATAGCTGAATTCTGCATGCAAAATGGCTCAAAAATATGTATCGCATGACCACATTTGGATACAAAAATATGGTGACCTTTAGTGACCTCATCTTGACCTGACCCGGTCATGTCACCAGCCTAACGGTCTCAAAGCACCTTGCTGCATTCAATTGAAGGCTTTCCATGAAGTATGAAGCTCATAGCTTCCATTGCCTGATCTCCGTAGCATTGCAACCTCAAAAACCACGCTTTTGACAGCTGACCTCAGTTTGACCTTGACCTTGACCTTAAACTTTAAATTAAGTACATTTTTTTAGTTATTCGTGATGAGATCTTTCGATTGGCGTTTGAATGTTTCAAATCGGACCATTAGTTCGGGAGATAACAGGGGGGGGTAAAATTTACACCCCCAGCCCCGCGCGTTCGGCTGGAGACCTCAGCCCCGCGCGGGTTAAAAAATGTCTACAAAAGTTGATGACAGGGCAGATCAATCCACCCAATTATGATGTCATTCCTGAACATTTACTCGTGGTTTACCAAGCGGACCAAGTTTTTTTTACACTCGCTGGAACCACGTGTCAAACAAGGTCTCAGCTCCAAGAGGGAGGGCAATGGTGCAGTGGTACTGCATCGGGTTTTCACGACGATAGCCCGGGTTCAATTCCCGACGGGGAATGTAGAAGAAAAATTCACCGGTTCCCAATTTACAAACTTTACCCCAGCAGCTGGTGCTTCGTATAAGCCTAAGGCTTCTGATGGAGGAGGTAGTAGAATATATGGACATCCAGACTGCGTCCTTGAAGCATTCCGGACCGGGATTCTGGGGAAAGGGATTTCATTCATTCCATTCTAGAACGGGCACTGAATGTCCTCAACCACGTCTCGTGGCACTACATGGTGTGCGCTGTTTACGCCACCTTGTAAAATATTGTGGCAATTAACGAACAAAAATCTACTTGACAGGGACACTGTACTGAGCTAACTAACTTAAGTTGCGTTACATGTGTTGCTCAGTCCCTTGATGCATATACTCCGTTGCCTAAAAAATCATGGCAGCCGCCATTTTGGTAGATACTGCACGTTTTTTATTTCATTCCAAACGTTATGAGGGAACTGAAAGTAATATTTCGAAGTGGTTTTTCTTCACTGAACAGACTGTGACGTCACATTGTCCCAAATTCTGGTCTGGAATTTTTCAAAGAACGCAGCCCAAAGATTTCAGCAAGGCAAGTCTGAACCAGACCCCGTTCAAGTTGTTTGGCAGCATGACGTCATCATGGCTGGAGAGGCACAACAGTTACTATGCAGGGCATTGGAGAAATTGCACTTTTTCGAAGCTCTAAATAACCTATTTTAGAACTGTATCAACAAAACTTATATGGTTGAACAGAAAGCTAAAAGATTTTTTATTTGTGAAACCATCAGACGTTTTGCAAAAACTCCAGTGAAGAATAATATTTTTACAAATTTCCAGAGCGTATCAAAATAAGGACAGGTTCAGCACTAACAGCTGTTTGCAGTAAGACTAATCTTGATTTTGATTGGCTGTTGATTTCTGACCTTTGATTGGCTGTTGGTGGTACCTGCAGCAGAAGACAATAAACACCGGTGATCTCTTGAGCAAAGGTAAACTTATTTCTCTTGGCTATTAGTTAGGCCTGAGTTGGTCAAATAAATGCATGCCTTTTCAACAAATTCTTTGAAGTGTTATGATTTTTTCATTAGATTTACGTAAAATACGCTGCTCGCCGTTGATATCAAGGTTACTGTCAAATGGGTGAAACAAGTTGATTTCGATTTATACTAGATTGCTGCCAAGTACGCCCAAACTTGGTATGTTCCAGCTGATCCTCCCAAAAACTTAGTGTAATCTCCTAGAACTTAGTAGGAAAGGGCGGTGACGTCATCATGGGAGGACTATATTTAGTAGGAAACTTGGTTGTACCCGTAGTTAAAGTACCCTGGTCTGAACACCATCAACCATTTTAACCCGCCCCACGGGTCGCGCCACCTTCCCCACGGGGGCCATCGATGCCCTCTAACTCCAAATATGGCGTTAGCGCAAATCTGCAAAGTGATAAGCTCTGTGAATTCGTAAGAAATTACTTCGCATGTTTTGTGTAGGTCAATGTTTGACCTCCAGAGGTCAAATTAGGTAAGATCGGCTATTTTCACCAAATATGCAATGATTAACAAACTGGGCATAACTCTTATGTCATTAGAGCTATTGAGGCCTGGTAAAGTACATTTGATAGCAAATTGCCAGTACTTTTCGCTATGTGGAACGTAAGACCTCCCGCCAGTGTTTGACCGCCAGAGGTCACCTCGTGACCTAATATGACCTGGTCACGAAAGGTAAAGTGACCTTGCCGTATATCAAATGAAAGCAGTGACAAGACAAACACGATGTGTTTGTTTCGTCTAGCTCAATTAGGTAAAGTTTTGTAAAATACTGTTTGTGACCTCTGGTGACCTTATGACCTTAAAAGTCGGAAATTGACCCTGGATCCGTAAGGTGTCCAAAACGCTGTTCTGAGCAGTCTGAGTATTTGAATCATTTTGTGGCTTTTATATCATGAAATAGCTTTTCCCATGCTTTTCCAATGGGAGGTCGCCTCTGACCTGACCTCAGGCACGAAATCGAAAATCCCGATATCACCTTGTAGACCCTGAGGGTCATGAAGTGGGAAGTTTCAATCGATCGACTTTGAATGTAGCTCTTACGAGCTCTAAGGTGAGGGGTGACCTTGTTACCTCGTCTGGTGACCTGACCTGGTGACCCGGGGTAAAATTTCAGGATATGGGAAAATGATGCAGGAGAGGTGACCCTCAACCGCGGTGCTGCGCCTCGGCTTTTCTGCTATCCCAAAACCTTGGGGCCATTCCCAGGGTTAAGGCTGGTCAGTAAGGAACTGTTTATATATGACGTCAGAGACCGAAGGGTGGGAGGGATCTGAAATTTTCTGACTTCCACTCACAAAGGGGGAAGGGAGTTTGGATTTTGTTCATGATTGCTAAGGGAGGGCAAGGGGAACATTAGAGGGCATCATCAAAGCATATCGTTCTTCCTTCAGCGGCTAAATTTTTCCTTGTATCAATTTTGCGACTAGGTGGCATTACATGCTATATTATGATAAAATGTTATGCAAAGCATGAGTATAAAGTAAAGCAAGTTATAAATCAAGAATAAAGTGGGTGATGGGGTGGAATTTCTCAAGTGAAGAAAAAATCATTGGCTGACCCGGAATTGTTTTATTGAAATGACAACAGCAGGCTTGACAAGGGCGCAGAGATATGAGCGAATATTTTCTATTGGTCAGTTTATAGAGAGCAGTATGTGGATTTAACCCACATTAAGCTATAAGCTTAAAACTTTTTGGTGTAGAAGTTAACCGGGTTTCTTCTGATGCGCAGACACAAGTCAGTACTCACTATTGCAGTAATGTATCCAGTGTCGGATCTGTGTTGATGGTTTTGGGGGCGGAGGGAGGGGGAACAGGGTCCAGAATCGTGAACGGACGTGGGTTTCGGACAAAATCTGAAAAAAATAGAGTTTTTGGGGTGCAAATCCTCAATTTTTTTTCTTTTTGGGAAAAAAAATCTGAGATATTTCCTCCGCAAATCACGTAACCGTTTTCTGCTTGGCCACATCTTTGTGAGCATTTGGGTTACCGAAATAAACTTAGCGGTGGCATATTTGTCCAGAAGCTGCCAGGGTCATATGACATCGCCAACTCTTTCCCTGTTGGAAGGGTTTCTTAAGAGTCAGATTGGTCCCTGTTCAGGAAATCTGCCGGGCCTTAAAACCAGGTCGGCCGTGTGGAAAGCGAGCGTGATAACCACTGCACCACCGCGCCCCGCAAAGCATTAAATTGTATTAAAGCGCTGCGATTAAACCATATATGATGTAGTTATATTTTTGTTAAAAAGCCGAAAATTCCAAAACTGCGATAGGGGAATACATAAATTACTATTACTTTTGTCAAAGGCTCAATAAACTCTGGTCTCAGTGAATTATTTTCATAAATCCTGAACACTTAATGTTAATTTAAAATACCTATGTGTATTCAAGTCAAAGGGAATGTGGCAGAGTGTTGTGGAATGTGGAATGTGGCACCGCCATAATGGAGCTTGAACCAGGAGGCAGAGCATACCTTAACATGCCTGGTTTGGAAGTTCAGTCGTCTTAGAGCCCACCATCTGCGCAGATACGCTGTGCTCGGTGCAGAGTGCGGTCCGCCCCGGTCCCGCGCCGGCGACAGTTGCCAACGAACAGCCGGCGGCCGCCTCCGGGCTGGCGGAGGTTAGGGGAGGAGAGGCGTGAGGGACGTGCGGTCAAAGGAGATACTCCTGAAACGCTATTGATCTTTAAAATATGAGTTCTGAAAGAAACGAGATGCGAAACCGCGGGCTGTTGATCCGCTCGACCCGACCGATAGTTCCGTTCACATCCCGCCAATGTGCCATATTCCCTTCAGATGCGGAACTGCAGGATCAGGACTCAGACTGCGCGGTGAAATTTACGCATGCTTCGCTCACCTCCTGCTGCGTAGAAAAGGAAACGGACAACGCATTGGCGTCGTTGAGGTACCATTAGATGTAACGGGCCGTCCATAGACCACTTAACGTGTATTTTTACTTATTTCTCTCCGTATAGCGATTTTCGCCCATGTATAACGTCTGATGACGTTTTGGCCGACTCTTCCCACCCCACCCCCAATTGTGGTACGTAGTTTATTGATGGCCATAGGCGTAGTTTATTGATGGCCATAGGCGTAGTTTATTGATGGCCATAGGCTTAATTATGAACTCCGCTCTCGAAAGGATATTTTCGTATTCAAAAGTTATAAAATACAGTGATATTTAAACTAGAATTGGAATAGCAGCCGTATCGGATTATAGAAATCAGTCACATTGGAATCTTTTAAAGTTGACCAAAGGTTTGAGAGTGGTGTCAGGTTGAGTCGGGAACACCGGAAGGTGGTGTGATCTCAGCGTTGTGCTTTGCACTTTTTATAAACGACCTGCCAATGGGAATCTCCTCTCGGGTTCTTATGTTTGCCGACGACGCAAAAATTTACCGGAAAATCTCACGCCAAGCGGACGCTGATGCCCTTCAGCAGGACCTATCTCATCTCTGCCAGTGGTCAAAAATTTGGAAACTGAAACTAAACGCAGCTAAATGCAAATCATTTCGGATGACACTGAAAACTAAACCACTGGCAACAAATTATACCATTGGAAACACTGTGCTAGAGCACGTGGAGCAAATTCGTGATTTAGGCATAATTCTGGACACAAAATTGACCTTTAGGGCACACATTGACCAAACTGTGAAGAAATCAAATCGTGCGCTGGGCGTTCTCATTAGATCCTTTCAGAAGGCCAACCCGAGAGGATACCTCAACGTTTCATCTGTTTTAACTTCATACTATGCCTATGTGCGGTCGAACATGGAATACTGTAGCGTTGTGTGGAACGGAGCTGCTGTGTCGCACACCGAGCGATTGAGCCGGGTAGAACACAAGTTTTTAATATGGCTCAACTCACACAGTCGCCACCCATCACCATCACTGGCCTATGTAAACCTGCTCAAACACTTTGGGGTTGTTTCTGTAGCAGCTAGGCGAAAACAGCATGACCTCATGTTTGTCCGAAACATTCTGAGAGGGCGTATCTCTTCATCATCTCTTCTCGCGGCATTCTACTTGCATGTCCCATCTCGTGCTACCCGTCAGCAACCACGAACCCTGCTGAAAGTGCCGTATGCAAGGGTAGGCACCGCCAAAGAAGGCCTCTTTACGAGACTTCCGAGGCAACTGAATTTATTTTTACAAATGTGCCCGACAGTAGATGTTTTCACGGATGCCTACCAATCATTTCGGTCACAAGTTAAAGCCTATGTCGCCTCTCTGTAGCTTAGCTGTTCTATGTACCAGTGATGTACCCTATGATGCGGATAGATTTTAGTGATTTTTATTGCTTTTATTGTCTTTTAGGAACTTTTACGGCTTATTGTCTTTTAGGGACTTTTAAGGTTTTATTATATTTTATGTCCTTCTGTTGTCTTTTATGGTTTGTATTGCCTGTGTGTATTCATAGGTATTATTTGATGCGCTACTTCCTTTTTAGGTCATTTTAATTAAGGTCTTGTAGCGCTTCTGCTTTAATGCTGTGTATGTACATATTGTTCAATGTTTTATCTCCTGTACTTCGCCGTTTATTGGGGCCATCCCGTAGGTGATAACTCAAATAAATAAATAAATAAATAAATAAATAAACCCGCTACCACCAATTTCGCAACATAACAATCTACTGACTGAGGTAATCGGGCGTCCTGGTTCAGGCGCGTCTATGGAAACATATACATATAAATGAATCATTAGGTAAATGAGCAGCGCATTCCACTGAGAGATGGAGTACCCAATGGCTATGGGGTGGTGTCATCCCGTTGTTTAAGTGTCGTCACCAAAACAGGCTGCAACTATTGACTGTTGCACGCTGTTGGCAGCCCTCCGCCGCTGCGCCCTGGTAGTTCTTTTGGTCGGCCGGCAGGGGGTGAAACTGCTAGATATGCGCTTCGCATCCATTCGGATGCCTTCTGGTGATAGAGCCATTTCCATTTTATTTCCAGGCTAGTGATACGAGTAATATTGTGAAACCATGAACGGGAGAGGCAGTGACAGATTTACGTAGCTTGCTAAGAATAGAAGGAGGGGGCTAAAATTGCTGAGGCTATTTCTTAATCAAATGTTATTTTATTCTAGTACTTGGGGTAATCACCCCGTTCAGACTATTTTTTTGGGGGGCATCCCTGGAAGCGCTTCCGCTATTTAAATGGGTGGATCGGCTCCGAATTTGTTTAGGTCTTTTTGTCGAAACTCATAGTTTCAATGTTCAAAGTCCGTCGCTACCTAAGCAGTATGCATGTTTGGGGAGTTGTTCGGGTTTTCTGCTCCTTGATTTTACTTTTTTTAAAACTCACAATTGACTGAGAAATGATCATTCCCCGCGGGAACGAATCGTTCCTAAGTCACGATTCGGGGGGCTGATTCACTGCGATTAATGGGATTTAGGGCATAAGATGCAACTAAAACAGTTAATATTATTATCAAGATATCTTAGTGTCTCGAGGGTATACCTCCGGCGTAAAACGAGTTAGATGGCACTCCCCCAAAGTAGCAGGTTTGACACATTCCAGGCTTGCATTCTCTGGAACGCCTTAAATCATCATTTTTCAAACAGCGAGAATGTTGCTTGCTCAAAGGACTCAACAGTTTGGCTGAAAAGGTTCAAGAGAAGTTTTTGTTAGTATCATTGTGCGTAGTTTTTTTCTAGATGACATGTTCTCAATCACCGCTTTTGATTTTGAGCCGCACGAGCAGCCGATGTCCATGTCATTAAGCCAAGATAGATACTTCCGCATGAGAAAAGTATCATTCAAAACTTGTGTATCGGGCTTTCTGTCCGATGATGATTTACGTCTGAAACGTTGCATCTGCCTCATTCCGCCTGTTTTGTCTGATTTTTGTCTTGAGCCGTGCCGTTATTTATATTTGCTTTTAATGCTTTCTCTATGTGGTACTTTGTGCTTCTTTTGCTTGGTGCTTCTTTTTCTCCCTATTCTGGTACGTTTTGTGACAAATTAGTACCTATTTTTTATCATTTCAACCTTCGCAAGTTTGCACCAGCAAAACTACGTTCTATTAACACGCGCACTGACGCCCCCACCCCTGGCTGTTCTGGAGTCAGAATGAAACGGTGGCACGTAGCGCCGCCATACTAACTTAAGCCAAAATTTTAAGGTTAGGTCGTTTCAGGTCAGATCACCTGCGCAGCTCAAGTGACCTCACAACAAAAAAGTTTAAAATAGCAGAAGTCAGAACAGGGTGAACCTATACGATTGAAACTCATATCACATAATGAGCCAACCGAGTTATACAAAATACATTCCGGTATTTTTATACCGATGACCTAAGGTCCAGCCAAGTGCGAGCCATGGCCTCTCCTTTGGAAATACATGGAAAATGGTTTTAACTGAATAACGTAATAATTGATGGTGGTAGAGCATTTATTCTAACAATATTATGTTTGGCTCATCCTTGTGGTTCTAATGATAAGGGAAGTCCGTGCAAGAGTACGCACTTAACTTTCTACGGGCTTTCACTTTTCTCCTACAAGTCTAACAGCTAAAATTTGTATGTGGTTGTTTAGCCTTAAGAATTGTCTATGTATAGTCCATGTTTCAACTGGATGTCTCTGAAAGGAACTTGCCACGAGCCCATCCAAAATAAAATGTCACGTGCGTACTCTTGCCGGAGTGGGTCAGTAAGAGTACGCAAGAAAGGAAGCTGGAGTACGCATTGATACCCCGCTGTGCTTTAGGTGCATAGGCCATGTCGCGAAGTTTTTTGTCGCCAAACTAGGCGATTGCATGATTTTATATCGTTCTGAATATACAAGAACTATGTTGCAACGTTTGGCTTTCCAAATATGAATTGCAGACTCTGGTCCGAGTGAAAATTAAATTTTCCTATCTCTTAAGCATGCGCACTCTTGCCCAATGGTCTACTGCGTACTCTTGCCGGACATGCTCCCTTGGGAAGAAAGTCTTCATTAACATGTTGGCAGGCATTTTAGCGTGAGCTCCGGTCCTGGAGCACACTCCTAGCTCAGCCTCCTTACTGATGATAGACCGCAATACAATATTTTTGATAATAGAAGCATGGTCTACAAGTTTACCCAGTTAAGAAATATTACTTCAAGGGTGCCCAAACATTTATTTTGCTCTGTACTCCCGCGGAAAGAACAGGAGCACGTTGAATTTTGGTGTGCAGCCTAGGCACTGACCCTGCTTTTTTATACCAGGGTATCCACCATCTCAGTGGTTGCTAAGTAACCAAAACAGCTGCTGCGTACTCTTATCTCCTGCGTACTCTTACCCGCCCTTACCCAATGCAATATTGACCTAATTTGAGCTTGATCTGACTCAGGTCAGGTAAAATCCTTGATTTGACTTGGATATGACCTAGCAAGGTGGTATACATCATTCAGGCGTGTAACTTTGTATACTTTTAGGGGTGCGCGAGCACCCCTAAAACTTTTGAAAGCACCCCTAAACTTCCAAAAGCACCCCTAAAACTATTCTGCGACGTTCTAATAGGACATAATGTCAGGATTATGTAGCAATTAAATAATAAGTATCAGAGATTCGGAGCTCTCTTGTAACTATTCATCTGGAGATAATGTCGTGCTTAAAAGATTACTTAAGTGATCTGAAGATTTCATATGACCGCACGAGGTCATATTTAGACGGTGAGCCGCGGGAGTAACTGTGGAAATTAGGTAGCTGCCACTTGCGACCAAAGCCGAAAGAGCGCATTTTCCAAAATGTTAATTGCCGTGTCGCCGTTGTCTCAGAATCAGTACCATCGAGTGCACTCGTCGTTTCCTTGATCATGTCTTCCAGACAGAAAAAACAAAGTTCGCTGCTGGACTTCTTTTCCAAAATGCCATAGTGCATGCTACAATTTATTTCTGAATTTATTTAGGCTCTATGTAGATCAGACCTGTCCATAGCTGATATACGTACCAAAGGAGGGCCAAAAAGCAACATGTGGTAGCTGTGCATCTATTGGAACTTGTTTAGAAAAGGAGGGAAATCAGGGCCAATATCTGGGAAACGTAGCTTGTGCTTAACCCTCGCCCGTCCGAGAGGAGCATCAATGGTCTCCATAAGGCTTTTTAAGGATAGCGGATAAATGGCGGCGCTGCACCGCCGTATCTTTCATATCTCTTCTTTGATCAATTCTGCATCTTTAAAAAATCAAGTCTGGTAATGTTAGGTCAGGTCATCAGGCCAAGGCAAGGGACTTCATCTAAAAAATTAGGATTGCATTTATGCAATAAGTAAAGTAAAGTTAAGTTAATTATAAGTAAGAACACGTTTAACCTAGCAATCCGACACTTAAAAACCATTATGGGCCTACCGGGTGCTGCAAAATATATTCCGGGTTTTATGAAATTGGTGATATACCTTGTTAATTTACGGGCGACCTCTTCAATAAAAATACATGATAAAAACTGTAAAATAGCTATGTTTTGGCTCATATTGCTTAATCCTCGTCCTTCGGGTGCCGATTCGACGCCCCTCGTTATTTTTCGTGATGACACAAAAAGTTTCGTTTAGCCCAATGCTGCGTGGGAATTGTAAAACAAAATTACTTAGACACATCTTGACCAAATTTTAAGTGAATATCATGTCGGGTCACCGAGTTATGACGTCATTTCTATGCCCATGTAAGGCAATTTTGGTCCTAAAAATAATTCTGAAAAACCGGGCGTTACTCAGCTTCTAGAAGAGCTAGATCAGATTTCTAAACAGAATTCGAAGGCTCCTGAAAAGGCAATTTGGAATACGCCATCTATTTTGAGGTCAAGTCCATGACGAAGGCACCAGGGGTCCCCAAAGGTCAGCAAAGGTTACCGTTTTAGAAGCTCTTGTTGGCTATACTCATGGACGGGACAAGGTGCGGCAATGAATTTGGTATCATAGTGACGAGCGTCACCCAAGGATTCAATGGTATGCGACCTCACTTCGACCTTGACCTAAGATTATGTTAGATGGTCTAAGGCCAAGGTCACGCGTGACCTTGCAAGGTCATGCCGCATACTGCGGAACTCCTTGGGTCACGACAAACACATTGAAACCCTGGTTCTAGGTCTATTGATTCCCGAATCATAAGGATTTTCTAAATGTGTCAAAATTTTCACCGTTTTGTGACCTCACCAGGTTACTAGTTAACCTAGGGTAAACATAATTGTACACTGTCGGAGAGTTCAGGTCTCGGGCAACAGGCCGTGCTTTACCGCGTCTTTCCAGCTTTCTTAGTTTTCAAACGGATGAGGGTCGAATCGATCCCCCGGTAGGGCGAGGGAGTAAAATACCTCCAGTAGGGCAAGGGTTAAGAAAGCTTCCTGTTCTCGTAATATAAGTATATTGGGCCACCCCAAAGGTCCAACTTGACATGTTTGCAGGAAACCTGACAACTTCGCTGGACAACTTGGCAGGAAATTATAATAGAGATTTCACTTTGGTACCATTTCGCTTAGCTTGTCATTACGAGTCGATTGGTATGCATATCGATTATTTCAGACAAGACAATGCTCTTGACCTGACCTTTGGTTAGGTCATTCTTAGATTTTGACACAGCATGTTCATACCATACATAATTTGATTCGCCTACGTTATGGTTCTAGCTTAACGCAGTTTTCGACCTCAGTTTGGCTATTAACCCGCGCCCTGGTGGGCCTCCGAGCCACCTTAGCCCTGGTGGGTGGGTGGGTGGGGGGGGTGGGGGGGTTTGAACGCCTGCCCCTCGAACTCGGCCCCTACGCGGGATAGCGCAAAACGCGAAGGCTGGTGGATAGCTCATAGAAATTCAGGAAGAAACTATATTAGTTCTTGTTAGGCTCAGGTCAATATTGAGGTCATGGCACGTCAAATAAAGTGGCATTTTGAGTATATTTTTTCGGCTCTAGCGTCTGAAAGAGTTGAGTTTTAGAACCATTTTCTAGGCACCATTCGTTTCCTCTAATCACGGCGAATCGAATGATGTATAATATGATCATACTAGGTCAAAACACAAAAATTACCTGACCTCAGGTCAGGTCAAATTCACTTCTTTATCTAGCCTAGTCAATATGCATATCAATCGACTTGCAATAGCAATCCAAGCGCAATGGTATCAAAATAAAAGTTGTACCATCATTTCATGCGAAGTTATTGACCTAATTCTGAAAACTGCTTGATTAGCCCAGATGACCTCTCAGCGGTCATAGGTCAAGAATTGCAACATGAACCTGAAAAGGGGCCCAGTATACTACGATTTGGAGAATAGGAAGGTATTCTCAGCTGCATCTACACAAATACGGCCTAATTTCGGTTTTCCCCATGTATTTCCAATAGAGAGGCCATGATCCGTACTTGACCTTAGGTCATCGATATGGAAAATCCTTTTGGCGGCGCTGCCGTTTTTCGTGCCACCAAAAACCCCAAGGAGAGTGTTCAAACACCCCTACCCCGGGGCGAGGGTTAAATAAGTGTTCAAAGCTTTGTTAGTTCAAGAACAATGTAACACCATAGATAGGCTTTAAATGGTGGTAAAATGCAAACAATAACACTAAATAGATAGCCGTTTGTCTGCGCGCTAGTTTAAAAAGACACCAAAAACTCCTGGCATGACCACGTTTGCAGCTTTTCGAGCTGTGACCTTTGATGAGCAGGAAGCTTGACACGCGCCCCGCTGGGGTTCCTGGCATGATGCCCCCGCTGGGGGGGGCGAATTTCGCCCCCAGCGGGGCGCGTGTCACTGGCGGATCCAGGGGGATGGCATTTGGGCCATACTCCCCTCAAACGTTCAAACCAGGGGGCCAAACTATTTTTTTATCCGAGGGGGAACAGTGTGGAGTGCAAATAAGGCAAGAAAGAAGTCATTAGAGATGTTTCGACAAAAGTGTTAGCTAGTTGGTTAAGGGCTTTTTATAACGCGTTCTGTGCAAAGCACCTTTGCCCGCGTCTAAAGTGTGTGGGAGAAATTTGTGGGAGGGATGTTTACATTAATGTCGCAGAACAAAGGTGTAAGGACAAAAGTGTAAGGTTTTTACCCCTTTTTACGCTTTTCATCCCCTAACACTGCCAGTATGCTATGGGTTGGCTAGGAAAAAGCACCCCTAAAGATTTTCACAAAGTTACACCCCTGTACATCATTCGATTTGGCTTGCTCCGAGGATTCCAATGATCTATATTGTTTTTTCTATATCTCTAGTCTTTACTAGTTCAGACGTAATGACTGAAAGCCTTCATTTACATGTTATCGCTATGGTGTCATGCGACAGGCTAAGGTGACGGGGAGGGATTACCCACTCACACCCCCCGTTAATGCGAAGGTGGCTCAAACCCCTGTCAATGCGCATGTTTATGCTATGCTTTTCGTTTTATGTTAAGGTATTTTCTACCGGGGATTCTTTTGATATGTTTTTGTAAGTCATATTTGATCACCAAAACATTTTAAGGTTGTTTAATCAGAATTCATTGGCTCAAGGACTTTTGGAGGTGGTTCTAAAATTTTGTCCTGTGTCGGCTCCTTAACCAGAAAACTGCACGGTATTCGCCACACTATCATTTACTGGACTTCATGGTTATATTAGTCGATTTTTTTGTACAAAAACCTTCTTTTTTGCAACGTTTTGAAGGAAAAATTCAAAGAAAAAAGAAATAAAGCAGGTATACCTGATATTCGCATCGCAGTAGGAATACATATTTTTTAATTGGTATAGAGCCTGAATTGTCGGGCTATTCCCTCGATTTTCCAAAAAGGAGTAATGGTGTAATAAGTCTGGGAACTTCTGTCCGAACAGCACCATGGAGAAAGGCTCGGCGGCACATTCTCTGGTCTTGCCGTGCCGCTGTCATGGGAAGGAATCGATGCCTCTGTGTCAGGCAGACAGCGTCCAGGTAGATTAAGCTCCGCCCACCTGTCATGACAGCCAATCAGCTTAGCCGGCAGTCCGTGCGGCGCCAGTGCACGGTGGGGGGCGTGCATGTTGCCAGCGTGGGACCATGCCGGATCCATTAGCCAAATGAACAACGGATCCCGTTCGTATGGACCGCGAGTGAACGGGGGCGTGTCTGAAATCGGATTTATGTTTACCTAGGTAGGTTATTATCCATTTTGCTACTTGCTGGTGTATATCATGGGCCTGGACTCAGTAGCATACCTAGGTAGGTATGCGGTTAGTATGGCACCCGGGCTCTCTAAGCTCTAGCCAAAGTATGGAATCTCGATATAAGGCTTGCTGGCTCCTGCACATGTGGGGTTAGACATCTCTCTCCGAATAAGAACATCACCAAAGCAAAGTGAGCACTATTTCTACCCTGAGGTCAGTTTGAACTGGATTGCGCAGGCCAGAAGAAATCATTGTGGATGTTTGTTCTCTTGAATACTAGTTAAGGGAAAAGACAACCGTAAGTTTCTATAATCTTAAATTGTATTGTCTCAATACCTCAGCTTTGATAAATCCTAACTTCAAATGTTAAGCATATTTAAAAGATTTCTGTATTTTTTCAGGGGTCCTGAAGAAGCCAAGCATTTATCCTGAAAGTAGTGGACAGACGCGGCTCAGCGAGGATATGGAGGAATCTCAGACGAATCTATAATCCAATCAAGAACACCCGAAGTGGCTTCAGTACCAGCAAGAAACCTACAGCAGATCGACAACTTCGGTTCTGCAGCGGCACATTGTTTTCCATGTCTCCTTGTCATTCTTTCGCGCCAGTCTAATAATGGACACTGGACGGAGAACTGATAAGGGCGTGTGGAAAGCATTTTCATCGATACTGATGCCCTGCCTCCAAAGAAATGTCTGGCGCAAGATTCACTGAGAGGCTGGTCCAACAGAGGAATTGTCTACGTGGAATCCAGTGAAAGGTGAGTGTTGGGAATAATCGGTTCTGGCTCATAAGGTATGGATGTTATTTTAACGTTTTTTTATTTCCAACGGAGTGAGCTTGCGATCGACAGCGAGCAAGCGAACATCGTCATACGTGCAGGACATTTTCTATACAAACTGGGGAATATGTTTTGCCTCAAGCCTCCCCAATTGATCTCCAGTCGGTCTAAATGTCCTTCGCTGAGGACTAGTGCTCTTCTGATATTAAAGAGCTATAAGTTTGATCTCGTTCGAAAAAGTTTTAATACCCCTCGCGGAAGACCATTATGACGGTTAAGCTAGGTTCATTGTTCGAGAAAGAAAAAAACATGCCTAGTAAAGAAAAGAGAGTCCTTTTGACTGCAAATATGTCCCCTTCGGGCTCTTCCAGTGCCGTTTTCCCTATTTGGTCCTAGCAAATATATCAGATACGAGATATATCAATTACTCGTATGTGCTTCTTTGTTACTGAAAAAGGGAGGTATGGCTGGTTTAGTCTATGATGTGTTGAAGTCTAAATGTGTGAAAAAGTGCCTAGAAAGCGTTTTAAAATATAGCTGGCACCACACTGTATCCAAGTTCCAGTTTTATAACCTTTGTGGCTGGGTCCCTGCTCAAACTATTTAGTCACGACAAAAAAATTTCTACTAGTAATAATTTCATATTGCGAATAAAAACCGTCGGTTATTAAGCAACAGTGCAATTTTCCTGCACCGAGGCTCGGTCTTCTGATCTCCGGAACCACAAATATTCTCCACCTAGAGTTTCGTAGGGTTTCACCTAGCATTGTGTTGTCTTTCTCTATAAAAGTTCTCATACATTCATGTTTGAATCCACTGTTTGTAGCTGCAGCCGTGCTTAATCACGTGCGACAAGAATGGCACCACAAAAATGTTTCAAATGATGGAAATGCTGGCTGAGAAAGGGACTCCTGTGATACAGTTTATATGAGGGGACAGTCCACAACTTTTGATGATAATACCATAATGTCTCTTTGTGAGATTATTTCATGTATGTTTGTTGTGTTGGAAAGTCACTAGGCCTGCCTTTTGCATGCTGGAGGAATTAAAACGTACCTAAAGAAAGTCGTCGGCATCCTTTGCTTCTCCAGGATTTTTTCATCTTACCGAAGTGGATGATATTGTTGACTGAAGCCCAAAGACAATTCATCCCTACTTCTGACACTTTTTTCTAAATTCTATTTCCACCTCTCAAAACTCAATTAAGTTCCAGTTATTTGGGTGCGCTTCATGCGTCGAATTTTAGCCATAGGCGGCGGAACAGGGGGAGCACCGGGGTCCCGTGCCCCCCTTGGTCGGACCAGGGGGCACCACCATTCAGGTGCGCTCCAAATCGACGAAGATAGCAACGAAGCAGTGCTTGGTCCGGACTTTCTCAAAGAAACTTGGAGTTTGTAACCTTTTTCACGGAGCCACGAAATCTAACAGCAAATCACTTCTGTTTGTTTTCCTCAGATATTATAGCATTGCATATAGAATCATCAATCTCACTGTGTAGTGTGAACTCTCCCATGACCTGAGGTGAATCGGGACGTGATCACTGAGGATGATAGGCGTTAAACTTTAGCTGTCGTTGACAAGGCAGGTGGTCTGAAGTAAATAACTGTCCGGTGAAAGTATATCAGACACAAACTAAGCTGTTTGCATTGTATACCTATGTGTAGTAAAACGGGTAAAGCAAAATCCGTTTTAGAAAAGCAGGTTTCGGCCCGTTTTCTTTTGAGTAGGTGTAGTTGCTGAATAATATCAGCACATTTAGTTTTTTAGAATCACTCTTCTCCTCTCCAAAAACCTCTCCAGAATGATAAAGTTTTGCGTAAATTCTTCTTCATCATGAAGATAATTCCGGTTCATTTAAAATTCTAGAGAACAACCTTTGCATGGGATTTTGAATGAAATATACATCACGTAGAGGATAGACAAAACCCTAATTCATGATTTGCTTATCCAAAACCATGCAGTTGCAGATAGAAATGGCATCATGAGCGCAAAGGAGCCCCTTCCCGGGGCTTTCTGCTCTCTGTCGAGTGGTGTCCAGGCTGGGCGCGTGGTGGAGACGAATTCTGACTGGATTCCGCGGTGAAAACCTTCGCTGCTCCACAAAAAGACAACTTTCGGAACTAGCAAGATTTTCATTCAAGGATATAATGCACACTACATTACTTGAATTGACTAATTATCTTTCCAGAGCGTGTATGCCGTGACTTATAGCGCTGCCCGGTTGTAAGGTTCAGTATATTCCTTGCTCTTTGGCAGAAGTGTCATCCTGATGGCTCTGTTTTCTTTCCATTTTCTTCATTTTTTGCAGCGCGATTCCTTTCAGTCTTCTTTCCATATGTGGATATCATGATTTTTTCATTATAATCTAATTTTTTAGCACTAGGCCATTCCAAGGGCAGAGGCTCGACACCAAAAATATCGATGCGTGAGAGGTACTGTAGTAAATTGGGAAAAAATTGGCAACTTGCACGGTAGCGTTGACGCGGTATTGCTGTTGTCCACACGTGTGCAGCAGGAACGTGACAAATGCAGCTCCATAACGTGACAAAATTGCAAAAACTAAAATGTATTACTTTACAAGTTTACAAATATTTCAATACCTAAAGACCTGAATGTATATTGTCATACACGCAGAGTTGTGCGTTTCAGAATTTTCTTGAGTCGACTCAACTCAACTCAAGTGCTGAGGGTGGTTGACTCAACTCCGACTCAACTCATGATCAAGAGTTCAGTGAGTTGACTCAACTCCGACTCAAGGCTAAATTCATCCAACTCAACTCTGACACGACTCACGACCCAACTCAACTCAAACTTCGACTCGTTTTCAAAAGAAAATAAATAAATGATAAATAGAATTTTTAAATTAAGAAATAAATCAATCAACCAGCAAAAAACGAGCTGTTCAGAAAGTCTGACACAAAGCGGAAGATTAATAGAAGCAAAATTAATAAACTGGCATTCAAACATTGGGTAAAAATTAGCCAGCAACCATAAATAACTTTTTAATTCTTCCAGACTGTCACTGCCCAAAAAATATACCACATGTTGCAATTATTTCTAAAAGGAGCATTGCATATTAAACTTGGTAAATGGAATGGAAAGGAACCTAAAATGGCTAAGGTTGCACCAGCACAGGCAAAAGTTGAGCCTCCATATTGTCTTAAGGTCCAAGCTGAAAAGCATGATATAAAATGTATTTGTAGGGATGGTATAGGTATTGTTTTTCTGTTCAAGAACGATGCTAGAATCAGAAATCAGAATCAGATATGTTTAGGCAGCGATCCACACATGTTGTGGTTTTTCACACTGACACGTCAGAAAAACACAGTGGAGGATATCATCATTAGAACGCACGCGCAATTCTAAATTATCTGTATATTGATGATATGCCAAATACAGTTTGCTTTTCGAACTCACAAGCATACATGGCGCGGTCGGTAGTATGAATACTTATATGAATTATTAGGTAAAACATAATCATTATCATCCACTCATTATCATGGCGAGCGAGTCCATGAGACTTCAGTCCTGCGGACGACCGATGGAGGCAGACCTCTCGGATGCTCCTGTCGCTGTGGATCCCTCGCCATCTCCAAGCGCTGTGGACACTGCGAAGTTGCTCGAAATGATGCAGCAGCAGCAGACCAACCTTATGATGGTGGTAAAAGAGCAGCAACGCATGCAAAATGAGTGGCAAAGACAGAGTCTGGAGCTATTGCAGGCGAGTGCTGGCGGTGGCGATCGTAGGCAAGCTACGCAGGTAGGTGCAGATTCGCATGGCCACACTACGGTCCCATCCAAGATCCCGTCCTCTTCGTTGCCTGAAAAGGCCACCTACAGCATGTCCTTGCAACAGTGGAGGATATGGAAGCGGGATATCCTGCAATACGCTCAGATGGCAGACTGGGATAGGAAAACTACGGTGATTAATCTACGTTTGCAGTGCGATGAGAAAATGAAGCGTGTCATCGAAGCGGAGCACGGCGATGACTGGGTGAATCTGTCGCAGGGTGGGGCGCTTGCGGCGATAGAGGCAATTTTGAGAAAATCATCCAACCCAGCAAAGGAAAAGGAAAAATTCCATCGCTTACATCAACAACCTGGAGAGTCGGGGAAAGAGTTCCTGCACAGATGTGAGCAGCAGGCTCTCGAGTGTGACATGGCATGTCCTCATTGTGAAGGAGATTTATCCGGTTGGTGCATTCGGGATAGAGTTTTGGCTGGTCTTAGGAGTGATGCACTGAAGCTTGATTTATTCCAAAACATGGATAAATATCCGACATTGAAGGACTTGGTCGCCAAGATCGAGATGTTTGAGGCCGCCAGCTCAGGGTGTGGTAGCAGCACGGGCGTGGAGTGCTCAGCAGCTACCGTTGCCGTAGTGGGTTCCGATGCAGTGCCAGTTTCTGTGACTGAGGCCATCGGTGGTGACGAGACGGTGCTCGCGGCCCTGAAGTCAACGTACAAAGGGGCGCAGCAGGAAAGGAAGAGTGGAGCAGGCATTTTTAAAGGAGGTCAGAAGCCAAAAGTCAGAGGTGATGCCACAAGAAACCGTCCTATGTCACAGGAAATCAAGTGTTTCAACTGTCGGGGGTTTGGTCACCGCCGAGCACAATGCCCAGTGCACCCAGGACAGAAACAAGTAACCTGGGGTGTGTCAGCGACTCATCACCTGCGGATTCGACTGTGAATCAAATCAGAGTCAAGTATCAGGTCCACAGCTTCAATGATAGCAGGTGCAAATTAGACGAGGTGCAGCTCATCGTGATACATGGAAATGACCGGGAGAAGCAGAGGTGTCCGGCAGTGGCGGACACGGGAGCCGAATGCTGTGTTGCTGGGCCGGAGCAAATGAAAATCCTCGGGCTGAAAAAGACTGACCTGGACAGAGCCGACGCTAGGATCCGCCACGCCGGTGGTGGCGCTCTCAATGTGCTTGGAATTAAGAAATGTACGCTGCAGCTGGCCGGCAGAAGCACGGTACAGCACATTCACTTCATTCAAGGCGTTGAGCGCTTGTTCTTGTCCATTGGTGCATGCAAGTCCCTTCACTTGGTTGACAAGAACTTTCCATACCACACACAGCATGGGCTGTTGACAGCTGGGGCAGTCTCTAATGCCTGAGAATCTGCCCAGCGTAATCTGCCAACACGGCCAGTGAGGCTGCCGTGTCAAGCAACGGAGGAGAACATGTCTCAGCTGGAAAATTTCCTGAGACAGCAGTTCGCCGGGACAACGTTCAACAAGGACGCTACCCCACTACTCATCATGGAAGGTCCACCTCATACCATACATATTCAACCTGACGCTGTGCCCCACGCCCGACACTCACCAATACCAGTCAGCAAGCACTGGGAGGATGAAGTAAAAGCGCAGCTCGATGAAGATGAGCGCAAAGGCATCATTGAGAAGGTTCCTGCCGGAGAGCCATCGGTGTGGTGCGCGCAGATGGTGGTAGTGCCGAAACAGAACGGCAAGCCGCGACGAACTGTCGACTTCCAGGAGCTAAACAAGTTCTGTGTTCGGGAGACTCACCACACTAGACCACCGTTTGATATGGTATCAAAGCAATAGAGACACTAGGTAAAGCTTTGGCCGGATTTAAACAATGGACCAATGGGTGCACAGTTTGACAGATATTGGGGGCGGGGCCTCTGGACCCGCTCGGGACCAGGCAAGAAGAGGACTGGACTAACTTAAACCTATTAAAACATTGAATATGAAAAATCGTCTCGTTTTGGATTTTTTAAACTCAATTGATAAACAAATATGTTGTCCAAAAAAGCTAAGACAAAGCAGTTTTCTTGCTGACTTGGTAACCGCGGTAAGGGGGTAAACGGTGCAAAGAAAGTGTCTTGCTGCTTATTGAACCCAACATTTTAACACAGAAAAATACATAATACTCATTATTTGGAGTTTGTTAAGCTATTTATGTATTTTTATTCAATTTTAAATATTTTTTTACACATTCTTGTAGAATTTTATGTGAGTTTATTATTAAAAAATAACAGGTCAAATGAAGCGAAATCAAGCCTCTAAATTTGCATCTTTCAAGATCAAGCAAGCGCGCGCAAGTCAATCGCGCCATTTATTTGCCGCCACATGTGCCCACCAATGTTAATTTTTGCTGTTTATTGCCGCAGTTCATAATCTAATGTGCGAAGGCGATGTATATTGATATTGCAGTGTGTGTGGTGTCTTTCTATAGCAAGTTTGGTGAGTGATTGCCAATATTTGCATAGTTACTTGATTGTCCAGGTGTGTGCTCATGGCAATTAATCGGACAGGGAAGAGTGTGATTCTCGTCCCTAGAAAGAAGCGATGGGGCTGCCGAAGAAAAATATTCTGGAATGAAGGGGAGGCCTAGGGAACAGTACTTGCTTCTGCACTACATAGAATACAACTGGAATATGCAGAGTTCAAATGTCACACTAAACATCCAGCAACCCTGCATCTGTTTCCTTCCAGCCAGGCAAGGTAAGTGGTCAAATTTCCCTTTCCATGCCCACTGACATGCTTTCTTGAGTAGGTAGGTATAAAATCCCAGTCTGCAAAGTATGGCAGCAGGGCAGACGAGTTGCACCAGCCATGTAAAATTCTCGTACCACCAGCTTCCAAAAATTCACACCAATCTGCCATATACCAGGGAGAAAAACGCACCCTTTCCTACCCACACAATGCAATACTACCTCTCTTAGTAGTTAGTTATAGATGAACTTTTATAAGGCCCCCTCCTGTGTCTTAAAAACCATTCAGCCATTATTTGTTTGGTATTCAGTGTCACCCTTCTGCACCAGTCTCGCAAATTCGTACCAGGTTGAAAAAATTGCACCACTCGCTCCTGTCTCAAAGGGCACTCACATCAACAAGATCTCGTCAAAAATGCCATACTTTGCACACTGGATAAAATCCATGTCCAGGCGCTCCACACTGAAATTGGATTTGTGAAGTTTATCTCAGATTGGGTCAAGTGGTAAATTAGTGTTAGTGGCTAGTTAGCAGTGTGCAGTAGTTTGGTTTGTCTGTCAATAATCTGGGGGTGGGTGCTGGCCGTGCTCCAGTCTGCAAAACATGGCAGATTTCGACGAGATCTCGTTGGGGCAGCCTCGGGGCAGACCTACCGATTTGGGGCAGCTTTTGGTCGAGCTCGGGGCAGAGGGGGGCTCTTGGGGCAGGAATTAGTACTTGGGGCAGCAATCAGTCCGGGTAATCACCGGAGGAAGAAGAAAAAATAATTAAAAGAAACGACAATCATCAGTTAAAATTGCGCTGGAAAACGTAATTTGTCTCAAAAGCGTCATATTTGTCGTCAAGCAAAATATGGTTTAAAAGATACCAAACAAAGGAATTTTTTCATTGATGTAAAGTGCCTGGAAGTGAATAAAAATTGAGGCAATGGACGCCTTTTGAAAGCTAAATTTATATTTATTTTCTAAATTTGTAATTTAAACTTAATTTTAGCTACATAAAACAATCTTAGAACTCGAAATGAAATTTCCCTGTCTGTAGTTTTTTTGCATCTCCTTCGCTATGTTTTGATCGCCAAAGGCCGGCAAATCCAGCCCCCTCCAAAGTTAGTTGGCAGCAATATACTGTTACGGCGTACAAATGCGACTGCTCCATAGGGCTTACGTGTTAAATTGCTCATTTTTAACCACGTGCTAGCCACAGCCTATGGCTGTTGGAAGAAATATAACGTCGTCATTGGAAGGCCTGTTCCCTGCCCTTTCCACTTTCCATTTGGTATTTTTATGTCAGATGTACATAAATGCCTAAAAAATCGATTTCCGAGAACCATGCAAATGTAAGCCGCAATTTTCCCGGCGTACACCCAGTACGCCGGCGGTCGCGTAGCGCAGCGGTTAGAGCGATGGTCTATAAATCAGACGATGGTGAGTTCGAATCCCAGTCTCGGCTTCCGCTTTTAACCACTGGGGTGGAGCACTGCGAGTGATATGGTTGTTTTTTTTACTCAATCAAGGGAGTGCTTAGAACTTTTCGTGAGCATTCAGATGTTTCACTACATGACCAAAGATAGAGCTGCCACTTTGTTATCCACTTGCCAAATTGGGAGAAGCGGACAATATGGAATACCAACGGGGCAAAGCAAGGAATGCCAGCAGTCATCTAATGATAATAATAATAATTGTCCGGCTTAATGACACACCAACAGCCAATAGAGGAGGCAGCATGGTTCCCTGTTTCGTTTTGAGTTATAATTCCCTTTCTGATCAGCCCCTGCTGATTTTTTGCATCATTTGGGGCGCCTGGACAATATTTTGGCTGTTAGCGAACCGTTTCGAACAACACCGACTAATATAACAATGATAATAAAACGTCATAGGCGGATCCAGGGGGCGGGCAAGGAGGGCACGTTTTCTCCCCCATGATCGACCCTCGGCACCCCCTGAAATTATCACGGCGCCTCCTGAAATGTCGCTTCCCACCCCTTCCCCCTCCCCCAGGATGCGAAAATCGGCACCCACCGATAGGATTTTGCGCTCATCTGATAGGTTTTGCCCGTCAAAAGTGGCGACCCCGGACCGGATGGCGCCCCTCCCCCTCGGGAAGGTGCCCCCCCGATCGGCAATCCTAGATCTGCCTATGTAAAACGTCACCAGGGAAAGGGGGAATTTCTGAAGTTGTCTTTGGTCAAATACCAATGGATGAAAAAGGCAACTCTGACCGAACTACTTTCTTAAATATAATAAACGCACGGATGAACTCTGGAAATTTTAGGACCAATACCTGTCCTCAATTTACCGTGTCTGCGTAAAACTGCGTAGATAGTGATAATCTGCAATTTTTACACGACGTTACTTTTTTGGATTTCCACGTCTGCGGGGAAAACATGATTTTTTAGATGCCTCAAATAAAGCTTTCAATATGTTTTTCATAAAGATGACACGGGAATTGTTCTATGTAGTTTGGCGATAACTTCGCTTTTTCACGAAGCGGCAAGAAACTCGACAAGAAAAGGAAGCAAACTTAGTCTTAAACCAACATCCAATCATCAAATTAGAAATATACTCGACAAAAATCTGAAGGACATTGGACAAACTCCCTGCATCCACCTGGGGCCCTGGACCAACCCTCCCTGGATCTGCCTACGTCAACCAGAATGCAAAAGTTCAGGCACCAGCGATTTTTTCACACTGCAAATATCAGCATTCAAAAGATACCATCTGAATGCAATATCTACTGATCACTCATAGGTAGCTTCCGTGCAGTGGTGGATACGAGGCAGAGGGCTAAGGCCTCAAGCCCCCCTCCATGTTTAAGTGCCTATAGCTAATGCATAGGCGGAGACTGATGATAATTTGAGTTTTAGGGCACTTCAGCTGGGGAGGCTATATGTGTTCGTCTGTAACGCATTACATCATTCCGTCATTCCAAGATTGGTTTTATTAGCTAGACTGGCATATACAGAGAGTGCATAGGCGAAGACTGATCTGAGGCGTTGGTGGGTGGTGCTCGAGTCCACTAGCCCCCCCTCCCCACCTCAAAATGAAGTCCTGGATCCACCACTGATTCCACGCAAGTGTATTGCCAAATGTCACAATGCGGTCTTCCTAGCATACACAATAATTATCCAAATATCTTCAATATTTGATTAACCACCCCACAACGCCGCCAATTGCTCCAGTAAGGACTATAATAACTTCCTCACACTCGTAAACAACAATCATAAAGTGAACAAACGAAATACGGCTCAAATACCAAACTAAATAGTTTGTCACTTCTTGCTTTTCAACTACATTTTATCGTTTCATGAGGAGATTTTTTTCGTTTTTAAGGACGTTTTTCGTTTTCTCCATTTGCGTAGTGTAGCTTGCCCAATACATTTCAATGGCGCAAACTTGTTTGCAGTGACTAAAAAATGAAAACAATTCATTAAAAAGTGTGCAGTGTAGTCAGTACTTGAAATTCTAAAAGAAAAAAGAAAAACCCCAGACCAGGATCAAAAGCTATAACCCACGCAGTACACTGCCAGAGACACTGCTAGAATGAGCAAAAAAAAATGAACGCGAAGGGACAGTGCTTTTGCCATGACAGTGCTGTGCAGACAGTGCTGTACTTTTGCCACAGAAAATCGGTGCAAAAGCACAGATGAGACGTGGCATGGTCTGTCCATAGACTAAAACTGTGTGTGTGTGAGTGTGTGTGTGAACTAAAACTCCATGTCTAGACCAAAGCTACAATGAAGGAAACAAAAAGGCTACGCACAGTGCGGATAAGGATAACAATTAGCTAAAAAAAATCAGGAAAGGGTAAAACTCAATGTTTCGGTCCAAGACAATTTTCAGGTGAACTACACCTGCATGCAACTATATGCATCTAGACAAAACTACATGCATCTCTCTTGCAATGCAGCTAAAAATGTGCACACACACAATCCCAACTTGGCAAGACTAATCAGCTTGGGGAATTGCACTTAGATTGAATTTCACTATGTCCAAGTGGGATACCAGTTCTGGTTCAGTACCCACAGACAAAATATTCAAATTTTCTGTCAGGAGTCATGCTATTCTGCCACCTTTTGCAGCTCCTTATAAACATATCAAATTTTGTACCTAGTCCTACCAAACTGTTTTTTCTAATCTATTTCTTAACTAATTTGTAACTTAAAGGCTCAGTTTCCATGGGCTAGAGGCGATTCAGATAGACCTGAGATTCAGGATACAGCAATCACGGTTTCGATGGCACTTTGGCTGGATACAAAAGGATCTGTAACCAATAGAACACTTCAATCTTGAATATGTCAACATTTCTGGTACACCATTCAAGTTTTCTTTCACTCTCCCTTCACAAATGTTTAAAGTTTTGTTTAAGGGTTGACTGTTCTGTTGATGAATTTTGTTACTGATTTTTTTCTGAAGTGTTGATACAATTTTGTTTTGTTTAGTTTTGTCTAATAAAAAAGAAAGTTATACCCTCTCCAGTCAACTCTCCTTTATCTCTGCACTGTAAGGGAAATCTTTACCATCACAATGCCAAATCCTGCCAGATCTTGTTGGATGTGGATTTACAAGAACTGGATTGAAAATGGTTACCATTGCCAAAAGCTCTAAGCATATTGATTGCATCCGAAAACTATGTGTGGCCACGCTCGACTATGAATGGAAACTGGGGACTATTTCTTACACCTATAAAAACAAGTACTGCAACTCAATAACCTACAAAGTCACTCTTAGAAGTTAAGCAATCTTGACAGCTGGAAATAGCTCACTGCTGGTACCCAAGACGCATCACATATGAAAGTTTTCACAAGTTAGCGTCTCAAGAAATCACACTTAATAAGTTTTTGGATCACAGCTGCAACAGGACCAGAAAAAATACCATTTTCTTTTCCACATCAGAAAGAATTTTTGGATTACTCAATGCTGCCTTGATATCAGAGTCCACATGTCACACATCTAGGAGAACACACCAAAAACAAGGAATGTGTTCCAGCGTAGACTACAATTGATGCTGCAGCCGCTCAACAAAAAACATAAACACTACTGAAACCTTGCACAGGTTTAACTGATTTCACCTCACTTCATCTCTATTTTGGTTTACAGAGTGCAATATAGCTGTTGCTAGTCTTCAAACTAAAGCAAACCAGGCAATCAGAGTTGTTAGGTAACCAAAATCATTCAGTGTGGAGTCAGAATACAAACTTACCTGCCTAGATTGAACTTTTGACCAAGAACTCAGGAAGGAAGAAAGGCTTCTCCACAAATTGGACTCCAATCACTTGTTTTAACAAGCTGCAAGAACTCACTCTATTTAGTGAGTTCCTTTTTTGGCACACAAATATGGCCCAACACGCAGTCAGTATCTTGACTCTTGAGAACAAAAATGCATTTTCCTTAAAAAAAGATAAAGGAGAGAGGGTTCAAACTGACTGCAATCAATCTCGGTAAGTTTTCGTAATTTAATTCACATCCGCTGCAAACCAAACTGTCTAATAAATAGCTTTGCAACAAACAAAATGCCCCCGATACCTAATTGTTGTCAATTTCTATTGAAAACTGAGTGAACAAAAAGCACAGAGTTTGCCGCTATTTTGGAGCGCCCATATTTAGTCTTAGTTTGGAAGAAATTTGGAGGAATCTACCAGTTTCTCCTAAATGATGGAGACAAAAATACATTTAATTTTCTTTTTTGAGCTTTTAGCTGTTGTTTTCATCACGTTCGAGACATTTTTTTAATTTTGAAGAGAAAATTGTGGCAATACAGCTATATTTTTGTATTTTTGATCCGCTTATCTAGCGGCTTGCACTACTAAACTTTGGTGTACCCGTCCTCTATTACCCTGGGCAAATCAATCTTGCCAGACACCTCCCTAGAACGAATGCCGGTCCGTGATGTGACGTCACATGGACGTAAGGGGATCTTTCTTCGCTTGGGTCTCATGAAAATATACCAAATTTTGAGATGCTTTCATGGAAATGTGAGAAAGCATAAGGAGAAAATGCGTTAGCTGTGGAAAAAATTATTATATTCGAAAATAGTTGTATATATTGATATATCAATTGATCGATTGATCGATTGATACGGCTTGAAGGAAGGGGCAAATGACGTCACTAGGGGAAAAACTTTGCTCGTAAATATACCTTTGAATAAAGGTATCTTTGAAATTGTGCATCATGAATGCAAGATAGCTGCTGTACGACGTGAGTTTCCATGTATCTTGAGTTTCCATTGCTATGGTACGTGGACGATCGTGAGTACGTTGTCGTCGTCGGGTCGTATGCACAGTTTTATTTTATTTGTGGGTGTGTTGATTAAAATGGATTAGATAAAACTTGTATCGGAAAAAATTACCCCCCCCTCGTTGGATGAGTCTGCCCCAGCCACCAAATATCTGCCCCAATTGGGGCAGGCTTTGGGCTGCCCCAAGCGCCTCGTAGAGTTGTCTGCCACGTTCTGCAGACTGGGCCGTGCTCTGTTGTATGCCATGGCTATGTTTGTGAAGCTGTCATAATACAGTGTGTTTATAATTATTTGGATGTTATGTTTTCCTTGGTTCCATGGTGATGCTCATTTATTCAGTTCCATTAGTTTAACAAAGTCAGATTTCTTTGTAACCTATTTGCTATGCTGTGGATTTTTGAAAGCAAAATATAATGAAAAATACATTGATATAATGATGGAGTAAAATTATGAAAATATGTATCACATAAATGTTGTATTTACTTGTGTCAGTGTTGGGGAAATGGTGGCCAAAATTTCCAGTAATAAGTATGCTCTCAATTCTGGGCACTGTGACCTGTAATTGAAAATTTTCCCTCCAAAACTGACAATGTATGTGGCAGCACCTCTGTGCTGTGATGCTTTCATATTGCTGTATTTTCTAGGGCTCATGAATAAGAAATAGTATATGCTTCAAAATCTGGTCAAATTGCAATCATTTAATTTTTCTTTAATCATTAAATAAGTTTTGTTAATATTTTATGCCTATTATTGAGCTGAAACCATGGGCATAGTATAGTTTCCATGCAGGAAGTGACACTCTACTCTTGCCTAATTCACTGAGGAAGAAATCACACTGCTTGAAGGTAGAATCTTGTATTAATTGATGATGTTGCACTTGCCTAGCAAGGTAAAATGTTGTAAACAACATAATTACTGCATTGGAGCATTATACCAGCTGATAATCCAGAGAACAAAATTATTTGTCCGGGCATTACGTTTTACATTTTTGAATATTACATTTTGGTGTATTTTGACTTTTGCAGAAAGATCTACACTTTCGTTGAAATCCTCACCTGCTGAAGCTGCTGAGGATCCACATCTTGGGCCAGGGTCATAGGCTTCAAGGTCCAGAAGTACCGGTACTGGACAAGGACTTCTTCCAGCAATTTTTGGCAAAGGACAACGCCGAGCGACAGCCTTGCCATGCTCTTCAGTGGGAGCACATACAGGTGCGGGGTAGCAAGTGTGTGTATCAAATTCCCATTCGCCCTCGTTTTTGTCTCTGTTTAACTGATACATGCAGGAGCGGACGCAGGAGTATCGTTGGGGGGAGGACGCGGGAGAAATCGTAAAGTTTTTGTTTCAGAAAATAAGTTCAAATTTTCGACATTTGTAGGACTGATGTGGACTGATGCGGACTGATTCAGAACGCGGGAGCGCACTTTTCCATCTGGTTTAAAGATGTGTATGATTGTTATGTCCCATTCAACTTGCAGTAACACAATTCATTGTATGACTATCGAGTGAAAGTTCAAACTTAACTCAAAGATTAGCATAGGCGGATCCAGGATTGCTGATCGGGGGCACCTTCCCGTGGGGGGTGCCATCCGGCCCGGGGGTGCGCCACTTTTGACCGGCAAGCCTATCAGATGGGCGCAAAATCCTATCGGTGGGCGCCGATTCTCTCATCCTGGGGGGGGTGGGAAGTGACATTTCGGGGGCGCCATCGACCTTTCGGGGGCGCCGACTTGCCCCCCCTGGATCCGCCTATGAAGATTAATAATCGACTGAAGCATCGTTAAGTGCGTGCCTAAGCTCAGGTCACTCATTCGAATAAACATATATTTTATTACTCTCGGGCATCGGGAACGTGGTAGTTGCTTTTAAACGAGTACTTTTTATCTCAGGTGAAGGTGCGGAAAAAATAGTAGGCGTGACTACCGTTGGTACTTAGCGGACCGTGGATCAATTGCTGGGATCGCTGGACTGGGGATGACTGGTGTGGAAAAATCTGAATTCAGAAAGGCCCGTTGTTTCCTAGTGAATAAAAAGAGATAATGAACCTTGCAGTGGGTAGGTCAAAATAGATTTTGTCAGTTTTAAGTATTGACCAAAGTGTGAAAACTGGATGTATTTTGTCTCAGGGTTTTAAGTTGAGAAACTGTAAATCACCGACTTGTGAATATTTTACAGAAGTGTCTGCTAATTGCTCGATATAGCGATATATGCGATAAAACTGTTCGCGTATGACATTTGCTCATCAGTCGATAGTTGTGATGGTGAAGTTAATAAAAAATCTCTCCCGTCAGGTGACTGGCCTGGAGCGACAGCGAGTACGCCCCGCAGCCCAGATGCTCAACGAGCGTGTCGGAAAGCGTCTGCTCCACCTATTTGGTCAGCGTTTCGCCAAGCAGGCTTAGTTCATCATCACCTGCGATAAGGTGTTCGACATCTGTAGCTCTCGGTGCATCCTTGACGGCAGGGCTCATCGGTCGGCGTTCGCCTTCGAGTACACCATCGTTGCTCAGCCACCTCTCTGATTTAGTTAGCGCGACTAAATCGGGACTCTTGGCGCGATGAAAGCCAGAGCAGGCTGCCCTTCCAGAACGGGTTCATCATATCCTTAACTGCTCTGCGAGGTCCCCACAGCATTATTAAGAACATCTACGGCGTCAAGTACTTTCTGACGTCACGGGTGAACCAGGACGTGGTGGAGAACTTCTCACAGGTCAGGGTCTTGGGAGCAGCCAACACCCACCCAACGGCGGTCGAAGCCAAGACTCGTATGATACTCTTGTTGATGGGGCCTCACCGTCCGTGGCCGTTGGTTCTCATGCCAGGCCATGGCCCGCTGGAGTCCCAGTCAGTCCTGCTTGATGAAAAAGAACCAACTCACCTGGGTGCGGCTTCCCTGCAGCTGGACCCTCTGACAGTCAGTACTGAAGAGCTTGACGTCGCTGCTGTGTTATGAGGTGAAGAGGTTGCAGCCTTACCCCGCTCCACATGTACAAAGAACAGGACTGACGGGATGAAGATGACCAGGACGCCGCCGCGGAACCAGCTGCTCCGACAGAAAGGGGCATAGACCAAACAAATTCAGGCAGGTGCTGGCTTACATGGCGGGCTTTATTGCTATGTAAAGTGTAGAGCTGTACAGCTCTCTCGAACATATCCCATCGACTGTACTTGTAGTAGATAATAGTGGGGATCTGGAGTGGTTGCCACGTCTTAGTCGGAGTGTTCTCACAGTACCAAATGAAAAGTGGCTTAGACAATTAAGGGAGCTAAATGTTTTCTTTTGTTTTGTGTTATCCGTGAACCTAGCAGCATGGGTAGAAAATCAGGAGTTATCCTCTGTTTTGCTTTTGGTATGCTAGTTAAATTCCCGGACCTTAATCAAAAGATAGCGCAAAAGTACGCGGTGACGAGGACTCACATGCGCGTTAGGTGTGCAAACTATGTAAGAATACGTGTGGAAATGACATCAGCACTACATAATTTGTGTTTACGGCGTTGTGATTTCGTTCAGTCTGTGTAAACCCTCCATTCTTTGTTCACACCCATCATGAATAGATATATGGGCATGGACTGCGAGACTATTTCAAAATGTATGCTGAGATGGTCCTGGTTTAAATTGTTTTTACCCGGGGGCAAAGTGCCAAAAGCTGTCCGGCGTGTTGTAAAAGGTTGTTGCACAGAAATGAAATCCCTGAATATTCAGGATCATGACCTTGGGTGGACAACCGATGCAGCGCCTACTCGTTGTCCGCAGGAGGTGCATTTGTCAAAGGATGCACGCGCAAAATCGGCCCTTGCCTCTTGGACTTAAACGGCTTATAACTAAGCTAAAAAGAACGTTGGTGGCAAAAAACATAATTGAATGTTCAAGCTCAAAATACACAGCTTCTACACATGTCGGTTTCTGTATTCTGGTTTGGTCCTATCACGTCATTTTTGGCACGTGCAGCTCCGCGAAAGTGGTGTACGTCAACACCCCTTCTGGCTCAAAACCTCTATCTCCGTATGGGTTAAGCGAACAGCCGTGAAACTTTGCACACATGTCGCTTAACATGTTCAGTATAATTTCTCCAAAAATTGTTTAGACACCTAGAAGAGTTATTGATATATGGCGGCATATCTCAGCGCGTGCAAATGCACTGTTTTCAAGCCAATTGGGGAACTTTGTCCGGGATGTTAGCTTCTTGCTTCAGTGCTGGTAACAACTGATTGGATAAGCAAATAGTTTCAAATGGTATCTTCCTGATTGAAATCAACCATTGTTCTCCATATTATATAGGAAAGTGCGCAATGGGTGTTCTGCCCAATACTCGAGCACGTGCAACATCACCTGAGGGACATCGTTACACCCCTTTCAGTTAAACTCAAGTAGATTAAAGTCAGTTCAGTTAACAAACACTGAATTTTGCAGATGTAATGCTGCACATGTTTGATATATCAACACAAAGTTTTGTGAGACTATAATGACTATTGCAAAAGTTATGGCCGTTCATCAAAACACATATATATGCGTGGTCCAATGCAAAATGTAGCGCACTGCAGTACCCTTATTGGCAGTGATGTTTGGGAGTAATTTTGTCCGCCTGTAGCTATTATGTGCTGCATTGCAGCCCCCGTCTGAAAACTGAAGAGGTATGCCGTGCACCTAAGCATATGTTCCCTGGTATGAACGGTAGCGCAGGGTACCCCGTGTTTGCCCAGTCTCTTCCATTGGAGCACCAAACCCTAGGAGTTGAGATAAAAAGATCATTACCCACATTTGATCTTCATAGCCCACGTGAAAAGATATATTACATGCAAATGCCAGACCATGCTTGATTCTGTCGTTAACAAAGGTGGACTTTGAACTTGTTTTCCTAAAAAAATTACCAAAAGAAATAGCGAGGGAAGCTTGCAAATGGCGAACTACTAACAAACACGAGAAATACGCCAGCGGACAATGCCGATATTGACCATCTCGTCAGTTAGGAAGTGAGACGTTGGCTTAGAAATGTTGAAATATATTATTTTCTAGGTCATCTCCAATAGGGTTGTGAATGAGGCACCGCAAAAAGTGAATCCACGTGCACAGGGTTGATGTATTGTGTACAAGTCTTACACGTGTAGCTCGAGGTTAGAATGAATTTGAAGCGATGGAATGGTGTGTTTGCTGGTAGACTTTGGGTCCTGAAAGATATTATATTGCGGGACCTGATTAAAAAATCATGATCTATTATATTTTAGCTGCGTTTTTTTGTAGAAAGCTCTGGAACCAGGATGCATAGCCTTAACAAATAACGTTTATGTTCTAGCAGCTCTGATGAGCGCAAAAATGCGACAAAAATGTCACTATTAACCGAGAAACGCAAGACAGTTGCTCAGCACGCCAGCAAAAAAAATGACTCGCAGTGATTTGAGTACAGAATATGCAGGGCGCATCATTTTTCAAGATCATATTGCAGGCAATTTATGCTAAGTTGAATGGGAGATAAGATCAAATTTCACAAAGGTTCGCCACGGTGAAGTTTTTCGAACAATATGCAATGGTGCATTATCAGGAAATTGTCAGTCAGAGAAAGAAGTGGCATCCCTGATATCAGAATTGGTATTTTCACGAAAAGACCTGTCCTTATGCTGACACGAAGCGTCTCTCTGATAATAAAAAAGCAAGTAGATACGCAAGTAAGCTAATCTGAGCCTCCCGAGTTGATAACGTGATTTCCTGAGCAGCTCTGGGGCCCTCAGCTGAGCTGGGCCCGCCGAGGCTGATGAGGACCCCTGAGCTGGTATGGGGCTCCTGAGCTAACTAAGTGCTTCCTTACTTGATCTGGTACCCCTGAACTGGTCGGGACCACTGAGCTAATTCTTTGTCCCCTGAGCTGATAAGGTGTTCCCTGAGCTGATCTAGGTCCCTGCTCTGTTCTATGGGATATGAGCTGATCTGGGCCCCCGAGCTGATAGATCTGGTGCCCCCTGAACAGATATGTTGCCGCCTGAGCTGAAATAATGCACCCTGAGTCGATCTCCTGAGCCCTTATTGTGCCTCCTGAACTCATATTATGCCCTCTGAGCTAGTCGGGTGCCCCCTGAGCTAATCAGGTGTCCTTTAAGCTGATCTGAGCCTCCTGGGTTGATAAAATGATATCCTGAGAAGGTCTGGGCCCCTGAGCTGGTATGGGGCTCCTGAGCTGATTAAGAGCCTCCTGACTTGATCTGGTACCCCGAGCTAATCTGGGCAACGTCTTGGTCGTTCTGGTGCCTCCTGAACCATAATTGTTCCTCCTGAGCCCATATGATGCCATCCGAGCTATTCTGATCCCTCTTGAGCTAATATGGTGCCCTTTGAGCTAATATGATACCCTTTGAGCTCACCTGGGCCTCCTGAGTTGAATATGTGTGTTCCCGAGCAGCTCTGGGCTCCTAACTGAGCTGTTTGGGATCCCTGAGCTGATAAAAGGTTCCTAAGCTGATTTAGTGTCCCTTACTTTATCTTGTCCCCTGACCTGACTTATAGGCCCTGAACTGATTGGAGGCCCAAGATCGGATCTGGCTCCTGGGGGTACCCTGGGCTGGTATGGGGCTTGGGGTTACCCTGAGCTGGTCTGGGTGCTGAGCCTGTTAGAGTTCTCTAATTTGGCCTGAGGCCCCTTGAGGTGATCGGGCGCCTTAAAGTGTTACGGGGCTCATTGAGCTGGTTCAAGGCCCTATGAGCCTACCTGGGGCTCATTAAGCTAGTCTGATAACCCCATCTCGAGGGACCACTAGACAAGCTCAGTACTGAGCTTGTCTAGTCTCTGGGCGAAGCATGAGCTGCGCTGGGGAGCTCTGGTCCACATCAGAGGTCCCTGAGCTGATCTTAAATAGGCAGAGAATAAGAATACAAGGCCAACTCACATAATCTCGGGATGCCACCGAGCTAGTCTAGTCCCTGGAGGCACAACTGGGGGGGCAACTGCTCTGAAGGGCTCTGATCCACACTAGGGTGCCCCTGAACTGATCTTGAATAGATGGGGAATAAGAGCACAATGCAAACTCACCTTGTAAAATGGAGTTTAGGAGGAATCAACCATCGCTAAAACGTCTTGTGATACTTAGGCACCTTTAATGATATACATTGACTACTATACTGGTGGATTCTAGGGAGTGGCGATAAAAAGGTGGCACCCGACTAGCTAGGACGGCATCAGATGGGTTCAGGAGGCACAATATGGGCTCAGGAGGCCCAAGATCGACCCAGGGTGCATTGGGCTCAGGAGGAAAAATTATGGTTCAGGAGGCACCAGATCGAATCCGGGAGCAGTAGTTCAGCTAATTGATCCTCGACCAAGAAGTTGCCCAGATTAGCTCTGAGTACCAGATCAGGTCAGGAGGCACTTAACACGCGCATTGACGGGGGTCTGAGCCACCTTCGCTTTGACGAGGGGGCGGGTACCCGCCCCCAAGATCTCGAGAACCACGGGAGGTAGCGAAAAACGGTAAACGGCGTTGGGTAGCCCATCCACTTCTCCATCGAAAATATTTGAACCATTTTTTGTCAGGTTACATTTAAGGTCACGAGAGGTCAAAACATGTAATAGGGATAACATGTAAATTAAGTTTTTCGGCCATTACATCTGAACAAATAAAGATAGAGCAAAACGACTTAAACCATATGAATCCTCGCAGCAATCCGAATCAAATGATATATAACTCCACCTTGCCAAGTCAAATCAAGGATTTGACCTGACCTGAGGTCAGTTCAGCGTCAAATTACAAAAAATGCATATCATTAGAATTATTAGAACTGCGAAGCCAAGGCGAGTCTAATGCAGCTAAAATTAACGCCCTATCACTATCCGTAACTGACTTATACAGTGAAAACAATTTTTCCCATGTATTTCCAATGGAGAGGTCATGCCTCGTACCTGACCTTAGGTCATCGATATAAAAAATACCGGAACATATTTCAGAGAACTCGGTGGGTGCATTATGTGATATGAGTTTCAATCGGATAAGTTCACCCTGCTCAGACTTATGCTATCTTAAAATTGTTTGAGGTCAGGTCAATTGACCTGTACTTGTGACCTGACCTGAGATGACCTAAGCCTAAAATTTTCACAGAAGTTGTAAAAATGATGAGGAAAAAGGTATCCAAAGTACAGCGGCGCTACGCGCCGCCGTTTTTCTGCTATCTCCAAAAAAACCGAGGGGTGGGTACCCGCCCCCCAGTCAATGCGCGTGTCAATCAGCTCAGGAGCTCCATACCAGCTCAGGGGCCCAGACCTTCTCAGGATATCATTTTATCAACCCAGGAGGCTCAGATCAGCTTAAAGGGCACCTGATTAGCTCAGGGGGCACCCGACTAGCTCAGAGGGCATAATATGAGTTCAGGAGGCACAATAAGGGCTCAGGAGATCGACTCAGGGCGCATTATTTCAGCTCAGGCGGCAACATATCTGTTCAGGGGGCACCAGATCTATCAGCTCGGGGGCCCAGATCAGCTCCTATCCCCTAGACCAGAGCAGGGCCTAGATCAGCTCAGGGAGCACCTTATCAGCTCAGGGGACAAGGAATTAGCTCAGTGGTCCCGACCAGCTCAGGGGTACCAGATCAAGTAAGGAAGCACTTAATTAGCTCAGGAGCCCCATACCAGCTCAGGGGTCCTCATCAGCCTCGGCGGGCCCAGCTTAACTGAGGGCCCCAGAGCTGCTCAGGAAATCACGTTATCAACTCGGGAGGGTCACATTATCTTACTTCGTATCTGCTTGCATTTTTATTATCAGAGAGGCGCTTCCTGTCAGCATAATGAAAGCTCTATTCGTGAAAATACCGATTCTGATATCAGGGATGCCACTTCTTTCTCTGACTGACAATTTCCTGATAATGCGTCATCGCAGATTGCTCGAAAAACTTCACCGTGGCGAACCTTTGTGAAATTTGATCTTATCTCTCACTCAACGTAGCATAAATTGTCTGCAGTATTATCTTGGAAAATGATGTGCCCTGCATATTCTGTACTCAAATCACTGCGAGTCATTTTTTTTTGCTGGCGTGCTGAGCAACTGTCTTGCGTTTCTCGGTTAATAGTGACATTTTTGTCGCATTTTTTCGCTCATCAGAGCTGCTAGAACATAAACGTTATTTGTTAAGGCTATGCATCTTGGTTCCAAGACTCTCTACAAAAAAACGCAGTTAAAATATTATAGATCATGATTTTTTAATCAGGTCCCGCAATTTAATATCTTTTAGGACTCAAAGTCTACCAGCAAACACACCATTCCATCGCTTCAAATCCATTCTAACCTCGAGCCACACGTGTAAGACTTGCATACAATACATCAACCCTGTGCACTTGGATTCACTTTTTTGTGGTGCCTCATTAACAGCCCCATTGAAGATGACCTAGAAAATAATATATTTCAACATTTCTAAGCCTAACGTCTCACTTCCTAACTGACGAGATGGTCAATGTCGGCATTGTCCGCTGGCGTATTTCTCGTGTTTATTAGTAGTTCGCCATTTGCAAGCTTCCCGCGCTATTTCTTTTGGTAATTTTTTTAGGAAAACAAGTTCAAAGTCCACCTTAGTTAACGACAGAAGCAAGCATGGTCTGGTATTTGCATGTAATATATCTTTTTCACGTGGGCTATGAAGATCAAATGTGGGTAATGATCTTTTTATCTCAACTCCTAGGGTTTGGTGCTACAATGGAAGAGACCGGGCAAACACGGGGGTACCCTGTGCTACCGTTTATACCAGGGAACATATGCTTAGGTGCACAGCATACCTCTTGAGTTTTCAGACGGGAGCTGCAATGCAGCACATAATAGCTACAGGCGGACAAAATTACTCCCAAACATCACTGCCAATAAGGGTACTGCAGTGCGCTACATTTTGCATTGGACCACGCAGGGGCGTAGGAACCGGTTGAAAAGTGGGGGGGCCAACCCCAGAGGGGGCCCACCTCAAGGGGGCCCCCAGCCCAAGGGGCCCATAAGTATGAGCATTTTTAACCCATTAAGGACCAAGGCATAAGGAAGCATCCGATTTGAACGAAAATTACATCGTATGACCCATGATGCCTAAGAAGTTTCAAAAAAATATTTTGACTTTTAATATGTTTTTTTGCATGGCAACATTTGTTGCCAACGGTCCTTTCACGACCTCATATTTAGACTTTTACAGGTATTTTCTTCCTCCACCCTGATTAACCCCATATTTGGATCGAGTGGGGGCAAAGAGGGACACGTACTACTCTCATCGACCCTTAGTACTCCTGAAAGTTCGACGGCGCCCCTGAAAAGTCAGTGGCACCCCCTGAAATGCCACTACCCATCGCCCCCACTCCCAGCAAGCTAGAATTGGCTCTCTGCCATAGGATTTGGCGTCCCCGGACGGGTTTTAGAGCACACTGGAACGGGTTTGTCACAAAAAATTGGCGTCACAGTCTGTGGATGGCGTCACCAGGGGCGGACACAGAACCGAGTTTTGGAGGGGCAGAACCCATGCCTGCCTCTTCTCCCGGGGGTGGGAGGGGGTCGGGACGTGTGGTTTGGGTGCTCGATAGACCTAGTATAAGCTACCTCTCTAAGAACATGATCGCTCTCCGAGAGGGGAGGGGGTGGGAGCGAATATTTTTTGCTCGTCAGACCTTGTGTAAACACATTTTTTCAAAAATTTATTCGGCATTTGGGGGCAAAAGATAGTTTGGCCCCCTCCAGCGCTTTGGGGGATGCATCATCGGAAGGCCCCTGCGTCTGCCAATGGGCGTCACCACCCTCCCCCAGATTTGGGACCCTGGATCCGATTATGATTCACGCTATTCTTAAAAATGATAAGGTTTTATGCTCCTAAAAGGAGCATAAAACATGTCCGCTTATCGACACATATATTTCCGACTAGAGCTTGGATGTCTGGGGTCTCGGACGAAGATCCAACTTTGGCTTGCACACGACGCATCTGGCATGCGATGCCTGCCTACTTCGCTGCAAACCCGGTGTGTGATGCGTGCCTACTTGGTTGTAGGTGTTTGGTACCCTTTCATGCACTCAGCGTATACTGCCATTTCACACTTCTCGCAACTCATATTGGTGCGCCCATCACAGACCTTACACCTGTGAAATCTGCTCGTCAGCTTCTTTGGCCCGTGATTCAATCCATCGAACCGCATCTCTGGTGACTGTTGAGTCAGACCAGTGCATAAGTGTCGCCACCGGCAAAAAGTGGGGGGGCCAGCCAAACTTCAACCTGATGCTGACAAAAAACTTTCAACATCAGGACCAAAAACTGTTCGAATTTGGGCTCCTCGCTGCATTCCGCAGCGGCTGGATATAAGAATGTCCGGTTGTCTCTCATTTTGACTGAGATCAGGAAATTTTTGGCCAAAAAGTGGGGGCCAGGCCCCCCTGGCCCCCTTTTCCGACGCGTATGGACCAGTGTATGTGACGGGAGGTCCAGGCACTGTGTTGACCTTGATGAGAACCTTGGTAAGCTCCCTGAGGAAGTCTAGTTGAGACTGGGAAGCACCTGCAGGCTTCAGCTGGCGCCAGAGCAGCCAGGCGTTGGTTCGTGCAGCATCCACTCCCCCACTGAAAGAGGGGCCACCACCATTTCTTTCCTCTAATGCTGCTCCTGTACGTGGCGACACTCTGATCAAAGAGTTTCACGCCCCCATGTTCTTATTGTACATGTACACTGGAGCTGGCATATGGACATCGACATCTACCTCCCTCCTTCTTCACATATCGGTTTGCTGAGTAGCTTGGCTGGAGCGGGATGAAGTTGGTGGCCACGGTGGCCATCCTGTTGTCATTCCACCTGAGAACGAGGTTGTTTCCGTCCGAGGTCCACTCAGTCTCACCTCGCTTCTTTTTTCAAACAACTTCTTGTCTGAGAGAGGAGAACCTCTCAAGCGGTTCGCCTTGACCGTCCCGCATCCAACTATGTCCCTCCGAGACAGCTCGTCTAAGAGTTCAAGCGACGTAAAAAGTTGTCGAAGTAGACTGCCCCACCAGACACCCCTCACTTGTCCAGGAGGCCTATAACCACGTCGTAGCCCTGGCCCTGGCCTGTCTCTGGTAGATATGTGCTGGCTCCACAGTATGGTTCGGCATGGTATATGTAGCCACTGGAGGATGCTAGGCACCACAACTTGTAGCCGAACCTTACTGGCTTTCCCGTAATAAACTGTTTTGTACCATGCCGTCCACAGTAGGGTATCATCGGCTCGTCGACGCGCAGGCTGCTCGTCTGATTCACAGACTTGAAGACTCGGTTTTGCATCTCAAAAAATGGCCGAACCTTGTAATAAGGATCCTTATCTATGAGTTTTGTGTTGTTGGCCAGGTGGATGTTGCGGAGAATATACATGAGCTCCTTGACCCACCTCGAGGATACATCGTCTGGGCATGAAAACCACCTCAATGTTGTCTATTCCGATAGTTTACCCTTCCATTTCGGAATCATCGTCTAAGATGTCCGCGGGGATGAGGTGGCTTAGTGGATAGCACCCTTGTTTTCTAAGCCACTGGTCCCGGGTTCAAGTCCCGGTGGAGCCTCTGAATAAGTCGATCTGATCCCCAAAATCCCTTCCAACAGGGTGAGAGTTGGCGACGCCGTATGACCCTGGTAGTTAGTGCGTCGTTAAACCCCAAGAATTATTATTATATTCTAAGATGTCCGCAATCTGGTTCGCCGTAAATCTGCATCAAATGCATATTCGTGGTGGTTTACGGACCGTTGGTCACAATTGTTGCCAACCAATTTTTCAGGAATCACAGACAAGTATTTAAAACCGAAAACTATTGTTTTGCACGTGGAAAGCAGAAAGGAGGCTATTTTTATTATGTTTAGGCAAAAACATTATTGTTTGAATAAAAAATAGAGCGAAACATACTCTTTTAGCAGGCGAGGACACGGAGCTTCGATTGACCTGGCCGCCATGGTGTCGAAAAAGGTGTGTGGCAGCCGCTGCAGCGCTGCCCTGACTTAAAATACAGAATATTTTGGAAGAAAAAGATAAAAGAAGCAAATTAAAGCAACACTGGTTAGACATCAACAATTTTCTTTTATTTATTTTGTGGATTATTTCCTGGCAACATTTGTTACCAACGGTCCTTAATGGGTTAAAACTGTTCATTTGGTGTCGATAATACACGCATACACACCGGCCTACACTAGGTATTTCCATACATTACGTGTTAGTTACGTCTTTTCCAACAGTTCCCTCGCATCGAATAGCTCTGTGGTGATATTTTTCACTTCGTAGTGAAAGACGGCCTTTAGACAGCTCTTCACGCGCGTTGATGACCGAGGGACGGCTGCTGCTCGGCTTGTGGTGCGGGTTGCGTGTCCGAATTAGCACTCTGTGTTGGGAGCGGTCTGGGCCAGAGTTTGATTGGGTCCAGTTTTCGGGGTCCATCTGGGAGCACTCGGGTAGTAGGTGCCTTGGCCTTTTTCATGAAGCGCTTTCGGTCCAGGGGTTTGCAGAGGGCATACGCCAAAACTGGACTTTCCCAGACAAGCTGTCGTGCCCGCCCGGGTTTCTTGTTTTATATTGCAGTTGCTGATATTTGCATATGCGTTGCAGCGGTCCACCACAGAACAGTGGAGGGCCAGTGGCTCCCCTGGCCCGCCACTCTCCAGTTTCCTATGCCTATGCCGCTCAGAAGCCGCCAAGTCATCATAGAGGCCCCCAGTGCCCAAACCATGGCTCAGGAACCAAATCAGTCAGCTATGGGGGCCCCAAACCTGCTCATGGGTTAAGGGACCGGCTCATGGGACCACCTTATTAAGGGACCCCACATAAGCACAGGGCCCTAAAAGCTCCAAACAGGGCGCCCCAGATTGTCTCAGGAAGCCAGGCTAGCTTAGGGACCCGGCTCAGCTCTGGGCCCCCCAGGTTGGCTTATATAGGGTCTCAGAACAGCTCAAGGGACCCGTTTAAGCCTACAGATCCCAGCTCAGTGACTCTAGCAGAGTTCAAGGGGGCTAGACCAGCTGGGGACCCCAGTTCAGCACAGGGGCCACATATTAGCTGTGGGAGACAAGCTCAGCTCAGGGGCACGGGTCGGCTGATATAGGGTATCAAACCAGCTCAATGGGCCATTCAAGGTATCGGCCCCCAGCTTAGCTCAGAGACGCTAGAACTGTGCAGGGGCTCCAGACCAACTCAGAGGCCTCATATAGGCACAGGGGGCCTCAGCTTAGATTAGGGCTCGAATTAGCTGTGGGGCCCAGCACAGCTCAGGGGCCCCCAAGTTGGCTGATATAGGGTCTCAGAACAGCTCAATGGACCAGCTCAAGCTCATGTCCCCCAGCTTAGCTCAGCGAGTCCTATAATTGGGCATGGGGCGCCAGACTAGCTCAGGGGCTGCTCAGTTCAGCAGAGGGGCGTCATATTAATTTAGAACCCAAAACTAGCTTTGGCGGCCTAGTTCAGCTCAGGGACCCCAGGTCGGCTGGTGTAGAGCTCAAAGCAGCTCAAGAGGCCCATTCAAGCTCATCGCCCCTAGCTCAGCTCAGCGGACTTAATAACAGTGCAGGTGCCCCAGACCAGCTCAGGGGCTGTTCAGTTCATCACAGGGCGCCTGAGATTAGCTAAGGGCCCAAATTAGCTTTTAGGGGTCTAGATAAGCTCAGGGTCCCAAGTCGGCTGATGTACGGTCTCAGAATAACTCAACGGTCCCAGCTCAGTGACTCTAAAGTATTCAGGGATCCCAGACCATCTCGGGGTCCCCAGTTCAGCACAGCGGGCCCCAGATTAGCTCAGATGACCAGATCAGCTTAGGAGCCCGTCTCAGCTAAGGGGCCCCAGGTCGGCCTATATAGCGTCTCAGAACAGCTTAAGGAGGCCACTTTAAGCTCATGGCCCCCAGCTCAGCTCAGGGGCCGTATAAGTGAGCCCCAGATAAGCTCAGGATTCCCAGTTTAGCTCTGAGGCCCTCCTAAGACCAACACTTAGCGGCACTCGCCAGGCTAATTTTCGGCCCCTCCCCGATTAGCTGTCATGGGCCCCTGGGCCTTATTACCGGGGACCCTTACACCAAAACCGAGGGGCCCCTGAGTATAGCGCGGAGCTCCTGAGACAAATTCTCGGCAGCACCTCTGAGACTACCTACCGGACCCCCCAGATTTGCTCTCGGGTGGCCCCAGACATAGAGTCTCGGGGACATCCAGGTTAGCTCTTGGGGTCCCCTAAGACTGACTTTCGGGGGACCCTGGGACTGGCTCCCGATAGCAATCTGAGACTAACACTGGGGCGCCCCCTGAGACTAACACTCAAGGGGTGTCCCTGAGACTGAGCAATTGGTGCTTCTGAGACCTGCTCTAGGAGGCCCCAGATTAGCCCTCAGGGGTCTAAGGCAAACTTGGAGCCCGTGAGACCAAAACTCGGGAGAAATTCTTGGGATTACTCTCAGAGCCCCAAAATTAGCTCTCGGATGGCCCTGAGACTGACCTCGGGGGAGGGGCCTCTGAGACTAGCTTTTGAACGCTCCCCGAGGCTGATTCTTAAGGCCCCTTAGACAAAAACTCGGGTGGGGGGGGGGAACAACCTGAGGGCAATTCTCGAGGGCATCCAAGATCACCTCTCCGCGGCCCCCTGAGACCATCACTCTGCTGCACAACTGAGACTAACTCTCGGGACTCCAGATGATCACTCGGAGCCCCCTGAAAGTAAATATTGTCTCCTGAGAGAGGCACCCTTGAGACTATGATGGGCCCCTGAGACCAGCACTTGGCGGCACTCATGACACTAATTCTCGGGCCCCATATTAGCTTTCGGGGTCCTTGAGAGAAGGCCCCCTTAGACCAACACTGGTGGGGTATCTGATAATAACTTATCCCGAGATTAGTTCCCAGGGACCCTGGGACCGACTCCCAGGGGCCCCCCTGAGAACGACTCTCGAGGGACCCCTTAGACCGATTCTCAGGGGGGCGGGGCTTCTGAGGATGACTCTCGGGGGCCCTGAGACTGACTCTCGGGGCCCCCTGAGATCAACTCTTGGGATCCTCTGCGACTGACTCAGGGGCCCTTGAAACCGACTTCTGGGGGCCCTGAGATAGACTTTTGGCCCTGAGACTAACTCTCGGGCCCCCTGAGACTATATATCGTGGCCCCCTGAGCTCGAATCTTGGAGGCCCCCTGAGACCGACTCTTGGGGGTCCCCTGAGACTGACTTCCAGGAGCCCCCTGAAACCGACTTTGGGGATCTGAGACTTAATCTCGGGGGGTGGGAGGCTGAGACCGACTCTCGGACCCTCTGAGACCGACTTTCGGGGGTCCCTTGCGACCAACTCTCAGAGGCCCTGGAAACCAACTTTCGGGGGGCCCCTGAGACCACCTCTCGGGGCCCCTAAGACCAACTCTTGGGGCCCCCTAATGCTAACTCTCGAGGCGGAGGGCCCTGAGACCGACTCGGGGCCCCTATGAACCAATCTCGGGGGCCCCTGAGACTGACTCTGGGGGCCCCCTGATCAGAGTATCCTTAAGTGCTTACGATCGGCCCAAGGGCGGGGAGGGGTCCGCGAACCCCTTGGACTCTCCTTGGCTATTCTACTGGTCCCAGTCCATCTAAGGGGGGAGGTGGGGGGGGGGGGGGTGGGCAGTTCTGCACAGTGGGTCAAAGATTAGCTCAGATGACCAGATGAGCTTAGGAGCCCGGCTCAGCTCAGGGGTCCCAGATCGGCTTATGTAGCGTCTCAGAACAGCTCAAGGAAGCCACTTCAAGCTCAGCTCAGGGGCCCTATAACTCTGCGTGAGCCCCAGATAAGCTCAGGAGCCCCAGTTTAGCACAGGGGGCATTAGATTAGCTTTGGGGGCCCAGCTCAGCTCAGGGGCCCCCAGATCGGCTTGTATAGGGTCTTTGACTAGCTCAAGGGGCCCATTCAGGCTGATGGCTCCCAGTTCAGCTTAGGGACCATGCAACAGTTCAGAGGGGCATAAACCAGCTCGAGGGACCTTAGATTAGCTCAAGGAGCCCCAGGTTAGCTCATAGGACATCAGAGGTTAATTCAGGGGCCCCTGAACAGCTCAGGGGCCCCAGGCCGACTCATAAGACCTCAGATAAGCTCAGGAGTCCAGGCCAGCTTTGTAAGAGGTTTTCCGAGCAAGCTATACGGTCCGTTTGGTTTTCTTATTTTATGTTACAGTTGCTGGTATTTTCATATCAATACCACTTTTCTGTGGGGGCCCCCACAGAAAAGTGGGGGCCAGTGGCCCCCCTGGCCCCCCCGGTTCCTACGCCTATGGGACCACGCATATATATGTGTTTTGATGAACGGCCATAACTTTTGCAATAGTCATTATAGTCTCACAAAACTTTGTGTTAATATATCAAACATGTGCAGCATTACATCTGCAAAATTCAGTGTTTGTTAACTGAACTGACTTTAATCTACTTGAGTTTAACTGAAAGGGGTGTAACGATGTCCCTCAGGTGATGTTGCACGTGCTCGAGTATTGGGCAGAGCACCCATTGCGCAATTTCCTATATAATATGGAGAACAATGGTTGATTTCAATCAGGAAGATAATATTTGGAACTATTTGCTTATCCAATCAGTTGTTACCAGCACTGAAGCAAGAAGCTAATGTAAGGATTACATTTGCGCCGGTAGGGAGATAACACATTTTTATCGGTGGGACAGCCAGTTTCTACTCCCAGAGAATCCCTCCATACTTCATTCCATTTTCACGATAGCAACAGATCAAACCATTTCGACAACTTCCTGAAATAATTATTCATGGCCTGAACGATATCTTGAAACTATTTCACAATCTAACCAAGAAGAGCTTGGACCAAAAAATTCAAATTATCACATGTTAGAAATGGTACAACAAGCGGAGACCGGAAACAGCGTTACGAGACGACCGCCTCTATTTCGCCAGCATCCCAAGCCGCGCGGCGTGGATACAAATCCCGGCCCCCAAGATTAAGCAGCAGTCGCCGCAGGCCAGGCCCGACCAGCCTGGTACGACCCAAGATTCACTTCGACGTCAGGGCCGCGTGGAAGCCGCGACGCCTCACCCATCCCTGCGGCGATAAAAGGGGATGGAGGGGTAAGAAGAAATGGTAGAACAATTGACTACCAGGACCTCTTTCCGGTGAACGAGCCAGCGTGCGCCCAGCCCAACAATGGAGGGGATGAACAAAAATGACCAGGCATGCCGCACCAGCAATCTTCAAGGCTACGGACAGGGCCAACCCCGCCCCCAGGGCAGTTCAGCATGGCAAGCTCACGGTCAACCCTGGCCTAAGGCAAATGTCTTTAGCGCCACGTCGGCGACAAATGCGCCATATAGGCATGTCTGGCTTCCCCCCCTCTCTCCGTCACACAATCCAGCCTTGAGGGGAGGGGAGGGGCGTGAAGCTTCGAGAAGGAGGACTGGTTACAATGGCCAGGGCCTCCAGCAGAAATCTGAAGTCCTGCCCTCAAGAGGTGACGTCACCTGGGTTTTGCCGAGAGATGACGTCACACATGAGAAGGCGTCAGACCAAGCCTGAGGCGGTCACCGCAGAAAAATATATAAGAGAAGATCCCTGTCTCAGCGCTCTCTCTCAACTCGCCCTCCCTCCAGTCCGGAACTTGTCAACGCTGCTCTCCCCAGTGCCAACGGGCGCTAGCGTCTCTCCCTTTGCCGCAACTCTTCACCGGCGCAGCTCGCTTTCTCGGCGCACCTCTCTTCTGTCAGCTATCCTGCCGACTGCAATGTTTCGCCATCAACATCAGCCAAGCACGGGCCTCAACTATAGCATCCATCCTCTCACTCAGGTCGGTCCTGGTTATCTGGAAAGGGTTTCGGCTTCAATCTCCCCCGGCTGCTTTCACCAACCAAAAATGTGTTATTTCCAAAATTGACCTAGAATGAAGCTCGTAATGGACGGCGGGACGCTACCGGTTTATTAGATATGTGAGGCACGGGGGGTGTTAGTTTTGTAGGTAGGTTGGGAATATGTATTTGTTTTGGTGCTGTATTAATATTCTTTGTTGTCAATTGTTGAAATTTACAGATGGTATGTAAAATTAAATTTCAGCCTTTATTGTTCACTGATAAATGGGGGGGGGGTGTATCAATAACAATCGAAAGCGTAACATTTTGGTTTTGACATCACGAGGAGATAATCAGGAGGGTAAATGCTAGGCGTGTCGTTTTCCGGCTGAGAAATCCGGAGGCCGCACTTTCAGCGTGTGGGTATTATCGTAGCTTTGTAGATGAAAATAAATTCAAAGCGTGACTATGGGATTTGGCTTTTATAGAGGTGAGAGAAAAAAACGGTACAAATATTCCACTATTCAACGGAACGTATTCGTGCCTTTTTTCATCTTGTATTGCTGGCACCATCACGGCGACGCTCGCCGCCGCGTCCCGGACGGCCATAAAAATTCCGAGACGATGGCCGGTCGGAGAACTGCATGTTCATCACAATGAGCACTCCTTGGATTTATTTTGCAGAAAAGGTGCGGAAGTAGGCTTGAAAATATCCAACCTATAAAGCGTTATTGCCAATACACTTGTATCCGGCAGCGATGGAATATTTGTGAGTCCGCGACAGTATGTGGGCAGGGGTGAGTGAATGTTTTTATTGCCGACCCTGGCCTTGACTCAAGTTTACTGTGCCCGTGGCACAGCTCCCGAGAATAGTGGAGGGACCGACCATAGCATTGTTTTGTTTCAGTCATGTGCACGATTTAGATTTTTCTCGTGACAATGAAAAAGGGGAGAAGGATACGTTTATCTTTGTATCAAAGCCCGATTCACAGTAATTTCCACGGCTGAAAGAATTCTGATACAACCAGTCAGTCTAATCTGATACTACTCAACGCCCTGGTCTAAGAAATTATCATCGATTGATACCTGTGAACCACCTGGACATTGGATGGTAGCTTAACCAGCTACTGGAAGGTGTCTGTCCCTTTTCCCCGGCTGAAAGAATTCTGATTTAACCAGTCAGTCTAATCTGATGCTACTCAACGCCCGGGTCTATGAAATTACCATTGATTGATACCTGTCAACCACCTGGGCATTGGATGGTGGCTTAACCAGCTACTGGAAGGTGTCTGTGCTTTTTCCCCGGCTGAAAGAATTCTGATTTAACCAGTCAGACTAATCTGATGCTACTCAACGCCCTGGTCTAAGAAATTATCATCGATTGATACCTGTGAACCACCTGGACATTGGATGGTAGCTTAACCAGCTACTGGAAGGTGTCTGTCCTTTTCCCCGGCTGAAAGAATTCTGATTTAACCAGTCAGTCTAATCTGATGCTACTCAACGCCCGGGTCTATGAAATTACCATTGATTGATACCTGTCAACCACCTGGGCATTGGATGGTAGCTTAACCAGCTACTGGAAGGTGTCTGTCCTTTTCCCCCGGCTGAAAGAATTCTGATTTAACCAGTCAGACTAATCTGATGCTACTCAACGCCCTGGTCTAAGAAATTATCATCGATTGATACCTGTGAACCACCTGGACATTGGATGGTAGCTTAACCAGCTACTGGAAGGTGTCTGTCCTTTTCCCCCGGCTGAAAGAATTCTGATTTAACCAGTCAGTCTAATCCGATGCTACTCAACGCCTTGGTCTATGGAATTACCATTGATTGATACCTGTGAACCACCTGGGCATTGGATGGTAGCTTAACCAGCTACTGGAAGGTGTCTGTCCTTTTCCCCGGCTGAAAGAATTCTGATTTGACCAGTCAGACTAATCTGATGCTACTCAACGCCTTGGTCTATGAAATTACCATTGATTGATACCTGTGAACCACCTGGGAATTGGATGGTAGCTTAACCAGCTACTGGAAGGTGTCTGTCCTTTTCCCCGGCTGAAAGAATTCTGATTTAACCAGTCAGTCTAGTCTGATGCTATTCAACGCCTTGGTCTATGAAGTTATAAAAGGAGAGTAATGAAGAGGTGAGATTATGAGTAATGAGATGACATAGGGGCCGGGCATGAGGAACTGAGATTAAGAGGAACTTGGAGGCCCAGAAGAGGAATAGAGGAATATAAGAGGATTTCGAAGTTGAGAAAGGAATTACAGGGGAATATGATAGCATATGGACTTTGGGGGCCCAGAGGCGAGGATATGAGGAAATGAGATTAGTGATATTAAGGTGGCATAGGGCCAGGTGATGAGGAGGCCAGAATAAGGGGGATTTGGAGGCCTAGAAGAGGAATAAGGGAACATTGGATGATTTGAAGGTGCGAGAGGAAATGCAAAGGTATTTGGGGGCCCGGAGGCGAGGACATGAGGAAGCGAGATGAAGAATATTAAGGTGATATAGGGCCGGACCAGGAGGAGGTTGGAATAAGGGGAATTTGGAGGCCTAGCAGTGGAATATGGGAACATTAGAGGATTTCGAAGGTGCGAATGGAAATACAAAGAGATACAAGGGTATTAAGGATTTGAGGGCCTAGAGGCGAGGATACGAGGTTTAAGCTCGGGAGCAATTTGAGGATGGGAGGATCGGAGACGTTGACCCGGGTAGCACGTTCACGAGTACGGCAAAGTGTAAGGCAGCGTAGAAACCTACATTTTTGTCAGACCGGTCTAGAGTGACGACGGGAGCGTGGGGAAAGTCTGTTATCCAAGTTTTCCCGGACCTTTGGAAATCAGTATTAGTACTCAAGTCTGGTTGATGTTGTAAGTCCGACGGGTAGGCGTCGTCAACCGATAGGGTGAACAGAGCATTGGCACGTGGATTGCATCGATAGCCTAAGATACAATTACATTGAACGCTTAGATGATGTCGAGGGGAAAAATTGGGGCTTTCACAGTTTCGAAAACGGGGAGAATGGCACGAACAGTGAATGAAGCAATTGGGAGCATGAATGGATGCATGAATGAAATAGGTTTAAGGCTCGACAGGGCTGGTGAAAGAGCCGAATCTAAGCGATCATGTTGCAGAATAGATGATATAAATGTTCATCCAGTTAACGTTTGAGATGGGACGATTGAGCAAAACTCAAGGGTGTAAACGACGGTATTTTCATCATTACCTCGTAACTGTTTCACCATTATTTTGCAACCGATACAGGAGCCATCTTGAATAAGAAGTAACAACGGGGTCGTGAGAGTTAAGACGGTCGCGGTACCGCTCCTATGCGGGAAAGCCTGCGAGTTGAAGTAGGTTCGGAACGCAAATAAGCGCAGCTAATCACCCGCTGATTTGAGACAGGTTAACCCGGAGGGCAAGGTCAACCCGAAAGCCTATACGGTGACTCAAGCAGCCGGGAGGGGTGGGTCGTTGTAAACCGAATCCAGCCCTTGGACTTGTCGAGTGCGGGTTTGGACAGCTGTTGCTTGTGTGTCTGAGCTTACGGAAGCGGTGCAATACCTTCTTGTTGCCTCTCACACTATAAATATTTTTGTGTGTTGCGCCCGCAACATGGGCGACCGGCGGAGACGTGTGCACACCACCATCAGCGGGACGCGGCACTGCGTATCGCCCGAACGGCGCGCGCCATCGGCGCGAATCGTCGCCGACCGATGCCAGACCATGGATCACGTACGACTGGATTGGAAGCTCCGCCCACTTTCCATTGTTATCAGCGTACCCCATTGTTCGACGCGCCATCTATTGAGAGAAGTTGGTATGATAAGGACAGAGCGCACCGCCACTGCGGTGACCATATGGGCTCGAGGCGCTTTTTTCACTAAAAATATCAGTTACGTGGTTCAAAGGACAGAAATGATTAAATATTTTATGGCACATGGTCAGATCCAAGGGTAAAGCGGCTAGTGCCTCATCCCGATCAAGCTCTCATATTTCAGAGGATTCAATCCAAAGCCTGCATCAATGCACTGCCACATCACGGTTTTCTGCGCAACGGTCCGGGGGCCCAACGTTCAACCAACAGAGCTACCGGAGGCGGCAATATCATTTCATTCTTCGATCTTAATGCCGCTTAAAGTTACTGTGATATATAGTTGTGAATGAACCAATTATCTGAAACAGGAAGAGAACGAGACATATGGAAGAAACTCAAAACGTATTCAGCAGTTTTGTTACACACACACACACACACATATATATATGTGTGTGTGTGTGTCAAATAGTCGTAAGGAAGGCTGACAAAGTAGTATATTTGTTATTCTTGATAAGTCTGATTACCTAAGTAAAATACGGTCAATATTGAGGATAGATCTAGTTTAACGGATAAGTAGGGATCCTACATCTTCACTTAAGACTCGTCTAAATAAGCTTATAAATGTAGCGAATGCTGAGGTTGACGGTATTCACTTCCAAAGATAACAGGTGAATTCGGACCAGGATATCTATACGGAAATGTCAAGACTCATAAGCAGGGATACCCACTTCGACCAATAATATCCCAGATCCATACTCCTACCTATCCAGTTGAAAAGTTGAATCAAGTTATCACTTCTTTCATCCCCGAAACACACACGTTGAAATCCTCAGAAGAGCTGGTTGATATACTAAAGGTAAACAAACCTAAAGGAATCTTGGCATCTCTTGATGTTTCTAGCTTATTTACTAATGTTCCAGTCCAGGAGACCATTCAGATTATACTTCAATATGTATACCAAAACCCTGAGCTCCCACCACCACGTCTTCCAAAAGCAGTTATGGAAGAGATGCTGCAACTTGCACATGGAGGCTCCATTCAGGTGTCCTGAGGGTAAGCTCTATGTACAACAGATGGGGTGGCGATGGGCTCACCCTTAGGTGTACTCTTCGCCCAAGACTACATGTGCCATGTTGAGTTTAGCGCTAACTGTGGTAAGTTAAACCTAACCTCTATTACCGCTATGTTGACGACATCATTCTTGATATTGAAAATAGTGAGGCTCTAGAAACATTAAGAACAACACTTACAAATCACTCTTGTCTTAATTTCACAGTTGAGTTGAACACTAACGATAAACTCCGTTTTTAGACCTTATGATCCATGAGCGACGAGGTGTTTAAAACTGATGTGTACGAAAGGAGACAGACGGTGGACGTTATGAATGCTAACGGCGACTGCACTGAAACCTACAAAGAGGTGTTGTGCGGGCCTATATTCACCGGGCTCTAAAAACTGTTCGCCTGGAAACTGTTCGATCGCGAGCTGACCAGGGTTCGCCAGTTCTTAGTCAACAATGACTACAGCAACACTATGTTTGACTCTGTGGTCAGATATGCTTCAGAAACATGCTGAGCACACATCCACCCCCACGAAACATGCATCAACCTCTACTACAAAACTTTCTAACACCATCCTGGAAACAAGATGAAAGGCCATCACGAAGATCATATCGCAAAAACACAACAACAGATCCAAACACCAAACTCAGACTCAACATCTACTACAGCAGCCCTAAGACATCCAATCTCATTATGCAAAACAACATCTCAAGAAGAGCACGACACTCAAGCAGACCAATGTAATATACCAGTTCCAATGTAAGGCCGGGGACTGCGCAACCCGAAAGGTATGTTACATTGGTATGACTACCACATCTCTCAGCAGACGACTCACCATGCACCTACAGGAAGGATCACCTAAACGACACATGCAGGAGTACCACAACACAGATATCACACGAAAATATTACGAAAACACCACAGTCCTAGCACTGCACTGATCATCGCAGACTCACGACACTAGAAACACTGTACATCCGAGACACGTCACCATCATCAACATCCACACCAAACAACTCACACACCTTCCCTATATGATAGGAATTTCGGTGAATATTTAGGAAGCATTGTAAGCGTGTTGTATTCCTGTTATTTGTATATGTGTGTTGGTATTGGTGTTTGTTTTTTTGTGATGAAGGATCATTTGTCGATATGCTGTGCGCTTTCATATTAGGATTCAAAATTCAAACTGATTAATACTTTTAAGAGGTATTTTTGTTGATCATGCCATAGCTTGGTGAAATATTACTATGTGAAACTTAAACCTATTTTATGTCCTTTGCTACGACTTTGCACAAACATACCGAAATAACATTAAACTTATTCGTATTATTGAATCTAAATCTAAAAACTTTCGCTAAAGAATTGTATTTAATGAACAATGCATTAAAGAGAATCTGCTCCCCAACTATACGAATATATATATATATATATATATATATATATATATGTACATACATACAGGGACGGACGCAGATCAGAGTTTTGGGGGCGCCAAACCCATGTTTACCTCTCCTCCTAGTCCAGGGGCAAAGGGGGTGGGATGTGCAACTTGGGTGTTCGACATACCATAGTAATTAAGCTACCTCTCCAATACATGGTCGCTCTTCTGGGGGAGGGGGGGGGTGGGACCGAATATTTTTTGCTCGACAGACCTAGTGCAAACACCTTTTTCAAAAATTTATCCGGCCTTTGGGGGCCCCAGAAGATAATTTGTCCCCCCTTGAGCGCTTTAGGGGTTCCATGGCTGGAATCCCCCTGTGTCCGCCAATGTATATACATATATCTTTCTTTTTAAAAAAATGGGTGGTATTATTGGCATGTCCAAATACAATCCCCGTGTTTCAATTGAGCGGACGAGTCAGCGTCCCGAACAGGTGAGAGTCGGCGTCCCGAATAGGTGAGAGTCAGCGTCCCTAACAGGTGAAAGCGAGCGTCCTGGGCAGGTGAGAGCCAGCGTCCTGGACAGGTGAGAACCAGCATCCTAAGCAGGTTAGTGTCCCGAGCAGGCGGGAGTCAGCGTTCCGAGCAAGTGAGAGCTAGCATCCCGAGCAGGTGAGTCAGTGTACCGAGTAAGTGAGAGCCAGCGTCCCGAGTAGGTGAATTAGCGAGCGTCCTGGGCAGGTGAGAGGCAGCGTCCTGGACAGGTGACAGCCACCAACCCGAGCATGCGAGAGCCAGCGTCCCGAGCGGATGAGACGTCGCCCCCAGCAGGTGAAAGGCAGCATCCTGAGCACCTGAGAGCCAGCATCCTGTGAGAGCCACCGTGCGAGCAAGTGAGAGCGAGCGTCTCAGTCAGGTGAGAGCCAACGTCCCGAGCAGGTGAGGGCCGTCTTGCGGAGCAGATGGGAGCCAGCGTCCTGAGCAAGTAGACAATCCAGAACTATTAGCAATTTGTGCTCGCCGTTACTTAATCATCTTGGATAGTCATCTTAATCAAGCATGGGTAGTGGAGTCTCCATCAACTAATTCCTTTAAGAATAACATATACAAGTCCTGGTCAGGGAATATATATATGTATATATATATATATATATATATATATATATATATATATATATATATAGTGCACCGACTTAGTTTTCCGCCACACAACATGTCCCAAGCTCGATGAGTGCGGCCTAGACAGGCACCTGGCGTGCCTTATAAAATCCCGATCATCTAAGGTATCTAAGGTAAGGTATCTTTCAGGGTCCTCGGGGAATCGATGGAAAAACCGATCTGGGCACTTGCTCTTAGACTTTGAGCAATTACCTAATTGCTCCGCACCAAATACCACCGTCACGCTCCCCTCAGTCATGTTTTCAAGCTTGAATTTGGGCGCCACCCGAATTTAATCAACTGTCCTGCGCTGGCCCTGAGCGCCGCCGTCCTTATCGAGACCCGAACGAGCGTTGTGGCGCACCTTTGTGCGTCGGGTACGCCGCAAAAGGTGAGTTTCCGATCCAGTCGTTTGATCCATGGCCGGACGGCCAGCCGACCGTCGCGCACACCCGACCGCCGCCACCACGGTCGCCCAGCGGCGCTCCCCGTCACACTAACATCCCGGACAAAGTTCCCCAATTGGCTTGAAAACAGTGCATTTGCATGCGCTGAGATATGACGTCATATATCAATAACTCTTCTAGGTGTCTAAACAATTTTTGGAGAAATTATACTGAACATGTTAAGCGACATGTGTGCAAAGTTTCACGGCTGTTCGTTTAACCCATACGGAGATACAGGTTTTGAGCCAGAAGGGGTGTTGACGTACACCCCTTTCGCGGAGCTGCACGTGCCAAAAATGACGTGATAGGACCAAACCAGAATACAGAAACCGACATGTGTAGAAGCTGTGTATTTTGAGCTTGAAAATTCAATTATGTTTTTTGCCACCAACGGTCTTTCTAGCTTAGTTATAAGCCGTTTAAGTCCAAGAGACAAGGGCCGATTTTGCGCGTGCATCCTTTGACAAATGCACCTCCTGCGGACAACGAGTAGGCTCTGTATCGGTTGTCCACCCAAGGTCATAATCCTGAATATTCAGGGATTTCATTTCTGTGCAACAACCTTTTACAACACGCCGGACAGCTTTTGGCACTTTGCCCCCGGGTATTTTCCTGAGAAACTAGCACACTATATGATATCGAAGCCTCGTCGTTATCCCCATGAACATAAACACACTGCACTGGTGCATAGATCTTGTTTCATGATATTTACAAAAGCGTTAAAACGAAAGTCGCGTTCTGGAAAATTCCTTGCCAGCATTTTTGAACGGAAGTGCCTCCCAGCTCTGTTGTGTTGTGACCGGAGATAACTTCAGTGTAATAAAATTCCCTGAAAATAAGACCTTTAGAAAAGTTCCTTCTCAGTATATGGCTGATAATTAATACTAAATTGCGAGACAATAACTTTGGATTGAAACATGTCTGTAAGAAATAATTTCCTAAATAAAATACCCGTTCTTTCCTATTTAACTTTTTGGGATTGTAGAGAAAAAGAAAATCGGAAAAAATTAAAAATAGAAGGCCAGATTCCCGCTCCCAAGAAAAAATTAGCTGCCACCTCGGATCTCTTTGATCAAGCATTATTCCCCCACCGACTGCCCTCGTATTCCCATGAAATGTCGCGGGGTCCAATGCCGAGTTCTAATTTGTTTGCTCGCCCAGCGCATTCTTGCAATTCCCCGAGATGAGGGGCATACATTATCTTCAGGAGCAAGTGTGGCTTGGGCTAATTATGACAAATTGCCTCCCAAGAATTTCCCAGGGAATTCAGGGGGCAAGGCGTTCCAACGATAGAACGCTTAAATCCATGAAGCCGCCACGGCAACAGAAATGTCTCCTCACCCTCCCCTCCTGGCATGCGAGAATTAATGTCTTGTGGTAAGAAACCCATCCCCCACCCCTACCCCAAATATTATTGGAACAATTTTGGTGACCATCCATGCCTGACATCTGGCCCATTGTCAGAGCCAGGGTATGTCCGGGCCGAATGCTACCAGCAGCGAATGCAAGATGTCTATGAGGCTGAAACTCCGCAATATATCTGGATGCCGATAGAAAGGGGTTATTCGGAGGTGTGCAGAGGGTTGAGTACCCCTAGCCCCCTCCCCGAAACAAAAGTATACAAAGCCGTCACGGAACCTCCCCTCCTCGATCAAGGCCAAGTGAACCCTGAAACGTCTATTGCTAACCCCATTCCAAGGGTGCGAGCATGGGTATCTCGGTGGCTGCGCTGCCCGGATTCGATAAACTACATTCCCTTAACCCATTAACGCCCGCACCTAGTTCTTTCCTGTGCTTAGAATATGCCCAATAAGATGTTCCTAAAGTTTTAAATCGATACCACTTTTAGATTCTGAGATATGACACCGGACAAAAATGACCCGCTGGGCGTTTGGGACATCGGCTGGCACTGCGCGGCCGGCTCCCGGGCGGCGCTGTCACCGCACTCAGCGGCCCAATGCGCATCGCTGTTACTGCAGTTCTGTGAAGTGTTTTTATTTCCTCTTGCATATAGGCCATAGTAAAATGTTTAGACAGTTCTATGCTCTTAAGGTTTAATTAAAGACAACACTAACAGCATATTTGCAAATAGTATACAAACGTGGTTAACCTAGACTGATGATTTGCGGGGGATAGACTAAAATTGTGAACATCATAGTATTTTAAGAATATTTGTGAATATCACAGGTTTTGGGAAACTGTTTCTTTTGTCTCTACCCTCTTCCTTCTCCGCCTCCCAGACTTTGTGACTGATGCTTACTGAGCTTTCAACGAGAAATCGTAATATTCAGCATACAGATGAAAAGTTTTGAAAACTCAATCCGTTAGCTCCCCCACGCGGTGCACATTAGCTTGATTAATCTCCAAATCTCCAAACGGGTCCATTTCCATCTTTCCAACTTTTCTTTGGAACAAGTAGCGCGCTTCATAGTTGCATAAATGTGAACCTCCACATTTCCAGGCACGCCACTGATCATTGTAACGCTGGTCAGCTCATCATCTTTCTCATCCTCATGACTAATATATTTTGTGATGGTATGATTATGATATGCACTTGATCCGCTCCGCTATCTTGTGCACTTAAAACAACTTATTTTGCTTCTTTTCCTGCAAAACATTTGATCTGTGGCATTGCTAACAACTTTGCTTTCGATATTTTTATGTCTCCATGGCTGGAGATTTCTTCTCGATCCAGGAGGGGTTCTGGATGGTTTAACGCTGGCACTGCAATCCAAGCCCTAGACAAAGTCTGTGGGAGACAAAAAAATACAGGCAGGTCTTGACCCCTCCTCCTAACCCCCGGAATGTTCACTCATAGTAGTTTCACTTGACTAGAACCAAGCAAAAATAGTGCTAGTTGCGTTTTAGACGGGAGTTCTAGAGCTTCCCAAGCTTTCACCCGTTTTATACTGCTCCAGACGTTTGACACTGCACCATCTCGTCAAAACAAACCAGCGCGGCGGCCGCGATAATTTCCAACTCATTTTTGTCAGCTGGTCATTGGCTTTCAATCATTAGTGGACACAAGGGGGCTAGGAAAGCTCAATCCCCCCTACCGAAATGTCAGTGTACCTATGGTACCTAAATGCATTACTGAGGGCTGTTCCGAGGCCATGGCGGGGGAGGCTCGAGACCCCTACCCCCCCCACCACCCAATGAAGTCCTCAATCCGCTACTATTCCCTATTCTCTCTATCCACTACACACAATCCATCAAGGGGAAAAGACAAGGCTCTGCTAGCTTTTAGTCAGCGCTAAAATTTCGATAAGTTTTCAAAACCCCTGAAAATTGTATTTAATAACGCCTTTGCAAAATACTGGAAGCATCTTGCATGTTTCCGTTAAAATTATGTGATAATCATTCCCAAAATAAGACAGACCCCGAAAACGGTAGGAAGCATTTCATGAACTTCAAAGTTTCCAAACGTATCGACATTGCACTAAAAATCTTCAGATTTGATGAAAAATATATAAACTGGCAACCCTGCATTCGCAGGACCCACAATGCCTCCCTTCCCTCTAGGTAACATTGTGCACCTAACGCACCAGACAGGAGGACAGGACACATCCTTTTCCTCATTTTCAGCGGCCCGCAGATGTCCGCAACGCCCAGCGGGTCATTTTTGTCCGCTTCATATTTGACGATGTCTCATGGCAAAGCCGTTCAAGAAAATCTTACTCCTTCTTCACCATCTGACTCCTAGTGGTCTTGGCTTAATGTCAATCATGCAAACCCTTTTCAGCTTTCCATATGTTATTGCGAGAAACAAAATTTGCAGAGCTATCTCACGCTGACCAAAACCTCGCCAAAATAAGTTCCACCAAAATCGTCCCATAAAAACCTAGAATTTTCAAATACATTTTTCCAGCTTGTCCACGCTCTGTAACACACATCCATATCATAAACATGATGATCACTTCACTGGTACTGATTCTGCAGCCTGTCAGTCAGAGGACGAAAATGACCCGCTGGGCGTTAATGGGTTAAAACTACATTCGCATTTTGTTCCTTCCCAATTCCCATACACTACAACTCTGTAGCAAAACCCTGGCTACTCACGGCACCCATCATAGATTCTGGTCTACTTGCCACCTTCTTCCCCTACAAAGAGAAAACCTGGATCCGACATTACAAGTTCCTGTTAATAACACCATGGTCTCCACACTTGAAATACTAAAACCGAACCTAATTCACCAAACCGAGCTCATTACGGCCTTCGGGGTACTGCCAGATAGATTTTCATCTCTAGTTGGGTTTTGAAGTGAGCCAACAGCAATTTGCATCAATCAGTATCAGCTGACTGCGCCTGCCCAGCTTGGCAGCCGACGGTCCCGGCCTGTATGGTATCGTCGGTGCCGCGGCACTCCTTCAAGACGACCTTAGATGCCTTCTGGGGTTTCCACCAAGTGACTCTAGCTGAGAAAAGCAGACCTCTCACCACCTTCATAACTCCATGGGGACGATACAGGTATCGCCGCACACCAATGGGACATATTTCAGCTTCCGATGCGTATACGAAGAGGTATGACGATGCCGTTGTGGACATAGAACGCAAGTTTAAGTGTGTTGACGACGTCCTTCTCTATGACTTCAATGTCGAGCAGGCGTTCTGGCACTGCTGGGATTTCCTGGAGATATGCGGCAAGGCAGGCGTGACGTTGTCGCCTGAGAAATTCCGTTTCTGCCGACGGGAAGTCGAGTTCGTTGGGTTCCAACTTGACTGGGATACCTATGGACCGGCGGCTGGAAAAATATCGGCCATCTCAAGCTTCCCTATGCCGAGCGAACCAACGATCACGGATATTAGGTCGTTCGCCGGCCTGATCAACCAAGTAGCACCATTTATGGCCACAGCTCCCCTCATGGAACCGTTCAGGGCCCTCCTTCAAAACCCTCAAACTAAAAAGGTGTATTGGGACGAGCAGCTCCGGAGACGGTTCGAAGAAATCATAAAAACCGTATCGCAGCTGGTCGCACGTGGTCTGCAGTACTACGACAAAAACAAACCCACAGTTCTGCTCACCGACTGGAGCAAGAAGGGCATTGGGTTCGTCGTTCTGCAGCAGCATTGCTCTTGTTCAAGCTTGGAGCGACCCTTCTGCTGCCCGGACGGATGGAAACTGACTCTATGTGGCAGCAGATACCTGACGCCGGCTGAACAGAGGTACGCAGCAGTTGAGGGTGAGGTGCTTGCAATAGTATGGGCGCTTCACAAAGCGCGACTTTTTCTGTTCGGGTGTCACAACCTGAAAATAGTCACCGATCATAGGCCCCTGGTAAAACTGTTCTCAAACAGAGAACTCAAAGATATTTCCAATCCAAGATTGTTTCGTCTGAAGGAGAAGACGCTGCTGTACCATTTCAAGATGCAGTTCAGCCCCGGGAGACTAAACAAAATGGCGGATGCCTTGTCCCGCTATCCAGTGGAACGAACGGGACTCTCAGAGGATGACGTTTCACTCGGTGAAGAGCTCTCGGTGGGAGCACTGACGGCGGTGGAACACTGCAGCGACACGATCACCATTGATCAGGAAACGGTACGCCGTGTCGCGAACGCAGACAGCACATACCAGCTCCTCAAGCAGCGTATCCTGGCAGATAGCTGGCCGGAGGGGTGTGCTCAGGAGGTCAGCGAGCTGAAGGCGTATTTCAAGGTACGAGATCGACTCAGCATCGTTGGTGATGTAATATGCTACTCGTACGGAGACGGCCCACTTAGACTCGTCATTCCCGAGGTACTGAGGACACGGGTGGTGAGAAACCTGCATGCAGCGCACCAAGGCACTGATAGCATGATCCGTCGTGCCAGACAAGCCGTGTATTGGCCTGGATTCGAAGCTGACGTGGAGATGGCTCGAAGACAATGCGTTGACTGCGACTATCATGCTCCATCGCAGCCCGCTGAGCCTCTGATCATGACGTCACCACCTGAATATCCATTCCAGCAGGTGGTCGCGGATCTCTTCGAAGTGTCTGGTCACCATTACGTCGTATATGCTGACAGGCTAAGTGGCTGGATCAAACTGGATCACATTAGATCGTTCACGTCCAACGTACTCATGCCGATCTTCCAGAGACACTTCTCACAGTATGGAGTTCCGGAGGAGATCTCAATAGATGGGGGAACCAGTCTCGTCAGTGCACAGATGAAAGAATTCTTCGGGCGCTGGCGAGTGGAAATCCGCCAATCATCGGCAAGATATCCCGAGTCGAACGGCAGAGCTGAAGCAGCAGTTAAAACTGCAAAGACAATTATGCGCAGCAACACGGGTCGCGATGGCAGTCTAAACACTGCACAAATAGCGTCAGCTTTGCTCCAGTACCACAACACTCCCCTGCGAGAGGGAGACAAGTCACCAGCACAGCTGCTGTTGGGACGCCAACTCAGAGGAGGTGTGCCTATACCTGTCACTCAGCTGCGAGTTACTAAACACTGGAGGGCTCACCTAGAGCAGCGGGAAAAGATAATGGCACAGAAGGCTACAGAGCTAGAAGAAGCCTCCAGCACACGCAGATCTTTACCCAAGTTGACGGTTGGCCAAATCGTACGGGTTCAAGACCCAATAACAAAACGATGGGATCGCACAGGTGTGATCACGAGGGTTCTCCGTTCCATTCGTCAATTTACAGTCCGACTAGATGGATCTGGCCGACTGGTTTTCAGGAACAGGAAACATCTGCGGTCGATCCTTTCAAGCACCAACACCGTCCAAGAGCGGCCTCAGTCTGAGAGCTCCGGCAGCGGGCTGGCGCCGGTGACAGCGCCCTCGGCGCTCTGAGAGGCTTCTCGGCGCGAGGGCCCAACACAGATGAGATGAAGCGCGATGCTGCACCGATGGGAGAGGGTGCAACATGTTGGAGGGGAGATGGAGGATATCATCATTAGAACGCACGCGCAATTCTAAATTATCTGTATATTGATGATATGCCAAATACAGTTTGCTTTTCGAACTCACAAGCATACACACAGTAAATGTTGGGGCACAATAAAAGGGTAAAAAGTGAAATAAGCGGAATATCACACGACTGAAACATCTTAAAATGCCTAAATCAAGCTAGACCAGCTCATGGAAATCTTCTCATGTTCCATTTATGACTGCAGTCCTCAGAGAACGTCTGGATGGTATGACGTCACTGGTTACTAGTTCGTTAAAACAATTGGTGCCCCGGTAACACAGCCTTTGCCTTCCCACCTCAGTTCTTATGCGTGGAAAGGTAAGGTTATTTGTCTGGCGTGTAGCATGGTCATGCATATCATGAATTCGTATTCCCAGGTTGTTGGCGATATATGATGATAGCCCAGAAGACAATGCACTCTGTACAGCACACACCGTATGGCATTTAGTAAGTTGCTCGGCGCTGAGCCACGCCAATTCGGCCAGAACATCAGATACATGATCACGTTTCCTACGGCCACTGACGACTCGTGCACAAAAATTAACTATTTTCTGAATTCTTTGAACTTGTGTTACATCACATGACCCATAAACACACGCACAGAAGCGAACTATCGATATCGCGAGAGACTGGACAAGTTTCACCATTACATGTCTGGGAAGGACCTGCCGGGCGTGACTGAGGGCCAACAAGATGCCTGTGCACCTATTGCGGTATCTACATGTGCCTCGAAGTTTAGGTGTCGGTCCATCGTTACACCAAGGTTTCTAACCACTCTGAATCTGAAACCTACTCGGAATCTGTGATGGAAGTTACGCAGAAGTTGATGTTTACCGAAGGAAGGTTTCTGAGCATGGCAGGAGTCCCGAGTTTTCGTTGTGTTTTCGTTTTCGTTTTCGTTCCGAGCATCTGCGTTTTCGTTGTGTTAAATTTCATTCTATTGTAACAAAACCAGTCGAAAAGGGTCGAAAGGGTGCGTTCCATGCGGAGAATAATGGAATGGAGATCTGTTTTTTGCCGGTGATGAGTACTTGCGTGTCATCTGCATACTGCACAACAGTGATGTCTTCTTCTACATAGAGTCTTAAATCGTTAGAGAAGAGCATGTAGAGCACAGAGGACAAACTCCCACCCTGAAAAATCCCCATGCTGTTTTTTTGGTCGTAGAGGTGATAACACCGTCCTGTGTCCTCCTCTGCACCTGCTGAGTGTGCTCAGCGAGCTAGTTGTCGAAGCAGTGAGTATTTATGCCGTAAATAGTCATTTTTTAGCAATTTTGCATGCGGAACTACGTCGAAGCATTTCGATAAATCCAACAGGGCCAAAATAGCAATTTCACCGTTGTCCATGGCTTTCAGTATCTTGTCAGTAACTACGCTTAAGGCGGTTTCGGTTGAGTGGTGTTTTCTGTAACCATGCTGTGTGTCGGAGATAATGTAATCGGACTCTAGATAATCTGTAAGCTGTTTTTGGACGATGCGCTCGATAACTTTGCAAATTGCTGGTAACAGTGAGATCGGTCTGGTATCGGCGGGATTGGTTGACACTTTTCCTTTTGGTATCGGATTAACAAGTACGTGCTTCCACGCTGATAGTACCAGACCCGTAATCAAACTAGCATTGACAATTTCTAAAAGTAAATAGCCGATTGATGGGAAGAATTTCTTAAACATTGCTACGCTCAGTCCGTCGCTACCGGTTGAACCCGATGACTTCATGTTCAGTACAGTGGCACAGAGGGTCTGTATTCCAATTGGTGAAACCTTACAGCCGCTGGTGGTAATACGCGGGAGCCTGACCGGGAGCGACGCAGAGCCTGCCGGTACAGCTGCTGATGTGACTGGGCCAACTGACACGTAATAATCATTAAGTGCGTCTGGTGTTATATTTAACGGCTGTGACTTTGTCATTCGGCAACCAATAACAGGCTGTAGAATCTGCCCTAACCGATTTGTGCCTTTCTCCTTTATCTCACGGTGAAAAAAAGTCACGACTATCCGCGCGCATCGATGCACGGCACTCCCGGTTGAGCCGCTTATACTCTTTTAGGCAATTTTTATAAATTAAACATTACTATGCCATGAGTGTAATCGAAAGTTAAGCAATAATTGCTAGAGTATCTAGTTGTAATTGATAATTCTAAGAACTACAGCAAAACCTAAGAAAAAGTAAACCATATATGACAAAGGACAATAGAAATGGAAATTCTATCAACGTGTTGGATTTCAATATATTCACATTTTAAACGCAATCCAATTTTTACTTGAGAACCTCCAATACAGTACATACCTATTGGTCTTCAAAATTGGAGCACGATTTCATAGAAAATTTATAATGTATAACTTTCTAAATAAAACACGGACGCCAGGCGAGGGTCTCTGATCAAACAAAACCAGTAGCATGAAATAATTCCTCTGATTGATAGGAACCTGTTTGATTTTTCGGGTATATATATATATATATATATATATATATATATATATATATATATATATATATATATATATATATATATATATATATATTTATATATATATATATGTGTGTGTGTGTGTGTGTGTTATTTGTGCCTAGGGATTCATTCAGACAGCATGGGCCTTTAAAATAAGCAATTGAACCATATAATTATTCATATGTTGTAAAAAAATTAACCTTTTATTTAAACAATTGAAATTCTGGAGGGAAAATGTATTTAAAGGAGGTTTGCAAAAGGTAGGCAAATTCAAACACTTACTTGACATCATGTTTACCTGTTGAGCCAACTTTTTTAATCAACTCATTTGACTCGCTGTCTTCACAACTCAACTCAACTCAACTCATTGACGTGTTGTGAACCGACTCAACTCAACTCAACTCACTTGTCAAATTTTTTTGTCGACTCAACTCAACTCAGAATTGTATGAGTCGGAATTTGAGTTAAACTCCGACTCTGACTCGCGAGTCTTATAACTCTGCTTACACGTCGGAATAAGGAGGTCCGGTGACCTTAGGAACAACAACTCAGGGATCCAAAGCCCCTGTTAGGATCCTGGCCGCCCAGCGGCAGTGCAGCGTGGGCTGCAGAAAGGATGAGGTTGATTGGAGATGGCATTGGGACACACTCCCACTACGCACGCCTATCTTTTAGCTAGTCGTGTCCCGAAAGAGTAACCGCGTTGTGGTGATAGAATCATCGCGAAACATGTCCTGGTGGAATGTCGGGACTTTGAGATAGAAAGCACTAGTTATCTGCAGGGGTCTCCCTTACTGCATCCGCTCCTGGGGGAGCAGCTGTCTGTTGAGATCAGCAGCACGATGTATGATCTGGAGAGCGCTGGCTTTAATGTCATCTACTCTCCTTCGTAGCCATTTAGGTTTCTGGTATAATTTCCCCATTGCAGTCAAACTGCGGAAAAACTTAAAGGGTATGTGGCACCTTGGTCGAATCCTGGAATTTAGTGCAATTAGGCGTACTTTTAGCCGAAAATAATGAAACCACTCATGATTTCTCCGAAAGATGTACAATAAGCTCAATATTTTGATTTTTAAAATACTCCTCTAGAAAAAGAAATAAATATCAGCCTGTGGATGATGTTACGATCTGGCAACCACTACCATACTTGAAACGCTTCAAGGGCTTTGATTGGCTGATGCTCAACGTGACGTCAGCATATGTCGTCACACCAGCAGCTCACAACAATGGCCGCCCGGCGAGGGGTTGATGAGGTGTTGGTGTCAGGTAGGTTTTAGCCTTTTTCTACGGAAATATCGCGTTCCAGGACAAATGATATATGGAGTACCGGGTTTTCCGACATGCTTTACAACTTGGCTATCTCAGTTAAAATCACGTTATGAAGGTGCCACATTCCCTTTAAAGGTATCCAGTGGCCAGAATCCGAAGAGTGCTGTATTCTGGAAGTCAGGTGTTCTTGTCAACAGGAGGTGCTAAATTACTTAGGCCCTTGGCTTGTTTCTGTTGGCGATGCTCATGTATAACATGAACTTCTTCGCTTTTTGGTATATTTTAGTTCTACATTTTTGTCACCAACTCAATATTTTTCTGTGGCCCAACCAAACGACTGTTGCTGTTGATGTAATTATATCATCAGGAAGCAGCAGTTCCGACCGCCAGACACTGACTTTAGCTGGACATTCCTCTTAACATTATACTATTTTCTACAACCCAGTCTTATGGAAGACAAATAAAAGCAAGAAACATAAGCTGCGGTAGCGGTGTAGTAAGCAGCCAAGGAAAAACTGACGTGGCTTCGTTTTTCGCGCTTTAGTCCCACTACCTAGCAGTTATAGACCGAAATAGCATGTGCATTATCATCGTTGAAATCGTTTGCTCTCGGCACTGAGAGCGAAGACGCTAAACTTCCTGTGATGTGGTGGTGGATGAGGGGCGTAGCCATAGACTTCCCAGAAATTATATATAAACTCAACCCGCGCCCCACCGGGGGTCCGGCGCCACCTTCGACCCACCGGAGGGCCATCGATGGCCCCCTTTAACTCCGAAAATATGAGGGTTAGCGCAAATCTGCGAAGTGCATTAGAAAGTTCACGTGAATTCAGTAAGAAATTACTTCGCATGTTTAAGCGCTCAGGTCAATGGTTTGACCTCCAGAGGTCAAGTTAGGTCACGATAGGCTATTTTCACTCAAATATGCAATGCTTAAAAAACTGGGCATAACTCTTATGCCATTAGAGCTATTAAGATCTGGTAAACTATATTGGATAGGAAAATGTCAGACCTTTTTTCCGCTATGTGGAACGTAATGACCTCCCGCCAGTGGTTTGACCTCCAGAGGTCACCTCTTGACCTCATATGATCAGAGGTCACCAAAAGTCAGAAAGTGACCTTGTCAAAAAGTCAAGTCAAAATACATTTATTTGCTTTATAACCGAAAAACAGTACAAACGAACCACAATTGGTGCAAATGCTCCAACGAGCATGAATCGAGGCACCTCTTGTTGGTGGAACAAAAAGCAGGTCAATATATCAACACAAAACACACATAACACACTTAAACACAGTACCATACAGCTAAAACAGACCCGACACACCCAGCAGGTCGACTAGGTTGAGCGACCCCGGCCTGGCCGCGCTAACGCACCACCTCCGCACCACAGCTGAGGGTATTAAAAGAAGAATCTTTGTGTTTTGATTATATATTTTTTAACTACTTTTGCCACTACTTCGCCTTCCTTCGTTGTCAGGCCTTTCCCATGAATAAATATATCAAGTTTGTCTTTGTGAGGTAGTAAGGCGAAGTTATGAAGTACTCTGGACAGGTCGCGCCTCAAGATGGCTCGCTCCTGGTTGTATAGACTACATGCAGTGAAAAAGTGAAGGGAAGTCTCTGCTCCTTCTCCACACCTGCAGGTTGGAGAGTCGCATCTTTGAATGTCAAACTGATGCGCATTTAGTGCCGAACTTCTGATTCTTAATTTGGTGTGTAGAATGTTACCATTTTTGCAACCGATGGAGTAGAAAATTGGTGGGGGCTTAACTAACTGCCTTTTAGATAATTCTTGTTTGAATACTTTTATGGAGGTAATAGCTCTCACTTCAGCAGGAAGCCGATTCCAGGACCTAGTTGTTGCCGGAATGAAAGACCTCTGGAAACGCCCGGTCCTGTTGCGAGGAAGAGTTTGTTGAGAAAAATTACGGAGGGTCATGGCTGTGTCGCGACGTCTAGTGTTGGTCAGCATGTTTTTCGAATATTCCGGAAGGGTAGAGTTTGGCAGATGTAGTGAACAATATAGAATGAGTCTATGTCTCTCTCTGCGAGACGAAAGGTCACTTAAACCCAACTCTAGTCTTAATTTGGAGGCTGATGAGCGATATGGAGTACCTGTGATTAGCCTAGCCGCTCTATTTTGTAGGATTTCGAGTCTGTGGATATCGTGTGTGGTTAGGTGCCCATCGTAAACCGCGTCGCAATAGTCAAAATTGGGAAGAATATATGTTCGATAGACTTGCAGAAGATCACGACGTGGGATGTATTTAGCAATGGGATAGAGAGGGCTAAGGGCACGGTTGACTTTCCTAACAATACTATTGATGTGCTCGTGGAAACGTAGGTCTTTGGAAAGTACTAGTCCAAGATGTTTGTGACTGTCTACACAGGGAATAAGCTGGTTTGCGAATGTACAGGGGAGATGGGGAGGGTGAAGTTTTGTGGAAAAGTTTCATTGGATCGTTTTCCTTGGATTGAATGAGATCGCCCAGTCGCTGCTGTATTTTTCGATTTCAGAGAGGTCATTTTGCAGGCTTCGTTGAAATTATTTTGTGTTTCTCGAATTATGGGAGCCAAATACTGCGCAGTCGTCCGCAAAGAAAATAATTTAATTTTTTAGTCTTCCTAGACAGGGCGTCGTATATCGTATATTGTCGTATATCAAATGAAAGCCAGTGATGAGACATACACGATGGTGTTTGATTCAGCGCTCTAGCGTAAATAAGTCAACATTTATTGCCAAAATACTGTTTTTGACCCCTGGTGACCTTAGATGACCTCGAAGAGGTCAAAGAGCAAATATGACCCCTGGGATCCGTGAAAGGGTGTCCAAAAACGCTTTTCTGAGCAAGTCGAGCATTTGCAATCGTTTTTGTGGCTTTTAGATCATAAGACAGCTTTTCCCATGCTTTGTCAATGGGAGAGGTCACCTCGTGATCTAACCTCAGGTCACGAAATCGAAAAATCCCAGATATGCACCTTGTAGACCCTGGTGGGGTCATAAAGTGTAGGCAGTTTCAAATCGATCGACTGAGAAACGTAGCTCTTATAGAGCTCAAAATTTTAAGTGAGGTGACTTTGTTTGACCTCTCCTGGTGACCTGACCTTGGGTGACCTGTAGCGACATTTTTTCGATGTAGTGCATTTTTTTGCCTCGCTCACTCTTTCTGTGTATATATGCTGATGTAATGTGCTGTGCCGATGCAGTCCTAAGTTTCTATTTTAGCTGCGTAGACGCCATCTGTTCCATTGGATCGGTGAGGGAGGTAAACAGCACCCCCCCTTGCCCAGGGTAGCAGGTGCTGCTCGCTGGAGGTAACAAATTGGTTCCCTCTGTTCCCAGTTCCAGCCGAGGCACCGTACTCGGCCCCCTTTTTGAGTGCTCACATGATGTTGATGCAGCACTGAGTCCTAGGCCTCAGCTAAGATGGTGCCCCCGGAGCAACCGACTTTTTGGCCTCCGCCCGTGGGTTGGAGCATCTGGGATGCCATGGTTCACATGGTTCTGGCCGCTGAAGGCGGCGGTAAATGGGTCACAAGATAGTGATGACCAGAGCAGAGACCCGCACCCCTGCTCGGGGACAGCAGGCGCGGGGAGGAGAGCCAATGAGGGCTCGTGAGGGAGGTGTCTGGATCCCAGAGGGGTAGGAGAAGAGAGACAGAAGACTCTTGGTGCGGAGGCCGTAGAGGAAGGAGGCTTGACTCCAGGGGACACACGCCGGAGGGCAGGCTGGGAGGACGCGCCAGCGCTGACACAGCAGCCATGTGAGTACAAGAAACGATGAGCCGTTTCTTCAAAATTCAAAATTTATTTCCTCTCTTCCACCGAGCCAAAGGACATGCATTGTTTAAATTGTTAACATTGGGAAATCAGGGCAGGGGAGGATATTATGTGAGTGTATGCCGCGGCAGGCATCTGTGAACCGGTAAGATTAGTTAGGAATGTGCCAAATTATGGAGTTGCTTGAGAATGAAGGAACAGTGGCGCCAAAATACTGATAACTCGACTCAAATTTTCCCCTTTGCTAGTGTACTAAATGATTCCGCTAACATGTGTAACTTGCCCGAGAAAAGTGTACAAATATAGGGTATGGAAAATCTGTCCAGATCGTCTACTGATTCGCAGATACCGCTGAAAGTTTGGGACAAAGGGACGAAATGAAATATGACGAGCTGAGCGGAATATGGTCTAACGGAGGGTAATTTGTTGTATATAAATTTTTACAATGCCTGGACAGAGTTCTATGGTTCTTCCACAGAATAGCAGTTAACTACTTGCCATCTGTTCTAGTAAATCTGTCGGAATTTAAAAGGGTTCCTAGCTGGGGACAGAATTCTCGACGCCATGTTTTTTTCTTTGCTCGTGGCCGGCACATTCGTATGTAAAGTAAATTTAGCCGACATGTACACAGAGGAATCCTTCGATGCTTTGGTTAGCTGAACATCACACTACATATTGGGTACGTTCGTTTCTCCTTATGAATGTTTTTTTTTCATGGGCGCCAAAACGCAGGCTAATCATGCAATTCAGACTACGTTTGCGGCTGGAGATTGGCTGCGACATTTGTGTGTGTTGAAATCCACTCAACTTAAGTTTTATCGGGCGACTTTTAGAGTAATCATCATTATGTACTTATCGAACGTCAGTGTATTCCCATAATTATTGTTTGGGAACAGGGTCTCGTGGAATTATTACATTGTTTAAATTAGTATTTGCAAACCGTACCGAGATATTTCATGCTAGAATTAAATTGGCAGTTCAGACAAAGAGGGGCAATAGAAATTAGCAGCGAATCAGTATGAGTTATACGGATATGAGCAGGTGACAAGATGGCGCCTGTTACTAGAACCAGCTCTACGCGGCAACGCTGGATAGTGCTTCCGTTCTTATCGTACCAATTTCTGTTTTTAACGTTGTGAGGTTCGGACGTTATAGTATAAATAGAAGGTGATTAAAGGAAACATGTTCGTACACGCTTCTAAACTTCTTAGGCCGAGGGTGTAATTTATTCCAGATTGTACTATGGCTATCAGTGACAAATTATGTGAACCAACTATTTTCGTACGATTACGTTTCTCCTCTTGATTAATTTTTAGAGATGAACTTCAAGTTTAGCCGAAATTCTGGAAGGTTGATTAGTTTCTTCTCCATACCGGTGCACCGCAAAAACCGGAAAACCCAGTATGAAGCAGGGACGGCTCTGCGCTCCACACGTCCGCCAGTCGTCCAGTCGCGAGAAAAGCGGGTCACCCTCGTTTCTGTTGTAGATCGGAGCCGCTCTAAATAGCTGTTTGGGCATATTTGTGCGTCTCTCCCCCCCTTTCACGCGGGCACGGTCGTCGCAGAAGGGGAGCGGCCAAACTCGGTCGCTTCTGTTGTGACGCTTGTGTCCACGGGGCGGCGGCGCAGGTGGCGACAATAATTGTGGGATGAACGTAGGCATTCTTTCTATATCTGCAGAGTAAGGATGAGCCACTTACCGGCATAGTTTAAAGGGGTGTTTCATAACCATGAATAATTTTGGCCAAAAAGGGAATTGTGAAGATGTTGTTGAGAAATCGTTTCTAGCCTAATTTGTCTCGCTCAGAGCCTCCTGGATTAAATGTCCGCACGATTTTTAGTTTGAAAGTGAGTGCACAGGTCTGACCACCCTTCAAATCCTGAAGGAGTCCTTCAAAATCACCCCATTTCGGCAATAAAACGAATTCTATGTTTTTAATTCAGAACCCCGAACATGCAATAAAAATTACAACTTGGGGAAGGGATAAAGCCCCGCTTTTAGATCCGGCCGCGCTGACCGCGTCCTGGCGCCGGCCGCGTGACCGTCTCGGGCCTGCCAGATACAGTCGCCCGGCGCTCCGGGAGGGTGTTTGTGCCCTCGGGCGCCGTGCCCGCCATCCGCCCAGGCGGCTGGACAGAGCGGGTTCGCAGGGTGGCCTGTTTTGATCGAGTACACTGTCGGAGGAATGGGGACCGCCGCAGGGTACGCGATTGGGGTAATTAGGTCTCGAATCGAGAGCGCAAGTTATCAACTTTAGAATCATAGATTTTTCGAGTATGATTTCGACCTTAACGAATGTATTAGTGCCCGTGCGGTCACGCCACCAGTCCGTCGCGGGGTTCATCTGCAATTAGCGGAGTGCTCAGTCAGTCCACTTCGGGGGAGGATTAAACAAAGATGACGGCTGTGCCCAGGGTTAGGAATTTCGCGTTTATCCGGCATTTTCATTCATACAATATCGTACAATGCCTGAACCACAGATTGGTTCCCTGGATAATGGGAAGGGATAGGTATATGCGTATAGGAATACCATCCAGAGAACGTCGAATTCAAATTTGCAACAAAAAAAACATGCGAACGGGGAATCTGGCTGTCTAGGTCCAAACTTTGCCCGCCACTGTTTTTTTTTTTTGCTTGAATAAGTTTTGAGGGAAACATTATTTTCGGTGACTGTATTTAGGGTAACGTTACAAGAAAATCAACCAGACATCTTCCACAGCCTGTAGTCACTTTCGGTGATCACATCTGACGGGCTGGATTCGGAGACCTGATTGTTGTTTTAGACGGTGATTTCTGTACAATGCAATTATTTCAATACACTGATGAGGGTAAGTTCGAGCGAAACGTCAGCTGTTAATTCGAAATTGTAACTTAACGGAAATTATCGGTGTGTCTCACCCGAATGCTACTAAATTACCGAACTGTTAGATGGATGCATAATCACTGGCGTGCACTGCAGTGGAAAATGTACGCGTAAACTTGACACCATCTTTGAAGGGATCGGATAAGATTTTAATGACATGTCCAGGCCTGGGCACATTAGACGTGAGGCCACTTAGATAGGATTTTAGTGAAGGCTATCGCGAGCAGATAACGATGCTAGGACTAGGTGAGAGGTATCAGCATTGAAGCTGCATAGCATGGACCAGGGCCGGGGTGGAAAGGATTTTTCTAAAACAATTAACGGCGTATCCAATCACCTAATGATGTGAGCATGGCACCCAAATCTCCACGTCTAAGGTGACTTTTCGGCGGTCTCACCACGTCTCGAAAAAGGGGAGGTGGGGCTCTTCCGCCTCTGATCCAAATCCGAGCGCCAAAAAGGGGAATACATATAATGGAGAGGCCGAACTTTCAACGCTTTCTGGCCTCGACAAGGTTACGAAATTCTGCGGAGGGCGAAGCTCCCGGAAAGGTAGCTGTTTTTTTTTTCAGAGTGTCCCACGAGGAGCATCCCCCACCGAAGGGTACGGGAGGGAAAAATTTACTAGCAACATTGTTGTGGGGCTGGCCATTAGGATGGGGAATGGATGAATGGTGATTGAAGGAGTGTGCGTGTTTGTTCGAATGGAGACACGGATGTGCTAGTTTAAGGCCGGTGGGCACCTTGGCCAGAGGTGCGTGGTGCTCTGTGGTAATTCATTTCAAAAAGGGGGGATAAATCCAGTGAACCCATGAAATACGACCCCGAAACGTCATCGAAGGGGCCATGCCATATTAGAGGTGGGTGGAAAGTCGAACAAAAAAACTAGTTAGAGCCCCTAAACAGACTGGCCGTCCCACTCTGTTCAGACATCGATTAAGGTCCAGGAGGTGACGACCGGACCGGGCGAAAAGCGCACCGTGCGCGATGAAGAAGAGCTTAGAAGATTCCAGGAGCAGTGACGACTCTCGCTGATGGGCTGAAGACGGGCGACGGCACCTTCAGTCGGCGTCAAGCACATCGGAGGGGGAGGCCCCTACAGCGCTGCCGAGCCGGGGAGCCTCTCGATGTGACGACTGCCACAAAGAAGACGAAGAAGATAAGTCCGGAGGCCGGTGGGATGGTGTTCCCCACCGGACCGGTACGGGCTCCGGCCCGTACTGGCGTAGCCGTCAGGCTATTCCGGTGAAGATGAAGATAAGTCCGGAGGCCGGTGGGATGATGTTCCCCACCGGACCGGTATGGGCTCCGGCCCGTACTGGCGTAGCCGTCAGGCTATTCCGGTGAAGATGAAGATAAGTCCGGAGGCCGGTGGGAAGATGTTCCCCACCGGACCGGTATGGGCTCCGGCCCGTACTGGCGTAGCCGTCAGGCTATTCCGGTGAAGATGAAGATAAGTCCGGAGGCCGGTGGGATGGCGTTCCCCATCGGACCGGTACGGGTGGCAGCTCGTACTGGCGTAGCCGTCAGGCTATTCCGGTGAAGATGAATGAGGTGGAGGCCGGGGGGAGTGACGACTACTCCCGGACCGGTATGGGTGGCGACCCATATTGGCGCAGCCGACCGAGGCTGTTCCCTCAATAAAGACGAGTCGTAATGACGATTACACTCGATTGTTACGCATTTTATATTTTATAAGGGGGGAACACGGTCGGTCGCTTCGACGGAGATCGGCCGTGCAGCGGTAGGGCTCGACCGCAAATCCTATTTCCCTTTGGGTATCACGTCGACGGTAGGGTGGCCCTGGATCCCATCGCTATGCATACTATATCGATATACATATATAACGACGATGAGAAAAACCGAGAAAAGTATAACGATAATTAGTCAGCTGTGGCTATGCAATTTACCATGGGGTACATAGTAGCGGAGGGGATATTTTGATATCGGGGACCCCCGATTGCCACCAATCCGGGCCTTTGCGATTGGGGAGAGCCTACGGAGGTGAGGAGCTCCCTATGTGCGATTGATGAGGCGTGCCCCGTAAGCTTAGCGGTGGAAACTGGCGTTTATTATTGTTTCGGACAGGGAGGAAGCTACGTATTATTCATAAATTCAGGAGACATAGTCGGTCCCCGACACCGCTCCTATGCGGGTTAGTTGGGAAGGAGCGCTCCGGGGCCGGCGGCACTAAGATGTTAATTTACGCAGATATTTATTTGGCCTAACGCGAATATTCTAAAATCACCAAAAAAGGGGGGGTATACGCATGTTGGCTCATACATTGGGAGCTTATTTGGCTATGTGCATGAAATGGCTCATTGTTTGTTGTACCTGCGTGTCTTATGTGTCTCGCTAACGGTCCTGGAGGCGCGCCCAGCTCCTGACCGCATCGCCTGTCTCCCTAAAATATTCCGTAACGGGTGGTGGAGGGAATGGCCGCACAGAACAACACCGGTGCCAGGCCCCACAAGAGCAAAAAAACCCGTTTCCCGAGAAACCCCCGTTACAGACCCGGGGTAAAAAAGTTCAGGGATTGTGGGAAAATGATGGGGTGAGAGATAGAGTCCTCAACCGTGGTGCTGCGCCTCGTCGTTTTTCGGTTATCTCGGAAAAACCTTAGGGGGCCATCGATGGCCTCCGGTGGGGCGAGGGTTAAGAAGAAGTCTGAAAAGTTCCTTCGTTAATTGAAAAAAACATGACTAGGTTCAGTTCGTCTTCACCGGGACTCCCTTCCAGCGATACTGGATTCGATACAGAAGCCCGAGTCACCCCCAGGAAGACACCAGAGTTTTTAAAGGACACCGGAAAACTGTGTACAATTTCGGAATGTGACTGCTTATCTCTGGTTCGGAGAATAGATACAAACCTAGGATTTCTTTGATCGTATCAAATTCTTCTATGAAACCTTCTTCTGAAGAGCCACAAAGCAAAGATTATTTAATAAACCTAATTTTAAATAATCAGGTTGAAAAATAAAACTCGCGAATGAGTTGGCATTTTCAATTTTGAACTCCTGGTGTGTCGAATTGGCCCTGATGCGCGACTTCCTTGCCGCAGTCACTTAACGCGCATAAGCCTTCGGGACCGAAGCACGTCTAATATTTATGAGAATTGGTACACTTGCACCTGGTAAGGGACAATCAGCGAGATAACCTTAGGCATGTCTAGGCTATAACCAAGGCCGTGCGTGCAGAGAATCTAAAATATTTGGGGTCAATTTATGTTTTAACGCCTAAAGTATGATATCTTCGACATAAATAATCAGTCTCATTAATTTTCATCATGTCTGTAACAGTCCAGTTTCATCGACTTTCATCATATTTGTAACATGTTTAACTGAGTAATAGGCTCGTGCCTAGATACACTGAAAAAAGTACGCCAGAAATTGGATTTTTTCTACGGTGCACACTCACTCTTCTTTCCATGAATATGCTGCACCCGATATTTTTAGATTGAGAAGCGTAAAATGCCATGAAATAGGAATAATAAAACCCCAACCCGTTGGGTGTGAAAATATCAACTACCAAAAAGTACGCCACTTTTAGGATTATTTCTACGGTGCCAAAATCAACTCCTCTTTCCAGCATTATTCTGCAACCCATTTTACACCGGTGTAATGCAAAAATGCATGTGTTTTGAGGGAATATTATTATACCACTGGAGTAAAAAGATTGTCAGCTAAACCGGAAGAGTGTAAACTGGAAGTAAGGGAGTAAAAATAGATTACAATGTGAAATTCCTGGCGTATAAAATCTTTGCAAGGTGCAAAATGAACCCGCGTTCAATATTACATTGCCGCGGAAACGAAACACCGATTAAAAAACGACCCAGTTTATTCTCATGGAGCGTTTGAGGTCAGTTTAGTCTGATTAGACCGATTGATATACACCCTGATAAACATACGCAACGCGACGGAGAGTTTAAATCATTTGTTTTCATACTCACTTCTAATAATCTACATAAATACCTCTAATTTGCACTCTAATCTGGAACAGTATTTAAATCAACCTTCAATCACTAGAATTATTTAGTTCCTCTTTGCACAAACATCACTATAGTGATGTCTGTGTTTGATACCTATGTTTGATACCTATAGGTATATGGCTTTTGTCATAGGCTTCTTCGTTTTACACTTCCCAAATTTTCCTCTTTCATATCCGCTTATCACTACATCATTTCCACTCATCACCGTAAATCACCTCTTTGAGGCACTGCACAGCTTTCTTAACACGCGCACTGAAGGGGGTCTCGGAGGCCAGCCCCTAACTTTTTTCCGAGGTGGCCGGAGAACCGTTCATGGCCAAAAACGATAACTTTACCTAGGTAATGGCCTCTGTGACCTGTTACTAAATCTGATTAAAGCAAAGGTCACCCACCATTGGTTAGCTTATATCCTGAGGGGCACCCAGTGAAAAATCGGAATATGATTTTCTTTTTAATTTTAGATCTAAAGAGGAGTTCACAAGGTCACGAGGTCAAAACCTGACCTGAAGTCAATTTTTTTATTTTGCTTATCTGAACCGGTGTATCTTCTATATAGCGATATTCATAAACATTAATTTAGATCAGCCACCTTTAAGATACAAAATTATTTCTGATTCAATGTTCGTGTTAGCCTTGGAAATTTCATGACCTCTATCTGGTGACCTCTTTCACCTTTGGACCTGAAAATGGGCCCAAATTGTTATTTTGTATGGAGAGCCTTGGGTAAAAGTTTGGTGGAAATCCGAGGAGTGGGTCATGTTTGACTTTTTCGTGCTTACCTAGACGATTTTTCCTAGAATGACTCATCTATGTTCCGAGAGTGGCTAACAAAAGCATCAGTATCGGCGTGGGGGGGGGTTGAAACCCCTATACTGATCGGAAACGGGTACGTTTGATATCTTTGCTGGAATATTATTGGATATGCTTAATTCAAGTGAAAATATATGTTATCACTAGCTCACCACTGTGGATCCGGGTCTCTTGTAGAAAATCCTTGACGACGTCCTGGATGCCAGACAAAGATATGTATATAAACGATTCATTCAGGCCCATTGAGGCAAATTCAACAGCTCTTTGCTATTTGCTGCACTTAGCTAGAATTTTTTAGCCTTCGTTTCTTCTCCACGGCTAGACTAAACTCATAATTGTTGGGGATTAACGACGCACCAACTGCCAGGGTCATACGGCGTCGCCAACTCTCACCCTGTTGGAAGGGATTTTGGGGATCAGATCGACTTATTCAGAGGCTCCGCCGGGACTTGAACCCGGGACCGGTGGCTTAGAAGACAAGGGTACTATCCACTAAGCCACCTCATCCCCCAGACTAACCTCCACGCGTCAACACTGAAAAAACAACACCTCAAGCGTAGAATTGCAATTTGTCTGCTGCTAAAATTACCCCATTATCAAGAATTTGTTTAGAATTCTTGGTAAATATATTCCGACATCCAGCTTAATATTAGAAGAAGAGGTGTAATATTACACGCATGTGGTAAATTAATCACTATTTCATTTTAGCACAGTGCAGTTCCATTCTTACTGAAAATGCAAAGGTGTAATTGTATCACCTCAGAGTATTTCTATGGAACTCACAAACTGCCCCAAGAATAGTTTCACTCTCCTGTGGTGAAACAATCCTGCCAATAGATTAAAACAAGTTCTTGAATGATTAAACTACCCTAGATGAAGGTATTTATTCTTCTGATTTTTGTTTTGGTGTGTTTCTATGATGGAGGAAGGTATGTTTTTACTACAGTTTACACGTGGGTGGAATCGCGCCATTTCCTTTCTGCTTCAATTCTGAGCTTGAACTACCCACCGCAGTTCCGCATTCAGAGGATTGATCACGACTCGTACAGGTAGGAGAGATTGATGAGAACTGGGACGCAGGAGAAGTGGGACACCCCCATTATTGAATCCACGAGTGAGCCAAAAATATAATTTTCAGCTGATTTCCGCACTATACGTGCCGCTGCACATCACGAGGGCGTCAACTTCCTTTTCCGGTGGGTGCTGGAAGCGAGAGGTGAGTGCTCCTTAAAAGTTAATTTTTACGTTTTCTTGAGTGGCTATTCTGTTAAATATGCAACCAAAAAGTTCTTTATTTTGGTGCAATAAAGTTGGTGTCGCATTCTCCATCGATCTGTCCCAGCTTCGAACAACGAAAGGGGTTTTAATTTTGCTGACATCGCAATTCTGAAAAATGGCGGGTTGAGGAGAACTGGAACAAGTTGTCCCCCTTCTCCCCTTGCTGTCCAGCCTATCCATGTACTGTACTTGGATTGATTGTACCTACATATTTGTACTTTGATGGAAATATGATTGTATCGTATTTTTAGCTAGAGAGATCATGGTCATCAACTTGTTTTTTCTTCTCCCGTGGTCAGGGGCGCAGCCAGGGGGGGCACAGGAGGCACGTGCCCCCCCATCGGTGCCGGGGTGCCCTTTTGATTGTCAGGTGGTGTACCCTATTTGGGCCGTGCCGCTCGAATTTTAGTGCCCTACGCCGTTGAGCCTGGATGGAACTAGACTGCATTTAGCGATTTAAGCTATTGTTTGACAATTAAGTGCCTTTTTGGTCAGTTAGGGCATTCTGTCGCCTTTCCAAGCATCCGGGAGGAGTATAGGCACATAAGCTGTTTCCAGAAAATGCCTCATCGTCGCCAATAATCGTACGGGCGGAGCTAATCTGGTGCCCCTTGAGCTCATCTGGTGCCCCCTGAGCGCTGGTGTTGGCCCCTGGAGCTGATCATATGCCCCCTGAGCTAATCTGATGCCCTCGTAGTCAATTTGGTGCCCCCCCTGAGAAAATAATTGTGCCTTCTGAACCTATATAATGCTCTCTGAGTTAGTCTGATGCCTCCGAGCTTGCCTGGTGTCCTATTAGCTGTTTTAGTGTCTCTTGGGCTGATCCGGGCCCCTGAACTTATTTAATGCCTCCCGGAGTTTACTGTCCAGGGGCGCAGCCAGGGGACACAGGGGGCATGTGCCCCCATCGTGCCGGGTGCCCATTTGATTGCCAGGTGGTGTACCCCGTTTGGGCCATGCCGCTCGAAATTTAGTGCCCTAGGCCGTTGAACCTAGATGGAACTAGAGTACATTTAGCGATTTCAACTATTGTTTGACAATTAAGTGCCTCTTTTAGTCAGCTAGGGAATTTTGTCGCCTTTCCAAGCACCCGGGAAGAGTATGGGCACATAATCCGTTTCCAGATAATGCCTCATCGACGCCAATAATCGTACGAGCAGAGCTCATCTGGTGCCCCCTGGAGCTAATCATGTGCCCTCTGAGCTGATCTGGTGCCCTTGTAGTCAATCTGGTGCCCCCCTTAGAGAATAATTGAGCCTTCTGAACCTATATAATACTCTTTGAGTTAGTCTGATGCCTCCGAGCTTGCCTGGTGCCCTATTAGCGGTTTTAGTGCCCCTTGAGCTGATTGGGGCCCCTGAGCTTATTTAATGCCTCCCGGAGTTTATCTACTGACCAGGGGTGCAGCCAGGGGGGCACAGGGGCACGTGCCCCCATCACTGCCGGGGTGCCCTTTTGATGTCCAGGTGGTGTACCCAATTTGGGCCGTGCCGCTCGAAATTTAGTGCCCTACGCCGTTGAAACGAAATGTAACTGGACCGCATGTAGCGATTTGTTGGACAATTCAATACCTTTTTCGGTCAGCTATGGCATTCTGTCGCCTTTCCAAGCACCCGGGAAGATTATGGGCACCTGGTAGGTGTCCACCTAATGCCTCATCGTCGCCAATAATTGTACGGGTGAAGCTAATCTGGTTCCCCTTGAGCTCATCTCGTGGCCTCTCAGCTGGTCTTGGCCCCTTGAGATGATTACTTACCCTCTAAGCTGATCTGGTGCCCCTGAGTAAATCGAGTGCCCCACTGAGCAAATAATTGTGCCTCCTGAACCTATATAATGCCCTCTGAGTTAGTCTAATGCCTCCGAGCTTGCTTGATGCCCTAATAGCTAATATAGTGCCCCTGGAGCTGATTCGTGCCCCCGAGCTGATCTCATGCCTCCCCAAGTTGATCTACTGTATCCTAAGTCAATATAGTGCCTCTTCAGCTAACTAGGTGCTCCCTCAGCTGATTATTGATGTCTCCTTAGATGGTCTGGTGCCCTCTGAGCTGGTTTGGTGGGCCCTGAGCCCATCTTGTGTTCCCGGAGCTGTTATGTTGCTCCCTGAGCTGATTTAGGCCCCTGCCATAGCCTGGGGGCTGGGAGCTGATCTGGGCCCCCGAGCGGATCGATCTGATGCCACCTGAGCTGCACTAATGCCCCTGATTCGATCTGGTGCCTCCTGAGTCCATCTGATGCCCTCTGAGCTAGTCTGGCGCCCCTGAACTAATCTGGTGCCCTTTCAGCTGACCTGGGCCTCCTTACGTGATTTCATAAGCAGCTCTAAAGTCCTGAGCTGAGCTGGGCCCACAGAGGCTGATGAGGGCCCCTGAGATGGTATGGGGCTCCTGAGCTGATTAAGTGCCTCTTGACTTGATCTGGTATTCCCGAGCTGGCCGGGGACCACTGATCTGATTCTTTGTACCCGAAGCTGATCTGGTGCCCTATGGGCATCTGGTGTCCCCTGATGAACAGCTCTGGGGCTTTTGAACTGATTGGGCCCCGAGCTGGTGAGGGATCCCTGAGCTGATTTAGTGCCCCTGACTTGAACTTGCCCCCTGAGCTGATCGATCTGGTGCACCTTGAGCAGATATACTGGCCCCTGAACTTAACTAATACCCCCTGAGTCGATCTGGTGCCTCCTGAGTCATCATTGTGTCTCCTGAGCCCATCTGATTCCCTCTGAGCTAGTCTGGTGCTCCATGGCTAGTGCGGTGCCCTGTAAGCTGACCCGGGCCTCCTGGGTTGATTACGTGATTTCCTGAGCAGCTCCCAGGCCCTCAGCTGAGCTGGGCCCACAGGGGCTGGTGAAGGCCCCTGAGATGGTATGGGGTTCCTGAGCTGATTAAGTGCCTCCTGACTTGATCTGGTATTCCCGAGCTGATCTGGGGCCCGAGCTGGTCGGGGACCACTGATCTGATTGTTTGTCCCCGAAGCTGATCTGGTGCCTTATGGGGCGATCTGGTGTTCCCTGAGCAGCTCTGGGGCTCCTGAACTGATTGGGCCCCTAGCTGGTTAGGGATCACTGAGCTGATTTGGTGCCCCTGACTTGATCTTGCCCCCTGATCTGACTTGAGGCCCCTGAACTGATCTGGGGCCCCAAGAGCTTATCTGGGGCCCAAGAGCGGATCTGGGTTCTGAGGGTACCCTGAGCTGGTCTGGGCGCTGAGCTTGTGAGAGCCCCTAATGTTGGCTTGAGGCCCCCTGAGGTGATCTGGCGCCTTAAACTGTTCTGGTGCTTCTTGAACTGGTTTAAAGCCCTATGAGCCTATTCTGTGGCCCATTGAGCTAGTCTGATGACCTTATCTATGGGGCCAATGAGCTAGTCTAGTCCCTGGGAAAGATGGGGAATAAGAACACGATGGAAACTCCCCTTGTAAAACGGAGCTAACGAGGAATGAGGAATCTCTAAAACGGCTTGTGATGCCTTGGCACCCCTGGTTATATAAATTACTTATTATACTGGTGGATTCTGGGAAGTGATGATAAAAAGGCATGTGCCCCTCAGTTCAAAGGACAGTCCCTCAACCAGGATTTCTATTAATTAATTTAAATGAAGAACAAGTTTTCACAATTTTCAGCTCTGTCCCACCATGCCCATCCAAACCACCCCATTCACCTCTTCTTTACTCTTAACTGGGACCGATCCTTGAGAATGTGGAACTTAATAAGCGCGTTCAAAAGGTATCTCCCAAATTATTCCGGCAGCAAAAATTCTGTTCTTCCAAAGACACTATGCCACTCCTCGTCCCACGGCGATTGTGGGAGGCAAGAAACTTTATCCGCGTTCAGCCAGGGCTCACTCGTTACGACAAAACCAATGGGCATAACGAATAAATTTTCGACTCCAATATGCCTTAACTTGCACATGGTAACAGATATCACGTGCTCCGCTGATTTCTCTGACGTTAAGTACTTGCATGAGTTGACTGATTTGCACTTAAATATATCCAAAACAGTCGTGTTTCGGCTACTTCCATGGCATTTTGATGATTTTTTTCTTTTCGGTTTTAATAAAGTTTTTCTTGTCCGTCAATGATTTATTTGCATTTTTATTGAGCCAAAGATGCCCAAAAAATGATATAAACAAAGATATGGCAAGTTTTTTAGGTTACGTTAAAAAATGGCCCTTTTTTCCCGGGGTGCCCTTCAAAGTTGGTGTGCCCCCCATACCAAAGCTCTGGCTGCGCCCCTGCCCGTTGTTTATAAATCGAGGTCAGTATACAGATCATAAGTTCAATATGGCGGACTTATCGATGAAAAATACGACATTTCACCAATGCTAGCACCAGGTACGAATCCAAGTGAGGGGGGGCGATAAGGCGATCGCCCTCGCCTTGGGCTCACCTTAAGCAATGAAAAGAAACGCCCCTCGCCACAGCCACTGCCCCCCCGCAAAGGGGCCCGGCGGCTACGGCTGTACCCCAGCCCCTCAAATTGCCTTCAAAATGCCACTCAAATGTAGCGTACACGGGTCCCTTGTAGTCCACTTAGAGCCTCTGAGTGTGCGACTGGACCTCTCAGAATTTACCCCTGACCCACTGCCGAAGCCGAGCCCCCATTCTCAGCAATTGCAGAGCATTCCCCCTGTGTTTTACCCGGGCCCCCTGTGACTGCAGCCGGGCCCCCGCCCCGCCATTGGCGTCGCCCTAGATGTTCGAGTGGGGGGGATGGTGATAAAACACTACCTACATCAGTTAGACCCTGCATATTCAATGCTATTTTCGGCCAAAAGAGCTGGCGTCCTTCTCACTTTCTCTCCAAAAGAGGGGGCCCAGTCCTTCCCCAGGTCCCCAATGGCAACGCCCTGTGGCTATATATATATATATATATATATATATATATATATATATATATATATATATATATATATATATAAGTTATAGACTGTTGTAATTTTGCAGCTTTGGAAAATTGCTCCTAAGCTGGGACTCGAACCCAGGTCTCCGGATTTCCGGCCCGGCATGCTAACCACTACACCACTCAGGAGCCTGAACGTAGCAATTTTCCAAAGCTGCAAAATTACAACAGTCTATAACTTATATATCAATACTGGAGGTACACTGAGACCTGACTGGCATGAGAATGCCCCAGTAAAACAACTGCCGATAAATTAAGCATAAATACGCAAGCTTGAAAGGAAAATTCAGGCTCCTGAGTGGTGTAGTGGTTAGCATGCCGGGCCGGAAATCCGGAGACCTGGGTTCGAGTCCCAGCTTAGGAGCAATTTTCCAAAGCTGCAAAATTACAACAGTCTATAACTTATATATCAATACTGGAGGTACACTGAGACCTGACTGGCATGAGAATGCCCCAGTAAAACAACTGCCGATAAATTAAGTATAAATACGCAAGCTTGAAAGGAAAATTCAGGCTCCTGAGTTGTGTAGTGGTTAGCATGCCGGGCCGGAAATCCGGAGACCTGGGTTTGAGTCCCAGCTTAGGAGCAATTTTCCAAAGCTGCAAAATTACAACAGTCTATAACTTATATATCAATACTGGAGGTACACTGAGACCTGACTGGCATGAGAATGCCCCAGTAAAACAACTGCCGATAAATTTATATATATATATATATATATATATATATATATATATATATATATATATATATTTGAATTCAATCACACGAAATCAAACGGAGGGCGCTTATCATTAGAAGGTCAATAATTATCAATGGAAACTATCCAGTGCGGCATAATTATCGATAGATCAGAACATTAAATACTAGCCTGGCGTCGTTACCCATAAAAAGTCCCCCCCCAACACTATCACATTATAACCTAGGCCCAAGAGGGGCACTGTCAAACACGGATAGCGCCGAGGCGATGTTCATTTGCCTATTGATTGTGGGATTGATGTCCCTGATGTATACTGCCTCCAGCACTTGGAGCCTTTTCTTATCATGGCATCTCGCTAGGATGTCCGTGTTTTGGACCAGCATGTCTCTGGTTAGTCGTTCACCATGTGAGCAGCGCATGTGCTTTTCTGAAGGATTTCTGATGATGATTTGAAGGATGAGAAGGCCCTGCATGAAATCATCCACAACAACTGTAAACCGACCCAACAAAGTGACCGTCTCCATCTGGTGATATATTACAAAAGCCCATGAGTATCCAGCCTTATAATGAAGAATGACCTGTCTCAAGACCAATCTGACTTGAAAGCCACTAACGTAGTCTACAAGTTCAACTGCCCTGCTGGTGACTGCGCGCACCGCTCCGATTGTAGCTACGTTGGATTCACGACCACCACGCTTTCGAGAAGATTGACCATGCACCTGCAAGATGGAGCTCCAGAAAAGCACATACGTCGCTCACATGGTGAACGACTAACCAGAGACATGCTGGTCCAAAACACGGACATCCTAGCGAGATGCCATGATAAGAAAAGGCTCCAAGTGCTGGAGGCAGTATACATCAGGGACATCAATCCCACAATCAATAGGCAAATGAACATCGCCTCGGCGCTATCCGTGTTTGACAGTGCCCCTCTTGGGCCTAGGTTATAATGTGATAGTGTTGGGGGGGCTTTTTATGGGTAACGACGCCAGGCTAGTATTTAATGTTCTGATCTATCGATAATTATGCCGCACTGGATAGTTTCCATTGATAATTATTGATCTTCTAATGATAAGCGCCCTCCGTTTGATTTCGTGTGATTGAATTCAAATATATATATATATATATATATATATATATATATATATATATATATATATATGTTCTCTTTGAGGCAATGACAGTTAAATTGTATAGCACTCGCGCCCTTGGATATTTTTCTTTGGAGTAATACAATTTAATTGTCATTGCCTAAAGAGAACATATTGCCGAACTATTCGAATATATATATATATATATATATATATATATATATATATATAAAGCCACTTAAGGGCTACAGAGCTTCAAGTGTGGGGCAAGATCCACGGTGGGTGGGGGTAGGGCAGGGTCTGTCATAAAGGGTTTGTGGCCACTAGGATTAGGCTTTTTCGATGACATTACAAGCCAAAGGTGGGGAGCCGGTCTCCTCATCTCCGACAGCAGCGGAGAGGGGTGGCGGGGTTAGACCTATAGACCCACAGGGTAACTGTATCCGGACCAGGGGCTCCGATTTTGGGGGAAAACCGGCTTCCCGTGGGCTCCAAAACCTGCCAGGAGCCACCAGATCCCATTGCGAGGAAACAAATCTCGTTTCTTAAGGCATAGGTATGAAAACTATATTTCAAGGGGCGCCATCGACCTTTCAGGGGGATTCGTGATCCCCCTCAAAAAAGTGTGCTGCGCCTCAAAGAAGTGATCTTCGGTGATGGGTGGTGATTGTCTGGTGTTAATGAATGATACAACAGGAAACGTTACGAGGAGCAAAACCAGCGAATCCTATGGCATGGCGAAAGTTGTAAGCCTAAGCCATGTCTGTGCAAAGACAAACGAAATTATTGTAGTGATTGATAGTCAATTTCAATATGGTTCAAGATTAAAGTGCTAAGTAGAGGTACTTAGATGATTGGAAGTGATTATAAGTAAAAGTGATTTAAACTCTCCGTTGGAGTGTATGTTCATCAAAGTGTATATTAATCATTGTTATCAGAGTAAACTAATCTTAAGTGCCTAATGAGAATAAACTGGGTTATTTTTAATCCTTGTTTCTTTTCAGCAGCAATGGAATATTGAACGCGGGTTCATTGTGCACCTTGCAAAGATTTTTCTACGCCGGAAATTTCACATTTTAATCTATTTTTACTCCCCCAATTCTAGTTTACACTGTTCCGATTTGTCTGATAATCTTTTTACTCCAGTGGTGTAGGAATATTCCCTCAAAACACATGCATTTTTGCATTACACCGGTGTAAAATAGGTTGTGGAATAATGCCGGAAAGAGGAGTGGATTTTGGCACCGTAGAAAGAATCCTGAAAATGGTGTACTTTTTGTTAGTTGATATTTTCACGACTCACGGGTTGGGGTTTTATTATTCCTGTTTCATGTCATTTTGCGTTGATATCGGGTGTAAAATATTCGCTGAAAGAAGAGTGGATTTTGGCACCGTAGATAAAATCAGATTTCTGGCGTACTTTTTTTCAGTGAAGATCAACACTTTGTGGAATGCAGAACTGCAATGCGGTGATTCAAGCTCAGAACTGAAGCGAAAACAAAATGGCAGCATTCCGGCCACGTGTCAACTGTACTAAAAAATACCTTCCTTTGTCATAGAAACACACTCAAATGAAGATAAGAAGAATTAAAACATTCATTAAGCGTAGTTAAATCAGCAAATATCTCGTATTAACCTATTGGCAGAATTGTTTCACCACAGGAGAGTAAGACTATTCTTGAGGCAGTTTGCGAGTTTCATAGAAATACTCTGAAGAGTACATGTACGAGTAAATTTACCCCTTTGCATTTCTAGCACGAATGGAACTGCCCTGTGCTAAAATAGTACAAAGATTAAACTACCACTCGCTTGTAATTTTACACTTTTGATTCTGAAATTAAGCTAGTTGTCAGAATAGATTTACTAAGAATTCTAAACAAATGCTAAAAATGGGGTACTTTTAGGACTAGACAGATTGAAATTCTACGCTCCAGGTGTTGTTTTTTTCAGTGTATGTGTGTCCAGTGGTTCCTCTGGGAGCACACAAATACAGGGATGAATGCATTTTTGGACTGCCCCTTATTTGCCAAGGCGAAGTTTGTCCTCCAATTTTTTTCTGTGGACATGCGATTTGAAAGAAAATTCCAGTCACACATAGGGTATCTTTTGCCCCTCTAAGATGACTTAGGACGAAACAAGCCAAAAAGTAGAAAAACAGCATTCTACTCAACACCTTTTATTAGACTTCGCATGTCGCTAAAAATCGACCAGTAAGCATTTACCTCTGGATGGTAAATGTGTTCCCTTTTTCAAAGTCGAAGTAGGTGAAACTGGGAAAATTTCTTGTCTTTGACGGCACGGTAAAGTATTGATGGTTTCTGTGAAATCTACCGTAAAACAATCCTGTAGGACATTTTCCGCTGATGAGATGGATTCCATTGAAGATGCCCCCCCTGGACAAAAATGTTCCGCCGCCACTGGTTTTAGCACACGATAACCTGTAGTTGACGCGAAACCTCGGTAACATTCCCGCAGAGTCCTGACCACGCGGTACCAGCATCGGGTCTAGGCGCCGGGTCCTTAGAATAAACATAAATGTTTTCGTTTAATTTAATTTTATAATTTCAATAATAAAAAGGTGGCTCTAGCCTTAAATTTTCAACAAACCTTATTCTACCACTCTCGGAGCCAGAGCCACCTATTTTGCCCGGAACCATTGGAGAAAATGCTTCGAGCTGAGGCCTAGGATCAATTTCTGAAACAAAATTCAGATGGAGTAAACCTGCGAGCAGTAGTAAGCAAGGAGAGCAGTTATACGGGTGACAAATGCGGGCCTGCTGTTGCATCTACATATATTTCATTTTCACGATGTATTTTGGCGGGCTTTACGACTATATTGAACTAACCATGGCATAGAGTAGAAGAGCCCTAGATTCTTGGCATCATTGCATGACCAAATGGTATCAATTTGGGTCCGGGTGTTTAATCTGCACGTAAAAATTTAACGCAATACAGCTCGCTACAAGGAAAGCAAACATTTTTAATCAATGTTGGTATCTAAATCTCCAAAGCCGGAGCCGGGCCCACTGAGACCCTGGAGCTAGCTGGCCTTCTGAGACCCTGGAGCTAGCTGGCCTTCTGAGACCCTGGAGCTATAGCCGGGCTCACTGAGACCCTGGAGCTAAAGCTGGGCCCACTGAGACCCTGGAGCTATAGCCGGGCTCACTGAGACCCTGGAGCTAGCTGGCCTTCTGAGACCCTGGAGCTAAAGCTGGGCCCACTGAGACCCTGGAGCTATAGCCGGGCCCACTGAGACCCTGGAGCTAAAGCTGGGCCCACTGAGACCCTGGAGCTAAAGCTGGGCCCACTGAGACCCTGGAGCTATAGCCGGGCTCACTGAGACCCTGGAGCTAGCTGGCCTTCTGAGACCCTGGAGCTAAAGCTGGGCCCACTGAGACCCTGGAGCTAAAGCTGGGCCCACTGAGACCCTGGAGCTAAAGCTGGGCCCACTGAGACCCTGGAGCTATAGTCGGGCCCACTGAGACCCTGGAGCTAGCTGGCCTTCTGAGACCCTGAAGCTAAAGCTGGGCCCAGTGAGACCCTGGAGCTAAAGCTGGGCCCACTGAGACCCTGGAGCTATAGCCGGGCCCACTGAGACCCTGTAGCTAGCTGGCCTTCTGAGACCCTGGAGCTATAGCCGGGCCCACTGAAACCCTGGAGCTAGAGCCGGTCTCACAAATTTCCTGTGATTCCGGCTTTCGCTCCAGCAGAGTCTCAGTGACTCCGGCTTCCGGTCAAATGGCGTTACCCAGTCTAACGTATGCTATGCCATGACGCCATATCTAAGGAAACTAAATGTAAAGGTCAAAAGTCATGGGGAAGGGTCGATCCTCATTTTCCACCCAACGGTTGCTATAATGTAAATTATAAGGGGAACACCATACTGTCATATTATAGGTCAATGACTTTTTATGCCCTTTGCCCCAAATTTTTAGAAAGGTTGTTTGCGGCCTTCTCTCTACGACCCTGCTCCGCCTTTAGCGTATTCCCGACGTTTTCTCGCATAATTCCGGCATTTCCCGGTAGGTCCCAAGCACGGCCAATATTTCAAATTTATGAACTTGTTTGACCTAAAAAATGTTGACCTACGTTAATGAAAACTGGCTATGATGTAGATCACCATACTTGCCACCCATCCTCAAATCGGCGTTTTTCTACGCCGTTTAGTTTTCGAGACCTCAGGGGAGGGGCTACTGCGCCCCTCCAGTGTGCGTTAGTGTCAGACCCCTCTACAGTGCGGGGACTCATAATAGCACGATTTGCCTGAACTCAAGGAATATAATCGAAAATCTAGGATTTTACGTTCCCTCCCTCCTGGCTGTGAGCCGATATTCTTGCCATTCAAAATTGGTTCCTCATTTAAACAAGATCTTACGCCTATCGCCATTTAACTATTTTCAAGGTAAATTGGACCATTATCATTATATGGAATATATTACATATGCAAACATACAACTTTTGAGATTCGAGAACATAAGTAGGTAAAAACGTCATTCTGCAAAACTGGGAGCGCAAAGGCACAGCAGAAATGATGTAACGAAGAGGGCCAAGCTAAAAAAGCACAGTTTAATTGAGCTATATTTCGCTTCCTAAAATTCCATTTCCTCTAGATGGAAATTCCTCCTGATGAATTTGCAAGTTTCCGTAATATTTTGAGACGAAGCCAGCACATTTACCCATAAATCTAGGAGAATAAATATGCTAAATCAAATTGATGAAAAAAATTCAAAACCACATTCAGTAAACACTTACCTGAAATTCAGTACAAGAAGGTCTACTCTTGACGTCCAAGGAGTGATGCTTCTTCGGTCTTCATCTTCATTCACAACCCATTTCTAGGTCGCTATAGCAGCCAAAACAGCAACACAAAACAGACACCACACTCACTAAAATTATTCAGCCAGTAATCAAAGCCTGGTTACCAGTCTCCCAGCGTTCCCACTGCAGCTGCGCCACCACCGACTTCACCACGGCACCACCCCCGCACTGCGCCACAGGGGTCACTGCGGCCGCGCACCCAGTCACCGACGCACCACAGAGGTCGCGCGCAGAACGGTCCTGCGAGTGCACGTCCTCTTCAATCTCCACCGCTGCCCGGAGAACAGTCCTGGTTTCAAACGGCCGGCCGGTCAAACCACCTGAAGCGTTGGATACTAGCTTAGGGTATGTATAGCTCTGATTCCGAGGCCTGAATACCCAAAGCCCGTTGAAGTCCTCGCCTGCCTGGATTCCTTACCCGGTGGCCCTGGCCCCTATTAACGTTTCTGTTTCTAAGCCCATGTTATACTTTTACTTGGCACTTATCATCTTACGCGTTATAATAAGTGACTCGGTATTTTCATTTTCATACTTGAAATTGAAAAAGAGTTTAACACGGCGCTCAGCTTTCATCTCTTCTCACCGTAGAGCTCAGCCATGGTTTATCTTTTTCACTCCCTGGACCACCCTCCATTTGAAAAAAGAAATCAGGACGCTGTACTACCTTTATCTAAAACATAACCATGCATGATAGAGCCAGCGCGTTGTTAAACGCAGGGATTCGCAATCACTTGACCTTTGAACTTGACCTTGACCTTCATGTGACGTTACTCTGACGTTATCCCGCTTATATGGTGTTATAGCGTCACAACTCGGTCTCCAATGCAAGCAAACTGTTCCGACCGCGTGATAGTGGCGATCTCAAAATGTAGGTCTTGATTTTGAAAGTGTATAAGTTAAAAAGCTTTCTACTGATTTTCAAAATTTTGTCATCGATCGATGTGGCGTTAAATTTTGTTAAATTTGGTTGAGTATCATTTTTTGGCTACGAGCAGTTATCTGGCCACCTCGGGAAAATAGGTGAAGTAGCCTCGGAGGCCCTTTTCCAGTGCGTTGGAAATTTGAATTCATAATATTTGCATGCTCAATATACTTGATATTACATTATGTGTTTTCATATGTTGTATTTTATACATAATTTCAGTGTGAGAAGTTTCGTATCTATCTTTTTCACAACTGAGCAGTGTAACAAACATTCCTCACAACAGCCACAGTGTTTGTCCCCAGAGGTGGAAAATCATTGTGAAAAGAAGAAAAAGCGTGTGTATAAATTGTAACCCGTTGTGATCTTGCGTAGATGAAAAGGATATAGGGTGGGTCGTCGTTTCTCTCAACAGCTTAAATTTTGATTTCTCACAATCTAATTTTTTAAAGAGGGAGGGGTGGTCCGCTCCTCCCTCTAACGTTGCTAAATATTTTCTGGACAACTTTATTTACCGTATCTCTAGTCTAAGAGCATTTATTGAGTTATACTTCTCTTCTATTTGGTGAGAGGTTTGAAATCCAGCTCCGACTAAACGCTACCTGGGCCCGAGTGCATTTTAGCGAATTCTTACTGGGCAACAAAGAGAAAAATGACACTTAATTTCACTTTGGGTTCGTTTCCAACACGCCTCAGGACACAAAGCTAGGCTTGGCCGTACTTGCAATTGTGCCTTTGGGCGTTGAGGTGGAAGGGAATAAAGTAAGACACCTATTTTGCGTGATATTTGAAGTGATTAAGTGATGAACACCTCAATCCACACTTTTCTTCGGCATCTCTTAAAAAATGTGTTCTGCCACAAGGTCTTGGAAAAAAGTAGTACACTGGGGAAGATGCAGCAGCTCAAAATAAAAGTACATATCGGATTTTTTTCTATTTGTGAAGAGGGGTTGTGAAGTGTATTTTAACATCAAATATGACAAGTATCGTTTTTCCATTCCACTTGGCAAAGATTCGTAAGAGAATAGTGGGAACGCATTGAAAATAATCGCAACCAGTGTGAATTTGGCCTGTCTGCGGTCTCGGAAAATTAGCTCTGCGGAGAAGCTTTGACATTGTAGGCAATGCAAACCAGACTTTAACCCATATAATTAATTGCTCCTAAACAACACGTTTTTTAATTATATTGCTGACTCAAGGAGATATTCGGAAAGGTGAAACGGTAAGATAAACACGGAATGAAATATGTGGGCATTTTCCATCGGACTGTATTGATCTTTTTCAGTTCGTCAGAATGGAAGAAGGGCTCTTGTGCGTACAATTTTGAGATGTGATGAGAGAATTGTGATGGCCATCTGATCAAATGCGGAAATAGGTAATGGTAGGAATAAGCACATTTGATTTGTGACATAAATGGAACCAATTAGAATAAAATCTAAAGGGGTTCAACGTGCATAAGTACTCTTCTGATAAATTGATACTGGTTTTCGTTTATTGGCTGTGATTTGCGCGTTTGATGATCACAAGCAGGGTCCTAGCCAGGAGGCTGCCCTCCAAAAGGTCCCATACGACAGCCTCAAAAGGGCCCCAAAAATATCGGTGAGCAAAAAAAAACGTCGAGCGCAGTTTTTGCGTTAGCTAATTCCAAGAGTCCCTTCAAACCAGAACACAACTAGAATATCTCAACTACTCAATGACAAGCCATTTGATTACCTTGCACATTGCTTAAAACTCATCCCGGTGGGGGTGTTTGAACACTCCCCCTCGAGTTTTTCCGGCGACACGAAAAAACGGCGGTGCGAAGCGCCACCGTACTTGGCAAACCTTCTCCTTGATGGATTCTGCAACTTTTCCCAAATTTTGAAGTTCGGGTCATCTCAGGTCAGGTTACCAGTACAGGTCAAGTGACCTAGCCTCAAAAAATGTCTAAGGTGGCATAAGTAAGAAATGTATTTGTATTTGTATTTGTATTTCACGTCATGAGATGATTCCATCATTTGACGGCTATTCTTCATCTCGAGTCAGACATTTAAAACGTTGTTAAGGACATAAACGACACTCATACATCGCATCACATTCACAGCACCACCACATACATCCTTCATATAAATTAATTACATCGTACACTGCACGTTAAACATGGATTCGCCTGGGACACCGCCATTGACAAATCACTATCGCTCATCTGCCTGTTGTTCAAGAAGTGGTTGTTTCAACCTGACTTTGAATGCACCGATGGTTGGCGCATCTCGGACACTAGATGGTAGGCCATTAAAAGTAGACACGGTCAAATATAAAAATCGTTTCCTACCTGCCTCCGTTCTAATCATGGGCGTTTGTAGTTGGCAGAACTGCCGCGTATTGCGGCCATGCACTGAATGCCTGGATGTTAAGGCACTTGCAATCACCTGAGGCTCTCCTGTCATTAAAATCTTTTTCAGTGTGGTCAAACAGTGATACTTATATAGCTGCTCTGCCCTCAACCAGCCTAGTGTCGTGATAACATCGCTAATGTGATCAAACTTCCGTCTACCAGAGATGACTCTTGCGGCAAAGTTGATCAGTTTCTGCAATCTATGGATCTGTGTTGCCGAACACGCGCCATAAACACTTATGCAGTAGCGAATAACGGAGAGCACCAGACCCTGCAGCAGCGTTACCATTATCGGCTCTGTGACAGAGTGCCGTATGTGGCTCAGTCCGCGCATCATTCCCGTGCAGCGCCGCGTGACGTCATCCACGTGGTCGGTGAAAGTCATACACTGGTCAAAGACTACCCCCAGGTTTTTCACTGATGATGACCCTGACATAGCCGTGTTCATGAAGTTTAAAGTGATAGGAGGGAGTCGTCGAATGATCTGCTGGGAACCTAGCACGATGAACTGTGTTTTTGATGCGTTGATTTTCATGCCATTATGGCTGAACCAGTGTGATAGTTGTGCCAGGTCGTTTTCCATGGTAAGAATGAGATTGCCGAGATTGCGAGGTGGCCCGGAGAGTAGAATTTGAGTGTCGTCGGCGTATTGTACTATTTTACTGTTGTCTACACACAATGAAAGGTCATTGGTGTAAATAGAAAAGAGCAAGGGTCCAAGGGCAGACCCCTGGAATGTGCCCATGGGGTTCAGAAGTGGCCGAGACCGAATGTGAGAACCGTTGTGAAGAGATGAAGCTGAAGAACCGAAGGAATTTGGAATTTGAACCTGCTGGTAATGATTAGTCAAGTAGTTTTCAAACCAAGGTGTGTTAATGCCGTACATCTGCAGTTTCGCGATAAGCTTGTCATGAGGTACTAAATCGAATCCCTTGGAGCAGTCCAAGAGGCATAAGAGCGTGACATGGCGGTGGTCAATTGCGGTGAAAATGTTGTCAGTGACAGTTAAAAGAGCGGTCTCTGTAGAGTGATTTGATCTAAAACCGTGTTGAGACGTCGAGAACAAGTCATGAACAGTAAAATAATGGAAGAGCTGCTCAAAAACAACACGCTCGGTGATTTTGGCAATAGTGGTGAGAATGGAGATAGGTCGAAAGTTGGAGGGCTCCGTCGATTTTGGAGACTTTTGGATCGGATGGACTATAGTGAGTTTCCATGAATCAGGTACGGTGTGAGTGACTAGACTGGTGTTCACTATGTGAGTGATGACGGGACACAGAGAATTAAAGCACATCTTAATAAAACGCATACATAGTCCGTCTGACCCGGTAGCCGTACTGTTGCGCATCCTAGACACAACGCGCCTAAGCCCATCTGGTGTTATCGGACACAGGTTAAAAGAGCCAGTAAACACACGCGGCAATCGCACCGGAAGTGGGGGCCCTGAGCGGTCGATAGTCCTAGCAGTTCTGACACCGGCCTCTACAAAGTACGTATTAAGTGCGTCGGCATCTGCACTAGGAGTCGACGCAGCACTTCGCTTGGAACCCACAACTGGACGCACACTCCGCCAGAAGGCGGCCGGGCCGTGCTCAGTGAGATGCGTGTGTATCGCACTGCGAGTATCAGCCCTGATCGCCGACTGCACACGCCGGTTCAAGTCCTTGTAATTGTCACGGTTTCCATTGCGGAGAGCTGCCCGGCGCTGCGCCATCAGGTCCTTTGTGACATCGGTGATGGGCGGGGCAGTCGGGTTACGCACGAGACGCCGCCTCTCTGGGGCAACTGCATCCAGTATTGGTCTCGTTACGGTTAGGAAATAGTCCCACTGCTCGGCTGGGCACTGACTGAAGTATACTGGACTCCAGTCCACATCACTAAGCCGCCGATTCAGCACACTCACATCCACTCGTCTCCAGTTCCGAGATGCAACCTTCCGTGCCGCCGGTCGAAAACCCGGGAAACGGAAGCTCGCACGCGTCCAGTTGTGCGGACTATAGTCTGAGTGAAGCGTCCCGGCACGCTCAAGTGTGAATGTCTGCTCCGGGCCGCAGTTACTGCAGACGACATCGATGACTGAGCCCGAGGAACGGAAGGCCGTGTTGTGATGCCGAAGCGAGAACGTGTTTAGAAGCTGTTTGAATTTCAATGTGACCTGACTGCGGAGTTTCACATTGATATTCACGTCACCAGCCAAAATGAGTGAAATGAAATGAGTGAATGGGTGGATTAAAACTTATAACATATATTGGCCCCACCGATTTCTACAAAATATGTTTCGGGATTTTTTATATCAATAACCTAAGGTCAAGTACGGACCATGACTTCTCCATTGGAAATACATGGGAAAAACAGAAATTGGGCTGTATTTGTGTAGATAAAGCTGACAATACCTTCATATTCTCTACATCAAAGTGTCCTGAACCCCTTTTCAGGTTCATGTTGAAATTTTTGACCTGTGATCCTTAAGAGGTCATCTAGAGCTAGTTATGCAGTTTTCAGACTTAGGTCAATAACTTTGCATGAAATGATGATACAGCTTTTATTTTTATAAAAATGCATTTGGATTGCTATTGAGAGTTGATTGATATTCATATTGACTGTGCTAGGTCAAACAGTGACCTTGACCTGACCTGAGGTCAGGTATTTTTTCTGCTTAGTATGGTGATATTAAACATCATTCGATTTGCCTGGACAAGAGAAAGCGAATGGTGCTTACAAAATTATTCTAACTCAACTCTGTAAGATGCTAGAGCCCAAAAGCTTTGCTCAAAACCAATTTCTTTGACCTGTCATGACCTCAATATTGAACTAAGCCAAAAAGTGATCTATGTATTTTCTTCATGAATTTGTATGAGCTATCCACCAGCGTTCGCGTTTTTTCGCTATCTAACACAGGGGCCGAGTTCGAGGGGGGTGTTCAAACACCCCACCAGGGCGGAGGTGCCTCGGAGGCCCACCGGGGCGCGGGTTAAGAACCAGTCTCGCGTTCAGAAAGCCCTTAGGTATTTGTTTCTCTTTGGGAGAAACTTGTATCAAAGTTAGTTATATCTCGGGGGGCACACCAAGGAGCGTGCTTGTGCGTAGAAAAGTCGTTAATCAACATATCTCCTCAAACCCCAGATACATAATAAAGCAAAAACAGAGTGATTATTCTGAAATTCGGGATCTCAGCTCATACCATGATCAAGAACTTCTCCAATCAGTACATTTGGCAAAGTTCCTGAGGAAGGGCTGTGCTCGAATATATAATCACTAAGTACGTTTTTGCTGTTTTATGCTTCCAGGATTCGAGGATATAGGCCAATTAACATTTTTCGATGTCAAAATTTTCAATGTCTGTCGCCGGCCACCAGTGTTGATTATGCACCTACAGCGGCAGCCCATCGCGCAAAGCGCACGCTCACGTCACTTCTACCCTCAGCGACCTCGACCTCAGTTGGATGTCCCTCGGACATCCGCAAGCCTCTGGCAACCTTGTGTTTGACCTGTACGCAGTGGTAGTACACCATGACAGCTACCAGGATACATGAATAGTGCCTACACTAAGGGCCACCAGAACGCCCCGAATTCGCTTACAAGTGCCCAGCTGTGAAAGGGCCCCTCCAATGATAGCCGGTCTACGGTCAATTATGGGTTCAACTGGTTTCAAAGTTTTCTATAGCTACATATGTGCTTCTGATAGCACAGTAGGCCCTGCTGGCTACAAAGGGCTGTGCTAAACACGGCGGCCCTGAAAGGAGGGCCCAGCTGGTTCTGCTTATTCGCGAGGGCCCTGTGGGTTACAATGAACCCTGATGGCTATAGGTTTTAAATGGATTATAGGGGGCATTTTAACCATAAAAGGTTTTAGAGGTCAAAATTATCTGCTGTTTCAA